>CM041539.1:21759582-22959582 GCA_023238725.1 Scortum barcoo | reverse complement strand
AATGATGTGTACTTAAAAAATACAGACCATCCACACCTCAACATTTAAAGCCCACAGTAACCCTGACTCTCTACATTATAGTAACACTCACTACCCACAGAACCATATACCAAGAGCACTCACAGGTAACGTTGCATTTACAAAAAGTGATCAGTGCATGTGGGAGAATTAGCTGTTCAGCAGGCTGCCTGTGGAAAAAAAACTGTTACTGAGATAGATGGTGTGAGATTTGATGCTCTTCTAATGTTTTTAGATGGAAGGAGTGAAAAGACGATGAGCAGGATGGCAGGAGTCCTTAATGATATTATGGGCTTTCTTTTGCAGTGTGTGTTGTAAATGTCCTGGGGTTGTGGTAATTCAGTGCCAGTGCCAGTGGTTTTTACAGCCCTGTGCAGTCAGGCTGCCAGCACACTCTGACGGTACATCGGTGTGGCTGTGCCTTCCTGAGGAGGCCCCTGTGCTGAGGGACCACATGAATGTGTCTGTAATGTGTGTGCCCAGAAATTTAGAAATTTTGACAGATGAAAAACGGGATGAAAAAGACCCTCTAATGGAAGTAGGAGTATTATTCCCTGTGGTCTTCCTAAAGTCAACACTTATTTCTTTTTGTCTTGTTGACTTTAAGAGAGAGAGACTGCAGTCATGATGTCATGACACTACAGGGCTGGGTCTTTCACTTTTTTTCCTGTAGGCCTTCTCATCACTGATGCTTTGCAATCTTCTGTTCAATATGTTTGAAACACAAAAGTGTCCAATAAAGAGTACATGGTACTTAGAGTCACCCTATCATATCCTCATAGCTCTAATAAAGCTATATACTGTGATGGAAAAGGCCATGGTTTTTATCATCCCACACCACTCAGATATTTCTACACATTTGTATGTACAGGGAGCGATTTAAAGGTGAGAAATGTCATGAGACACATGTCATGTGAAGTTGGAAAACCAGGTACAGGTAAAATTTTGCATGGATCATTGTATACGTTTATAAATCTTATTTTTCATTTGTAGATCATGTAATGCCCATTTGTAACCTTTTTGACTGTAATTTCTCTCCATATTTTCCCCCATGAAAAACATTAAACACTGTGTCAAAGCTACATTAGGCAAAGTGAGGACTGTTTGGAAAGCTGAACATACGGACAGCTGAAGAATTTAGTGATATTACACAAGTGGTTCAGAACCTTTCTACAAACATTTTGTTCTGATATTTTGTAGTGAGTTTGAGCTGCAGTTCAATTGTTGGGAATCCAAAAGTAACTGATGGCTGCCATCCTCAACACATGAGCAAGATACAAACTTTCCAGAGCCACATTCTTCAGGAGTTCAACATAAGAACAGTGTTTTCCATCTCATCATGATTGTGTCATTTTAATGGTCTGTGAAAGGTCCGAGGAGGTTTAAGGAGAGGTTCACATGTTTTCAAGTCCGTCTTAAAAACACAGGCAAGTGCTCTTATGAACACTGAAAAGGTTTTTCTTACTGTAATTATGACTTGTTTTTAATGTGCTCTCAGTGGAGGTAATGGCTGAAGCCTCGTCAGATAAACTTCACACAGTTTTACACAGATTAAGGACTGTGGGTTGTGTCCTAAACACTTTCATTAAATTCACATAAAGTAGGGATCTTTAATGGTCAGTAGGAACAGGAGGAATGATTACAGAGAGAAAAAACTGTTTCAGTGTTCATGTGAGATCCTGACCACTTTTGGTGCCCACTTCAGGAGTCACTTTTCTAACCTGTAAATGAAAATAGAGTGTAACTGCACAAGACCTCCCACAGTTCAGAGAAAATACTGCACACACACCTGAAACACACTCACCCTGACTGGCCCAGATGAGCACAGTGTAGGTGTACGAACCTCCACCTGACAAAAGATGCTGAAAGGTACTGAGGGGTGGGTGAATGTGGGCGGGGACATGTGATGTTTGAGTTCAGTCTAA
Source organism: Scortum barcoo (assembly GCA_023238725.1). Classification (NCBI taxonomy): domain Eukaryota; kingdom Metazoa; phylum Chordata; class Actinopteri; order Centrarchiformes; family Terapontidae; genus Scortum; species Scortum barcoo. The sequence continues at coordinate 22,957,639 of CM041539.1, read as the reverse complement.
AGTGTGTGTGTGTGTGTGTGTGAGACAGGGGAGATGCTGTCTTGCTCTGTCCCAACTCTCAGAGGAATGCAGACTACTCCTCCTCCTTCCTATACCACATCCCCCATTGCTCCTGGCATCACCCGGGGTGACAGAGACTCTACTGGCACCCTTGGGTGATGATAGGTGGTGGGGGTGGTGGTGGTGGGGAGTGGTGATTATGTATACACTCCTGTGTATACACAATCACACACAGAGGCAGGCACACACGTACAAACACTAACAAAATGGTTTGATGGAGGTTTAGACCCAAAGCCCGCTTCCGGAGATGGAGACCATGTTGGCGTCTCAGGGGGGTCACACACACACACACACACACACATGCGCACACACACAATAGAAATTATCACCTATATGAAGTGACAAATAAATGCTGCTGAAAAATAACAATATTCTCCTGATATGTCATCAATATTTGTATTTATGCTTCAGTACGTACAATATATACAAACACAGAGAGGCGCTTTATTACAGTAATGTGTATTTTTCATAATCAGACAGGCATGATTTTGCATCTTCAATCTTCAGCCTCCATAATTGTGTTCAGTGTCTGACAGTAAAGTGCAGTATTAGCTTTATTTCCCTAACATGCAAAATATTCATTGACTCCATTTAATTTGAGTGTAACAGAAATGCTTATTATGCCGCTGAATCACAACTAAATTAAAGTGAGCTAATTATGCTTAACAGGGGGAAAAAAGTCAGCTGTATAATTGTAATTTTAGGTAGACCCATATTACAAATCACCTGCTACTCAAACTTGTTTTCCCTAAACACACACTTTGTCTCATACACACTCCAATCACACAGACACACTTTATTTTTTCTCAATGGTTTAGTCTAGTAGAGAAAGAAATATGTGCTCCTGAGTGTGAGTGTGTGTGTGTGCACCTTCTTCATACCAGTGGAGGGCAGAATTACATTTCATAAATTAGAAGCACCGAGTGTTGATTAGAATGCAGGAGGAAGGAAGAAAACAGGAAAGGGGAGGGGGGTAAATGCTTTTCATCTGAATCTGATGCACTGATGATCTTTTCTTTCCTTTTTCCCTTTTTTAACATCTTTTGTTTCTATACTGGGGTTAGATGCTGATGACGAACAGGCAGAAACTGCACAAACTGAGCACACAGAAATGCGATGTTTTGACCATTTTTTTAATTTTTCAGACTTGCCCTTATAATTTGTGTAAAAAAATATCTCCTGTGCAGAGGGGGGAAGAAAAGTGCCATTTGCAAAAAGTGCCTGAGACGGTATAGCCAGCATTCCTCCAATGTAACCTCCATACCTCCATGATACTGACAAGAAGGTGTCTAAAATATTTTACAGCCTATTTAGAGAGACTTTCTTTTATAGAAGTAAATTAAATGTTTATTTGAATTTTCTTTAGATGAAATGTAATGATTCAGTGCTGTTGGAACACTGAATCTTTGAATTATTTTCAGTATTAACTGGCCCAAAAATGGTCCAATTTCAATGAGTCAAAAAAATGCTGGAAAGTGGCTAAAACAAACAAACCACAATATTTATGTTTTTATAACATAAAAAAGAAAAGGAAAAATGTGTAAGCAGATGTCTCTTTGTAAATAACTTTTAATCATTCTGAGGAAGTGAGTGAGTGAAATGAGTTCATTTAGATCTGCTTTCTATACTCAGCATAAATACAGAAACATGATTAGTTGAATGTTGGAAATTCTGCATTCGTCCTTTTATTACTTATTTACTGGACTAAAGACAGTCAAATTTAGTGAAATATTTCAGTTAACTTACAATTACTAGCATGGCCACAGTTTTTTTATTTTATTTTACATGGTGGGTGATGAGGCGACCTTTGTGTTTCATATACAACACAAGGTGATGTTTCCCTTTGCAAAGAATGAACAGGGGCCCAGCCAGGATTTTAAAAATACTGAGTACAATGTTGATTCATTTGTTTTTTAATCATTTTTTTAACCTTTATTTATCACAGTTGTTCATATGTTGTTTAGATGTTGTACTCCTCTTTTACTTTTTCTTTTCTTTTTACACGGCCTGCAATAAAACTCTGGTAAGAAATACAGAATATTTGAAGTATTTGTTTACTGGACCAAAAGAAGTTCAGTTTGGAAAACAAACAATAATAATACAATGTTCACTGGATGTATAAAATATTAAAGACATGTCATCATTTTACATATTAGTAGTGCGTGTACATTACAGCAGTGCTGGAGGAGGTATTCAGATCTTTTACCAAAGTAAAAATATGAATCTGCACTGTAAAAATACTCTGTTACTAGTAAAGGTTCTGCATAGAAAATGATATGTTAAAGTACTCTCTGAAGTAAACTGTTCCTAGATGATTCTTCCTCAGACATCTTCATCAGTCCACACCTCAACATTATTATAATACATTACATTGATTCAAATCATTCAAATGAATCTTCACGTTAGAAGCTTCAACCAGGAATTGTTCTTACACAAAAATATCTTCAATGATTATCAAAATAATCACAAATACATTTTCTTTCAATCCACTAATTCATTAATTGACTAATCAATTCAGCTTCACTTGTGTACAGAAAATATCAGGTTTTATAGATAAAATATCTTTTATCGTTTTTGAAGTCACCAGTAACTAAAACTGTCAGATAAATTAAGCACAGCAAAAAGTGCTTCACTGTATCACAGGTGTGTTAAAACAAAAAGATTCTTCTCTAACTCATCTGCTTCTCTTTACATCTCCACCTCTGTGATTTATATAGATTTAGTATGAAAAATCAATAAGGAATAATAATAACCCAGATTCACCTCATCAATAAGAGGACTTTTTCTGCATCGGTGTATAAAAGAAAGTAAAATGCAGCGTGCAGGGACAAACCTGAAAAATGCAAAGCCTCGTATCAATACGTAAAGCAGAGCATGGTGAAATCTGTGCATTAGCATTAGCTCCGGGTGCTAGTAAATGAGAGGCTATGAAAATACATTAGAAATAAGGTCATGCCTCACGCAGGATCTCCTGTGTGTGCAGCCTCCTGGGTGAATGTGTGATTAGCCTAATCCCAGTAGTCACAGCTCTGCTCCCCTGATGTGGATGGAAAGATTCAGATGGTGATACACTGCCATCAAGAGAAGCCATGTCAGAGCTGCTGGCAAAAAAAAGAAAAAGAAAATCTGTTTCAGCCCGCTCCCGTCCTCTACACAGCAGAGACAACTGCAGGAAAGGCTTTCATTCCAAAACACTACAAATCAATTTGGAGGGAGAAGAGTACGCTGAGGTTCATCTGTCAATCACAACTGCTGATTTTCTGAAAGTGAAGCAAAAGTTGTGATTTGAATTTTTAAAAAGGAACATTTCTCAAAATGTCTCCTTATAATTTGTATTGTAAATTGTTTAAAATCATATGAGGGAAATTTTTTTTCTACACTTTGGCCTTCGAAATCCTTTAAACCTCAAAAACAATAGCTTTTAGTGTAGAAAGCAGAATTTTTGAATGTCAGATTTCAGCGTTAAATGTACAATTTCTTCACTGACAAGTCTAGATTCTCCCGCTCACCAGCTTTGATCAGCCAAACAGATTAACTATCAAGGTAAACAGAGAGGCCTAAAACTTGAAATTTCAGCCCTTAAATTGCCTCTTTCCCCACATCCTCTCGGTCTCTTCCACTTTAACATGAAGCATTTTGGGTATTCAATCTGCATTGGTGACATCACCACTGCCGCAGAGGGGCTTCTCCTCTTTATTCTTATTGGAAGCAAATAGCAGAGAAACACTTGCTTGCATGGTAATAAATAGAATATGCCAATCAAATTAAGAGTGGCATGTCAGTTTGGACAGTGAGGAAAGTGAGCCGCTATAGGTGGAGAGCAGCTGCTGGCCATACCTCATTTTATAGGTCATTGGGCTCATTTGGAGGCAGGCAGGTTTAGATGGCCTGTGTGGAGGGAGAGGACCGAGGCTGTGAATATTCAAGCACAAATGAAATGGAGCTGCTCTGTTTGGTGTGGGTTGGTTTTGAAGAATTTTCTGCTAAATATTTTTCCGTTTTACTGAAAGATCAGAAGAAAATGTAAAACACACTGTGGTTGTTGGTGTGGGTGTTCTGGATCATATGATCTGTCATCTTTACAGTGGTTCACAATCTGGGGTCATGGACCCTTAATGGTTATGAGGTCTGAGGGATCATCAAATGATTAAGATAAGATAAACTTTTATTGATCATTGATCATTTATTGACAGATACTGATTGATAAGAAAGATAAAAATAAATATAAAAATAAAAAATCCGCTATGTAATTTCAGTTATGTATGTTTATAATACAATCTTCTATCCTTTGACTATTGAGTTCAGTTCTTTATTTTCATGTGCACAACACTTTACATTACATTACAGCAATCATTGGCAATGAAATTCCTAATTCTCAGGCTCCCTCCAACAGTGCTCACAAGATGTGTATAAAAACTGAAAACAGTAAAAATGAGAGTCTATAAAATAGTGCAGAAGTTAATAACCTATAAAAATGAAATAAAAATATAATATTTTGTTAGACTGGTGTACAGTAATAGTATAATGAACAAGCCATTGGTTGTGCCGTGATGTAGTAAACCTATATACATACAAACAGGATGTACACAGGTAACACACACCTGTCTATGCACACACACACACCAACACCACCACCCACTACAGCCTTAATAATAAACATACATTCAAGACAGAGCTGCTGTTCTGGATCACATTATATTGTACAGGTGTGCTGAATGAAGTGGTATGTATACAGAGATGTTAAAGTAATCAGCAAGTCAGTAAGTAATAGTAGTATGGGGTAAAGTGACATCAGTATTAGTATTAGTAAGGGATTGTGATTAAAGTGGTGGTAATGAGCTTGAGAGCTCCAGAGTGCAACAGTCCTGTCGCCTGAGGAATGAAACTGTGTGAGTCTGGACTACGTGCTGTATGGCAGCAGGAAGAACAATGTGTGGCTGGGGTGGTTGAGGTCTTTAATGATCCTGTTGGTCTACCTACATCACTGGGTGCAGAGGTCCTCCACAGACGGCCGCTCTGTCTCAGTCTTCACCACCCTCTGTAGAGCCTTACGGTTGTTGTACCAGGCGGTGACCAATTTACCATTTGAGTACATAGATAACATACATTTATAGATAACTCATACATTTGAGTTACCAATTTCGTCATGTGAAAACATGATGACAATAAATGATTCTTGATTCTTGATTCTTGATGCAGCCACTCAGGATCCTCTCTGTGGTGCACTTGTAGAAGCTGCAGAGCCCAAGTTATGTTTCTATTTTATGACTTTTGTGCAACACTTCTTTTTCTTGCCTCAAAAATGAAAAAAATATCAAAGAAAAAAAGCCTCATTGGTAGAACTGCTTGCAATTCATGGAGGCTGTCTGTGATGGGGGGTCATGAGTCATGAGGGCTGTAGCCAGGATTTTAGAAATACTGAGTAGACGAGTCCAAATACTCCCACCGACTGACCAATGTATTGTCTTTACTTCATTCATAGTTTATCATTTGTCTCTGCACGTTTATGAGGTGGAGTCATTTAGGAGGAATGTGACTTTTTTTGCACGGATGCATCTTTGCATCCACCTGTGTAATTGACTTTATATGCAATCATGCCACCAAATTAGCTTCACGTTCAGTCTCAGCACACCAAAAAACAGGAGAATTTCAGTTATGCTTTTGTAGATGTTTTTACAGTCTTAATGCCGTTTCAAAGTCTTGTCCTCACAATCTTATACTTTTATTTTATCTTGACAGAAAGAGACAGGAGGACAGTAACCAGTCCACCTCTCAAATCCAAACTAGAAATCATATCAACCATCTTATCTACCATAAAACCTAGAAACTCCCAGTTATACTCTGTCACGTGACCTCACTGTCCTCTATGGTATCCACAGCCCTGAACACTGGCCACAAAGCAAACAGGCTGGGAGAAACTATAGAAAAGGACAAAAGAAGCTGAGCAGGAATAATAGAGAGAATATCTCCTCTGTATTCAGCAGTGACTTAGAAAGGCCTTCTTAGCACCTGCCAGGCACTTTGTGTTCTTCTTATATCTGTCACTGGTGAATGGATGACGCCACAGAGGCTTATTTATATGAATCTGACAGCATATCTAAAGACAATGCCATCTGTCAAACAGTAATTGAAGAACTGCCTCCTCAAACAACAAGAGATTCCCTCCTAAATCCTTTGAACCGCTTCTTTATGAACCCAGCAGCCAGACAAACACTGATTTTTAGATTTTTATGACATCAGCAAAACTAAGTTAATTATTCGGAATAGGGGAGCTTTTTCATTTTTGGTGCTTCTGCCGAGACGTTGATGGCGACGAAGAGATGATACATGGCGCATCTCTGCGAACGTGATCCTTACCACGGACGTATGATGACTAATCTCCAGACTCCAACCGGCGTTGGCTCATTAGAAATGCGTTAAGCTCACCGGTTTGGTTTACTCCTTCAAAGGCGGGGGGAGGGAGGTTGTGTTTTTGCTCCGAGGCATGTGAAAAATAGCAGGAGTGACAGATGAGTTGTGGAACGTGGATGGAAGGAGACAGGCAGCAAAATGGAAAGGGAGGATCTGTAGTCCGGCTATTTTAATGGAGAACAGAGAAATGATTCTTCAGACTGACACTTCAAGTTGGTTTGTTAATTTATCTGAGCTGCTCAGACAAGTAGACATGAATAGAAACATTCATATGACACTTGAGCTTGTGAAAAGCAGCTACACCTCCATTTTGACTGCTAGGAAGATGTGAAGAAGAGCCACAAACCTGTAAATCTCTATAAAGCTAATATTTAGTTCAGATGAATTTAAACTATGTGATTTTCTGCTATAGCATACTATACTACACCATAATACAGCATATAGCATACACTGTATGTCACATGTCCTGTGTACTTTTGTTTACTTTTTCATTTTTAGTTTCACAACAGAGCATTCACCAGTAAAAATGCCACTGAATCAGTAGACAGACATTTGTGCACATAACCAATCAAAACATTTTAAATGTATTGGACAGTCACACTGACTAACAAGAAATCAGCTAAAACACAACACAAGGAGAGCTGCAGACTTTGAAAGACCACCTGAGTTTGCTTTTTTAGCTAATCTACAAGCACGTCCTGCCGCTTTGTTCCTTTTCTTTGTGTTTTTGGTTCAGCCGGCCACAAAGAAACCGACCTGAGAACACTTATAACGGTCACATTAACGGTCAGCTGAGATGTTGAAACTTTGAAAGATTTCCGTGTCGTTCACACCTGGACAGTATGACTGCAGAGTGGGACACACTGTATGAGGGTTTGAAACAGTGGAGTGGTACGTGTGGGTTTAAGACTCTGGCCATATGTTTTCAGGGACTCCCATATTGTTGGCCCTGAAAACAGCTTCTTATGAGCGATGGGATCCTTCACGAAAACACAAACATTGAAGAGCTTCGATTTTTTTCACAAGAGATTCCTGCATTCCTGTTTTTCTCTGGGCTCTTTTCTTTAGTTTGGAGTGGGCGGGGCTCAGCTGGAAAAAGGGTGATGTTACATCCGTCTGCGCACCAATGAGGATTTAGCAACGTTTGAATGAAAGTGTGACAGTAGTTTGCTCATGTTGTGAGGTCACTGTAAATCAGATCTGATCAAAGCACACCCACACAGTCCAGATGAAGTTCAGTGCTCATTTCTTCTCAAAAATTTCTTTATTAAGTTCAACTTCACCTTGATTTTTGATTAGTTACTATTTAATGTTAAGAAGAAATATTTAAAAGGTTTTAGAGGCATTAAGTGTTTACCACAGCTTTCAGAAAAATTTCAACAGCGAAATCCTATATGTGGTGTTTTTAAGATACAGTTAACAGTGAAACTTTATTTACATCCTGTCTTGGGCCTTAGACAGCTCAGCCATCAGTCAAACATGTTCACCGACCCATCAGTTCAGGGGCTCTGAGGCTAAAGGAGCATTTCTTTTTCCCTTTATTTCAATCATTAAACGTAGAAACATGAAATGTGACATGATTTCTGCCTGTGAAAAGCAACGAGCTGCATGACTTCAGATCAACAGAAAACAGAAGCCATGTTGACCCCAAACCTCTGCAGGTAGACGTGAGGAGACAGGCCACATACTGTACCACACTCAGAATACTTTCTCAACTTTCAGCGTGGAGGCGCGCGGCTCTCCCCACACTCAGACGACACTCGGTACAGGCCTTGAAGGAGCAGGCAGTCGTTAGCTTCAAACAAATAAGAAGACAAGAGGAGGCAGGGAGACAAGAAACAGGGCGGCGCGTGTGAACCCGAGTTCTGCCGACCTTTCATCGACGTGAGCGTATTCAGCAGGGACGCCGCCTTTCATAAGTGACACCTTGTGCTATCATAGCGGGGGCTGTGGCGCGTTTGAACGCCTCTTATCTGATGGCAAAAAAGGGAGAGAGGAAGCTCTCGCTGGGCTGGAGTGTTGGGAGGAGGGAGGCGAGCAGAGATGTGCCACGATGTGGCAAAACTTCCTCCTTTGTTTACGGGGAGTTAATTGGGACACTAAGCCTGCCGGGCGTAGCCACCCAAGCTTCCCATTTTCTCTCTCTGTCATACTCTCAGAGCGACTGTGGCAGCTGTGGCACGTCATGGCCGCCGCCGCCGCCTCTCACCCCCATGGCTTCCTCTCTCTCTTCATGATTTCCTGTTTCCTGTGCGGCTCCCTGCCTCGCCCACCCACCGGCGCCCGTGGCCTGGCAGCGTCGGAGGCGTGGTCACCAGAGGGGAGACGGTTGAAGCGAGCAGGAAGACGCTGACAGGAAGGATGGCAGGCTGCCCTCCCCCTCCGTCCCCCACCTTCATCCCTCCCTCCTCCTCTTCCTCACCTCAGCTGTACAGACAGACGGTGAAAGGAGAAAGTAATACACGTTTCCATCTCTCTTACTTTCTCTTTCTTGTACTTTGGTGCTGCAACTTTACTGCAGAACTGAAGTGAGTAAGTAAGTAAGGCTGTGAAAACTAATAAAAAAGAAAAATTAAAATAGTGTTATTCCAACTTTTACTCCATTAATAACTGAAAAAAGTTTCCAACTCAAGCTAAAATCAGAGAGAGTCCCAGAACTAAGCTTTCATTAAGTGAAATTGCTGTTTTAGATAAGCATCGATTTTCATTAGCATTAATTAATTATGCATTTAAAAATGCATTAAATGTGCACAGTAAAAAAACAAAGGTAGCAGCAGATGTTGGCTGTTTTGAGTGTACATTCATCATACTGTAGCTACCTATGGAAGAATGCTTTTAACACTTTTCACAGTGTAATTATCATCATACATCTGAGTCCTCAATCAATTCTAATCACTTAAAAGAAAACTTCCCCGACAGGCGACAATCAGCTCCAGCTGTGTGAGTGTCTGGAGAAATGTGAGGAAACAACAGAGTCACACATGCAAGCGTCCACTCAGCTGGTATGTTTTTGTGTGTGCGATGGTGGAGGTGGGGGGTCGCTCCCCCCCAATTAACACTGTCATAAACAAGGCCAACAAAGGCCAGATTTGAATAACGGTGCGTCTCAGTCGAGGAAGTCACCAATTATTTGGGCATCGAGCGCTCGCACTGAGCATCTCCCTATTTAACATCAGAAGAAGAGTTGAGTGCAACTCCTGTCTGCAGCACTTTGCACACACACACACACACACACACACACACACACACACACTTGCTCCACATCACACTGATAATCCCAGCAGCCTTAAATAATTTATCATGTGTGGATTTTCCTTAAAATAAATTACTTTGTTTTTGACTGACGCTTTGACTTATCATATGTGAATAATGAGAGGAATAAATAAAGCTGGAAAAACAACAGAAAAATAAACAAGGAAAAACAATAGAATCATTGTTATATATCCTCAAAAACTACAACAATTTCATACTTTTGTGTGTTTAAAAGAAAAACATAAGAAATTAACACCTTAAGAGTAACAGAGAAGCTGATAATTTACATCAGAATGTGTAAAAGAAATCATCATAATACAGGAAAGACACCCCCTAGCACACACTCTCTCCTCTCCTCTCTTCTCTCTCTCTCTCTCTCTCTCTCTCTCTCTCTCACACACACACACACACAGTTTTATGACTCTCTTCTTCAGTTATGTCTGCAGCTGATTGATTTAATTAGTTTAACATACATGTGCATAATTAATGCCACATATTAAGAGCTCTAAATATATCTCAACACATCTTGAGCGCACAATTATTTTCCAGGCGCCCTGAAATAAATCACATAATACCAGCACACTTAAAAAAAAGCACAATATTTCTTCATATATTTGAAAACACTCCATTAAATATTAATAATTTACAGCAACACTTCTGAGGAAAATACAATATTTACATTGCGTGTAATGGGGCTGTTTTCAAACATATTCTGCATATTACAACATAAAATCAACCCTGATCAGAGCAGAGGACACTGGGTAAGGGCTGTGAGATCAAATGAGTCATTTTATTTCATTCACTCACATGTGTGTAAGTGATTTATCAAATGCACCGGTTTCATCTCTGCCCCCGGTTTTTTCTTTATTTCCTCCTGTCTGTATCATTTATAGGGAGCACATCTGACCCCGTATTCAACGTGCTGTTTGTGGGAATGTAAAACCAGTTTGTTGCCAGGCGTCATGTTTTTCTCACCCGCTCGCTGCCGACTGCTGGGTCAGTCACCGTGCAAACTGTACCTCAAAACAACCTGAGAACCCCACCCAGATCTCGCCTTTCCTCACTTCTTCCTCTTCCTCTCTGTATATAATGCTGCACAGCATCTATCTAATTCATGGTATCTTCCCAGCTCACCAGGGTGCTATAGGCATGCATAGTTAATTGTTAAGACAAAAAAAGTATCAAACACTGATCTTTGTCTGAGGCAAAAAAAAAAAAATTCAATTCAATTCAGCAGAGCGCGGAATGGAATCAGGAATCCTGTCTGTCAGATAGATTTTTTTTCTTTCTTTTTTTTTCAAAGTAAAACGCAAATAAGAGAACATGCACTTAGGAACTTAACCTCCTTTCCTGACTCCCCCCATCCTCGCCCAAAAATCAGAGAGAATTCAGCCGGGCGCGTTTTGCGGTGAGGATAAGCACCGTGGTTAAGGTTTTGCTGATTTTCATGTAATGACTGGCAGCCGTAACACCTGGCACTGTGAAATCTAGAAATTAGCACACTCCGGGGAAACAAATTGCTTTGTTGATGCAGAACGCTATAAAGAGGGAAAAAACAACATCAGTTTGACATTGGCTGTGAATGCACTCGTGTGTGCATGTTTTATTTTTCACAACTTTTTTAGTTGACCTGAACAACTTGCTGTCTTCTGTGTGTGAAACTCCTTGATGCTGACCAACAGACCGTTTGTCTTTATTCTACAAGAATAAGTTTGCCGTCCACTCACAAATGAGTTTCTCTGAATGAAAAAAACAAAGAAATATAGAGGTAATTATAATTATCCTCATTCAACTCAAGCCTTTCTGGCCTGCTCTGAGTGTTAATCTGCTCTGTAGAATAATTTCATTCATCCTACAGTATTATTCATTTACACTGGAATATAATTAGAATGAAAAACCTTTGTATGTAGTAAATCAGCCGTAACTGTTGATTTTTGGGGGATGGATCACTGATTTGAGAAACACTGTCTGAGCTGATCTTTCCTGTGTACATATAGTATAATGTCCTTTGAAAACCACAAAGCTCCAGAATACCAGCTTTCCATAAAAGAAATAGAAAAAAAAAAAGATTTCACATGAGTGACAATACATTTTTGAGGCATCCACTAATATTTGATTTGATTTTCAAAATGGACAATCGACACATAAAGGTCAATCGTTACGTTTATGTTGGATATTGAGACAAATTTACTTGAGTGTTTTTATTTAATTTTTATTTATATTTTGGTTACTAGTTACTTTACAAATGGAGATTTTACATACAGAACCTATGAAGAGATTCTAAAGCATGATGCATTGTTAAAGATTAAACTAAAACAACAGGATGTAAAGTAAAATGAGCTCCACCTGACTGCAACACTATAATGCTACTTACAGATGAATACATCAGACATAATCATTTCTCTGCAGTGAGTACTGTACGTTTCTTTAATTCCATTTAGTCAATTATGTACTTAAATAGCATAATAAATAACATTGAATAACATTTTTAACACAGTTATTTGTACTGGAGTCTTTTTACACTGTGGTGCTGCTGCTTCTACTCAAATGATACATTAGAAGACTTATTTTACCACAGGTCTTCAGTGGTAGCTTTGATCTAGTTTACAAAAAAATGAGACACCACCTCCATGCCTCCTTAAAATCGGGACCTAAATAGCATTCTGAAACCGATTCAAAACATTAAGAGCATGTATTAAATGTCTGCTGGGTACGCGTGCACTGGGGCAAAAGTTAGTAAATCTAGTGACGTCCGATACAGGGAGCTGAGTCGCTTCCTCTCCTCCCAGAAGTCCTTTCCCTTCCAAGCCGTGCAGCGACGGAGGCACATTTTAGAGATCTTTCCCTCTCCGCTGAGGCATCTTCTTGTCCTGTCAATCAGCAGCCCGCCTCCACCCCGGCTCTGCGCTGGGCTGAGCAGCTTGGCGGAGATGCAGGGTGATGATGAGAACTCGTCGCAGCCTAGCAGGGTTTCCTCCTCATCAAGCTCAGAACAAAGGGGGGCCCGGTCCGCTCGGCTGCTCTAAATACAGCCTGCAACATGCCCCAGCCAACTGCTTAACACACTCTGCTTTTATATGCAGACGTGAAAATAGAAGTGTGGATGCTGGAATCGGCAGATCAGACGGGTGAAGGTGGGCTGTTGGACTTCACAGGAAGGACTTGTTCGGTTCGATGTCGGACGGAGCGGTTTGACGAGAGCTACAGTGAAGTGGATGTTTTCATACCTTCAAGAAAACCTACTATATAATAAACATTTAAGAGAGCCAAGAGGCTGTGATTCTTAGTGAGTTCATTAATTAAATAATCAATTAACACTGTCAGACAGACGACATACTGAGGAAGAACAAGTAGCTGAAATCCAAATTAAATGTAGGGTCAAGATTTGGAATATGCAGACATGATTTCTGTAGCTAAGAGACATACTTAAAGTCAAAACCTGCTCCATCTCATACTTTGTATTAATCTGTTTACACTGAAAAGGTAAGTAATTCAGTGTACTGACAGATGTCTGACTGAATTTGTTGTTTCTGAGTATGCTGTGATGGACACTGTTGTCCCACAATACGTGAAGGAAAATGAGGAGCTGTTAATCAAAATTAAATCAATGGAAAACATATACTTTCTATTTAGCTGCACTCCAATTCCATACAAACATACAACATACAAACGTTACAATCATAAACTGTAGATTGCAATTAGTCAAGAGCACAGTATGAAATATGCACAGAACATGAAGCTTTTCAATGCCACTAATAACTAAACTTCACAAAGAGAAAGAAAAATCTGATGTGATTGGTGATTTAATTCTCCATTTTTTGATATCCAAAATCTCTCATGATCTCTTTGACCACAGTTTGCTATTTGTTTTGAAGTTATATTTATGACATATACTTACAATATAAAAAGGAGGAATTATTACAGCCATAAGTTATCACTGTTTATATATGCATGTGAGTTTTGTGCAAAGGTAGACCTGAAAATGTCCTTTAATGTTTACCGGCAGTGAGCTGTTCATTTATTCCCTTTGTGCATTGTACTGTGGAACAACAGTGTCCGTCAAACCTTTTTGTTGCTTTTTTAAGTGTCAATAAACCTGATGCTCCAACCAGCTTAGAATTAAAGCTCTGATAAAATCCAGACCTGACATAGACCATGTGTAGTCTGCAAACTAATATCAAGCAGCACAAAATGACAAACTGCTTGTTATATGGCCCCTCACAACTACCTTTTGTGGATGTGGAAAATATACCTGATGCTTTCATATAAAGTACATCTGTGACACAGCTTTTGTGTCAAAGTTTCAAATTGATAGTTGACAGAGCATATATTATATATATTAGCATATCTTATATTATTCCCTGTTCATAAAAACAATGAAGTACATTGATTTCTTGTACACTAAAATGCCAAAACAGTACACTATGACACACAGTATATAGTACATACTGGACGATGTTAGTATGTAGTATGGAGTTCTGACAGTGACTCTAACAAAGTCCTGCATAGGGAGGGAGCAAGCAGGTGACCAATCCACTACCTGACCCACCTAATCAGAGTTGTCCATGTTCCAGAAATACACAGTTAGCAGTCTAAAATGCAGAGATGCAATATTACATATTGAGTTAATATCAAACTGATGGATTACAGATAATGATCCTACACAAAATGACTACAACTACACAACCTAATCTGTCCCATGACATACATCCTGTATGGTACATCATTTAATTCGCTGAAGGCAGAGAGCAACAAATTGTAGTACATGTAAATATATTCATACATACCAGTATATTCAAATGGAGGAGGATGCAGATATATGAGCCCATATACATGGACTATGTGAGACGTGTGAGAAGTTAATTTGATATGATCTGGATTTGATGTGAATATAACAAAGCCATAAAATGTGGCTTAATGTGGCCTTTTCTTGACACAGAGTACATATGCAGGTTTGGCAGGAAGACTACATTACACATAATTCAGTTTTATTATAACCTGGGTCTTATCTTTGCTGTTTTGGCATCATGTTTAGCAGTTAAGATGACATTGTACTCACCAGAGTGATTACTGAGATCTGGGATTGTGGTGACAAAATGACGCTGAAGTCCAACAGGGTGCTGATGGCACATTCTCAAAGCTCAGCATTTAACTTGGTCAATGTAATATCACTGTTACTGGTCATAATGAAGACTAAAGTAGGAACATGACACACAACTTGTGAAAGACTTCTTTTTCATTTTTCATTTTACGTTATTTTATTTCTTTAGGACAAGATGAAAACATATTATTACATTACTTGCTATAAAGTTGTTGAAGAGGGCATGTCTGCAACGAGTCAATAAAAACATTAGCGTTTATTTTGAGTCATTGTTGGGTCTACCTAACTGATGTGAGTCTTGACTTGCTCTGGTTTGGTCTCCACCAACATCCCCTTAGCTGCCACTTTCTAACTGTGTCTCTTTGCTGCTTGCTACTGAGCAGGTAACGTACAATGACTTTATCTGAGCTGCTGTGAGAAAATAGATGCTGAGTGGTGAGACTGAACCAGAACAGTAAAGCTGTGGGCCAGAAATGAAAAGAGGTGAATTTAAAGAGGCTAAAATGGAAAGTAAGTGATAATCAGCTGTGGGTTTATCACCATGAGCAACACATTTCATATTACCCACTGTCATTTGATCCACTGTTACTACATACATGTTTTATTGCATCTTTGATATGACATGGAAATAAATAAGCCTTGTTCTAAAAGTGTTCTCGCTTTTTGCCCTGGCACCACAAACAACCTTCTCCGTGCAGCAAAACATTTCAATCCAACATTTAAAACCTCTTTCTCTCACCCCCACCTCATCATCCGAGAGGCGACAAAAGAGCAAAGCAACAACAACATGTTAAAGTCCATCATCTCATCCTGTCTGACCTGCTGCTAATGTGGAAGGGCGTCGCTAAATGGCCCAACTTTGGACATCACATCTGTTAAACTGTCAAAAAACATTCGCCACACACACACATGTACACACACCTCCCTCTCCCCTCCAGCAGTCTAATTGCTGCCTCTCCTTTTCCCAGGCCTGTCTGTTTTCGCTCTGGGCGGGGTGTGGGGATGGGGTGGGGGGGTTGTCTGCCTGGGACAGACTTCACCTCTTCCTCCTCTCTCTCTCTGTCTCTCTTTCTGTGTTTCTCTATGTGTCTCTCTCCGGGGCAGCGTGTCACCTCAGTTTACGTCTGTCCGACTAGCACTAGAGGAAAGAGAGATCAAGTGTCTCACGCTAAACGGACATCTATGCTAATGCGGATATGAATGTAAGTCTGAACAGAGCAGAGGCACCGGGTACCACACACACACACACACACACGTCACATTGGCTGTGACGATCGCCTGCATTATGGCCTGCACGCTGCAGGGCCTGTTTCCATCTACATCACATTGGTTTACATGAAATACACATAAACAGGTCACTTGATGATGCCACTTTTCTGTTTCGGCTGTTAGTTCAGAAAGACAAGGTCTCAGAGGATAATTCAATTACATCTGTACAGTTCGAAACAAATCCAGTCACCCACCGCCACAAACTCTTAACATAGGCATGGACATCATGTCTTATTTTCTCTTTTTGGCAGTCACGTTTTTATCAATCTTTATGACTTTTAATAGAAGAAATAAAACAATCTTGTCCTAAGAAGTGGAAAGCTGAGTTTATAAGGAATCAAATGCACCATTGCTCAACTCAATACACTCTATGGTTTTGCTGCTACAGATTTACCAGGGGCAGCAGTAGCTCAGTCTATAGGGACTGGACTAATAGCTGGAGAGGTGCCAGTTAACCTTCTTGGTACTGCCAAGGTGATCTTGAGAAAGACACTCCAACGACTGTTGCCTAAGTTAAAAGCTGCCTGAGAAAGGTGTAATAAAGTCTGGAGGATTATAAGGTGGTCATCAACTTTAAGCACCTCACAGTTCAATTCTTCTTTTGTAAAAAGATTTTGTCTTATGTGTTGTTTATTTTATGTGTCCAAATTACAAAACAACAACAAGTTTGCCAAAGAGAGGTTTGGTATTACCTCACTTTAATATCTGCAGCATCAGGAACAAGGTTAATGAGATTTGCTCCTCAGACAATATTCATGTTTTTGCACACCTGGACACCATTTTAAACGATTCTGAACCATCAAACATTAGAAGTTATTTAGAAGAGACAAGGACATATATGGTGGCTTAGTTTCATTTTAAGTTCAAGAACCAATTTCACTTGGAAATATGTAAAGGTACTGTGAGTACTGATATTAAACTATTATGGCAACAGATTCATCTGACATTTTGCAAGCCCGTTCTAGTTAGTTGTTCTTATAGATAACTCAGTTCTAATTTGAAGTATCTGGATAAAGTGACAGAAGAATACAAATCCCTCTTGGTGACCTGAACATTGATCGACATAAAACAAAATTGATGACAAGAAGACAGAAAAGCTTTTTCTGACAGCAAAACAATATCTTCAGATGTTCCACAAGAGCTTGGGTTCACTTTGATTTTCAACCTTTATAATTGTTTTACAAATGTTGTTAAAAATGCTGATGTACTTGTGTATGCTGATGACTCAACTTTGTCACGTGCTTCATCAACATTAGTGAAGCTGAGAGAGAATCTACAAGATGAACAGCATTACCAAATGGGTGAGACTAAACAGACTACAACTGAACAACTACTGCCACTGCACTCACATTTGGCTACAGAGTGGATATCAGTCGAACAGGTCACTAAGATCAAACCACTGAGTGTTAGAACATTTGTTGTTTTGGCTTGATCAGGTTGATCATACTGTGATCTCATGAAGGGAAATGGCATTACAGTTTCAAAGTAATGTTCTGCACATGTTCTGTCTTTGGTTTGGATTGAGATTATTTGGCCACTTGTTCTGTTACACCTGGAGTAAAGTCAAGTTATTGGCCAAGTCCTGCTGAGAAACATCTACAGGAGGAGCCAGGGATCGAACCAGCAACCCTGAAAGGCTTTATATGGCCATAAACGAGTTAAGGTGTTCAATTCATGGGACATATATGTTGTATTTATACAGATCTCCAGTGGTGTGTATGCCATTACAGTGCCACTGCCTCTCATGTTTGACATACTGGTAGCATGATCCTAAATAAGAGATTGTCTGTGTAATAATGACAGCACACACATTTAGTACATTTGAGGCTTTTGTCTCTAGGATGAATAAGATTTGTTTGGTTACCTGACTGCTGAGATAATATCTCTGTTAGATGTGATTGTGAACAAAACTTCAACTCAGTATCCAGTCTAATCTATCATCTGCCAATATTTGGTCAATTTATCCTCTTTGAATGAGAGACCAGACATTATGTCAGATTATTTTTATAAATCTGAGCCATGTTGTCAGACCGACGACACATTTTGAAGGTGTGCAGAATTTGGTCATTTCCATTTTTCCTGATAGAAAAAAGGATTAATAATTCAGAATCCTGATACTTTAAGCCTTCACCAGTTCACCAGAACAAATGTTATCCCTTTTTCCTGTGGGCTCACTAAATGTTCCTTCATTGGTTAAAATGCCAGGTACATTTTTTGCACAGATGGCAATTAAAATAGTTTGCTAAACCCATCGCTGAAAGTCTTGCAAACAAGTCTTTTATCACAATGGAAGACAACACTCTCAGCTAAGCTGGTATTGGATAAAAAAAGCATGTGTTGTAAAAAAGAAAAAAAAGAGTGGAATGGTGAAGTTGGCCAGTGAAACGAGACGAGTAGCAAGAGTAAGTCTTATTTATATCT
The DNA here is from genome assembly GCA_023238725.1 of Scortum barcoo. Classification (NCBI taxonomy): domain Eukaryota; kingdom Metazoa; phylum Chordata; class Actinopteri; order Centrarchiformes; family Terapontidae; genus Scortum; species Scortum barcoo. The sequence goes on along the minus strand of CM041539.1, from coordinate 22,939,125 downwards.
CTTTGTTGGAACTCTTTCAAGGTGCTGGCAGATTGAAGAATCTGGTGGGCGGCAGAATCACATAGCGGATGGCCTTAGTGTCATCTGCACATACCCACTGCCTTTCCATACATAACATTAGATTCTACTCGTGTCTAAAATACTTTGTATGGACGATGACAGGATGGAATACGATGAAGAATTTACACGTCTTGATTTATGGAGGATTAAAAATGATCAGTGCTTTAAGATAAAAGATAACAACAGCATTAGGATGATTAATAATAATAATAATGATACATCTTTTAAAGGAAAGACAGACTCTGTGTCATTGAATTCTTCATTATCATCTTTCATTACCATGAAATATCTTTTAAAGTCATGTTAACTTCTTATCATGGTGACTCTGACCTGTTGTCCCTGAACATTTGAATTTGACACCATGGATTCTGGGCTGAAGCCAGGAGTTTAGAAGTACTGTGATCAGGGCACAAGTCCAGGTAGCCCCGTCCTCATTGCTTCATTTTAAAAAAGCAAATGTTATTTGCTCAGATTTCTAAACACAGTGAAATGTAACTGTACCAATTAAAAGCATGTAACTGTATATAAAACAGTATAATTATAATTAACAACTTTATTTTATTATAATGTTATCAGGTATTCATTAACTATTAATGCACCCATTATGGATGACTCATAGGAGTATAAAGAATTAAGTGTCACCAATCTTTCTATGTGCTCAGTTCACTGCTTTACTGTGAAAATAGTTATTTAATATTTAATAGTTATTTAGTGCAAACTGGAGTCACTTTTAGAAACTGGTTAAAGTGGCTAAACTGGTTAAAGTAGTTAAATTGGCTAAAGTGTCAAAACGGTTAATGTGAATACTCTTATGTCCTGTAAAGTGCATGTTACTGCCGGAGCCCCGGTCCTCTTTGTTCTCTCCAGTCTTGCAGGTTCCTCACTGATTCTGGTTGTGGTCCATCTGTCTGAGGTTCACTGGCCTGGTGGGGACATGATCTGTGTCTATGCTTGTGGAGAGAAGGTCGAGTGGCCCAGAGCTCCATATGAGGACATCTAGAGATGCACCTGGACTCACAGACTCATTTCCATTACCTGTGATACCTTCAAACATGGACTAAACCAATGAACTCAGTATAGCTACAGCTTATTACGACTCATGTATAATTCCATAATATGATTGATGATGTTCTCTGTACATGTGGCATCTATTGCACGTCTGTCCGTCCCAGGGAGAGGGATCCCTCATCTGTGGCTCTTCCTCAGGTTTCTTCTTTTTCCCATAAAGGGTTTTTGAAGTGAAGTTTTCCTGACTCGGTTCGAGGGTCTAAGGACAGAGGGTGTCACAACTGTGCAGATTGTAAAGCCCTCCGAGGCAAACAATGTTTGTGATTTTGGGCTCTAAATAAATAAATTTGAATTTTGAATTTTGAATTTAACATCTTCTTTCATCAGGGTGATTTCAAAGACAAAGACATTTACCAAGCAATAAAGGTGTGATAGAGTCATGATAGAGTCTTCCCAGCTGCATCATGGGAAATGTAGGATGCAATTTTTTTCACCCATACAAGGAAAAAATAGTCTCTCTAATGTCTCTCTGCTGCTTCAATTTAGATTTCAATTTTTAGATCTCTCATGACTTTATGTAAGTACAATAGTAAACTTCAGGAGTACCCTTTTAATTCAACTGCTGTTATATATATCTACTATATTATTTGTGTAATGTTTCATTCATTAAGAAACTGTTGTATGTAGGGCTTTCATTAATGATTAATTGGGCAATTATCTACTTGATGAATCCATTCATTGTTTAGTTAATCAGATGTCAGAAAAGGAAAAGTACTCATCACAGTTTCCTGCACAATCTTCAAGTTGTTCCACTGTACAAACCTCTATAGATATTCAGCAAATCCATATAGATTTCATTCAGGACACAGAGTTCAAAAACTATATCCACCTTTTAAAAATGCGAATGTGAACTGCACTTCAGGTCCCCATATTCCCACAAATAAAACAGCAGACATGGTGTCTTCATTGGCGGCTACAGCCCTGCGTCATTTCTGCAAGACTCTTCAGTGCTGATGTCATGTTGCAAATGCACTGCAGAGAGTAGACTTATGGATGGATGAGGACTCATTTAAGCACTGCAGTGCTGATGTAAATCTCCTCCTCACATATTAAAGTTGTGCATTTTCTTTGTCACCTGCCAATAACGCACTCTGCCGCTAACAATCAACCCTACTGTATACTGTCACAGCGCAATCCTCTGCCACACTGGTGAAAAACTACCTCCGCGAGCGAAACAGATTTACACAATCTAAATCAATCGTCCATCCATACATCTCTCCTGTATCCTCCTCACAGCCCTCCCATCTCACTAAGAAACCCATTACTCTCAGCTCACGGTAACCCTGAGCACGAGATGTACAATTAAAACCTTATTTCTGCTGAAGGAAATTAGATTTAATGAACGGCGGGCTGGGCAACAACAGATGGTTCGTCTTATTGGAGGCACAAAGATAGACTGGGTGTTTGAACGCCTTCAGATCAAATGCCAGTGGTTATCAATTAGGAGTGGAGGTAAGCTCGTGACAACATGAAACAGAGCGGAGGCCTCGCCGCCGTGGCCCTCACCTTCACTGCTGGGAAGGAGATGTTATGCTCACACTGTCGCTGGGAAGAGATGGAGCCTTTCCATATGCCGGTGTCAGAAATGCTGCACAAGCCCAGATGTTGCATAATGCCAGATAAAAAATTGTGGACTGATAAAAAAAAAAAAAAAAAAAGTGTGTTTATGATGAACTCTTCAGTTATTTCCAATATTACAGCCAGGAAGGTGGACCGTCCGTTTTTCCATCTCAGAGAGCACATCTCACTTCAAATACAGCCAGGGAGTGGAAGTTTTCCCTCATTTACTTAGTATCCTGAATGTATTCTTAATCTTATAAAAATTAAGAAAATAAGAATAATTAAAAAATGCTCAATTTTGAGTGCTTTTGGGAGCGGCTACTTCCGTGCCGTCATTCTGCTTCAAAGAAAAAAGATAAATGATGATGCCATTAAAAGTGAACTAATTAAGGAAGGCTTCTTTTAAGAACTCATTAACTGCAACCTCATTTACATAATGATGCATATTAATTAAGTTTTAATGAATCTGAATTTCCAGCAAGCCGCATTTCTTTGGCTGTGGAACAAATTGAACAAATTATTTAAAAGTGTTCTTGAATCTACTTTTCACACCAAAGGGGAGAGAGAATGCAATCATTTGTAGAAAATCATATTTTTTCCCCCTCTCCCCAGCCTGTGCCCATCTGTTAATTATTTTTAAATGTAATCATTTACCCTTTTGTTTCACTCCCTTCCAAACCGAATGGGGAGGTAAGGGACTGCCGCTAAATATTGCAGAGTGTGTAAAAGTCTAAAATGTGTGATTACGAGGCAGAAGAAAGATTGTGTTTTTGCTTGTTGTCATGTGGGATGTAGAGCGCTCAACACTTCAGTGGACTGTCTGTTACTCACTGATGTGTGCTCTTCAAGCCATTTTATTTTGGGCTCTGTATGTTTCCTGACGACTGTTACTCATTTACAACAAACGTATCGACAAAGCACTAATATTAGAATCTTCCTTTTCCTTGATGGATTGCAGTAAGGAAATCAGATCTGGAAAAAGCAGGGTTTTCCAGTAGTAGTGTTTCAGGATCTTCAGAGGGGGCTCTTGAGTTCTTGAGTTCTTGAGCAAAGGTGGTTTAACCTGTTTATTTATTTTTCTTGGTGACTCATGGTGCATCCATGTTTTATCTTTTTGTAGCTATTTGTAAATGAGTAATCCCATTATTAGTAAATGCTTAGAATTCATACATTTCAGTTATTTTATACCACAGTAAAAACGTATTAGTATGAAAGATTGAAACATGAAGGAATGTTCTGCAGTGATGCAAAGTACATTTACTCAAGTACTGTACTCACTTACAATTGAAATACTCAGGTGTATCTTTGCCTGATTTTCATGATTTTGTTTCACATGTATCATCTATTTCATTGGATTAGATATGTGACTTATTACTGGATGTTTAGCAATTAATCAGTTGTATTCACCGCATCACTTTTGCGTGGACTACACTGATGTGTTGATGAAATGTGTGTCAGTTTGTGAGTTCATGTTTGTGTCTGTAAGTGTCATCTGTTGTAAAGTCACTGGAAGCCTCTTTGTTTTTTAATGTGCAAAACAAAATGCTTTGATGAATTGCCCTGATAAAATCATTGATCCACAAAAATTTATTGATTTCTTTCAGTGCTATGAAAATAATGCCACACACTGATTTTTCATAGCTGCTACAGAGACAAGCACACAACCTGACTACACATGACACTGTTGCCATGATTTCAATGTTTCTCTCTGTTAATCTTTAAACATAAACATACTTTCTCACTGTCCGTCATTTTCTCCGGAGTCAGGAGATGGAAGATTCCACCTTTGTTTATGTGTTTATGGTGATTCAGATTAACAATATCAGATGGAGCATTTTGGAGCACACTAAGCAGCAGACTGTACATAGCTCTGATAGCATGAAGTCAACAGCTGCTATTTCTGATCTGCTGTGTTTTCAGGCAGAAAAGACAAAAAACAAACAAAAAAAACTCTACAAGCCCAGCCTTGTTTTCCAGACACACACATACACACACACACCTGTTCGTCAGGTTAGTTTGGGAATAGGTTAGAGCTCTGGAGATGAGAGGAGGACTCTGGGTCCTTCACGGATTGAGGCAGGCCAGTGCCACAGGAGGACGCTTGAACCAATAGCGGCGTAACACAAACTGTGCACTTCCTGCGTCGGCCGTCCCAGAGGATGATTGGTGGAGAAGTCTCTGAGGGTTTTAGAACCCACCCATTCGCCTCCACCTCATTTTCTTCTTCCCCGTGGTGAGCTGGAGGCCTCCATTGAAAAAAAAAGAAAAAGAAAAAAAAAAGGAAAAGGAAATCGTCGATGGCGCTGGCCGGGTACTTCTGACAGCGAGTGCCTACCTCGGGGGAGGTCAGAAGTCAGCGATTCATATGAGACAAGCTGGCGATGCAGTGTAACCGAAAATGGAAAGCAGATGTTCGTTAATTAGGGGAAATGTGACTGACAAGACTTGAGCGTCGAGGTACATGAGCTCGCCCGCTATCCAGCAGCTGTTGTTACCCGACTTCATTGTCAGTCTCGTACACAAGTCACAGCTTCCCCGCCGAGCCGGGCCCAGACGCCCAGCACCCACAATTATCAAAATAGAATTAAGCTTGATTGAATCGAGCAGATTTTCTCCTGAATATTTTTGGTGTTTTTGTCTGTGTGTTTTTGTGTGAATAAGCAGCTATACTCACACCACCTTCTGGATATTTTTTTTTTTTGGCTTCCTCCTCCCCCTTTTCCGTTCTCCTTTCTTCAATCCGCCCGTCTCAGCTGTGTGAAAGCGCCGCTAAAGACCTACAATGATTTACAAAAAAACAAAAAAATCCCTCGTTCGGGGAAATCATACATTTCCCTGGATCGCTTTCCTGTCTGATAAAAAAAGTAGATTTTCACCTCACAGAAAATTGCTCCTATATAATCGTAAGTGAATGAGAACACTCATTTGCATTTTACTGCAACCTCTGTGATGGCAGAAGTTCTTTTTTAAAAGATTATCCTTAAAGCAGCAAACAAACATCGAATGCTGCAGGAGAGTTTGACCACTTACGTCCACGGTGACTGCAGTGAAATACATACTGGGTGGATTTCAGTGCTCAGCCCTCAAGGACAGGTGTTGCACTTATTAATTCAAATACACATGACATCCCTTGATTACAAGGTAACTGAGTGGAGGGAAGGTTTTCACTGGTATGAGTGAGTGTGTCCATATCCAGCACATATGTGTAGTAGCTTCTTATAATGTATCCAAGACTTCACACAGACACAAACATACACACACACAGACACACCTCTGGTCAACAACATAATCCTGTGAAATTGATGAATGGCTAGACATTAGGCCCATTCAAACAACAGATGTTAATTCACTTCACATGTGCATTATCAGATCATTTGTGTCAGGCAACAGAATATGAATGACACAGATTATCTCAGATTTGGGGCCTCTGCTGGCAAACCCCACCGTCCCCCAGCCCTCTAGGTAACACTCCTGATTATTGCGAGTGTGTGCAAGCATGTGTCAAAAGGTGCCATTATGTCTGCATGCGTGAGAGATGATGTTTCTGCAGAAGGACACGGAAGGCCCTTTGCACCTGGAGAGGAGAATGGTGTCTGATGGGAAACGGAGCCAGGGCCCCTTCACAGTTATTTATGCAGAGTGAGCTCGCACGTGATGTAACTCACCCTCTGGTGGCCGCGTTGGATGCCCTGAGCTCTTGGGCGACAGTGGCTATGAACAGCTGTTGCGTCTCTAAACACACAGCTTTGTGGTCTCAACAGAGCTGAAGGAACATTGTTAATTCCTGCTTCCTGTTTTCGACTCTAAACTGATCATTTCACCACGGGCTCGTTTGATTTATCAGATAGCTGGCTACAGCTGCAGGTATGCTCAGCAACACTGTACTGCTGTAATCATATCTAAAATGGATATTAGCTAGTTTGTATTCAATAGATATTGAAATGACCTCATTTGCTAGAACAAACAGCAACAGTGACAGAGGTGTGGGGGGGGGTATCAGGGCGTGGAGGTGTCTACCTGTTCCTCATTCAAAAACAAAAGCAAAAAAGAGGACCCTTAAATATAAACATTATACCGAGGCTGTCACCCCCTGAAGAACACGCTCACTGCAGATCTGGAGGCGGTTCTAGAGGGACAGTTACGGGAGCGCTGCACTGGGCCGGCATCCACCTGAGTGTGTGGGAGCGACCCAGAGCAGAGGTGCCATTACTGTCTCATTGTCCTAATGAGGGAATCAATCCTAGAACAGAAATAAAGCCGATTAAGAAAGACATTTCTCTTTAACGTGACTGAATCGTGCTGGACGACCACAGCACTCTCTGGCCTGCTCATTATACACTACACTACTGCATGTACACATTATTAGTACAGAAACAGTTCCTCATTAACATCTGCATTTTCTAAATAGTTTGTATTTAGATAGTCCGTATTGACTATACAGTCTCTATAGACATGCACAGGCATACATTCTAGGGGTAATGTAAATTCAGAAAACCTAAATGCACTTCAGCCATGGACGCCGTATATAGTTAAATGTGAATGTGATGAATCCATAGGAGAAAAATTAAAACACGATAAATGCCCATAATACATGAGTGACATAGGTGAGAGTCTGCATGAATACATTGTCCTTCAACGTCTGGGCAAATCCCTGCAATTAGATTCACTGCTTACATCGGATTCATCAAACTGGATATGAGGACGGGTCATTCCCGCCATCAAACTGTTACATCATCGCTTCCACTTCTGTTTGGGTCAGAGCTGATCTTGTTTACTCCATACGCAGCAGACTTTCCCAGGACTCAGAGTCTTGTACTGCTCAGTTAAATCATGTCTTCACAGCTGTAGTGAATGAAAGCCTGGCAGGAGTTATTTTTATTCTCTTTACCAAACCAAAGCAAAGGAAGAACAACCCTCTCCCGACTTCTACAACAAGCAGCGTCCCCGGAGGGCTACAACCGAGGCAGCAAAACAAAGAGGAATTTTTCAAAAAAATCCCTGCGTTGAAAATAACTCAGGAATTTGAAAGCACGTCGGACTCCAAAGGTAAAGTGTTGCACTAGCAGCCACCGAGGTGCTGTAATTAGGTCAGGTGAGACGCAGGGAAAAAGTTTAACTTTGTGGACCTCTTTATTTTCTTCAGTCTCTTTCCATGTACCATCTGCCAATATAGAGACACCCAGTCCTTTCTTACTTCTATACCATGCATTATGTATCTAAAAAGAAATGTTCTCTTATAGAACCTATTAGAAGTCTTTACAAGACAAAATAAAATGAAGTTCATCAATGAAATTCTTGATGGAGCTGTCCAGATTGCTCCAGTAGCATCAGTTTTGCTTCAGAAGAGCATTTGGGATTTGTCCAAATCCAATATTCTCTCTGTTAGCTTTGTTTTGGTCTCCACCAACTCCTGAGAAAAATATCGGTCTCTTCAGCTGCAAAGTGCCCCACTTTGTTCACTGGCTAGTCTCCAACTGTCTGCTGGTAGTGAACAGTGGCTGTAGAGGTTTTTCACTGAAAACTGCTGCCTGCTGCTGCTGGACACAAGTTTCATAAAAGTGGGGTAAATAAACCAAACACTACATTAATGGGCCAGGAAACCAAAACATGTAGTTAAAGAAGCTAAAAAGCTCCATATGGGTGAAAGGAACTTGATGGTAATCCTCTGATTGATCACTAGCGACCATGATCACATCACATGTGGTTTCTTGATCCATTATTAATAATGACAGTGCAGCTGTGATGAATAAGGGGAGCTAAATCAACACTTGCATTAGATAAATAAATTAATAGATACCATACATTTTCAAACAGTGGCCATGGACCTGAACAGTAGAGAGAATAAGGAAAAATCCTAACTGTTTTAGATATATGGTATAATTAATCATACATTAATAAAAAACAGTTTTATGAACTGGTCAGCACTCTCTCTATGTGCATCTGTTGTGATACATTCAGCATAATGTACATTCCACAGAACTACAATATAACAACACAATCATGCCCACTAGTTTCTCTCTTAAACAGAAATTATCTTCTCAGTAACTAAATCATTGCAATCCGTTTCATGGTCTAGAGTGTTCAGAGCATGTCCATCTTCCCTTTAAAATCAGGTGCTTTTTAAATGGACCCTGGCTGGTGGACCCACTGCCTCCACTGTCTCCAAATCATCTACCCCATCAACGACTTCATCTGACTGCACTGATGTTAAACTGAGGAGGAAGAGTGCTGCTGGACATCCCTCTTTGTAACAAACAAATGTCATCCAAATCAACACGTACACATAAAAAATCCACCCGAACAAATTAATTCTCCAATTTGTGGAGCTGCACTATGTGGAACAGTGCAGACTTTCTTTATTAGGTGTTGTATTGATATTTGAGCGTTTTCTTTAATGATTAACTTTAAAGATTTGAGAGGCTTCTTTCAGTAACTATTTCCATGCACATAGTAATGTCATTTTAACAAATATTGGGATCAAAACTAAAAACCGTAGTTATAAACTTGTCGAGACAAAGGAAAGCCTCGGGGGGGAAACAGAATTAAACTTTCGGCTCCTGAAATACATTTTGTAGACAGCTCAGCTCTGATGAAGCTCAGGATTTATCAGTAGGATGCTGCTTTACTCCAAACAATCTGACTGCATCAACCTGGACTGTGTGTGACCTTCTGGATGTGGAGAAGAACACAGAATATTCATTTACATTAGATCCTGACCGAGCCTGTCGGCATGTCTGGAGATTTAAATAATCAATGAAGTTACGCTGCTGTGCCTCGAGCGTGAATGTTCACAGCGTCTCTCTTAATGGGAGACGCACTTATTGTTTCTGCTGCGGTGGGGTCGCCGCATGTATTTAATAAGCCAAACAAAATAAAATGATGTGTTATTTCACCCATCGGCAAGCCATCCGCTATTGATCGAACTGTTAATATCTATGACCCGAGCCACCCGATCGGCAGATATGCCTGGTTTATTTCCACCAAACTTTTTTTCTTATCTGGAAATGCTAATATCTATAGGTGGAAGTACCTAATTTCACAGATAGTTTGTGTCATTGACAAATACTGAATGTAAAAATGTCAGCACAAGGTAGGCTACTTACTCTTACTCTGGCTGTTGCTCTGGATGAAGCATGTGGGGAGAGAGGACGAACTCACTGGTCTGTGTGGGTTCATGACATTTGTAGGGGTGAAAACACACCTCAGCTGGTACCATGGTTTGGTTTAAGATAAGAGCTGAAGTTGGACAGAGCCCTGTTCATATGAGCAGGACCTTTGTAGTATTTGTGTCTCTCCTTTACTGTGATTGGACAGCTGGGTGAAAGGTGACAGTGACGAGTACAGCATTTTACCCAAAATCCTTTAAGTCCTTTAAGTAGCTGGCTCTTAACTGTGTGGAAATCAGTTCACAACTGATTCAGGCCAGCTGCTAGTATTTTTCATTTCTATGATAAAATGAAGACAAAACCTCTACTAGCTTTTACCCTTCACCTCCCTGTAAAGTGACTTCTCACATTACCAGATTGTTTCAGCTAAACATTGGTCACTAATCAACTATATCCTCTGAACCCTGTGGTGTGGAGCAGCCATCTTGCTGGCTCTGTCTCCTATGACGGGAGCAGAGTCGACTTTTCGAGTGTCCGAAGGCGCTGGCTATCCTTACAGTTGCCCTTTGGGGCTAAGTGCAGCATCAGGCATGTGCTTGGCCTCATTATCGCAGACGCGATGGAACCAGACCACAGAGCAGCTGGATGGATGTCATGTGACTCTCCGTCCACGCCTCTGCTGTCTCTTTAGGCCCCAGAGTGCTATGCGAGGTGTCAGGCTGGTCATCTGAGGAGTGTGCTCAGTGAGGGAGAGCAGCCAGGCAGGAAAGTGGTGGGGTGTCCAGTCTTCACTATCAGGTAGCTGGACATAACACAGTGATCATCATTACATGGTGTGTAAACACATTTCTTTATTTCAGACACTGCCTGAATGTGTCTCGGCCTTGCCCTGACCACCTCCAGGCAGTGCCCCCCCGCCCCCTCCGCCATTCCAGACAGGCCTGGCTGCGATGGGATTAATTGAGCCGGACAACACAGCAGGACAGCTCTGTATCTTCTATGACAGGATCCCCCTATACCAATTCAACATCTGCAAAATATGGTTGGAAAATGTTATCGCTTAATTAGCAATGAGGTCTGACCGATCAGGACAGCTCGTTTATAGACCGGACAGTAATGGTGTCATGTCTCAGATAATCGCAGCCTCCGTGTGAGTGTGTGTGTGTAAGTGTATGGATGGTGATGTTATCCCTCCTGACTATCCTAAAGGAGGATGGAGGCTGACCTTAATTGCAGTAATTTAGTTAGTAGCCATACTGTATTACTCGCAGGCCGGACCGCGGCCATCCGTCACCCACATCATCCATCCTCCAATCAAAAGGCTGCTCTCGTTACGCTGCCCAGGGCCAAGACAAAAGGAACTAATGCACAAGGCATCTAACTGTCTGAGCGTCCATGTGGTGTCCATATGATCGCTCCACATGCTGGAAGAGCTGCACATGATGGTGAGTCCAGACTACAGGACAGAGATCCTGAATTTCCTGTGAGGCAGCACCTCAGCAACGAGGAGAACCAGGTCCAGCCAAGTAGATGCCACTGTAACTAGTATGGAATGCTTATACGGGATTTTATACATAGAGATTAGTTTAGAAGTAATTAATGGTGCTACTCAGCCAATGAAATGACTTTTGTAATGTTTTTTTTCGTTGGCTGTGGAGCATTATTGCCAAGTCTAGGAATATAATAGCCTAGACTTGGAAAGACCTTCCATACCTTACTGGAGTAATGAGGTTATGGTAGTGATAGATGTACGCATTTACAAGGCAGGGACGGTATGATGAAAGATGCTCTCGAGTTACATTATGGGAAACACAGGATTGCGTTTATAACTTGCTGCATACCGGAACTAAAATTCAGGATATATTGGATTCTGCTACAGATTCTGACCATCCTCTGTTTTGCATCATATGTCACATTTGTCTTTTTCCAGCTTGAAACTACCATTTTAAATAATGCCTGCCCACAGGGTTATTGTTGAAAGATGTGCATGTTTACCATGCAGAGAGGGTCTAGTTGTGTAATGGAAAATGTGGGATCCTGCATTTATGAAGCCTGATGCATCCTGGCCACTAGTCTAATGAAAGTCTGGATTTCTTGTCCTCCACTGGTTTGATTTTCACCTGGATTTTCAAAGTCAGTCTGATGTGAGTACCTCAACTGGAGAGTCTCTTTATGTGGCAATTTAACCCTGTAAATCCTGAACCATGAAATAATTCTTTAATTATTTTTTTGAAACTGGAGTGTTTATTGAACCCTCTGACAGATTAAGAAAAATGGCATTTTGATTGTATACATCAGGTTTTTCAGGAAAAAAAAATCACACTGATGATGTAGAGGTCTCAAAAACTGTCGGTATCAAATACATACATACACTTGGCATTAAAGGGTTAAATTGGGGGTTTGGTGTGTTTTTAGCCTTGCTGATGATATTGGGTCTGTGATGTCCAACTAAAATTGTGATTGTGAAATGTGGTTTAGATATTCATGTTCCCTTCAGGATGAACTGTCATCAGTGACTTTAACATTTTTCTTAGAGTACTGTTGTGCCTGAGTACAGCCTCAGCTGCTAGCATGGCTGTAGACTGTAGATTTGTTGAACTTTGAACGGAGCCTGGCTAGCTATTTCCCCTGTTTCCAATGTTTATGCTAAACTAAGCAAACCTAATCTTGACTGCAATTTTGTCCTGAGCACACATACATGAGATGGATCTCAATCTTCTCATCTCACGCTTGGAAAGAAAGCAAATATATCTGTTTCCTGGTGTTGAAGTATGAGTTTAAACAGCCACTACTGCAGAGCACTGGGAATCCCATGTCACCTGAAAGCCCTCAATATACATAAGCGCATTAAACATCAAGAGATGTTACCGTATTGAGCTGAAGGTCTCTGAGTATGAAGTATGTATGGCTGAGATGGTTATTGTTTCTTCCCCTGATAGCATGACTTGTGAAATAATTACTTTCTTACATTCTATATTCCTCCCTCCTGAAAAAGTATATCTAAGATTTCCAGTCAAGTCAGCTTTATTACATATATACTGTACTATATACTATACTATATATATAATCACACAAACAATTACAATCTGTATAACATACAACACCCTCTGTATTAAGGTAAAGAAAAATTTTCCAAATCCAAATCGAATGTCCTGCATGAGAAACAGACATGCAATAGGAGTATAAACCAACATAGTAAAATAACTGTATGAACAATCATGACATCAAAATTATAAACATACAAAGAAAAAAAGGTGACAAAGAAAAAAAGCCTGAATGCTTGACCCCTGCATGGTTTGGGTCCACTTGTCCCCTGAGAGGGAAGAGTCAGAGCACATCAATACAAGTGGTTCTTAGACTCTCTAAGTCTAAGTCTAAGTCTACAAAGTGGTTCTGAGTGATCACCTTTATCCTCTGATGGTACAGATGTTTTTCCTTTAATTTGTCACCCATCTGTATATGAACAATATGATCCAGATGAACATAAAGAAACTTCAGGTGTCACCAAACGGACTGATAACTGAGAACAGACTACACACCATTCACACTGAGAGGACAAGATGCTGAATCTCCTGGAGGACCAAGATCCAGATCCAAGACAACTGGAGATAGAGGTCCTAGGACAGCCGATGGTCCAGTACAGAGACACCTGAGACAAAAACTGGGCTTAATAAATTAGGTGAGACTGATACAGAGGTGCTGGTAACAGCTACAAGGTGATCACAAATAAGGAGCCCATGAAGGGAAGCGAAAATTGGTGTGATATCGTCAAATGTTGTAGTCTTGGATAAGATCCTAGCTTCAGCATCTTGAACCATATGAAACATTTTTGGACTGGCACAGCAAAACGTTTAAGCTCCAGTCTTGATTAAACAAAGGCGTTTTAGGATCTCTGCATCAGCCAAGTACAGAAAAGAGCTAATTTTAGCGATGTTACGTAGGTGGAAAAAGGCGATCTTGGTGATTTCTTTAATGTGCTGATCAAAAGAGAGGGTAGGATCAAACGTAACACCAAGACTCTTAGCTGTCAAACTTTGATTTAGATTTCCACGTAAAAACCAGTAGCTAAGATAGACTGAATAAAGAATATCTAAAAATGTTGCAAAGATTCACTTTAATGCTCTGGAGGGAAAAAAAATGGTGGACAGTTTTGAATTTGGGCTTTCTTTCAGAGCAGCTACACAAACACTTTTTATAGAGTCAGTAAAAGTGATAGCGGGCTCTTGTTTGGAACACAGTAATAAAACTTAATAATGAGTTGAATTCAAAGACACGCTTTTCATTGTGCTGCTCTCCCGAATGCAACGCCACGCTAACTGCAGCCAATCAGGCGAACAAACAAACAAGCCCCGCACGCAGACCAATAACAAGTCATCTATACTCAATTTTCACTGTCCCTCTTTCATGAGAATGCCTTTTTTCTTCTCTTTTCTTTTCCTCTGGGCAATCTTCCACTCCTCATATACATCTGTACAAATTGATTTCCTCTTTACAAGGGAAGATAATGACTGTGGCAACAGAAATACCTGTAAGTGAGGGATAATTACACTGCAAGACACCACCCGCTGAGTCCCTTTCTCCGAGCCCCCCAACAACATGAATTTTAAGCTTCAATAGCACTCAACGTCGTCACACCAATAAGGCAGAGATTTGATTAAAATTATAGTTCCTTTTGCTCCTACTTCATCTATTAAGATAAGCATCTTGTTCAGGACATTTTTATATACATATAAAGAGGGGCCGCTACAATTTAACATTTCTACCCTGCTGTTAGACATGAAAGGGAACGCGGTGGGGTCCGCTCGTCTGTTAGCTACCTGTACAAAGCTGCCGCCGACAATTGTGGGTAACACAGTTCTACCTCTCTCCCTCTCTCTCTCTTTCTTTCTCTCTCCTCACACTCTCCTACATGCTTCTCTCTCTAACAAAAGGAAAAGAGTCAGGCGTCGTCTCCGATGAGACGGGGAAACGTTGTTTACTCCCATTTGTCTTGCACGTGGAAAACATCAAGCTCACCAAACTGAAGTAAAGCAATGTCAATGCATGAGCGCAACTTCTGTTGTGAAAATGTCATTGCTTGCCAGCACACGAAAACACAGAGGAAGCATTCAAATGCAGAAAATTTGGGTTGTAACATTTCTCTGTATGCTATGTTGTAATCTACAGATATCAAGTAGATCAATAGTTCACTGCATACTGTACACTGCCCTGGATGGATACTCTGTGACAAACTGCATCCAGCATTTAATAATAAAGGAAGTATTCAGCTCGCGGAAATGTGATGAACTACAATTAATATAATTATCACCACTGATGATAATCGCTTTAGAAGAGCATTGTCCTGCTCATTTTGGTGGTTATTACTGAATCCACAGGCTTTGAAAGATTCCGACTGTCTTTTTATTGTTCTTATTATTGTGTTTGATCACTGATTATCACTGTCACTTATTAGGTTCAATTTGTTATTGTACACATGATGAAATGAATCCGTTCAAACAACACTTAAATCGGTGACAAAAGCCTCAACTCTCACAATGATTATCTCCTCTCATTAGTAACCATTTCTCAAATCTAAATCAAAGACGCTCTCTCGCTTCCACTTTTTTTTTTTTTCCTGAAAGTCATCAAATGAATGCAGAAAACGAGCCCCAAACTTCCAAAACAAGCCTCTTCAGGCGAGGAAGGAAAAAAAAAAAAAAAGAAAAGGAGAAACACAATCGTCTGAAACAAACGCAAAAGGACAAGTTTCTATATTCTGAAGTAAGAACTAAAAGGTATGTAGATGTCTTCTCATCCCTCTCCTTCCCAGGTGACAGGTATGTCAGGGCCCTGAAAGCCCTTGCAGTATAATTACACGCCATCCCATCTCCCCCCAGCAAAGGAGGTGTTGCTCGAACAGGATCAGATCCCTGCGACTCAAGGAGGGGAACCCAAGGGAATCGCATCTTTAACAAAGCCCATCTCCTTCGCCTTTAAATATCTGTTAAAGTACAACCACCACCCCCCCGCCTACGCTCCCCTCCATCCCCACCTATCCCTCCAAGCCTTTCTCCACTCTCTGTCTCCACCCAAAGATTTCTGAAGTTGTCTTGTTTTTTGTTTTTTTTTTTTCCTTTTCTTTTAATTCAGCGAGGCGATGGTTTGGAGTCAGGTGAATGGCACCAAAGTCTAATGATGAATATCCTGAGTGTCCCTCGAGTCCCACTTTCTGTTTCTGAGTGACTGGTCTGATGTCTGCGAGGCTTCTTTAATGGGACATCAAACCTGGAGCCGGTAGAGGGAGGAACGTCACGCACATACAAACAGAGCGGAGGAGCGGCACTGGTCCTCGGGAAGATGCTTTAGGATGATCAGATGCCTCAGCCCATCACTGCCTTCCCACACTGTGACACAGCCACAAAGATGCCCCGCGTGCTGTCCCTGGTCTGTTCCAGGGATCTGATCTGATCTGTTCCTGATCTGTTTCACCTTAAAAATGAAACATAGGGTGAAATTGAGCCTTTTACCATACACCCACTATCATAAAGGAATTTAAATCCAAGTTCCTGAGGAGAGCAAATGGTGTATCAAAAGAGTCAGGAAAAAAAAAGAAAAACATTAGACAGATGTGTTAGATTATATGATATTATATATAAACTTAATCATATTGCCAGTGTCAGCAAATTATAATCAATAAAATAAACCAAATTTCAAAACCAAATTATTTTATATTTTGTTTTTGGTTGATAAATGTATATCCATATCTGCAAAGGTAATGTATTCCAGGTCCCAGCACTACTGAATGGGGCTTGGTTAACCCTGTAGGTGACATAGTGGTGCAGTGAACCCCAACACACTCTCTGTCCTTCCCACTCTCTTTACACTCTGTGTGTGTGCTCTTGCCTTTAAGTATCTACAGATTACACGTTACAGCTTCATTGTACTTTGCCTCGCCCAGAAACCAAGCTGTGCTCTTATTTTGTAATACTAGCCCTGTGGTGTCAAGGATATGCAACTCAAACGCTTTATATAGACTGAAATAATGAAATTTAAACTAGATTTTGACAAAGAGTCCCTTTAGAGATGGGACCCCAAGTGAAAATACAGGAGGAACCACGGGGCCCTTATCATATAAGTTTATGTGCTGTGCTTCAGTGGTGTGATTAATTAAACCAACACAGGCTAACTGCCACACAGTGAACCTGGGGCCTTGTGGGCCCTGGAGGGTCTAGGGCACCAGGGCAGTTGAGCACCCTTTCCACGGTCTCATGTTGTCTCATGTTGGTGCTAATCGATGGCACAAATCATCAAGAATTCATTCTTGTGGTGGGTATGAAGTATTTGTGAAGTATGAAGGGGGTCTCTGACAAACTCATAACATTATTTACCACACTCATCTGTAGTTGTAGGGCTTTAACCCACAAAGGTGACCTTTGACCTCTGGGGCCATATTCATCAGACTTCTAAAAACATCAAGTAAGAATGCTTAGCGTAGAAGTACGGCATTTCTTTCACTGAAGATGAAGAAAGAGGCATGTGAGAGTGCAACCAAGTGCCATTTACAGCAATGTGTAAGAGCAACCTTTAAGAGCCCCTCTCAAGTGATCACATGATTAATCGCTTGTAAATTTTATCCAATCAGATGCAAGGATTTAACCTATGTCTGCTCCGTTGTTCATCATTTAAAAAATATTTACACTTCCTGCAAAAGTTTATATATTCAGAAGTTTCTGTTCTGTCTCCAGAAGATATACTCATGGATTCAACAACAGTCAAGTATTTAATATTAACAAATAAATAACTACAGTAAAATAATAAGACACAGAGGTAAATGGGGGAAACAAATTGTATTGTACAGAAAAAGTAAATAAGAGAAATGGATTTTATTCTTAAATAAAATATTTTTATTATTGGGATAAAATGATTATTATGGTAATTATTAAATGGAAAAAGAGACTTTCAAACTATGAATCAACTGAGTAGTCAGTTGTCCAGCAGCTCAACACAGGAAGTATCAAAGTACCTCGATACCCTGAGTTTTACCAAGTGCGGCTCAATTGCACTTTTACACTTAATTCATCCGTCCACACTGTGTTTAAGGTACTGTAAAAACAAGCAACTCTCTCTTTGCTATTTTGCTCATTAAACACAGTTTCAAATGTTTAAAATGTCTCTCTCTATGAGAGCTTTAATTGAAATGCGAGTTATGACAACTTAACACATCCAGAAAGCAGAGAGTGATGCGCTGTGACATGTTCGGGTCAGAATGGCACGAGGCCGTCAAATACAATAATTAAAATAGCTTCAAATTCCCTTCTGAAACCACTTCTTATCAATTAACGGAATCTGTGTACCAACTTTGCTTCAATCTCTGCTCTACTGAAATAAAGTTTATTGTTAGTTTAACAAGAAAAGACGTTAATCCAGAAATGATTAGATGCTGCATCAAGACAATAACATTTTGTGTTACTGGTCATACAGTAGTATTAAAATAAACTGCTGTTGACTGGAAACTGCTTTTTTTTGTATGTCTTTAAACTTGTTATAGTGTTCATATCAAAGTTACTATCACTTTGGAGATCCAGCTTTTAACCTCTACAGCATCACTGTAAACACATTCTGTGAAGAAAAACATCAGTCCAACCCACACAACTTTATTTTATGCTGGTTAAGCTTTATTTGAGGAAAATGCTTGTGGTTGCTATCGGCTCTGAGGCTTACTCTCATGATGTTTAGGTGAGTTTATCCAGGAATCATATGAAAAGTCATTATTCTTAATAAATTGGCTGCATGAGAGATGCAGTTGATGACTTTAAATACACTTTCAAGCTCATCATAATGTGCGAGCATGTGATAATGGGCATATTTGGAAACAGCACTGAAGTTTGTACTGTATACAGGTGCTGACATATACATACGATGGATGTTGACATGTTTTCAAAACTTGACAACTCATAAGCTAAAACAGTTACCAATAAAAATACTTTTCCACATTACCGCAATGTTTCTGCTTCAACATCAGCCCTGAATCTGTGTGTTGCTGCTCTAATATATCTTCACAAAAAAAATTAAAGTAACTTTTAACAGGTTACAAAACTGTCTTAATATAATTCAGTTTATTCTAAATGACATACATAAGAACAACAGCCTGAAGATCAGCATCAGGAATATCTGTATAGAAAAAGTCTGTCCAGGTCTGAAAATCAGATGAAATAATTTACAGCACGCTGACCAGAACAGCCTGTTTGCATGTTCCCTGGAAAGTCTGGCAGAGAGTGGTATGTTAGCAGGTTAAAAGGGAGCAAGAGGAGATTTTTCTTCAGAGAACTTTATTTTTGATGTTATATTTTGTGGTTATGGCTGATACTGGGGCAGGATCAACAAAGAAACAGAGAAAAGAACTGACCCAAGAACAAAAAAAAAGCTCAAAAATACAACTTTGGTTGGTTCATTTATTTAACAGAGGGAGAGAGTTGAACTGTCCCTATTCATCCTAAACAATGTATCTAATATGTCTGAGACGTGGTTTTAGTCCATGTTAGTATCATGTTAGGTCACATTACTGTAATTCAGCTGGTTATAATGTAACATTTGATGTTGGTCTCCCTACGAGCTGTGTCTTTGTTGTTGGTTTATTATTATGAAGACATAACATTACTATGAATGTTAATAACATTTCACAACAAAGATCTGTTAGCTGTAGGCTTGTATGTAAGCTAACATTAGCTGTACCACTGACTTATAACTGGACTCTGTGTCAATAACACTACACTTCTGTTTACTGTTCATTTCACTGTTTCACTGTTTTGCACTCATTTATATCCTGAGATACTATATATTCTTATATGTATATTCTCAGGCACACTCATCCTCTGTACTATGTACAGGTATACTTACAGTTATAGTTATAATTATTTATCTTTATTATTATTTTATTTTTTATTATTATTTTTAGTTTTTTTAGATTCCATATTTTATTATTATTTCTTATTTTATTCTATGTCTTGCATTTCATACTATCTATTTTACACTGTGTGTTTTCACTGCTGTTGCTCCGCTGTGGGACAAATAAAGGAATTTGAATCTGAAACCAACGGTACTAAACAAGGTGGACTTTGTTCCACTGTGATCATATTACAGGTATTAATCTTACATAGTCACACGTAGGTACATTACTTCATTGCTATGCATCCTGGTGTTAAAAACAAAAAACAGCATTAACAATAAGCTGCGTCTCTGTCACTTGCTTCCAAAACAAATTTACAAATTTACAACATGAGGCAGTGGTGAAACACTACCACTGACAGAATCAACATCTTGAGGTTGCTTTAATATGCATATTTTAAAAAATACAGGAAACTGCATGATGTTTTGCACACATAGTAATGTATAAAGGGTATCAGTGGCATAGATGGTTTCTGCCTTAAAAGCCATAGACTCTCAAATTATTTCGTCTACAGGTGAAATGAAGTGTGGATAAATGATACGTACAAAAACAACACCAGTGTGTTTTCTACTGCCCAGCAGTCACACTAATGTTGCAGGAGATCCAGAATTTTACAAAAATATTGAATATGTCTGATTACATTTTGGGCAAATGTGTACAAAATGAGGCACAACAAATCTATTATTTATAGTTGATGACATGACTTTGAAACACTCAGTGTGAACATTATGTACCTTCAATAACAAGATGAAAGAAGGTGATACAGAACATCTATGCAACACTGTAGAACTGTGAAAAAACATAATTTTAACTCCTTTATAGCTATTTAAGAGGAAATCCTAATCAATCAGTTGCATATGTTGAACATTAGCACATCCACTGTTTACCTGTTCTAATCTTTTCAGGATCATCCTCACAGAGGCTACAGCGTCTGGAAGGCGCTCTGGAAGGTGTGCAGCACCAACCTAAGTAGGTCAAACTATCTGCAAAGAACGTAACTCCACAAACTTGCCATCGTCTACGCCATCACAATGAGGGTGGGGGGGGGGAAGAAAAAACAATTCACTTGTCACAAACTTGACACCTTTCTCCTTTTCCAGAGGAGGAGGAGGAGGTGAGGGAGAAAAGAAAGAAGAAAAAAAAACTCCAAAGGAGTGTTTCATTGTTCTGAAGTTTCCCTCCCTTTTTGCTTTGCCTATCGTTGCCACTGAAATCAACACTTACCTTGTCAATGACAACCTGGCAAATTGCCAGACATTAAGGGGAAGTGCACAGGGCTTATAGAGTGTGTATGGATGGAGGGTTCTGTGCGTGTGTGTGGATGACGGGGGTTGACTTTGTAATGCCTGGTCCCAAGGGCAGCAGGCAGGATGCTAAAATAGCTCCTTGCTCGCTACAGCTCCAGTGCAGGATGGGGTTTTTGTTAAAAGGTTCCTTTTTTTTCCCAGCCCTGCGAAAACCTGTGAAAACAGGAGCAGGTTTTGTCTTCAGGGACCCCATTATGAGGCATTGTGAAATTATCCGAGCTTGATTAAACCTGCTGAGCTCTCAGACAAAACGATCCCTATAATCACAGCTGGAGAGACAAAAAGCTAAATCCCACATGGACTAATAAGACCGCGCTCCTTGCATTTTTTTTTTATTTGAAAAAAGGGACGGTTCATGTCCGTAGTGCAGAATTTGGGAGAAATATACAGCATGGAAGAGTGACTAAATTGCCAAAGCCAAGAGCTCTTCTTCAAAATTTCCTCACATCTCACAGCGTAGCAGTAACACCAATACAAAAAAAGGAAAATCTCACGCCTGTAACAGAGTGTGAGATTCAGATGCAGGCTTTAACCTGAGGACATTTTTTTTTTTTTTGCCTTCTTCGGGACTCCTGTGATACTCTGCGTGCTCCACAGACAGTATGGGGAGCTACCAGATTGCAGTGGAGCTCGGCGGAGGAATAATCACTGCCGGAGCAAATTCATCGGTTTTGTGATAACCGCACATTTCAGAGAAGTTGTCCGACACATCCGCTCTGAAATGTTCTCTTATACACTGATAACTGCAGAACTATAGCCATTTGTCTGTTTGCTCAAAAACATTTTCCCTATATGTATGGAAATTTGCAGAGGGTCCATGAACATCCAAGAATGCCCAAGCAGAAAGAAGGAGATTAGAATGGAAAAGGCGACCCAAACGTCCACTGTTTCACTGTGAGAGGCTCTGGACTGCATGTGAGGCCTGTTGTCCTAACATATGTGAGCATACTGTCGGGGCTTGGTAGTGACCAGGATGCTTTGGAACAACTCAGTGTTAAACAATTTTTCCAAAGCAAATGGTTAATCTAGTTAGCATATAAGGTTAGCCGGGAAATTAGCATGCTTCAAGATCTAGACTGATGATTGGCTGTTTTGGGTACACATGGCAGGTATACAGGAAACACCAGCTGCTCATGTGTTGGGAGTTGAAATCCGATATATGTACAAACTGAGCTGCTTCAAACACTGACAACACATGAAACATAAGAAAATATAGCAATGCTTTGTTTTGGTTGTAAAAAGAGCTCTGATCATGGTTAGTCACCGTACAAACAGCTAAAGCAGCTATCTGCTAAAACTGTGGCTGTGCGTTTGGTTTTTAAAAAAGCTTTTAATTTTATTACACTTCTTTGGCATTGAGGAGCTGTGCAGCAGAGCTTAAAGGCCTCCTCGGTACTGTTCTTGCCTGTTCATTTTTAAAGAGCAATGACCGATGGACTCCAACACTGGACTGTCCATTGGTGTAGCTTCATCATTCAGTAGGTCAGGGACACACTTTGGTGTTTATTGGGCCAGCCCACTTTGCCGCAGTCCAGACAAAAAGACTTGTCAGTGCTATGTGATACTAACAAGACGAGTGCGTAGTGGCTGCAGCCCGGCCTTCCTCGGGGTTACTCCAACTGTAAATGTAAAGCCATTTTCTGTGAATGACCAATTTCCTAAACCAGACTTGAACTCGTTGAGGATGTTTCCCTCTCTTCTAAAAGACGAGACTCCTAGACAGTGAGTCAGATCTGAAGATGGGTCAGGACGTCCTGAAATATCTGTAATAGATGTGTCCCTCCTTTTTCTGCCAGCTAGAAGTTTGCGACACACTTGGCCTTTCAGATTCACGGTCACTGAAGATAGAAGGGGGGCACTTTAGAGAACTGATCCCTCACAGGATTCGAACACACATCCTGGCTACACGTCAGCCAACACAGCCACCATCGGGAGAGCATGGCAATATATTTCTAATGAAAATACATAAATAAAACATGCAAATTTCTCATCCAGCTGCTCTTGTCAGTTCCGCAGAGCTAAGTCCCGATCAACAAACCCGACACATCCTCCGTCAGCAGTCTCCAAAGGGCCGGAGCCTTCGCCTCCCTCAGCTCTCTCCCTGCTGCATCGCTCTGCATTCATTTCCATTCTGCCCTCTTTTGCTTTTAAAATCCTTACAATTGTGGCCTCTTTTGCATTTGGCCCCTATCTCCCACCACCTCACACCCACCCCCACCGCCAACCCGGGACAGGGAGATGCTGCTGTCCATGTGCTTATTCAGAGAGAAATGGCCTTTTGTCTCTGCTGCTCCCCGTCACAGAAGGTCACGCAGGCTTACCCCCGGCGAATAAAGCCTCGGCCATTGTTATAATTTGCATTGATGCATAGAGAGGAGAGATAGGGGCGGCAGAGGGCGAGGGTGTGTGTGTGTGTGTTTATGAGTGGTGGTGTTGGGGGTAGGAGGGGTAGGAGGGTGTGGGGGTCGATGTACCATGAGGCAGGGCGGGAGGAGGTTATGCAGAGTGAGGGCGTCTTTGCATGGAAATGTGAGCAATGGACGGATGCCGTATTTTTTTCACACCCCTCCTCGAGCCCCGACACAAACACACACACACACACACAGATCCACAACACCCTCCTCACGCACGCTTGGGGGGGAATGAAGGCCTCTTTTTCCCAAGGTCAGTGTCAAGGACAGAGCAGGGCCAATTAGTATGCAGATCAGGGGTGTGATGTCGTTTAAGGGTATTGCTCTGATGCAATCACATTAGTTAGGCCGGGGAAGAATTCCCCGTCTGACCTCAATCATTCGAGGGCTGCGGGAGGAAGTGATGGGAGGAAGAGAGGGAAGAGAGACAGAGAGAGAGAGAGAGAGAGAGAGAGAGGCCCGGATCACCTGCAGCCAGCCTCGCTCTCCATCACCACCTTTTTTTTTTTCCTCATTGGCTTCACATGTAAACGTTTGGCAGCATGCAGATCTGACACGGTGTCAGATGTGACATATGGACAGATGAACTGACAGAGAATGGAGGGTTTAATGGAAGTTCCCTTTACATGTTGATGCATGTTTAATACAGATTCCAGGTTTTGAGGCAATAAATATCGACGCTGGCATGACTATTGCTCCAAAGAATGCTATATACCTGGGAGTAGTCCAACACTTTACAACTGTTCATGCTATGAATGGGATGGGAAAATACATCCATCAGCCAGGCCAAAGCTCACTAAGAAGCTCTGACGTAATCCTCTATAATTATTCATTTTAATTTTAACATTTCTTTTCTGGTTAAACACAGGATCCACTTTGTCATTCCGACTGCTTTAGAGGTGTAGCTGGGTGTGTCTTTGAACTTGCTGGGCCTGGCTAGTTGTACTGCTGTACTGATGCTGAGCCAGGCTAAGCAAGCTTCAAGGTTTAGTACAGTGTGTGCCAGTCACCGCATTCAGCTTAGCCTGTGATGTTTCTTTGTCTGGAGTAGAAGTTTCTTTATTACATTTTCATCATTTCTCTTTCTTGTGTGCATTAGTCTCACAGTGTGTTCCTGTTTTCATTTGTACTGTCTCATCATGAGCTTTTCAGTCCCCTTCAGAAGCTAACACGCAGGTTCAATCAATCAATCAACATTTGTGTCTTTTGCCCTGTAAAGCTTATTTTTAGTAATGTGCCCCCACGACCTCATCACTTACCTTAGTGAGTACAGTTAGAACTGATCAGACCCATGCTGTGATAAACTGTACTGTAGTTTTCCTTTAAAGCTACGATACTGATCTATTCATTCAACACAAGTAGATATTTTTCCCACAATGTTGGATTATTCATTCAAATTCCTCGGGATATTTTTCAAATCACTTAACAAATGAAATAATTGATATTTTGTGTGTGTTGATCATCTTCTGTCCCATCCAGATGTTTGTGTTGTTGGCAGACAGACTCTCGGTCAGAATCAGTCGGCTTCAGCCTCAGAGGGAAGAATGTAATTTTGCCCCTCCACCAACACCCCTCTCTCTTGCTTTTTTGAGAAATCTATGTCTGGGTTGTAAATTTCTTCCAATTCTTCTTCTTTCACTCCCTCTATCTTTCTCCCCCTTGTCTGAATTAATGAGATGGGGTTTGATCAGGGCAGCCAAGTGTTCAGTGGGAAATCTCACAGCCCGTCTTGTGTCCCGTAATAGAATTTGCATCTAATGCATACATAAATCAAACATCTTTCTGGACATTTTCATATGCATAATGTCATTTCATCCTGTTTCTTTCCAAGTGGGGAGCTGTGCTGGGCTGAGGGTGGGGTGGGGGAGGGGAGGGGAAAGGGGGGGTTATATGTAGGTGGCAGTGGGGGGATTGTAGTTGGTGCAGAGAGGTTATTTTGTTTTTATGTTTTTTTTTCTTCTCTCTTTCTCTTTCTCTCAGGCTCTCACTTTTTTTTGACTTTCTCTTAATGCTTTCAATTTATTTTGCTGACTGCGTAGCCGCGGTGTGAAGCCAGGCATCAGAGATCTTTGGGGTTTTGGTTGTCAGATACTTTTATTGAGAGATAAAAAAAAGAGAGAATACATGTGGATATGTGTGTACATGCACACGCCTCCATCTGTGTTTGGAGGTGTGTGTGTGCATCTGAGGCATGTTGATGGGTGTTCAGAAGCAGTAGTGGAGGCTGCTTCATCACATCTCTACCTTATTCTTGGGGGCTTTGTTATGTAAATGCAGGAGAAAAACTAGCAGATTCAAAGTGCTTTTTCTTCACAAGGAGGTAGGAGATAAAAAAAAAAGAAGCAAGTGACAAGGTGTCTTGATTGTCCTTAGTGCTTTGCTACTCCCGCGCTAACAAGGCTTGATATTGTAGAAATTCCATTTGCAACCATCTGAATTTGCATGTCTCGGACAGTGCTTATGTGCACTATTAACTCTTCCTCTCCCTGCTTTCACCAGCGAGGAGAGAAAACACATGATGAAATGATAATTGACAGTGATATACACACACACACATAAACAAGACTGTGTTTGGGTGCATATTTGCATCTCCGAGCTGCCTCACACCTCTGCATTAGGCTGAGAAGACAGCACATCAACTGATATTATATTTACTTCCCTCATACACTCAAAACTATTTTTTTTTCGCATTTGAAAGGAAAAAAATAGAAATTCTTTTAATGTCTTAAGAGTCCACAAAGAATAAACACACACATGCACATGTATGCAAATGCTTGGACACTCACACTACTCAGATGTTAGATGAAAACCTCTGATTTCAGCATCAACTCAAAAGACAGTTGGTTTCTTCAGTTCCATAAACTTTATCATTTTGGAGATATAGATGTTTCACCCAACACCAATAGCAACACCAATCAAAATAAAAGTATAAGAGAGAAGTTGGAAGTTGACACCCTGAAACAACATAGATGAGCAAATTGGAGACTTGAAAAAACATTATTGTGAAAATACAATTTCCTTACTGACCCCAATCTGCTCATTTGGTTCTTTTCTTCTTAAAAACTCATCAATCAGCAACACATGCTCCTTCATTACCGTGAACACGCATATTTATTATTTTTTTATGCAACTACACACACAATATCCTGCTGCCCTAAATACTCACCACTGGTAAAAATATGTATGAATCGTATATACTATATATATATATGTGTGTGTGTGTGTGTGTGTATATATATATATATATATATATATATATATATATATATATATATATATATATATATATATATATATATATATGTATCAAGTATTTTGTATTGTGATCTGCATCATTTCCCAGAAAGCCATGGCCCTTACTGTGTGAAACCGTACCTGCTGGAAGTGTCACAGTTCCGTGCAAAGCACCGAGGTGTGAATTGTTCCAACATTTGAACTCTTGTGCTCATGTCCTTCACAGATTGTGCTGCCTAAAGCTGATCTGTGTGTGTTAAACTTCACTTATTGCCTTTCTTCTGCTTGGTGTGTGTTTGTGCTGCCTCTTTATTTGGCTTCATGTCATATGTTACACCTTAACACAGACATCCACTCTAGCTGGCTGAAAGCTTTCCAAAGCCTACACTGGCATGTATAAAGTTGTTGCTCTGAAAGCCACGTTCGATAGCAGACCCGTCTGGATGCCAGTGTAGCAGCAGGCAGTCAGTTATGGATGTGTGTGGTTGGCGTGTCGCATGCTGCAGGATCTTCGTGCTGACCTCGACATAGCTCGCCTTCCTGCTCTCTAATGTAAAGTGACGAGGATGTGTCCACTCCCATAAATAATGAAAAGAGATGGCAGCGACTGTGTTTACATGGCGATTAGGTGTCGACTCCCTTCGTTTTGATATTAATTAAAATGTAATGTGTTTTCATTTATTTTGCACATCTGCAAGGCTGCCACATCAATAGTAAACAGGAAGTCATGAGTTGAGTGAAACAGCCTCGCTGTGTACTGTGTGGTATGAGAGGAAATATTTCTGTGTACAAACAAATATAGTTTTTGATACATTTGATACATTTGATTTTCAGAAGTTTTTCCCAAACAGCAATGGATATATATGTGGTTTGTATTTGTGTTTTATATATTTATATATGTGCATGAGTATATATGTGTATCCATATGTCTTATCACTTAATGGCCACTTTATTTGATGCACCCACAATTTGATGCAGTCAAATATAACATTAAAATGTTTAGTACAATGTCTCTGTTGACAGTTACATGAGTCCAACATGCAGCCTTGGATAAGAACCAATATATATATATATATATATATATATATATATATATATATATATATATATATAAATATATATATTATATATATATATGGTATTATGTATATATATATACACACACACACACACATATATATATATAAAGTTATATATATATATATATATATATATATATATATATATATATATATATATATATATATATATATATATATATATATATATATATATATATATATATAAATTAATTATATTATGTGTTGTTAAATTGTTGTATGTGATTTCTTTTTTACTTTGAAACAGCACACTGGTGACTTGATATTTTTTTACGGTGTATCGCACACGCCCAAAGCGTGTGTAAAAGTGGATTATTTGAGCTTGATGAAATCTATCAGGCACTATCCAGGCATCTGCACATTGCCTAAACAGTTAGACAGAATCCCCTTAAAAATACATCCCAAAATCTGGGAATTGCAGTGTGCTAATTGGTGCCATTGGAGGCATTTCTTTCTCCCACATTGGGCAGTTCTAATCAGAGAGTTGTCTTATCCATGAAATTCACATCCTTTACACCCTCCATTTGGCAGTTTGGGGATTCTGAGGAGAACTTAGGTTAACTCGTGTCATGAAACAACTCAATGACCATAAATCTGATATGGTTTTAGATCGACTATTTACCACAAGACTGCACATCACCACAAAAAGTAAAAGAATCACATCACACAAACAAAAGCTGAGATGTTGTTTACTGCTCAATTGTGAAATCAAACACAGAAATGAGTAGCCAGTAAATGTGCATTCACCCTCTTCCAATTCCAAAAGCAGATTTGACCATACTTAGAAACCACCAACAGTTGGACGAGTCCTCTCCAAGTGTACCATATCTGTCCATTTGTCAATAACAGCCACCTCCACAACTGCCATCAGGCTCTAACAGCACCCAGCAACTCCACCACGTACAAGTCCTCTCCTCATCTCCTGCCAGAGCCATATGTGAGCCTGACAATTTCACTGGTGGAGGTTGGCTTCCAACTACTTCTATCAAGATGTTTCCCTCGTTGCCGTATCTGTGTGGATGCAGTGAGATGGAACCCAAGGCGGAGCAGCTGTAAAGGCAGATGTTGGCCAACATGGAGGATGCTGCCTCTTTGACTGGACATGCCACGCTTTCCCTCAGTCAGCTGCTGGAGAACATCTGGGCCTCGCTGGTTGATGCTCTGAGATGACTTGAATAGTCTGCGCTGGACTGCTCTGACATGTTGGACGTCTGCGGGATGACAAAGAGGCATCTGTGTGAACGGGAGGAGAACAGGTCCCATTAATGCTCCTACAAGAGTTCTCCCGACATGGGTTTTTGAAGGTTTCGCGCTGCAGCTGCTGATACAGTCGCTGTGTTTTACACCAGTATTCATGATACTGCATCCTCATGTGCAGTGTTTGAATTCAAATAAAAAGAAGACGTGAGGCTTTTATGTGAGTTTTGTCTCATTTTTAAGATTTCACTAGGTTGACAGAAGTGATGATGAAACAATCAAATAAAAAAAAGAAAGAAAAAGAAAAAATGAAGTTAAAAATGACCAAATAAATAAACAATTGATAATAGACAGGAGAAATTGAATAAGTAAATTCACTTGGGTTTCACTTCCACTTCATTAGTGATGAAATGATGGGACCCTCATGGACTTGCCATGGATATAACCAATGCAAAGATCTGTGATTCATATCAGAGTATTAGAGTATTATTTAAGTAGAATTTATGTTATTTTACCACATCAAATAAACATGGTGTATTTGTGCTATTTACCGCCATGATCTTGACTTTGTGTTGCTGTTATTTCATTTGTCATGTTCATATTGCAATGGCTCATATGAGTTCTGAATGAAGTCGGTGCACCACAGCTGACTTTGTGGACGTCCACAGAAAGTTGTCAGGACCTGTGTGCTTGATTTGATTCATTCTGGATTTGGATAGTTGGCCCTCCAGTCCTTGTGTAAAGTCTGCAAGACTGACTGCAGGGACGGCCTCCACACCACCCTGCTGTTATTTCCTGAGTATGATGTATGATGTATGATAAGCTACCCATCGCATCTCCTATTGTAATATATAACATTAGGCAGTAATCAGCTGGTACTTAGATACTCACAGATAGATACAAAGACAGGGTTTTAAG
The DNA here is from genome assembly GCA_023238725.1 of Scortum barcoo. Classification (NCBI taxonomy): domain Eukaryota; kingdom Metazoa; phylum Chordata; class Actinopteri; order Centrarchiformes; family Terapontidae; genus Scortum; species Scortum barcoo. The sequence continues at coordinate 22,909,239 of CM041539.1, read as the reverse complement.
TGGCAATGTTGCTTCCTTTGCATTAGACAACTACCTATTGAAGAAATAAGATAAAGCTTCAGTTTTAAAAGCTTTCCCCCTGATGACACACCACGTATCAGAATGTGCAGGTAGATTTATTGGAGGCAGCCAGTCGTGGAGTCGTCCCCCCAGTCATGTAATGAAGCGAATATACAAGCCGAGTGGTCAGAGAGGCCCGGGCTAGTTAATGACAGCCGATATCTCCGAGCCCAGCGACGAGCAAGGCTTGAAATATTTGCTCAGGAGACTCGCCGGGGGTTTCAATCTCACCACAAATCCATTTATATGTTTGCCCGCTGATTTATGGCCTTATTTTAACTGTCTTCTACATGCAAATGTGCTGCGACCGCTAAAGAAATATACATAATGTGATTCTCAGGGTCATCCCTCCAGCCTGTCAGGTTGAGGAGGTAGGTGGTATGATTCGGGGAATTATACTTTCCAGCGAGGGTTGGTGGGGGGATGAAGGCGCAAGGTGGCCGTCCAGCTCCCCGACCCTCATCTAAATAAAGCCCCCATTAGGCCTTGGGCAGATATTCATCATCCCCTTCCTCACCACTATCATTATCCCCACATATACATTCCCACAAGCCATGAGGTGTGTCATTGGTGCTGATGGTAAAGCACCAGTGGGAATGTAATTTAATTACATTTGAAAATGTGCGACGGTTTCTATAAATGTATACTTATGCCAAGCTTAGTGCGGCTAATAAGTATTTAAGTAAGTAACTATCTGATTATCTGGATTTCTGTTCGCTGTAATTAGGACTCTATCATGTCTAATTTAGAACTAAATTGATTACAGCTTAAATGTGTGATCCAGCCATTTCTCCTTGTCCAGCTGCACACTAGAGGTCTTCACTTCCTCCTGTCTTACACAGAAGATACTGATTTGAAAATGATTCCCGGGCAGGCAATTATGATCATAGATCCTGACACGTGAAGAGCAACTTTATTAAAGATATCTGTCATTGCAGCTCCTCCGCCAGTCTCCCTGCATGGACATGACAAAGTAGATTCATCAATTAAGGGCCAGCAACTGCATTAGGCAGGGTATTAGGCTGCCTTTACATTTTCTTTCACATTATTTCACACATTTTTCACAGGGTGGTATATGTTAATAAGGCTGCTCAGGCAGGGCCACTGATGCCCTGGTGAAAAGTGCTGAAACTCTGGCTCCGACACATCGTCTCTCTCTGCAGATGGAAGCATTGGACAGCTGCTGTTTAACACGTTTAGAGATGTGTTACCTAGATACAGAATTAAACTTGATTAAAAATGCCTTTTTCATACACGTGTAAATCAGAAATATTGGATTTAGCTGCTAGAGAACTATTAGTATGTGTCAAACTATTGTATCATATCTTTAAATCCTGTGGTGTCGAGGGTAAACCATTATTCACAGACTTTCTCACTTCCAGTGGAAACTCGGGCCGCCTCTCTGCGCATTAATTTCTTGGAATGTCTTATATTTAATTGTTACTTTTAAACAGTATATTGGGGGTGTTATATTGCTTTTGAGCCTAAATACAAATAGTAGAAAATAATAAAAAGAACCACACAGTCTAAGCATGTTTTATGCATTTGAAACTGGCTCCTGTCAATGTCAAAATTAGTCCAATTTTCATCCCAATGGTGGAAAATTTACTCAAGCACTGTACTTAAGTAAAAGTTTGAGATACGTCACTTAACAATTTGATTTTTATGTTTTTACTTGTACTCCACTACATATGAGGGAAACATACTTTTTACTGCTCTTCATTTATTTGATAGCTGTAGTTACTACAGACAAAGATTTTTGGCATATATAATAGTATAATTATATACTATTATATATACTTATGCTCCAGTATACTATACTAATATGTAATGGTATTATTATCTCATTATAGTTATTTTCAACAGGTGATGCTCTCCAATAAATCAGATAGTATTGATCATTACAAATTAGAAGAAAAATAATTAGAAGTTAATGTTACAAGAAATTCTGAAATTTACTTATTTGTTTAAATACTGACAGGAAATGCTAAAAGATCAATGTCAACATTGATCAGTGACTTTAGAATTTGATTATCAGTTAATCAAAAGTTAAAATAAGTAGCATGTTAAAATGATAACCCACAGATTTATTATGTTGTAGTTTTCTGTTGTCTTCATAGTCAGAGTTGGTACAGAGTTTGGTTAGTAAACTTTAACTGTAACCAATTATTGTATCGTACAGTACAGTACTGTACTGTTTCAGTTAGATATGTGAGATTTATTCCTCAGATAGCCTACATGTTTTTGTATCTCAGTATTTTTATATAATCTTCAGTATCTGAAGACTATTTTCCTTCTGTTTATAGGTACAAATGGAATTTTCCATCTCTTGTCCATTGCTTTACCCAGCCAAGCCAAGTCATCCAGATACGGCTCATTTAAATTCAGAATCTGGAAGCAAATCTCTGTTTTTAGCCCATTCCCTTTTCCCTTTGAGAAATTAACCATTCTATTCACTGCATAAATTTTCAGGTTTTGCCCGTGCGACACTCGGGGGTGTTGAATTTTTTATAGCAAAAAACGGTCTAATAATTGTTGAACAGATGTAAGTGTTGGAGAGTGGGCTCCGTCAGAGCTCATAAAATGGAATTAGCATGTTAACCCTGGCTATGCCTGGTAGAGAGGGAGGGGCGACAGCGGTGTAAAGGAAAAGCAGAGGGAGATGTACTCACTGAAATGGACTCCTTGGTTGGGATTAATAAGGCGGACTGGTGCTCTGGGCGGCCGAGGAGGCGAACATGGCCATGGGAGCCAGGAATTGGAATGGGATCTATGTAATATCCCATAAGTACTGAACAGACATGTGCTCTGTATGTATGATAATATTCATCCTTTTCTCCATGCATGATCTACACACCTGACTCAGTGCATTACATTAACACACATCTTTTGGATTTTATCTTTGACATTGAAAACACTCTTTAAACTTCATACTGAAATTTTTTTTGAATAATTTTCTATTTATGCTTCTTGCAGTACATCATCTTTATATTTTCAACTTATTAAGTTTATTGTTATGCATCAGTATACTACAGCAGATTCCCTGTATGTTTAAACCTTCCTGCCAATAAACCCTGTAACCCCTGAGTCTCATGACTAAAGTTTGGACAATGGAAACCTTTAACTTTATCTCCACTAACATGCATCTAACCTAGGACCATCATAGCATGGATCACAGCCTTAACCTGGAGATTTGAATCAATCAGTATCTCGTCAAATACATTGTTATAGGAGGAATGTTAAATATACAAACTGACCAGCTGGAAGGTACATTCAGACACAGAGGAAGTGGGGGAGAGCAATGTGAGGTGGATGCAAAGTAGCAAAAGACATTTCTTCCTCTGAACAAGGTTTCTTCCAAATCAATGATGGCACAAACCTTTCTTTGTACTGACTGACTGGCAGGCTGATGTGTGGTTATGCAATAGGAGTGGCAGTGCTAGGCCCTGATGAACAACACTCCAAACAGTGACTGAGGAAGAAATCCTGTGCCATGTTTGATTTTATTTGGTTTGTTTTGACTTTATTGAGAGAGACCTTTTTTGGTCAGAGTAAATCAAGTTAAACCACAGGTGCTCATATGGATCACTTTGTGACATGTTAACTGCATTTACTCCAGGGATGGTAGGTCACTTGATCATTGGTTGAGAAATATGGTATAATATGGTGTTGGTTGGATTGCCATGAAATGTGTTACAGACATTCATTTCCTCCACAGGATGAATCCTAAATGTCTCGGCCACCACCTGACTTTTGCTCTAGTGCCACCATGTACTACCTGTTATCAGTGACAGGTTCTGGGAGATTTCCACCCAGGACCAAGACAGACTGAGCTGAGCTGTTATCTTACATCTCATGCAAAACACCAAGGTCTCCCAAAGAATCCTGAAGCACAAATCCACATACAAACACAGTAAATAGCAACAAATTCAAACTGACTAACTGATCAGTGAGATCAAAGTTTCTCCCAGACTCTGGGCATTTCACTTTCCTTCACCCTCATGTTGAGATATAGTCTGAGAAATATGTTATTTTCTGTTTTTCACAACATCTGTGCTGGTCGCTGGTATTTAAATAAACAAGTGTCTGTGGCTCGAAAATGGATGGTGTTTACAGTCTTTTGGAGCGGATACCACTGGGTCTCTGGCGTGTTACTGGCATCACTCGACTTGCTTGATCTGGTCCGTCTTGGTAGTCCCTGGCTGGCTGAATAATTTAACACTGACCCGTGCCTGACGGGCCTGAAGTTTGACCTTAAGATTTGTTTTAACTGCGAGGGCTCAAAGTAAACGCTGCGTGGCTGTCGGCGAGGCATGGAAACTTGTGTGTCCCTCATGTTTATGTAATGTTGAACATAACCCCCTTTTCAACCCTCTTGCCTCTCCTTACTTGCCCCATAATCTCAGATCTACTTTATCTCCTCTGCTGGCCTCTTGTGGGACTTGTGATGCCTCTCATGCATCAAAATTTGGTCCATTTCTGCAGTTTGTTTTGTGCTCTATTTGTTTTTTTGTGCTAATTCAGGTTCCTATGCTAACAGCTCTGTCCCCGCTAAAGGAATACTTCCCCATATTGATCACACCCATTCACATCTTTGTACAATTTCTGCACCATTTATGCCAGGCCCCTGAAAGGCCTCCTGTACCTTGATGAAGCCCTTTAATAAAAGCCCATTAATACTTTGCATATCTGTATAATATAAATTCACTGGCTGTTAATTACATGTGCCTGTGAATAATTTACAGTCTGAAAATAAATTGATAGTACAGCAGTCCACTGGAGCTGCACAGAAAGACAGGAGGCCGCTTTCATTCAAAAGGTGTGTGCGTTGTGTTTGCACCTCCCACAGAATACACAATCACCTCTGATGAGCCTAATCATCCCCCTTGAGCTGCCATATTAGACGAGGGCGATCAAGAGCTAACTGATCCACTGTAACCCGTGTACGCAGCTGCGTAGTGACATCATATCAATATTTAAAATCTTTCTTATGCATGTATTCCGGCTTGTCCGACTTCATTAAGGCCATTCCTCATCCCTCAGGCTGGGACACATTCCCTCCGGAGCGCTCCGATGAAGGCTGGGAAGAGATGCCACCGCTGCTCGGAGTCTTCTCATGTATGTGCTCCCCTGCTAATATCTGTGTCCATTACAGACACAAAGTGTACACATCCTGAGCTGGCATTGTGCTTATGTATGGGCTCCACTATATCTAAAGTAATAATGCACTCTTAAGTGTTCAGATACACTAAATAATGGATCTGGCACTTTGTGCCTCTGTCTTGCCCATTTCTTTTTACACTGGGACGTCTCATTGGTTCTTTTGAGCTTACTTCCACCACCACAAACAAACAAAGGACCAGTAAGCATCAGTTTGATTACTCCTTCACTGCTTTTCCTTACAGAACAAACAGACCTGCATTAACTGATTGCTCGATGTTGATAGCAGTGGTGAGACTGAACCAAACCAGCTCAGAGACAATGAGCTGAAAGAGGCTAAAGTGCTCCATAGAGCTGAGGGGTTGATAATTGTTTAAAAGAATACACCACACAATTTCCTGTTGTGTTCTGTTCTGTTTTTGAAATATTTAACCACTATCGCCCCTATTCGTAGGTTTGTCTCCTTCACATATTATCTTTGGCTACACTTTTATAGACACAGCATATAGTATGAATTGGCCTGTTTCACTCCACCAGGTCATCTGAACCTACTTTCCATCTGTTCTATAGTACATTTCCTTACAATGCACATATTCTATCAAACCCAGAATGCCAGCATTTCTATACTGTGTCTGACAGAAATACAACTTAATTCTTATTCCTGCACATCAGAATAATTACTTAGTGGTTAGGCTATGAGACCTGTTCCATTAGCTGGTCAAAAGTGGACAGAGCTGAAAGAAAAGCCTGAGGTCTGGTAGATTGGTTAAAAAAAAAGTGGTTGGATGGGCATTTACTTTAGGAACTGTGTTGAGTTTTATGCAGCACTTACAATCCGCTGACGACCTAACAGCTCCCATTAAATCCACCTGCAGTCCTCCATTCAGGTGCTAATTGATACCGAGGCCTGGGTTTGTCAAGGCAATTATTAGTATGTGCTTAAAATGGCTAGTGATGGCCTTTGAGGGAAACTGAAACAGCAGGGGGGTATTTCACTTTTAAAGGCACGGCACGGTTAATAATAGGCAGAAAAAAATTATCACTGTATCACATCGGCAAAAGATGACATCAGTATGGGGATTTTCAATTTCACCATTCATTAGAGTCCCAGATTTAAAAGAAGGGGGTATTGAGGAGTTAATTTGAAAGGCATTAGGGTCTGTGTATGTGCTAGTAATTAACATCACACACACACACAAATGACTCGATGATCTGATCTAAGAATCCATGACACCTCAACTCCTGAGCTCCATTTCTTAAGTGCTCCTGCTACATGCTACTGAACGGGGCCACAATGAGCTCTTATTCTGTTCTTCAATGGCCCCCGAAGGTCAAATACATGTATCAATGCCATGTAAATTTAAACACTGTGTCGTTTTTACTTATCAGCAATTATATCAAATGTAGATGGTAGACATCAGAAATAAAACTAAAATAAAATCTAAAATAAAAATATATCCAACACAGGAAGCTACGAAACAAAGTGCATCTTAAACTTAAGCCTGAAATGACGAATGGTCATTTTTACATTTCTGTCTGTGCACTATTTTAAACAAACAAGATGAAACATTAGTGAGCTTTACAGCTGTTGGAAGGTGTGTTCTTCACCACGGACACAGCCAAGCTAGCTGTTTCCTTTGGTCTGTAGTCTTTATGCTAAGCTAGGCTAACCGTGTCCTGACTTCACCTCAGTCCACCGTGTGGCTGAGTTTGTCCCAAAGTGTTGAACTCTCCCTTTAAGCTCTGATACAGAAGAGAGGAGTTAATAGGCTGCTGGACTGTCTGTTGACAACAATACAGCACCATATTAGCTTGTGGCTAGCCAAATAAATGAGCTAAGCAACACAGGAAAGCACCTTGAAGCCTCAGCAAAGAAAAATAACAGACTAAAATTCAAAATGTCAGAGTAATCCTTTAATACTTCATGCAGGAAGTGTGTGTGTGTGTGTGTGTGTTTTCTGTCCATGCTGCCTCATCTCCTCTCTGTAGCTGCTGTGCAACATCCGTCCTACAGTGGAAATGGTCAAAAAAGTCATTTGAGTGAAAGATGAGGAGTAGCAGGGCTAATCACTGCCTGCTATAGCAGCTGGTTTATAAGCCAGCTGATAGAGGAGGCGAGTGAATGGGTGATAGAGAGGTAAGACGGGAGGGAGAGAGGGATGAGGACCAGGGATGATACCCACATGAAATAGAGCAAAGCCCGTCACAATGTAATGCACTAAGAGGCGAGTCAGCACAGCTGCCATCGGCATTTTGTTTAGGATTTGGATTTTTTTTTTTTTTTTTTCTTCCTTTCACTCTCTGAAACATATAAAGCACACTCCCACCTGGACCTCATTCACCAGCCAAAGGCATTTATCTATGAGTCTTCACACACATTTGCATCAGAATTACCTCCAGAGGTACTGATGTTAAACTCTCAAACCACTGATTCTGCGGATCACTTAAGCCCCGAGCTTATCTGGGTTATTATAATTTTTTGGAAGGATTTATAAAATCATATTTCATGAGGGAACGTTGAACCGCAGACCATTCCCAAGGTGTTATTTCCAACATGCACACACACACGCTGACACACACACACACACACACACACCCTTGTTTACCTATTTGGTGGCTTGGCATTCTGGAATGAAGCACGTATCTCTCTGCAAATCCGCTTTGGCTCCGTTTATGGATACTTCTGTAAATTGCCTCGTTGCAGATCAGGCTCAAAGTTGAGAAAGTTGATCAGTAATTCAACTTTAATTTGCAGGGTGGAAACTGAAAACTGAAGTGAACTAATGAAATAGGTTGCACAGGCAAGGACGTTTTGTTTTAAGAAATATGCTTACTTTACAATGCAGACACACAGCAGAGGATGAGAAGATACAGTGATGATATAAAGATGTAGATAGATATTTAGATATAAGGTGAAATTTCCAATTTTCAGAGTTGTTCTATGCACTCAAACACACAAGAAAAATAGACATTCTGGTCGACTCTTACTGTAACACAAAGGAAAAAAAAGTGTATTTCAAGCTGCAGGAAGTAGAAGGGGGTAAAAGTGAGATTAAAGTTTTGCGTCACCATCTCCCACAACCCCCAAACCACGAGGAAGATAAGGAAGCAGGTGCCTCAGTTTGCATTCAGGAAGTTCATATCATGAACAGGACTTTTTCAATTGCCTTGGAGGTTAAAATTACCTTCACCAGCACTTCACTTGTGAATTGTGAAACATTTTCCCCACTCTGTACAGATAGCTTCTTAGAGAATCTGATAGATGAATGCTCACACTGTAAACTATTGTGTAAGTCCACAATTTGAACTTCCATTCAACTCAGCGCATCAAGGAAAGGAAAGAGGCACTTAGAATGGATGTCTTTTCAAAGAGCGCACAATTCTTAATGACCATCATATGTTTTCCTGCCTTTTGTGAGGCATCTCGTGTCATTTTCACTTAAGTGTGGATTGCCTATTTGTCTTTTCAGAGTCAGGCCATTTATATTCCTGCAGCTTTTATGCAAACTTGCCGAAACTGAGCTTTTTCCCTCTGAATTGGACATTTTTATGGTTATAATTTTGCCACTTTAAAGGCTAGCACAGTTGCCCCAGAGGGCTTCCAGGCTATTATCTTTTGTGTTCTGTTCTGCAGTGTCCAGGAAAGAGGATATTTTCTGATTATTTTTATTTGATTATTTTTATGTGCCCAGCAAATGTCTTTTCTGGGAGGAAGAATTGAGGAATATGTTAGGATGTTATCTACCTGACAATTTAGATTAGATGAAAATGTCATTGCACTTTAATCACTCTTTTTTCTGAATGACTAAGTGGTAATTATCAAGGAAGAACATGGCTCAGTTTGTATTAACCATGCAACACATGACAAAACTTTGATTGATTTGAAGCATAAAGAAACTTTTGTAGTAGCTTGGGTCATCATTTCTATCTGGCAGCAATAACGGTGCACTAAGGAAAGTCATTGCCAAGATTTGGGAACATGGCAATGTTGATACAATAAAGGCAAACAGTAAGAAACAAGAACCCTAAAAAGAGCAGAAGCAGAGACGCAGTGTGATGCAGATGCAGAGCCTCAGACCGGTGTAGGGACGAGTTTACCGTGCAGCCGAGTACTGTTTGTGTCTAAACCTCAGCAAACCTTAACCACAACAGTGGCAGACGAGACAGCAGTGAATCCTTTTTGTAACGGTAACTTGTAACCATTTTGGAACACACTGTACTTTCTGATAGGAGAAATGAGACGATGAATGTTAGTTTGGAGGAGTCGTAACAACAGAGCATTCAGACAATCGGGCAAAACCATCCAACAGCTTATCCAGAAAGTCACTTGGAAGAAAATTGAAACTGGGCACACCTGGAAAGTTTGTAATAATCCTTTATTGTACAGAAAAAACTGTGCACATGCACAACTATAGTTAGTTCATCAGACTAAAGTTAAACCTGGAAGTTGGCCATTAAACTGTAATGGATGCTTGCAAGAAAGAGTAACGATTTTCCTGTTTGCCTTTGTTTTCTCACCCAGTTAAGTTTAACTAACTCGGAGGTTTGCTTCCTTTCATCTGATTTCTCCCACCACACTGTACTGTTTCTGTAGCTTGGTGGGTACAATGTTACTAATATGGTCAAAACTCTGATCAGGTTGTAATGAACCCAAATGAACCTTTAAGTGCATGCTCTGTCACAGGCTTCAGGAATATAACCCCTGACACTCCTGCTCCTGCTTTAGGTTCTATGTCTTTTAGAGAGCTCACCAAAGAGTAATCAGTGATAATATTGCTGTCTTATGTGGGCCGCTGCCACACTTGCACTTTGAACATGTTCAAGTAAACTCAAAGAATATTGACTTTGGTATCAGAAAGTACAGGCAGGAGTCATTTTATTTCAACACTTCCACCCTGAGCACCTCATCCATAAGGGCTGATTTGTCACCACTTCACTGACACGTACGACACCGTGGAGGTGAGCCCACCCTTCCCACTGTGACACCAACCACCCCAGCCCCATCCCATCCCACCCTCCTTTGCTCTCCTGCACAATTAAAAATGCATCAGGGAACAGATTAGATGCACGATCCCCGGCTTTACTGATCCGGAGGGTGAAGCTGTCACGAGAAGGGAAGGGGGGGTGTATGGGGGTCCTTTCGTTGTCCTCCTCCTCCCTCTGTTACTGACTCCTCCTCCGCCGTCAGCACATACTCGGCCGTTTCTTTTATTTATTGCTCCTCCCTCAGCAGACTCATCCCTCACCTGTCCTTTGGGTTGAGGGGCCTTTCCCTCCCTCCCCACTCCCTGACTGGTCCACTGTCCTCCTTCCATTCATCCTCCCACTCCCTCACTCTTTCTCTTTCCCCGTCTGCAACAGCATGCATGCCTTTCACTCCGCCTGCTACAGATCTGTTCACATGTAATTCATCTTTAGCAGTCTTTTTTTGTTATATTTGTCGGTGCTGCCTCAACTGACTCTGAGGCAGTTCCAGTAGACATAAAGTTTACAGCAGTTCAACATAAGTGGAAAAAAAACAAAACTGACACCAATGCTGTTAGTATGAGACTATGAAGTCAGACTTGCTATTATAAAATGGTAGTTCTGTCTTATGAGCTTACTCTTTATTGTATCCAGTCAGTGGTTGACAAAAATGTAGATTTTTGTCGAGTCCTCTCTCACTGTATTTTTAATTTTCCTGCTTTTCATTCTGTAAACAGCATTTGGCCACTTTCTTTCTTTAAAGCTTCTGTATGTTAAATTTTATAGGATCATTTCCAGTGAAGATAGTTGAATTTTATGTAAAATATTCAAAGGTTCTAACGTTTAAAATAGTCATTTATATGGTATACAACAAACATAACAAAAAACCAACACTGTGCTGATCTTATCATTATACACAATCTCACAAATCTACTTGTTTTATGCAACTTCAACGGGCTTTAAAAAAGATTAAACCTACAGCTTGAACCTAACATCTGAATGAAATTAAAGCCATTCTGTAGGGACGTAGACAAAAAATAATTAATGTCAATTTTTAACAGTACTTTGTTCAGTTGGAATTATGGCCAATGAGCCATATTTTTTCAAAATAAATTAAACAAATTATATTTGTATGTATGTATATTCTCTATATTTGTTGCTTTCCCTGCTGTATGTATGTACTGACTGGCGGCCACACTGAACTGTTGACCACATGTTGATGAATGAAATTTAAATTCAGTGTGTAATTCTGTGATGCTACAAAGCCTGATGGTGAAATAAATAAGTTTCAGTCTTACTCCATCCAGTCGTCCTGGAGTTGTGGAACGTCCTGCTGACCTGCTGGCAGGCTTTTTACGCCGGGCAGTCTGATCAATGTCTTCTCACCATCGACTGCAGGCCATTCCCAGCTGTCACTTCCTGTCTGAGGTGATGAGCCAGAAAGGGCCTCTCTGACTGTCACCTCTGCTCGCTCTCCGTCCTTGTGTCACCAGGCTTTATGGTGCTCTCACTCCTTCAGCTCTGAGTTGAAATGAGCACGTGAATGAGTTATTCCGGATTGGAATGATCTCAAACTTTCTCTTCTAAGAAATAATTCAGGATTGTGGGGAACAGGCTAAAGCTGAGTAATGTTTGTTTGATACATACATTTAAAGAAATGTAAAAGTGACTGTTTGTGTGCTGGAATTATACCATGATGAGGTAGCCAGGTTACGGTTGCCAGTTTTTTTTTTTTTTTATCATTGTACCTGTGTCAAAGAGAGATGCCAAAATCTGCACTCAGTTACTGACTTTAGCAGCTCATCCTTTAACCAGAGAGACTGTTTAAAAATAGATACACAGCAGGTCATTTAGTCATTTCTGTGATGCTTTTTGCTCCGGTGTGGTCTAACTCTAACCTTACTGGAGTGTGTTTCTTTCTTTCTATAGAAATGTTGAATAGTGCAGCACTAAGGTTAAATTTAAAGTCTTCGTTGTGGTTGAAAAAGAAACATTAAGCACTTCCTGTATTTTTATCACTAGTATAAAATATATGAAATGACTTGGGAGCTGTTTAAAACTGGAAAATTTTAATATACACCCTTGGCTCCCTCTATACCATTACTTCCTAACATACTGTTTCAGCGCACACAAACCCGGAAGATTCCTCCCACTTTATGCTTATTTGCATTCTCGAGACTCACTTCATGAAACTTTGCTATTCACATTTGCGCTTACAATTTAACATGTAGGATTTCATCACCTCCATCAGTTTCACCATCTAAATGTTGAGGAAGGAAAAAAAAAACCCACAGGTTAACACCCCGGGTGGGAAACTGCTCTCACTTCTCTCTTAATGTAATACACGGTGACGCTGCCGCTACTTTCTTACTTCCTTCCAGTGAGGGGGGGTGGGGTTGGCTAGGGTGGGGTGGGATGGAGAGGCAGTTGTCTGGTCATTGTATGGGGGCTGGATATGAGGACAGAAGCCTCACCTTACCTTTCTTCCAACAACAATCTATCCCGATAAATCCAGAGTGACTTCAATTTCTGACCCCCACACACACACACACACACACACACACACACACACACACTCTCTCTCTCCACTGCCTTTGACATTCACTCTGCGCTCCAACTCCATCAGGTCCCAGCTCTGAGAAAATTTGCATCTCTTTGAATGTGACGCTTGAAAAAAAAAAGAGTAGGGAAGAAGCAAGAGGAGAAAAAAGGAAGATGGGGAGGGCGGAAGACGAGGAAGAGGGTGGGGAGGAGGAGGGGGAGAAAGAGGGGGAATTTGGGTTGGGTATATGTATGTGTGTGTGTGTGTATGTGTGTGTGTGTATATGTGTGTGTGTGTGTGTGGGGGGTGGCTGGGGTGGGGGTTGAGGGCACTAGATTAAATTTTGTTGCCGTCTAGAAAATGAGAAAAAGGGCCCCCTCTATCTCAGGGAGTCTACTGGGGAGATCTTTATTCTGATTCTTGTTAGAATTGTTTATCACTGTGACAGAGCAGGCCGGGGTGGAGATAAAGGCAGTGCTCCATCACAGCGTTGACAGTGGTAGGACACGCGCTGGAATGAAAGGAGCCAGGGAAATATTATTAATAGATGCTGACTTGATTTGCCTCGATTGCACGTCAAGAAGTGGGGGCCAGGGCTTGATTGCAGCCCTATGAAGTTCTGTCCAAAAGGAAAGCTATTTTTCATTAAGTGATAGAAGTCTCCCCTCTCTCTGTCTCCTCCTTTTTTTCTGCCGCTGCTCTCCCCTTATGCGTTGCTTTCCAAGGAGCTGATAACTTATGCAGTTTATTCTAAGCATGCTGATTTGTGTCAGTGCAGCAGAGAGGAAGAGGAGATGATGGAAGGATGGAGGAGAAATGGGGTAAAAAAAAAAAGGGACTTATCTCACCTTTCACAATATAGCCTGTCTTGCTGGTATAATACTAGTTTTTGGTGAAAAAGGTAAAACCCCGCTTTTCACAATTGCTCTATCACCACCATCTATACACCCATGCAGAGCTGCAGCACCCACGATCCACCGCCGAGGCGCCTGCAAAAACCCCCCTCCATTCCTCCTCTGTCTCTCCCGACAACAGATAAAAAAGAAGTATATAAAATGTGATTACACAGGCAACATGTTCATAGGCACCGATACGCCGGGGCACACTTTATTTTTAGAGTGTTGCATTACTAATGGATATACAGGAAGATGAGGATTTACACCCACCCACGTACAATGCAGGCAGATATGAGCAAGCAGAGTCTATGCATCACATTTATGTGCAAAGCATAAAACAAGTACCCCCCCCTTCTCTCTCACTACAAAAAGAAAAAAAAAAGAAATTGATTCACCGAGGGGGGAAATGCAGCTTTTTTTCTGTCGTGTACAAACTTCTGAGGCAGAATTTAGGAGGTACATTGGCAGTCTGGTTATATTCTTTGCTTCAGACAGTCCATACGAGTGTGTGTGTGTTTCTCAAAAAGAACATTTCTAAGCTGAAGGACGATCACAACCAAGAGAGGAGACACCTTTAACCTGCCCCTGCTGGACTGCAGGGCCGGATGACGAGTGTGTGTTTAGCTGTGTGAGTGTATGTGTGTAGCAGAGACAGATGGAGGAGCCTGAAGCAGGGTGAGTGTCTGCGAGATGTTTTTTTTTTTTTTTTCAACTTTGGAGTTATCTGTGTAAGATTAAAAATAAAATCTCCACACCTCCATTCCTCCCTGTTTGCCCACATCTCCTTTCTTTCTTTCCCTCTACCTCTCGCTTCTCTCGTGTGTAATTAAGTCCGCTGCAGTTAATTTATGCACCGATATCTTCAGTTGCTGGCATTCCTGTGAAAATCCTCAAAAACATTGTGAGGGTTTCTTTAATTGGATTCTATTGGCAGCACACTGTTTCACCGCTAACATTTACCGTATGAAATTTTTAGATTGGCAAATATTTCCTCAAGTGTATTATATCGGCTTCTTTCCCCCCTACATGTGACATTTGCTGATATTTTCAACAATGGATGCTTATCAGAGATGATCTTTTATTTTTTTTATCTGTACATTTAATTTTCCACAGGTAGATATGAAGGAAGAAAAGTTTGTGTGGATGAAATTGATGGAGAAAAAAAAAAGCTAAATGTCAGAATGTTTGTATTGACTTTAAATGCAGTGGCTCCTTTATGATAATAAAGTTTTAATAATATGTGTTGAATGGTGATTTTTATATTTTTATTTTAAGCCTTTTTGTTTCCTGTGTGTGTGTGTGTGCAGGAGAGTGGGATTTCATTTAGCCCATTTAAATCTGAACTAATTCGCTAAGAGCTCAGATGGGCTTGTTCTGTTAACTGGGGTCAACAGTTTCAAATGAGCTATTAATCGACTGCTGGAGGTGACAAATCTTGGAGTGCAATTCGAGAGCCTCTTAGGTGCGACTTTCTCTCCTGTGCACCCTAATAACTCTCCAGATATGTGAGAATACTATTAATTATGCCACTTAATGCTGCCGAGCCACACCCCGCGCTCTGAGGAGCTTGACTTATTTCCTCTTCCGATCCACTGAAGTAGGTGGCGACTTACATTCCCAGGAACAATGGGCGAATATTCATCAGATGTCTCATTTGATTTTTCCCGGTATCATTTTCTTTTTCCTCTCTCTGCCCCACCCCTCCTTTCTCAGATCCCGTGCTCTAAAATATGTCTTACTAAATTGTTGCAGACACATCTGCATATTTGGTTTTCTGTAAAATATTTGATTGCTCCTTCCATTTACTGTGACAGTGTGTGTTAAGGATGTGTGGCATATAGGATCGCTCTCTCCCTTAGTAGTGAAGAGGTTGAATAATTGAACTGCCTTTGCTGTGGGGGAAAAAAAGTCAAAAGACGAGAAAGACATATCAATTATCTCGGATTGTCGGCCAGAGAATGCAGTGCATGGTGGAAAAAAAAAGAAGAAGAATATGGAGAGTGTGACTCATTATTAGCCTTACATCATCAGCTAAAACAAAGCAAGAACAAGATGTTTTTTTTTGTGTATTGTGCTGCTGCAACATCTACAGAACAGCTGTTTGTCTGCCACGCAGTCAGATGCTGCAGGTAGGCGTGTGTTCAGCCATTTTTCTGTCTCGGAAGTAGGAGTTTGTAGTTTGGGGTCAGCTGAAAAAAAAAAAAAAAACTCAAGAAACCCTGCAGCTGCTAACTGCTTATTGCTGATTGTTTCTGTTCTGTTTTTTTTTTTTTTTTTTTCGCATGTATACCTGGAAACAAACGCTGATGAGGGAATGTGTGTTGCTGCTGTTCTTCCAGTGTGATCAATTTATATTGCAGCGCTATTAAGAGAATTTGCCCCCGAGAAGCTTTGATTGTGAAAAGGCTAAATTGTGTGAGGGGTGTTTCCAGCATCTGGTTATTAGGTGGCTGTATTCATTATGTGTTATTGTTGCCTCCCCTCTGTGATCAAAAGTGGAATCTGGGTATAATTCAATCTGTGAGTGCCGAGCATATCAGAGGAGGAAGTAGCAGCACAGTCTGAGCACAAAGGGGGAAAAAGTGATGTGTTTTTGTGGTTCAACTTTCCGGAGCTGAATGAAGTCAGAAATACTGCTGTGACTTCCAGATGACTTTTCGAAACTCTGCATTAGTCTGTCCTGTCCTACAGAATCAAAACGCATTCATTTAGGCCAGAATCTAACTTTTAGATTTTTATTACTCTATGAGGCAGGAACTTTTTAAACCACTGGATTTTTGGTGAAAATAGCACGTAAAATGAGCAAAATGAGTTAAATAGAGGTACAGACTGCCATCAGGTGAAAGATTAGCCTGGGCTCAGCTGAAGCTGAAGTTTATCTGGATTTGAACATTTCTATTTTAAAATGACGACATCTTAATCTAGTTGGTGACAGCTGAGACAGTTAAACTATATAAAATTAGAGTGGATTATAAAGATATCTTAAAACTAGTTTAAGTCACAAATTTAAATGTATTGCACTGAAAATATATGTGTTATATTGATTTCATAATTATTACTAGACAGACACAGAGGAAAATCACTCTGAACTTGTTTTTCTTTTTTTAAAGCTCTGGAAAAATCAAGTAAGTGAACCTTAAGTTAATGGTTATTTCAGAGTTAATTTAGTCAAAAATGACTTTTATCTCACATCTCACATGAATTTTGCAATTTTGGGTTCGTGCAGAATGCACCTCTTGTAAGTCGCTTTGGATAAATAAATGTAATTAAAACTTTGATGATGAAGCTACAACACATTTTGTTTGTAGACAATGTGTTTTCCTCTTGCATTTACTGAAGACTGGCTGAGGGCATTTTTTATATCATGTATTAATATGTATGTTCTGTGCCCACGATGGCACCAAACAGATGTTTTACAATACATCTGTTATTCAGTTTGCCTGGACAACCTAAAACTTCAAACCTTTTTTTCTCTGTTTCACTCTTCCTGTAGTTACTCCTGTCTGCCCTGTGTGTGTATGAATCAATGAATAAATAACACACACACACATACAGATGTCTAACATGTGCCATGAAAGTGTGTTGCTGCACAGATAGTGTCACACACAGATAACAGTGACTGATGTCTCATCTTTACCTATGCAGAACTGGGTCTGTCCCTGTTAAATAACATTTGACCTCTCTGGACTAAAGTATCTCTTTCCATTACTGCCTACAATCACAAGAAAGTGAAATAAAAAAATAAAATAAAATAAAAAAAACATGTTGCACCATTGATCTAAAGACAACCAGACAAATGTAATTTGTTTGCCACGTTTGTGGGAAAGTAAATGATTTTTTAACTATCAAACTGTCTAAATTTGCATTTGTAATAAATAAGTAAACAGACTTTCACTTGTGAGCACAGAGAGCCTAGCACACACACACACACACACTGCACTTATAGAAAGCAAGGAGCAAAATTCGAACTGTTCCTCACAGTTTGTCTGTCCCACAAAATGTCAGCAGCCCCCTTCCTGCTCAGCTGGGACAAATGACTGCAGCACTGGGGTGGATATCGGTCTCTTACGGCAGCCTTTTTGTGCCATTCTGGTGAGAGAAAGAGAAAGAGGCGACCTTGTGGGTTTGTCTGATTGTCGCCACCCTGAGAAAACCCCAGTCACGAAGGAAAAAAAAAAAAAAAAAGAGAAGAAGACGAGGAGGTGGAGGTGGAGGAGGGCTTGTTTTTCTGGTTGTTATCTACTCACTCTGCTGCAGCTGCCTCGTCGTCGAGCCACACAAACACCTGCCGGCCTTCTGCAACACCGAGAGAAAAGTCAATTCTACCATGCGATAACCTGGCCTCGTCTGTGTAGCGGGAAAAGACACCTTGTGGACGTGGTTAAGATGCTATGACACCTCTCCTTCCCCACTTCGCTCAACCACTCACTTCGTTTCGGCTTGTTTACTCACTATTTATGATTTTATTTTTTCCTCTCCGCGCACATGCTTTTCTTTCCTTCGCTGCCTTTGATCTGGGCGTTCAGAAGTGTTTTTTGAAACGCTCCTCTTTTGTTCCCCCCCGGGCCCGTCTTTTTTCCTCCGAGCCGCGGCTTCAGAGGAGTAGAAGCGTCCAATTCTGTCACATTTCTCTGTCGTCTTTGTGTGTGTTTGTGCCGGAGAGTGTCTCTGTGTGTTTGCTGTACAGTGCGGGCCTTTGCAAACCAGCAGAGAAATCGACTACACAATAGCCTTGTGACTTTACAATAGCTGCCGTGGCGTTATCTTGACAGTGGAGGAGAGGCCCCTTTTGTCTATGGCGGGCGTCGTGTCCAACAGCTCGGCTCCTCTGTGAGGGTCTTTGCCCACCATAGGTGTAAAATATGAGTTGGTACTAATAGAGGAAGCGTGCTGGGGGATAGGTGCGCGGGCCGTCGAGGCCTTCACCTGATCCTTGAACTCTCTTGTTAAAGCTCTTCAAACCACAAGGTCTCTGAGAGCCCTTCAGCATGTACCATCAGCCTCCACGGTGTGTCATCCCAAAGCCTCGGCTATTGTCAGAGACAGTGAAAGCTCCACTCAGGGAGAAGAAAAAAGATTCTATAACGTCTTCCTGTGACATGAACAGGCAGCCTTTAGAGGAGCTGGTGACCAGAGTTAGATGGATACATTTGTATGTGGACTTCTGCCTCCTATTATGTGTCAGTCAACAAAACCTGAAAAACCTCCAGAGTTATTACAAGTTAGGTCTTAGCTTTGTAGTTTTGTCAATTTTTTATTTATTAATTGCTCAGATCCAATGTGATGACAGTTTAGCCAAATTTATTAAGGCAATTACGGTAAAATTATTTCCGTAAAGCTTTTAGTGTTAACATCCTTCCATACATGCATGATTTTTTTACTTCTGTGTTTTTGAATGAACTAAATAAATAACATGTAACATTTAAACCTGTAAGTTTTAGTGGTAGAGTTCGTTATCTTCGGACAGAACCAGCTCGCTGTTTCCCTCTGCCTCCGGTTTTTATGCTAAGCTAAGCTAACAAGCTGCTGGTTATAGCCTTATATTTAACAGCTACATCCAGTATGACAGTGGTCATCAGCACCTGTCATGTAGCTCTCAGCCAGCCATAGAAATACTATACATATCGGACAGGCAGAGGGAGAAAAGGGGGCCTTTTTGCCCAGGGCTCTCACAGCAGGTTGACCCAGCCATGATCTCATCAGTGATTTTGAAGAACAGTGTTACCAGAAAATATGTTGTAATTTGTCACATTGTGGCTGAGGTGCTCTTTCAAAGGCTCATTTCAGTAAAGTACCAGAAATCTTACAGACACTAAATACTTTAATCATATTCATGTTTAGGTCTTCATTTTCCAAAAAATCCAAAATCTCAGTAGCTGTCTTTGTGCTTACAGAGAGTACAATGAGCAAACGTACAGGAAGTAAAACAACACACTTATACAGCCACACAAAGACAAGAAAGCAAAGCTGCAGCTCATACTTCACCTACTTGTTTAAATCTTCGATGATTTGCATCTGTTGTGAGTTGTGGTACGAGCGGATGTTTGTGGCTCATCACTCCTCTTTCAATTACATTTACAGTGTTAGTGGGATCCATTCGCCACATGAGGACGTAACAAATTGCACAGAAGTTGGGAGTGAGTAACTAGAACAGGAGGAACAAAATGAATCTATTGTCCAAACAGGAAAACATGCACTTTTTTTTTTTTACGCCATTTAAACTGTTTATCTAATCCCCGAATCTGAACCTCCAGTGAGATTAGAAAACCTACGACAGGGTCAGATAAAGGACCCCCAAAAAATCTGCATCCCCGTGGCCACCAATCACTGTCACCTCTTGCGCCCCCTGGATTTACTCAGCATAATCCCAGCGGCCAGCTCCTGAGAGCCATTGTCCTCCTAAATGGATAAAGTGGGGTGGATTGGATTTTTAATGGCATTAGCAGCCTAAGAAGCAGTGGCCAGTAAGAGGATTGTTGACTTACAGGCACCTCTGAGGGACTAAAGATAAAACTCTGGGATTGTAACACCTCAGGTGATTGCATGTCTGGCTTCTACCTAACTTCCTGCATCAAAACATGTCGGAGAAGTGTGAGTGACCCAATATGTTGCAGAGGCAGCGCAGCAGCTAGTCCGGCCTCTCCGCTGTCACCTTCCTCCTCTCCTGGAGCTGTCAATCAATGCCACGGCCGGCTAGAGCAGCCTGAACCGGCCTCTGACTGGTTTAAAGGTTCTGCTGATTGATGCCACAGTTTAGCTGGATTATAGGATCAAAAAGAAGGAGTCTAATCCACCGCTCTCTCCTCCAGTCAAAATAATACATGTGGAAATTACTCAGAGCAGCAGTGACATTGTAATGGGAGAGATTGAGCTGAGGAGAGGGAAGGTGATACTGCATGCGTCCACCAGGGGAGCCCTTCTCTATAAAACTGCTCCCCACAGTGAGGAGCACACAGTGGATGATCACTGCAGGATTCAGCTCGCAGCCTCCTCAGCCCGGAGTGATGACATATTTTCAGGACTGTGACATGAAATAAATGATTTTCATCAGAATTACACTGATGCACTGCAAATTAATTTATTCATTCAAATTATTTGCAAATTATTCAGCTTTATTTCAAAACTGCTCTGCTTTCTTAAATAATTTATGATTAATTACAATTATCTTCTTTTACTTTCTAGTTGTCTAATTTGAAATATTATGTTAAAGTGACAAGACATGCCTCACTGTACCTGTACTATGTAATGACACAAACACTGAATTTAATTTGATTTAATGTATCAACTTTAGAAAATGAAATATCATAGAATTTAACTTCTAGAGGAAAAACACTTAAACTGTTCATTGTTAATACAGCATTTAGGAGCAAAAAAAATATGATGTTAACAAAAGCATAAAGGTTTTAACATAAAATTCAAGAAAAAAAACTTGACTGTCTTAAATCTGATCCATCGTTAAATTAGATGAATTCTACCCAAAATGCATTTTGAATATTATATTCTTGCTGCAGGCACACGTGTTGTTCCAAGTCAAATCGGACCTGTTTCTATTGAAATGTAATGCTCATCACAGTGGCTGGCTTTAAGGAACAGGCTGCTTATGAGGGATCTTGGAACAATGAAACTACACACTGGCATATGCGTGTATTTTTTTCAGATCTTCACTCTGTCATGCCTGTCTCATGGAGTAATCTCAAGACACTCCACAGTAAAACATATGCATCACAATATAATAACGAGATTAGCTGATCAACAGAAAATTAATCAACAACTATTTCTATTATCAATGAAGTCATTTTTATTTGGATATTGAATAAATTTGGGTTTCAGACAATTGGTCAGACTACACATTAAAATATTTTAATACATACTTTCTACTGTGAACAAGACAGCTCAATCCAATCTTACAGTGCAGAATGTGAGCTCTCTCAGCCACCATACTTTTCACTTTTTTCTTTTCTTTTATGGAGCAAATAATTGCTTTGTTCATGCCAAAAATAATATATAATATAATATTATAATATATCATAATCTATAGTTAAAGAAAATGTTTGTTTTATGTTTAATTATCCTTTATCCTGATGAGTGTTCAAAGGTGAACATTAAATTTATAGCAGGACTGTTGTATTAGACTGTATTAGTTTTAGCTGCGTGTTCCTATTAAACAGGCAGCAGGATGTAAATGTAGGCATGTACAGGTGCAGCATATGTTGTTTTATAATGTGGCAGTGAGGGTGGTGTTAATGTGTGGTTATGAAAATTAAAAAAAATTCAAGACAGTTCTTTAAATTCAATAAAATGAATTAAAATGTGTTTAGCTGTTACTGTATGTCTACTGTCTTACATAATAATAATATTACTATTATGGTGCCATATTACTCTTATTACAAATGTTTTTTTTTTTTTAACAAGAGGTGTAAAACTAATACACTGTCGCTGCTCCATAAAACATGACCTATTTGCACCTATTTATGATGGTTGATAACACAAAAGTGATCTGTGGCTTAAGATTTAGTTTACAGATTATTATGAGGGAATGCTTGTCCATACAGTTAAGGGACAGAGAATATAAAAAAATCTGGAATATGTCAAACAAGCCTCCTATAGGCCTACTGTTGCTCTTGTTGGTGTGTTAAAATGAGGAATCTGCAGCTCCACTGTACATTCCCATAGAGAATCCGCACTGTCTATTTTTGATGTGCTGATGGAGCCGTCGATCGGCTTTAAACGATTGCCGGCTGATGTGATTGACACCGGGACACTGCTGGCTGATCAGCAAAGCCACAGAGGTTAGTGACTGGATGTAAAACTCAATACACTATTGATTAACAATTACTGGGCGGTGCATATATAACCAGAATTGCATTTAAATCACAGAGCAGAGGGTAATTTTTTTCCTTGCCACTTGCATTCTAATTTGCACTCATTAGACGAGTTTTCTTTCTGTAAAGCACACACACACACACACTCTCTTCTTTGTGTGCCACCAGTTACTACTGTAGGTGTGCAAGTGGTAATTATAAAAAAAAGAAATAAAATGCAAATACAAACAAGGATCCATCCAGTGGAGCATTAAATGATAAAGTTAAAGAAGAATTCTGCTTGACAGGCAGAGGGGGAAGAAGAAAAAGATTTTTTTGTTGCATTCTCTGACTCTCGCTGACAAAAGAGGGCAGTATGATGACATTGACAAAGTAAGCAAACTTTTACTTTGACACACACCCCGCTGTGTGTGTGTGTGTGTGTGAGCGAGAGTGAGTGAGTGTGTGAGAGAGAAAGGGAGAGATTTAAAGACATTAAAGACTTTCTTAATGTAATGAATGTGTGTGGTATTCGGGGAGGCGTGCGTGCAGTGTGCTCAACGTATGAAATTACTCATTCATGTGGATGTGTGTGAACGAGTGCACATGCCCAAATATACACACCCCCTTTTTTCTCTAACCCACACACACACACACACACAGACAGCAGTTGTGGAATGCATTAGGCCCTCTTTACAGCATTATGAAAACATGGTATAGTGTGTGTGTGTGTGTGTGTGTGTGTGTGAGTGTGTGTAGGCAGCAGTGAGGTAGATTTTTTTACTTTTACTTCATCTTACTGTATGAGACAAAAAAAAAAAAAGTCTAGTAACTGATTTGTGCCCCTAATTTTCCAACCTGCCTCCAGCAAAAGAAATGTTTATTGCACGTTTTAATGTACGAAAAAAAAAATCTATCTAACAGGAAACAAGGTGTAAAAATGCATTCTTCGTTTTGTAATCACATCATAAGTGCTGGAAAGCCTTTGACCGGCGTAACCTCGGTTAGCATTCAACAAACACTTGTCTGGGGGATGAAAGACTCATTGAAAGCCAGCCTGCTAATGATAGTATACTCAAACAATCAGGGCAGAGCACACATTGGCCCCCATCTCGCATAACGACAAACGCCAGTCCTAAATATGATGGCATCGCTGCTGCGTGTTGGAACGGGCTCCTGGTGCGCGGCGCCAACTCTGCCCGCCGCTGCCAAGCATTCTTCAGATTTCATTAGGTAATAGCTCATTCATTACTGGGGCTGGGACCGGGGCTGCAGCCGCCATTAAACCCTGATCACACAGGATGCAAACATACACACACACACACAAGCTGCAAACACATATGCACAGAGACATTATGGTCACAAAGATGTGGCTTGTACTGGAGGCGTGCTTTCCCCGCGTACACACACACACACACATGCACACCCAAGGCTTAAACTTATAATTTGGCTAAAACCTCCCTCAGGCCTCGGGGACCCTCCCTGGGTCTCTTCACCCTCCAGTGAGCACTCTTGCTGGGGGCCACCTCTCCCACCCCCCTTTTCTACTGGCCATGTGTGGAGGCCCAAACAGCTGGGCCCTGGATTCCCCCGCTTTTCTATGAGTATGTCTCTCTCGTCATGGGGGTGTGTGTGTGTGTGTTTGGGTGTATGCGCACAGCCATGAGTGTGTGTGTATGTGTGCCTGCATGCATGACTGAAGGTGTTCCTGCATTTGCAAGAATGGGCCAAAAAGGACGCATTGTACACCACAAATGTTTATTGTTGCTGCCTGGCTCTGACTGGCTGTTTAAAGGACGGGACTGAAACACGAAACTGTTCAGGACTGATGCTCAACATTTGCATATGACCATTTTTAACATTTTTAAGGTAAAACAAATACCAAGATTCAAAATTTCACCATAAATTGCAGTCTTCTAAAACAGCATCCAGGGATGAGCTATCCGTAGGGTGGGGTCTCCATGCGGTGGTAATAAGTATGCAAGTGAGGTCAAGGGTGATTTCTAAGACAGGATGACTAATTGATATTTGAGCATGAACATTCAGTCTTGACCTTGGAAACGTAAGTTTAACTCAGCCAAGCATGCTCCATCTGCTGAAGACGGACATGAAATGCATTTGAAAGCTTTTACAGAATCTAGCAAATGGACCTTAAGTTAGGTCAAAATAATTGATATTTTTCTGATACATTTAAATTGCCTGAAAAAAAAATCTCTTGAGTACACCTCTATAACATATATATAACATATATATTGATGACTAAATCAGAAACAGGCTCAATCAGTTTCTTATTGGAAGTGAGGTGATCTCACCTGAATACTACTAATTTTCTTACCCTAATTTAGCTTATGTATTTTCAGGGCCTTTAAAATAACAAGAAGTTTTGAAATATATCATCAGTTTTTATAATCCAAGCTGAGTATTCATTCTTGACTGCTAAGCAGTCTGACAAAATTCATTCTTAACTCAATGTCCACTTCATCAGTGAAAGAACTTTGTTCGGTATATTTTTTCCAACACAGCCCAGTTTCTCAACGGGCTTTGCAGGTCGACAACTTTAGCTGTTCCTCGCTCAGCTGGAGCTCTCAAAGAAGACCAGAGAAAAACTCACACAGAACATAAAAAACAGAAAATGGCCAGAAAAGTTTGAGAAATCCTGATTTAGACCATCATGGGACAATAAACCTCTCCACTGGAAGGCAGTGCTCATTGCATGTTTCCCAGCCTGATACTGCTGAAGCCACATGTATTATCATATCACATTACAGTTATACAATTACAATCCAGGACAAACACAGACTTCAATCTAATGACTAATCAATATTTTCATGTGAATGATGAGTCAAATGAGTCAGTTTAATATGAAAGGGATCACTTGCAGTGGCACAACTCCTCTCAGCTCTACGGAGCAGGTTTATCACATGTCTGTGTATGAGGCAACAGGACTGAGGACCCTAATGCAGACACTGAGGCAGAACATGCTGAGGAAAAAGGACTTCACTAAATCAGTGTTCAACTGGACGAGTTAACAGTGAGGCCTGTGAAGGCAGTCCAAACACACAGACAAGGACAGAGGAGCAGACAGCTGAGGCGAGCATCATGATTCATCTTCACTGTGCTCATCACTGCTGTTTCTGGAGACAACACAGTGAAGCATCTTGCTAAGATATGTTTCTAAGGAGCTGGTGGAGACCAAAAACAGAGCAAAAATGTGAAATGAATGCAAATGTTCCTCTGTGTTTGCTAACATGTTGTCCATATCAACTTAACACAGCCATATTATGTCAAACATGTGTGATATTTAGCTTGTCGTAGCGTTCTGCTCCCAGGCTTTACAACAGCAACATATGTCATGAGGGCTGAAATGTCATTATGTAGTCAGCTGGTCCACAGTGAGCTTTTCTGGCCTTATTCTATCGACTCTAGAGGGACTGATACCTGCTAACCTCTCTTTAACCTCAGACCTAGTACCCAGGGAACCACTGCCACATACCTGTGTGTTTTACTCAATGTTTGACAGAGATTACAGTCGGAATTTAAATACAGCTCTGAATGGTTAATTTCCCATTAAATTTGGGGGGCGTAGATGTGTGTGTGCCAGGGGGAGGGGGGCAGCGGGGGGGGGTGGAGAGAGCGCTGTTTGAATAGGGCCAAGTGTGACCGTGGAATCGCCATGGCGTCTTAAATGGATTCGGTACAGAAGCCCCCTGGGTTTCCCCCAGAGAGAGCCCTGAGTAATACATCATATTGCTCTTAAAATAGCTATTAACCACAGTGTGGAGAGACAGAGAGGAAGGGAGGGGAAGGAGGGAGGGGAAATTAAGCAATGTTCACAGAGTCATTCTCATACAATAACTCACCATTAACCTAAGCACTAAAAGGCTTGCTGTCTCTCTCTGTTATGTGTGCCTTTAATTGATTCTCCTGGTCCCTTTGCGGGCCAGGTGAAGGAAAAGAGAAAAAAATGAGGAGGAAACTTGCAGATGAGGCACGATTGTTCCTCTTCTCCCTCCCTGTCAGAGTGTTTCAACTGGTTCCAGTGCCTGTATATTAGCCGAGTGGATAGCAGATATGTAGCCTAATCCCTCTCAAGTTGAGAGCATCGGAAACCTATTCACAAACTTTATGTCCTGTGTATCTCCAATTAAAAAGGCCCTGCCAGATAAGTATGGTAATGAGAGAATCCTAGGAAAATTTGATACACTGCACTAATCTGTGGCTGTAAAGGAGGTTGAGGGGAAAGAATTAAGATTAGGATTTAATCCACCAATATCCATTACTACTGCTCAAACTGTCCCATGCACCCACTAAGGTTAATATACAAAACAAAAACAAACAACTCCATGATGAGATTTGCCAAAGACGCGTGATTGAAATCCCATCCTTCAAATTAACATACATATATGCAAATGAGCCTCCTAATTAATTGCAAAATGTATTTTTGATTAAATACTCCAAACGTCATGATTCTAATCTTGACCGGGAAAGGGAAAAAAAAAAGTTTTTAATTAATTTTGCCAGTTAAACCTCATCAACACTTTGAATGGAGTGTAATTAGGACGCCGCCCTCTCTTCTTATTTCTCAACGGGGAAATCAAAAATCAGCCATTGTTATCACATTTGTAATGCAACCAGTGTGTGAGATGAGGCCGCGATAAATGAGCAGGGTCCTGATTTTCATACTCAAAGTAAAATAATGCTGGTAATTGGCAGATATTCTAATATTGATTAAATTAGACGGAAAACACTCCTTTCATTAAGACACTATGATATAGCCTAATTCTGATCATCTTCTCTCTGTCTTTGGGATTACCAATTAAATAGGCTTTGTGGAAGTTTTTCAAACTGACGGGCGAGAGAAGGCTAAATGAAATTACGCCTATAGTTTGAGAGAGTGGAAGTGCGCCCGCCGTCTCCCTCCACTCTGTTTACGAAGGACTGTGTTTGTGTGGGAAGTCATGGTTAATGATGTATTCATCCTTTCTCGCTGTGGAACTCCAAGCCCAACTCAACGTGTATTGTGCTCAATTATGTGAAGAGGGAGAGCTGATAATGAAAACTAACATGAAGCCCCCGAGTGGATCAAGATGTGTGTGTGGGAGATAGAGAGGAAGCGAGAGGGTGTGTATGCTAGCTGGCATAACTGTATCCCTTCTCTTTCATCATGCCCAGGCAGAAGCCACAACTCCTCGCAGTTTCTCAAATGAACCTTTCAAAGCCTCCAAAACTTTCAGCCTCCCTCCCCATCCAGCTCCACCAAAGCAGCCGTCCACTTAAGAGTATAAGGAGGCTTACAGGGGGATAAGATCCTGCGAGGTGCTGAGGTGAGATAACCAATTACCCATGATCACTTTTGACTCTTCTAATCTACCCGCTGTATCGGCGGGATTTAGCCGTGGCAGCACCTGTGAGACCCGGCCATCTCCAATCTACCGACGTCCGCCTTTGTTATTCTAATGTCGGCCACTTGACTCACGCACTTCAGTCAAAGGGGATAAGCACCTGCTGGGTGTGGGGGGGTGTTGAGGGGAGCGACCCTGTGACCCTCCAAACAGACAGCGCTGATGATTGATAAGTGGGATTTGGTCAGATACTCTCCGAGTTTCATCAGGTCGTTCCCTCGGAGGAGCCGATGACAAAGCGCCGCTGTCTTTCTCATGGAAACAGAGCGACACACATGGAGGTTATAAAAGCCACATGTGGCTGCGGTGTCATTGCAGCAGAACTTGTTTTTCAAAGTGCATGACGGAGTGCGCTGGTTCACAGTTCAGATCAGTTGCAAGTCCAATACTTCGGCATCCAAAGTTATGAGGACAGAACTTTATAGGCTGCCGCTCTCAAACCAATGTTTGAAATGCAATCAAGACAGAGCGCCTTGATGCTTTTCTTTGTCATCATCTGCCTGGTGGATGACAGGCAGAGACTTAAAAATTATTTGTACCAAACAAACATGCTGATCCAATCGGGTTGGGCTTCGAGGCAGAGCCCTCCAAGCCACAATCTACACTGATTCATCATTTCTCAGTTCATCTCCACTTTATTTATCGACCTTAACTTTTCACTCCTGCTTTCAGTCATGATGCCTGAGGTCAATCAGGTCAGCAGATGCGCTTGATTTGTAAATGTGAGCGGGTCTTGGGCAATTTGGGCAAAGCTGTGTGACAAGAATTTATGACTTTTCGACACAGCAGTTTCTGTTGTTGTTTTTTACAGAGGAGTGTGTAAAATGTTCTTTGTGCAAGGGCTTAAAGGCCTTTCTGATAGGATTTCATGGTTCATTTTATCAACAATGAATTTATTCAAGAATGATATAATACATTTACATTTAGTAACTATTTGTCAACATCTGTTTTCTACAACATTAAGTTATCACTGCGCCGGTATCCAACATTTTCATTTAAAAACATTTTGTATTAACAAATGTAAAATTAACCTGCGCACACTCAATTTTTAAATGTTATTCTTATATAACTATAAAGATTACATATAGATTTTATCTGTGGGCCTGATCTAGATTATCACACATAAATCTGGTGTACAGGTTGGCTAATAAGTAAAGGAAATTGCTGTACGGAATTGACAAAGATATGTTTGGTACAGTATTTCATAAACAGTGATGCCATTATATGATTTATCCAACAAAGATCACTGTCATGAGCTTATTCTTAAACTGTAAAACATTCAACTGATTATCAATATATTAGTCACAAGCCTTTCAGTTTTTACAAATATTTTTCAAAAATGTACATGTTACTTGGGTACCACTTTCAAATGAGATTTTAAAAATATTTACAAGTTGGAACTAATGGCTTCATTAATAATGGTAGAAACGAATGATAAATAACAATTTATACTGAAACTTTTGAATTGCCAAAGTGTGAAAACTTTTCATTGATTGGAATGGATAACCTTGTTTAGAAATGGATTGATGATCCACTTATTAACAGCATATTAAGCATTTATTAAGTTATTAATAACATTCATAAGTGCAATACAACCAAACAGCCAAAATAATATTTTACAACATGGCAACCAAAGATTTATCATTGTTAATGACTTTTAACTGATCTAAAGTATTAGCTGACTGGAAACCATTAATAAAACCAGTGCTTAAAACGTATAAGCCCTTTATAAAGGCTGCCTTATTAGAAAGTGGTACTGTTACTATGATATTGATAAGAGTCTCAGCAAAATATCCAGTATTGACTGGACAGATAAGCACTCTTATAAAGAATCCCCATGTCTGTCATTTCTTAATATAGCTTAAGCTTAGCTTAATATTATAGTAGCATAGTAGAGAAAGGACATGAAGTCAGAGAACTGTAGTGGTAGTCTTGCTTTAAAGTGTGTATAAAGAGTTTGAAGTGAGCACCTGTGCACTGGTGCACATACGTACAAGCTGCATGGCCATGTGCAGGGAGTTCTGAGAGCTTCACACTTTGGTACAGAGGCACATTAAAAGAATCAAAGGGCCACTAAAGTACAGTTTCTTCTGTGGGACCAGTTTGTCTTGCCAGTCTGGCTCCTCCCCAACCTTTAAGAAATGTCAAGTGGCTCGTGCAATTGAGGGATACTTTCACATCTTAACATCTCTCCTGCACTTTAGGGCATTCAGGAGCTTCATGAGAATACCAGAGGTTTCTGGGAGGGCAGCAGGTACAACAGAGGGCTTCATCTACTGATGGAAGTGAACATTTCCAAGACCTGGCTCTGGATTTATGGAGAGAACTGTCAGACGTACTGCTAGAAAGGCCATCTGTTGGCCAGACTACATGGCTGATTTAGTATCACCAACCAATGTGACAGACCTAATTCTACAGCTACTGGTCATGGCAAGCAAAGTATAGAGAAAGTTTCCAGCCACATATACCCTTTGGCTGCTACCTTTCAGAAAATCCGCAGAAATTAGGACATTTTTTAGGACTTCACATTTTTTTTTTATGTAGGGCAAAAAATATGAAGAAGTCACCAAGTGGGGCTGCAGTAGAAAGGAGCGTCACATCTTTACTAATTGATTCCCTCGATTCATCCTTTACCCCTTTGCCCAAATGAAGCTCTAGCACTGAGTTTGGGCACTCATCAGAAGTCAGAAAAATTAAGAGATTGAAATTCAAACTAAAATGGCATTGAATGATGTGCTTCCAGAGTATGCTGGGCTCATCAGTATTAAGTCTTTGGCCTGTCATATCCTTTTCATTTCTCTTGGTGTAAAGTATCACAGATCAGTGGATTTGGAAAACAAAAGTGGCTGTCTGCAGGTTTAATGGATACTTAAAATCACTGCTCACATTGTTCAACAGTTGCTGCCATTCAGAGCTGCCAACATGTGAAGTTGCCTTAAGCAGCTTCAACAGAGAAGCACTCTTGAGTCCAAATGGTTCTTTAAAAGTAGCAGTGTCTAACAAACACTTTAAAGGCATTTCCTGCTTTTTGAAAAACCAACAGAGATTTTAATGGTTTGAAAGTTGCCAGTTTACATCTTTATATCATCTGCGGTAATGTCTTTTTTTTCCTTTTTATCTGCACAGGTTGCAGGGTACAGACCCAGCTCAACACTTCTCTGCAGTGACTCTGTTCATTTAAAGGAAAGATCCAGTTTATTAGAAGTTTATTTTCGTAGTTGTGGTCAGCTTGCGTAGTTATTATAAGACTATACTCACCAAAGTAAGCTATTGCTGAGATTGAACAACAAAATAGGTCACTTGTCATTGCTGTCCAAAACACTGTTGCAAACATGTTTCATATATGTGTTTTCTTACTTGTCCCTATATTATTACTTATGTTTAGCTGCTCAGCATTTAGCAAGAATATTATGAGTTGGTGGAAACTACCCCTCCTTGAACCGCCACCTTAACTGTGGTGGAGGGGTTTGTGTGCCCCAGAATGATCCTAGGAGCCTATGTTGTCAGGGGCATTACGCCCCTGGTAGGGTCTCCCATGGCAAACAGGTCCTAGGTGACGGGCCAGACTAAGAGCGGTTCACAAGCCCACCATGAATAGAACACCAACAACAAGGACCGTTATGTCGCCCGGATTGGATGGCGTTACCAGGGGCCCCACCCTGGAGCCAGGCCTGGGGTTGGGGCTCGCAGGCGAGCGCCTGGTGGCCGGGTCTTTGCCCACAGGGACCCGGCCGGGCTCAGCCCGAAATGGCGACGTGGGCCCGCCTTCCAGTAGGCTCACCACCCGCAGGAAGGTCCATGAGGGGCCGGTGCAATGTGGTTTGGGTAGCAGTCGTGGCGGGGGCCTCGACGACCCAATCCCTGGACCAAAACTCTGGCAATAGCCATGGGACATGGAATGTCACCTCGCTGGGGGGAAGGAGCCTGAGCTCGTGCGGGAGGTTGAGAGGTACCGGCTAGAGATAGTCGGGCTCACCTCCACGCATAGCTTGGGCTCTGGAACCCAGCTCCTTGAGAGGGGCTGGACCCTCCACTACTCTGGAGTTGCCCAGGGTGAGCGGCGGCGAGCTGGTGTGGGCTTGCTTATAGCTCCCCAGCTCAGCCGCCATGTGTTGGAGTTCACCCCGGTGAACGAGAGGGTCGCTTCCCTGCGCCTTCGGGTTGGGGATAGGTCTCTTGCTGTTGTTTGTGCCTACGGGCCGAACAGCAGTACAGAGTACAGAGTACCCGGCCTTCTTGGAGTCCCTGGGAGGGGTACTTGATGGTGCTCCGAGTGGGGACTCCATTGTTCTACTGGGGACTTCAACGCTCACGTGGGCAATGACAGTGATACCTGGAGGGGCGTGATCGGGAGGAACGGCCTCCCTGATCTGAATCTGAGCGGTGTTCTGTTATTGGACTTCTGTGCTAGTCACAGTTTGTCCATAACAAACACCATGTTCGAAAGCATAAGGGTGTCCATCAGTGCACACGTGGCACCAGGACACCCTAGGCCGGAGGTCGATGATCGACTTTGTTGTCGTTTCATCTGATCTCCGGCCGTATGTCTTGGACACTCGGGTAAAGAGAGGGGCTGAGCTTGTCAACCGATCACCACCTGGTGGTGAGTTGGATCCGCTGGCAGAGGAGGAAGTTGGACAGGACCTGGCAGACCCAAACGTATTGTGAGGGTCTGTTGGGAACGTCTGGCCGAGCCCTCTCTGTCAGGAAGGTCTTCAACTTCCCACCTCCGGAAGAGCTTCTCACAGATTCCGAGGGAGGCTGGAGACATTGAGTCCGAGTGGACCATGTTCTCTGCCTCCATTGTCGACGCGGCAGTTTGAAGTTGTGGACGCAAGGTCTCTGGTGCCTGTCGTGGCGGCAACCCCTGAACCCGGTGGTGGACACCGGAAGTGAAGGGATGCCGTCAGGCTGAAGAAGGAGTCCTATCGGACCATGTTGGCCTGTGGGACTCCTGACGCAGTTGATGGGTACCGGCAGGCCAAGCGAGCCGCAGCAGCCGGGTGGTCCTGGAGGCAAAAACTCGGGTCTGGGAGGAGTTCGGTGAGGTCCATGGAGGAGGACTATCGGTCGGCCTCGAAGAGATTCTGGCAAACTGTCCGGCGCCTCAGAAGGGGGAAGCAGTACTCAACACTGTTTACAGTGCGGGTGGGGAGAGCTGTTGACCGCGACTGGGGCTGGTGCTTTGTGGATCTGGAGAAGGCATTGACCGTGGCCGTGTCCCTCGTGGTATTCTGTGGGGGTGCTCCGCGAGTATGGGGTCCGGGAGCCTTTGCTAAAGGGCTGTTCGGTCTCTGTACGACCGGAGCAGGAGCTTGCTTGTTCGCATTGCCGGCAGTAAGTCAGACCTGTTCCCAGTGCATGTTGGACTCCGGCAGGGTTGCCCTTTGTCACCGGTCCTGTTCATAATCTTTATGGACAGGATTTCTAGGCGTAGCCAGGGGCCGGAGGGAGTCCGGTTTGGGAACCACAGGATTTCATCTCTGCTTTTTATGCAGGATGATGTTGTCCTGATGGCTTTCATCAGGCCAGGACCTTCAGCATGTACTGGAGCGGTTTGCAGCCGAGTGTGAAGCGGCTGGGATGAGAATCAGCACCTCCAAATCCGAGGCCATGGTTCTCGACCGGAAAAGGGTGGCATGCCCTCTCCAGGTGGGTGGAGAGGTCCTGCCTCAAGTGGAGGAGTTCAAGTATCTCGGGGTCTTGTTCACGAGTGAGGGAAAGATGGAGCGTGAGATTGACAGGCGGATTGGTGCAGCGTCCGCAGGTTATGCGGTCGGTGTAATGCCGGACCGTCGTGGTGAAGAAGGAGCTGAGTCGAGAAAAGGCGAAGCTCTCGACGATTTACCGGTCAATCTACCACGCTCCCACCCTCACCTATGGTCATGAACTTTGGGTAATGACCTAAAGGACAAGATCGCGGATACAAGCGGCCGAAAATGAGTTTACCTCCGCAGGGTGGCTGGGCGCTCCCTTAGAGATAGGGTGATGAAGCTCGGTCACTCGGGAGGAGCTCGGAGAGTAGAGCCGCTGCTCCTTCGCATCGAGAGGAGTCAGCTGAGGTGGCTTGGGCATCTGTTTCGGATGCCCCCTGGACGCCTCCCTAGGGAGGTGTTCCAGGTAGGCATGTCCCACCGGGAGGAGGCCCCGGGAAGACCCAGGACACGCTGGAGAGACTATGTCTCTCGGCTGGCCTGGGAACGCCTCGGGGTCCCCCCTGGAAGAGCTAGGAGGAAGTGTCTGGGGTGAGGGAAGTCTGGGCATCTCTGCTCAGACTGCTGCCTCCGCGACCCGGTCCCGGATCAAGCGGTTGAAAATGGATGGATGGATGGGTGGAAACTAAAAGGAGAGTGAATTTCAGTCTCTGCTTTTGTTTCTCTCCTGGAGGTGTTAATGGGTGTTTAGATGTTTTTACATCTTGTTCTGCAGCCCTCAAGTGAAAAAAAAAAAATCAATGCTTCTTTAAGTTGTGGTTATGTTTAGACATATTTTCTGGAATATTCAAGGTGGAAACTTATGGAAGGTACGCTCTGGAAGGTGGAATTTACGGTAACTAACAAGAATAAAATAGAAATACAGGGGCTGTTTGCTCAGGTTGTATTGTCACGGCATGTCATATGCAGATATATTCACACATTTTACCATTTCATAAGCAGACATAATGTATACCCTTCTAATAGAAATACAATGATTAACAATTTATTTGAGTTGAACTTGAATTAAATGTGTGTACTCTTTTAACAAAAAGCAATGGTAAAAAAATTGTTACCTTTGCTCATGAACAGGATGTTGAACACAAATGAATTGATTCGCCAAATAAATCCATTAATTTTCCACATAGATACAATATGAAATGTGCCATTTGGTGAGTTGGCTAGCTAGTGAGTTAACTAACCTTATCAGGGAAAGGTACCTTGAAAATTTGAGCCAACAATGTGGGTTGTGTGCAGTCGTACAGTAAGACTTAAAGTGAGCAGCTAATTTGTAAAAGAAATGTTTACAATAAAGAATGAATGTAAACAATTAATTGAGCTACTTTGTATCATAAAGAATATAAATGATATGCCCTACAGTGATATAATCAAACCTAGCTGAACCTTTGGCTCAGACAGTGCAGCAGTGTTGGCAGTAGTGTGGGCTGCACATGTGATGGGAGAATGAACTGTGCATGCAGAGGGTTGTGATTTTACTGAATACCTTTTTAATGGGATGCTGGCAAATGATGTGCAACTATATGTGATGGAGGAGTGTGCTGCTGAATGCAATGCATGGTTACAATTCAGTTAACTGGGGATGCCAAAGCACGCCATAATACCATAATACCTAGCTTTTTCTATATGCATTTTCCCTCCAAATAAATGAACCTTTTAAAGGGACGATTTTGACATTGGAATTGTGCAAAATTCCCAATATAACCAAACTGAACTTCCCTTGGAAAATTTCCCTTTGCAATGCTAGCTCAGGTTAAAGAGGGTGGTTAAGAAGCCATCATATAAATCAGTGCACTCAGAATGTTGGTAATATTTCATTGCACAAGTAGGTCAAAGTTGAGTTAGGATGATCTGTAAATTGTGAGGAATGTTTACAGGAGAGTGTTTGGGTAATCTTAATCTCTGCATTCCCACTTGGTCAATAAAATCTTACTATTGACAGGAAGGGTGGGTATAACTATAAAAATAAGACCCTAGTTGTATTCTTTAACTTTCACAAAAAACCCTGAAAGCAATGTTGTCTTTGTGTACCAGCCTTGGCTCTCATTTTGTCCAGTGGCCTGGAGTGACAACAAAATCACATATCACCTCTTTAAAGCAGTATGTGGATTCAGAGGTCCCACAGCCCATTTTCCCACCACATACCCTTCCACCAGGGAAAATCTGACCCATCTAAGGTTTTCCAAGCCAGACAGGATAATATGACATGCTCTAAGATGACACTGCTACTCTCCGCTCCACCTCGCTCTCCCTCTCTTTCCCCTCCCATCTCAAATCGGGGTGCCGAGCTAGCACAAACGAGAGACACTTTGAAAAATAAGCTGCTCATTTGGGACTGAGTGGATTCAGATGGTTGGCCAGTGCTCAAAGGCACAGCGAAAAAGGGGGCGGTTGGGTCAGCTTATTATTTCAGTGGATACAAGGCGCTGATGTTCTCCATCATATGGCATTTTCTCAATCAAAAGGCCTTAGCCACCAGAATGTGGGCCAGTATCCATGGTCTCACTTCTCTACATCTCTTCAGCCAAAATTTTCATTCACTGGTCGAGAAGGTTAGACCCACCTCAGCTTTGATAAAACAATGGTCAGATTGAAATATTCTTTAACTGGACAAGGGGAATGAAGAGTTTTCAAAGTCTGAAACAAGAACCGTAGGAGAATAAGTTCTAACAAAGTTACATCAGGCAATTTTTTGCACATTGGCTACCCCACACAGCAGAGAATGGGAACTGCTCAGACTTCTAGGACTTCAATGCCAAATCTTCTGCTTCAAATCTTCAAATCTGCTTCAAAACCAAACAATGCAACTTTTGTCAATATAACACTTTCTTTTTTTTTTCTTTTTTTTTTTTTAGAAATGAGAGTTTATACTAACTAAGTTTGTTGCTGCAGCCTTGGAAAGCTAAGACCATTACCTTATGGTGGTAGCTGAGTTACTGGGTTAGTTAACTGATTTTTGACTCTCATCTGCTTACTGTTCTCTGTATTACTGATTCACTATGTTTATGAGATATTTAAAAGAGGTATACAGGCTGACCAATCACCACATTGGAAACTGAGCACCAGATCTCAATGGTCAAAAAGTGCCAGTTGTTTTTTCCTGTGGCCTTTCTTTTTTTTATTATTTTATTCTTATCTATAAATACTACTTAATATGTTGAAATAAAACAAGATAATAATAAGACTTTTTCCTGTAAAAAGACATTCAAATATTTTTGATGACCTTTGGGCTCAACTAATATGTCCCATCATTTGAAAGTGCACTTTTCCATTAACTTGTTGGGTTTTAGTGGGTAGGAGGTTTGGAGGTCTGCATTTAGGTATCAGAGGGCAAAAACTTTTTTCTCCATTTCCAACAGTGCATGATTTTGGTTTGATTTATTTACTTCTCTGTATTGATGTGTTTCTCCCGAGACTCGTGCTTGCTAAGATTGCAATTTGATTCAGATTCTTTTCTAAATGATTTTCTCACATCATTTTCCCTTTTACTCAGACATACATCGCATTCCAGAAACTAAACTGACATTATTGTTTTACTCTGAATTTTTACACTTTATTTTTTATTTTACCGTTCATTTATGCTTTATGTTGTATATGCTTTTATGTTGAGGGCAGGAGATAAAGGGGAGCAATAAGGGCCCAGCAGCAAACCTGCAGTGCTCCTATAGCAAGCCAGTTAAACAGGCCATGAATGGGTGTGGTCCTTTTCCACTTGACACATTCATAATAAGAGAAGGTACTGCAGCATCTGAAATGGTGACAGAGAGTTTTTCTATTACTCTCCCCGGTCAAACTTTCTTTGCTTGCACATTCAATAAAGCGTTTCTCTCCTTTTCTCTCTCTAAACAAAACTGTACAAGAGGCTGCAGACTGACCTATATACCTTTTGGCTCCACAGCTCAGTCAGAAACCTCAGAATCTAGAGTTTTCAGTCCGAGGGCTGCGTGCAACACAGGAAGGGGTTAACTCAAGTTCTTGTGGTGGCAGGGCTTGGCTGGGAGCGTCACAAGCAAACTGGACCACATCAGTGCAAACGCTGCACAGCTACGCCGACATCACGGAGAGACAGACACAGATTTATAAAACAGAAATAGCAAGCGCAGTGTTACCTTGACCCCTCAGGCTGTCTGTGTGCTGAATGTGCATCCCCAATCATGTCATGGGGATAGGTCTATATCTAACAGATAGCAAGAGAAAAGGAAACAAGTAGGGTCATATCACACTACAGAGACTTATAATGTCCAGTGTGCGAGCATCCTTTTGAAATATTCATGGCTGCTCATTGAGTGAAATACCTGTGCAGGATTGAAGGCTAACTCTATTTACAGTGTGTGGTGCAGGTACGTCCACACAAATATTTCAGTTTGCTCACTTATTCTTACCATTCGTATGAGTGTAGAGCACGGTGTGTGTCGTTCTTTTTTTCCGGGGATTTCCTGTGCTTGGAGAGGTGTGAACATGTCTAAGCTGTGGGCATCACATACATCATCTCTTACATCTCTGCCTCTGCTGCCTGAGCACAGGCAGTCACTCTGACTCTGTTCTAGCATGATCCGTCAGAGGACAGGGGTTTATACAGAGAAGCATTTCAAAACAATGTCATTAGAATCCAGAGGAAGGAAAAAAAAATACACCTCTGCAATCGAAGATTCAATAATCCCACACAGCAGACGACTAAGTCAGGTGTTTTTTTAGGTATTCAAACTAGTAACAAGAGGCATTGATGGACTTCACTTTCACGCCAGGAACAACTTTGTATGGAGTCATTTTGTGCAAACACTGCAACAAAGTTCTGTATTGAGTCTGAAACAGTCACTAAGGCAAGCTGGGGCAGCAAAATGAGTTATGTTGAATGTAAAGCATCCATCTACTTGCTATAGCTACTGTACCTGTACAAAATCATCAAATGGAGCCCTTTTTCTGTACCTGTCATTTTTTAAAAAATCAGATATTTTACTTAAATGCAAAGTGTTTTTAACAAAGATGGGAAAACAAATCGATAAGGTGGAGAAAGGTGGATGAAGTACCCTGCTCTGATATTGCTTATCTTATTGTTTCATTTGACAGGAATTTCAGTTTCAAATGAACTTTTTAAACGGACTGGCTCAATAATGTCTTCTATATAATAGCTTTGCATTCCTTTTGTGAAAAACTTAAAATATCCTATATTTAGAGCTGTCCTCGAATCTGTCCTGGTATATTTTCGTTTTGTACATCGCTTAGCCATGTGTCAGTCTTCTGCATTAGCTAATCAGTGATGAGAGAGGGAGAGAATGAGGTGCTAAGCAATGCTCTTCTTTTAAGTTTGGTTCCTTTAAGTTTATTAGTTCAGTTAGTCTGAGGATTTGTATATTTTTAAACCTGATAAAATCAGTAAAGTAGAATAGTTTGGAGCTGTTTTCTGGTGCAAGCACATTGACCACAGTGTAGACTGTGTTAGAGCTGCCGGCCTCCCCAGCTGTAATGAGAAGAAACTGTGTGTGGGAAACACGTTTTTCACAGTGTGTCTGGGTGAGTGTGGTCACTACATGTTAACTGAGTTCACATGGACATTTGTAAAAAGCGGAGAGACTTTTTGGTGTTTGTGGATTTCTGGGTAGCGTTCCCCTCATGCTGTCGCACACGCTGCTGCAGTAGAGGTGCTCACGACTTCCTGCTGCATGCCACAGGAGCCTGGCTGCCGCACACACATGTGGATAGA
Organism: Scortum barcoo; assembly: GCA_023238725.1. Classification (NCBI taxonomy): domain Eukaryota; kingdom Metazoa; phylum Chordata; class Actinopteri; order Centrarchiformes; family Terapontidae; genus Scortum; species Scortum barcoo. The sequence continues at coordinate 22,870,001 of CM041539.1, read as the reverse complement.
GCTTTAGGAGTGCTGCTCCACCACAGCGACCCAACGGTGCTGCTGGTGTGCACAACTGCTCGCTAGCGGCTTTCTGAGTTTCCAAAGGAACAGAGGGTACAGACAGAACACTTTCATTTGGATTCAAATGAACTCCAAAATGCCCTCCAACAACATGGTACCATAAAACTTTATTTTACTTTCCATTCACCATCTCATAGGGAATCACTTGTAATAAATATTTTCTCCCGTTACTACATTTACATCTCAGTGTTAAAATTTCCTCATAATGATCCTGTTGTGATGTACTGTATTGCACAGTGTATAGAGTACCAGGTGGGCTATAGATCATGCTAAGGTAACGCAATGGGACACATTGGCCATCAGTTGCACCTCGGAGAATATTTTTCAGGTGAAGTAACATATGACAGGAGGCACTGTGGTTTCGCCCACTGGTTTGTGGACTACCATTTTGGTGCCTTGAGTTTAATATGTTAGCTGTGGCCATCTTGAACTTTTTGCAACCAGTGAGGTCGCCCCCTGTTGGCCATTAGAGAGAATTGGGCTTTAAGGCACTTCCGCACTGGCTTCACTTTTCAGATCCACAAAGCTATACACCCACTTTTTTATAAAGTCTAGTTCAACAGGTCGTTACAACCTGTTACAACCTACAACAGGCCATGGTAACGACTTGTCAATCACAAGGTAACCACACCCTAAAACATACTCTGTTGTATTATTTTTTATTTTCATATCTTTCACCATCAGCTCATCAATGAGTGGTCAGACAATAATACAGGCTGTAAACAAGCCAACTGTAACGTCTGGCTGCCATTTTATTACAATCAAAAGTGAGCAGTATATTCCAGCACCTGATGCCGTGCTCCCTCTGGCTTTTGGCCGCGCCCACCTTTCAGTTGTCTGTTGTGATTGGCTGAGGGGGGTACAAGGGGGGTACACCTTTTCCTCTTCCTCGCATCTTTTTTTGGCCCAATTTCTTCTCAAGTACTGTTTCCTGTTTAGTTGCACTGTGTAGCTATGTTAAACAAGACAGACGTTCATTTAGTTGATTGGTTTTCATTTTAATTTGAAAAATTAAAAAGTTGTCTCTTCCCACCATGAATCTGACCTAGATAAGCAGCTAGAATATGGATGGACAGATTAAAAAATCTATTCATTAATACTACCTAAATGACATTATGTTAAGAAGGTCTGGAAACTTTTTAGATAGATGCATACATAATCTTCATTAGTACTAATGAGGGGAAATTAGTATGCATGTTTCCACACCAGTACCAGCAAGCTTCATATTAAAGGCTAAAAGTATTAACAGTGAACAGTCCCAAGCTGTCAAAACATTGTATGTTTTCATTGTAAAAAGACACTAATAAAGCACAGACACATTGTAGGCACGGGTAGAGGCCAGAAATTGTCTCTCTTAAGACATTTTAAACAGAAGCAGCAGGGGTAAGGTCTTGTGACACATCCTGTGTTGCATTTGTCCAATTTCAAGTTCATCTGGCACATAATAATACTGGGTATGATCGTGGTGAAATGTATGTGTATGATAATACCAGTATAATTATTTATTTATGTAAAAAAATGTAAAATCTGCAAAGCACTGGGAAATGTTTGATTAGTCAAACTTCATTTTTATTCTGAATTTGACTCTGAATCTTCTGATTCTTACACAACGCTACATCTATACACACAAATACGGTATGTAAATCATTTCCAACTGACCATGTTTTGCAAATATAAATGTTTTGCATTGTGATACTTTACACCACAGTCATGAGCTCATACCATATTTATTTTTCACTTTTCAGTCTATTTTTAGAATATATTGTAGAATATATATGTTTTTATCCGCACAATTACCTGCATGTTTAAGTATGCTGTTTTGTGACCATGCAAATGATGAACCAGGATACAGTAGTCTCCCAACTTTCAGCAAAAACACACGGGTACACATTTTGTGATTTGCGTGTTAATTCTGGCTGCAAATTCTTCAGACGGGACTCCTAAAGTGCAGTTGTTCATGTAGAGGGAGAAGAACAGTGGAGAGAGCACACACCCCTGAGGGACTCCAGTGCTGATTGTCTGGGTGTTGGATGTGATGCTCCCCTGCCTCACCTGCTGCCTCCGGTAAGTCAGGACGTTTGTGATCCACTGACTGGTGGGAGTGGAGTCATTGCACTTAAATGGACAGGCTACATTCAGACCCGACACAACCCAAATAAAATTAATCATCTACAAATCATCTATAAATAGTCTAGATATAAAATACAATAGTAAATATTGTGTGGGGAGGACTGGGCAGAGAGGACCTGCTGACTGACAGAAAGCTGCTCAGTGACAGGGAGCTTCAGAAAGTAGAGCCGGGGCTGCTGAGGGAATAAACACCGGATTCTGCTCCAATCAGGAGCCGTTCACTGATGCGAGATTTGAGGATTAAAAAGTGGATTTAGCTGCAGTAGTGCTGACCTCCATTGTGGGTGTTATAATGTAATTAGTCTCTGTCCTTACTGACTGCAGACTGGAGAGGAAATGTACAGTGGAGAGGGGAAAAAAGACTGAAGGAAAATACAAGAAAGAGCCTCAGACTCTGATGAGTTCAGTCAGAGGCTGAACTGAACACACACCTTCAGACACACTTGGTGCCTTTTGTTGCTAGCTACGAGCTATCAGCTTACTTGCTATGCTAACACTAGCTAGTTTGGTGGTTATGAACACCTTCAGCTAAAAGCTTCAGGCTGCCTGTAGGAGGTCGCTCTGTCAGTCTCTTTATAATCGTGGTGCAGACTCACACACACTAACATGCACATTTGAGGCTGTCCTGTCCTCAAAACAAGAAACAGAGAAACTTGGATCACAGCAGACACAGAGGGACGATGACATCACTTTCTGATCAGGACGTTTTGAGTTTTGTATCAAGAACTTTAAGGTAACAAGAGGGTCATCTAGTGATGAAGGCCTCTCACTCTTTGCCATCAGTCATCCAGCCACTTACCATAAACTGTCACTGAGACGTCACTGAAACTGACACATCTTGTGTTTTCACTTCACTTCAGCTGTTCTTTGGTTGAACATTTTTTACTATATCTTTGTTTACCGTGAATATTTTAAATAGAGTTTAATGGTTTTACCTTCCACTATGTTTTTTTTTCCTTGATCAAACTCCTTAGCAACAATGCCATGCAAACAACTTCCTCCACCTTGTCCTTCAGAAGAAGCACATGTAAGAGAGAATGACATCTTAATTTGATTGTGAAAGAAAGCAAAAAGAAGCTTAGTAGGGCAAAGAAAGAAACTAGGTCAAAGCTCCAACAGAACACGTCTCTCTGGTTCATTTTAAGACACCCACCTCCTTCTGCTCGTGCACTGTTTATGATTTAAGCATTTAGGGAGAAGCATGATGGAATTTTACACTTTCATAGGAACATGGTGGCCAAGTTATGGTTAAGACTCGATAATGCATGAGCACCTCTTTTCATTCTGCTCTGCACTTTTCTCACACTTGTCATCCATCTTTTTCTCTCTCTCTCTCTCTCTCTCTCACTCTTTCTCTCTCTCCTGCCCCCCCCTCTTCATATGCAAACTGGCCTGACCACAATAGTCAAGAGCGCTTTACACATGATTAAATGGTACACAGGGACCAGGAGAAATAGCTGTGGTCGGTGGCTTGGCCGGAGGCCGGGAATTGAGGCAGGGGGACAGACTCTTGCTTTTAATCACAGAGGGAGATAATGGCTGCCATACGCCACCGCCACCGACTTTGTTTTTTCCCACAATGCAGCCGCCAGGACAGCTTCTCCATCGACTATGGCAGCAATGTCCGATTCTACTCTTAAAAGGAAGACAAAAAAGATAGCTACCTTTATCTTCTTCGCCAGGGCCTGCAACATGAACGCTCTTCCTAACACCGTCATTGAAGTTGGATGTTGGACAGTTTGGTACATTTGATGTTCAACAGGCCTGAAGTGTGTTAAAGATAATTAACAGCACATTGCCCTGGCTAACCCTGCATGATCCACACTAACGGTATGTTCACACTACAAGCAACAAAGCTACAGAACAGCCAAGTGTGGCCAGCTCTATTGTTGAAGAGTTACCGTTGCTCAAGTGTTGCTCAAGAGTCTTGGTAAAAAAAAAAGAGGGTAGGGGTAAATAGCACTGGGAACTGGCTAATGGCAAGAAAAAGTTGTTTTTTTTTCCATAACAGAAATTGAGGAATTCAGGGGGATGGAAATGGTGAAACAAAAACATATGATTGGTTGATGCTTCGTCATGTCGTTGGTGCGCTGAAAATAGTTGAGGCCTCTGTGAGACTCTGCAGTGCTTTTTAAACCTAATGAATATCGATAACCTGTTCTAATAGTCAACAATGGATCAAAATCACTATTCACCAACACACACCCATTCAAGAACGTAAATGGTCAGCTAGCTAGTCTAGATAGAACGAAGAACAACAACTTGGGTCTTATTCATACTAACCAAATTGAGAACAAGGCAAGATCAAAAAGATGGGGGAAGAAACACAAGGGTTTGACTGTCAAACAGGATGTCAGCACACCAACAGTTCAGATGTTTAGCTCGATTAGTTAAGCCTCAACACCAACACAGGAAAAACGGTTAGCGTCAAGAAGGTCAAAGTTAAACCTGGAAGTCTGTCTGGTTTATGTTTAGAGTGGACAGTTTGGGCAATATTTTACTGTTCACTTTTCTCTGTTCTCTATCTTCTAAATGCAAGTTATCATATATATATATATATATATATATATATATATATATATATATATAATAATGTAATTATAAATATAATTATAAATTATAATTAATTATAAATATATAATTATAAATTATAATTAATTATAAATATATAATTATAAATTATAATTACATATAATATAATTGTTCATTCACTTTTTGTGCTATGCTAGACTAACAATGCCCTGCTTTTTAACACACAGACATGAGATTGAAAATAATTACGAATATTTTCAAAATGTTGGATGATTTCTTTAAGATGCTGATTGCCCTTCCTGAACACTTTTATTTATTGACTTTTTGCAGTTACAAAATGTGTTTTTGTAATGGTTGAGGATAACAGGCCACAAGTTGATTTGTAAAAGTTTTGCTTCACCTTAGTTTGGAGTTTTTAATTAATTAATTAATCATCTTAGAAAGCGAACACAAGAGAGTGGGTCGTCTTGTTACCATCATCTGCTGTTTGTGTTAGTTATCTACACCAGTCATTTCTAATTACATTTATGAAATGGTTTGGTTTTAACATACTGACAAGAGCAGCTTTAAAGAGCAGCATAAGATGGTGGTTTGTAAGAGTACTGCTGGTAAAGGAAACCCATATTTTACAGCCTAGTGGTAGCTACCGCACCGACTCTGACTTAACAATTTCCTGTGAGTCTCTTTATCTCTTAATCTCTGCAATAGTCATATCAACCTTGTTACACTGAGAAGTGAATGCATCTTTATTCACACCCTTGATTATGTAACAGCCATCAGTTTGCAGGCCTGCTCCAAAACTGATAGCACTCCCCTGGCACTCATTTAACTTATATATAACTTAACTATATTGCATTTCATTTCCAATAACAAATTAGAGGCTGTTTGTCCCTTCAAAGAACACAGATAGTCTGCAAAAAGACAGGATTACATCAACACTGGGACAAATATATAATTACTTCATGATTTTAAGATGTGGTACTTTTTATGTACATTGCTGTTTGGACAGCAATGTACATACTTCATATTTGCATGTCTGAGAATGAAGGATGAATAAAAGTATATGTGTTGCATTTACATTTAGTTTTCTGGTACGTGGAGATAATTCTTTTTTTTAAAAGCAGGACACAAAATATATATCAAGTATTGAGAGAGAAGAGTCTGATATTACAAACTATTCTATCTACCAACAAAGCAAACAGACAAAAACAAAAAAACAGATGCTCAGATTTTCACTTTTTCTCTCTACAATTAGAAATACCATTAAATTAGAGTGATATAATTAATTTTAATTAGTCAAACATCTTAGAGGACAAGGCTTTCCTAATGTCAGGTTACCACAGATTTATTGAAAACTATTAAGCCTTGAACTTGAAGAAATTACTTACCTGTTATACATGCTCAAGTATTCTTTGAAGTGCAAGGAATTAAGTTGGACCACTTTTACTGGAGTTAACTAAGTACCATTAAAGAGGGTTAATGACTGACCTCAATTAATCGTTTGCACTTCCCAAGAAAAAGCTTTGGTGCTAAAAATACACAATTCATGTTGGTATTATAAAATATAGAGTGATCTGGCGAAGACAAAACATGCATCTTTGTTAAGACAGTAAAAGTATTTCAAAACACATCAGCCACATCTGTGTATGTAAAAGGTTGGAGAGGTTCAACATTGTACAAACAACAGGTCAGGGTTGTGCAATATTTGAAAAATAACCAAGGATGCAGCTGTACACTATGTGTTTAAGGTACAAGCACAGGAATCCTCAACCCAGCATAAGTCCGTTCATTTCTCCAGGGCTGAGCAACCAGGGAAACTATGGTTGTACAGGAGTGGCAACATTCTTGTTAAGCCTTCATTCTTCCTTGTTTCTTCTTCGTCAGCCCAGACCAGTCTCCACACGCTCCCAACAGACCACGTATAGTGTAGGCGTTTAGTTTAAAGGTTTAGAAGTCTGAGAATCCTAATATTACAAGCTATCATTTCTTTTACTTTCTAACACACAGACCTTTCTTTTTATTACACACAAAATCTGCTACAAAACGCACATTTAAATTAGTCAAAAAGTGTCTGTGTCAGTTCACTATTTAAGGCGTCAGGAATACATTTTCATATCTATAATATCTGTGCTCTTTAGAGCATTTGTTTTGCACCTGGTATTCCCTCCTACCTGGAGCTACTTCCACCTGATGCCTGAAAAGATTATGTTTTAATTATTATTTTATTCTTATCTTCTGCTTTCCTGCAGTATAGAGGAATGTTCCATTTTGATTTTTCTATTTCAATTGTTAGTTTTCTTTAATACAGACAAAACTCAGTAAGGGTAATTGTGATATGACATGCTGAGAGCGGCTCTGTTAGCATGTTTTTAAGATGAACATGAACCATGTACTTTGCTTGTGAACATGCCTGTAATTGAGCAACATTTGGGGTCATTTTCCTTCAAAATCTCCACTTTGTCTTATTTCCTATTTCTTAGTGCTGTTCATTTTTTCTCCACAGCGCACAGACATGTGTGCCCAATCGTGTGACAGGCAAAGATCATCCCATCAGGTTAACAGGTGGGGTGATAGCCTACAAGTCTGAGCTTTCGAAGCTGCCCCATATTGTTTTCTCTTTGCTTTACCATTTCATCTATCAATCCTTGAACCTATTCAGTTCTTCACAATTAAAAAAAATAAATAAAATGGAAAGTTTCTTGGTTATCGGTTACCCTACATCAGTAGTTATAAACTAAAAATTATTGTTACAAAATGTTTTTTCTTTTTATTTCTGTGTGATGCCAACTGTACTGTACGTAGCTACTGCTCTGACAGGTCCATCATTTGTACCTTATAGTACAGTTGGTTAGTTAGATATACCCAGAGAGAAACCTCATAAGTCACAGGGATCAGAGCTAACAGCTTTAACGTGATATGTAACACCGCTGTTGTCACTGTATCATAATTTCACTAAACACACTCGATTCAGTCTGCACGTGGGTGGCATCGAATCGAAAATCACCGCGTCCTGAAACACCAGCCCTCTTCCTCAGAGCTCCAAAGAACAGCTGCCTTGAATTAAAGCACCGCGAACAGTCGACCGGCTACAATGACTGTTTTAATATCGCCCCTCTTGTTTTCATACTGAAAACCACATCACAGGGAACGGTATAGCAAACACCAACGCAGGAGTTACAGGTCTTATGGGGCTTCAGTTTTTACAAGGAACAGCGTACAGTGGTCGTATGAAGCGTGGCCATCCAGAGCTGGGTTGGATTTGAAATGGCTGTAGCCCGTGCTCTCCATGTTGCAGAAATGGGAGGCTGCTCAAAGCCTTATTATGGCTCCCTATTCAACACTAAACAGCAGCTCAGAGTAACTAGTACTCCACTCTCATTTGGGAATGGGAAAAACCAACTGGTCCTGTTATCTAATGTGATTTATTTTCAGCCATTTACTAAGAGTATCTGACTCAAGGCTTGACGAGGGATAAAACAGTGATGCACAACGTTGGCCCACTCCACATTTGTACCGGTGAAAATTAAAAGATGAGCGTGATGAATTAAAGGCAGACGGGTGATTTAGAGGGAGAGATGGCACAGTGGGAGGTGAGTGTGTGTGTGAGGCAGCCATTAGATCACAGCCATATCAAACACATTTTGAAGTTTGATCATTCTTGCTCAGTCAATCATTTCTCTACTTACTTATTTCTTGGAGCTGATACCCCCTCCCCTCCCCCCGCACACACACACACACACACACACAGAATGTACACACACGCGCGCTGCAGGTTGACTTTCCATTTCAGCGTGTCTGGCTGGAAGCCCTCACTCTGGGACAGCCATATCTCTTTCCTGGCACTGCTGTCCTCAGCGCTGGCTGCCAGGCTGGGACTGGCAAAACCCGAAAAAGCTGGGGCCTGATGCATCTCTTACAGTTTACAGGAATGTGTCAACAGTAATCTCTTGGCGGCCATCTTTGGAAATTCAGACCGACACTCTAATGAAAGCATTGTGATGCTCTGTGGCAGAAAGAGCCCGCTCTAATTGTATCTATTTAAAGCAGCTGTTTTCATGGCTGTCTGACTCGGCTGTGGCCCGAATTCATTTCCAGTGACTTCATCGGTTGTGCTGGGTGTCAATTTATTAGAAACTTGCCATCAGTTTTTAAGTAAACAGAGGTGGCCAAGACTGAGCTTTAATCAAGCTCTTTGAGCTGCCTAGAGAGGTCGTTTGGTTTCAATTAGGTCAGCGTAACTTGGCTTTCTCCGCTGTTGGATAATCTCTCCCTCATCCCTGAGTCTTTTACAGCCGCTGCCAACCAGAATTGCCAGCACAACGCATGAAATCAAATTTGAACGCTGACCCCTCTGGAAAATGGGAGCCGGTGAAAGGGGGACTTAATGGGAGTTCGAAAAGGGTAGGCGTCATGTTTTCACCCTCCGCGTGCCCCAGAGAGTGGATTTAGAGCGGCGTGCCGGCAGTAGTGTAAACCACGCCATAGGGGAGGCATGCATGACGCAGCGTGCTCTGAGCTTACTGCATGGATCACTGTAATCCACCTCTGTATGGACGCCAGAGTCTGACTGTTTCTGGCTGTTTATACCCACGGCTACGGAGAACATGAGAAGGTCCCCGCTCTCATGAGGCTTGGACTGCAGTGTGTGTGAAAGTGTCTCACAGGAAATTAGGAGGGTTTTTCCAGTGAAATTCCCAAGCTAGAACGTCTGCACCCATTCTTTTTAGATCCTTTTCATTGTTTTTACAATGATAAAATTGTCATGAAAACCTCTAAATGATTCTTCTTCTATTTTCTCCCACATGTCCTGGTATGGATTACAGAGGACAGAGGCTTTGATGTAATATTCACCTTCAAACCTCATCAAACCCTCGGTTGTGATTGGTGTCTGTCACACTGGCCTCCCTCACGCCACACGTTAAGGTCGCCAACCTTGTTGTTTCCAGGCCACAGGCTTTCGTTGGAGCCGTAGGTCAATCGATCATTTTGATTCATGTTGGCTACCAATCACGGATCAGAGGTGGCCTGTGGCATTGCAAAAGGTTGTGGCTGAAATTCATCCTTGGCTTGTTTCATGTCCAGGGCTCACTCATCTCAGATTAAACCAAATGCTACTCTCTGGACTTTTCACTTGGTAGGACCAAAACTTAGCCTGTATTTTTGCTGTTTCTTTTGCTGTTCGCAGACACTGATACTTTCTTTACATCTGATCTTTCTTAATTTTTTTATTATTGATCAGTATTGTCACCAACTCCACTCCAACATCCTTATAACTAACTTAAAAATTACTTAAGCCACTGGCCCCTGTGATGTATTACAAATTAAACAAGTATGAAATCATTTTGCTGTATGAAAATGAAAGGAAAGCCATGGCTGCTTGGAACAGTAGCGGAAATGCTTCAGAATCCAAAAAGTGCCGTCTGAAGTAAACAGGATTTAAAGTTATGGAGTAAGACCTAAAAGCAGTGGGTTGAGGCACCATGCCTGTGAGGTGTTAATAGACAGAGTGCTTGCTAACACATGGGCCTTCGTACAAATAGTTTACAAAATCATATAGACCAGACTGGCATCATGCCCTCAACCACCAATCACCAACACCGTGCAGATCTCCGGTTCCCCATTCTTCCTGGAAAGGAAAGGCATCCCAATAGCAGAGCTTTATGGCTTCAAGCTATCAAGAAAAAACAATAAGGAAGGGAAGCTGAGGCTATATGACAAATATGAATTAGCTTCTGTCATTTAACTTGTGCTGAATATGAAACTAATATGAGACTTTCAAAGTGAGATTTGAGGTACATAAAATGCATTAATATTCACAGACAGCTGGTAAATAGGTAATCAATGCCGCTGACACTGTTACTACTGATGAGTCGGTAGTTTGAGAGAGCGACTGCTAGAGCAGACTACTACAGTTCAGCAGCATCAGACTGTGATCTCAGCCTAGATCAAACTGTTATTATATTACTGTTATTTACACATTGGTTATTCTCAGACATCACCTAGCTTACTGATGCCTGCTGATTCAGTCATATATGTATAGATGTCTGGATAGATATCTGGCCTCTGTGTTGGGTCACTGACCCACTTGGACTGAAGGGAGATGACAGTCTGATCAACTGATCAACCTTAATTTATCAAGGTATCTTGGACGCTCAGGTTCAGATTAGGTAGAAAACTATTAATTACACTTGTTTATGAAACAAAAGTTTGTTTAATACAAATTGAATGCAAACAAATGTGTCAAAACTGTAATCCAAACACGTCAAAGTGAATTAACATCTACAGGGTCTTTCTGTTCCCCTAAATGGGGCATGGCCATGACACTTTGAGGAGAACCCTGTGTCAAAATGATATTGCTCAGTATAGCAGCCACTACATGTCTTAGACATGTCATATATTATTTTCAAATTAAGCCAGTGGAACTGCACATGATCTTTAGACAGCTTTTATCAAAAATCACTTTCTGTTTTTTGCCTGCATGTCCACAGGTTTTAAAACTCATGGCAAATGTGTGTGTGTGTGTGTGTGTGTAAATGTACAGGAGATAGTGTCCATGCTTCATAGATATAAGAACCATGTTCATGTTAAAAAAGACTATTTTTTAATCACATTTCTGATAATCATGTTGTGAATTTCTGCATCACAGTTCACATCATACCTTGAAACAAGAGCCATGATCTTGCCATGCAGTCAGTGGGTCCGTCCTAATGCCCACACTTAACCGCATTTTCCAGCAGTCAAGTGCCTACTTATGTGATGTAATTCCAGGTAACTGCCAGAGTGCCCAAGTGCTCACTAAGTGTGAGTGTGTGTAAGTGTGTCAGGGCTCCCTGGGACACACCGGATTCATAAAGACATCCTGTCACTCAGGTTAATACAAATAACACACATGGCTCATCAAGTTCACATGATTTGTTTGGACAACAATAGTCTGAGCAACCATACAGTTACAGGTGACAGTATAATATACAACCCACATCCAGCAGCTGAAAGGAGGAATTACTAAAGACATTGCACTGAGTTGTAAAGGTGTACATAATATTATATTATTTATATTATTAAAGAAACATAATATTATATTATTTTGAATGGTTTCTGTCAAATCAAAATTTAAAAAATGGAACATATTTCTGAAGATCTTTCATAGTATGATGTCAATATTCACCTTGACAGTCAAATCTGCTATCAAGAATTGTTAATATGACCTGATAACCGTCTGGGTAACGTTCACACTGAATCCAACACGTCAGAAATGTCAGCTTCTTCATGTCCTAAAACCAGCCTATAGGTGCATGACTGGCCACAACTGGATGGTGTGAAGCAGTAAACTGTAGTGAACTGTGGGATGCACTTCGTTCTGAATACTGAAGTGGTATTAGGAAAAGTGCACATCAAGTGTGGGATGCACTTTCCTACTATTGAAAGGGACCCTGTTCAATTGTTTCACAGCTGTAAGTTCACTTTAACCCAATTTTATTAGCCTTTTACAAATGTGTGTGCACCATAATATTAAAATGTATGCTGAATCAGTTCCCAATACCTCCTGTTTGCTCCGTCTATAACCATGTATATCTTAACAACAGTCACTGAAATAATAATATGGATGAAAATAATTAAACATCATGATTAAGACAAGATCATACATAAGCAAGAGCAAATCTTTTACGACTTTTAGGCAGATTTGTAGATGTGTATCCATGATGGAGTCACCACCATCACAGGAAATGTTGTAGTGTTTAATGTCTATGTGTTTAGATTTGACTTAATAATAAAAATGAGAGGAAAGTAGACAAGGTTGGATGCAAACCACCCCTGACCCGACATATTAGCAAACAGTGCTCAGGTCTAAGTGTAATGTGAGGAATTGGTGTTGAGAAGCGGCTCAGTCCACAAGCTTTCAGCTTAATGTGTATTTGAAAAGAAATGTCTTCACCCCAGATTTCATCACTCTCTCACAACAAAGATAGGCTGGTGTGTGATGCTTTGAAAAGCATACATCACCTGTGGCGAGCTTATGTACAGTACATTTTATGACACATGAAACAAGTATGATTCTTGTATCTATGTCCTCACAACATGTTCTATATAAACACCTAAGACTTACAACCTCTCCCGACTCTCCAGCAGCCCCTCACGAGCTGCTTGAATTGAAGCCCCATGGTCTAAACCACAGCTCCCACCGTGTCATTAGGGGCATGTGGAGAGGACCCCATGAAAGCACTGCCAAAAAATCTCCTTGAAGATCGAGGGAAGGAAAGGCAAGGGGTATTGATCCGTCTGTCCACGGATATGATACTTAAGCCTGGTACTGAGAGCCGGAGAGCCCCTGGATCCATATCTCAAAGACTTTAATCCTGGCCCCTCTTACAGCTGGATTGGCCTTCACCTTAACCTCCCGACAACTGCTCCAGCAGATCAGCCATGGAAATTTTATTCTTCTCACAAGCTGCTTCCCTCCTCCTCCCCTCTTTCTCTCCCGCGCTTCGTTTTTCGCCAGCCTGCGGTTATTAACAGGGCTGCGCTGTGTTCCCATCCGAATTAGGAGAAAGAGGTGAATTAATACCTGATCCTGGTTTTCATCATTTTCTGAAAAAGAAGTTTTTATCCTCCTTTTCTTGTAGTTGAAGTTGGAGGGGAAACTTGAAGGAAGCATGCATATATTACAGGTGAGCTGGTCAGGCTGCTGCTGCTGCTGAGCTTTTGAATGGCTTGATTCATGCATTTGTTATGTACACACATCCAATATGTTATATATATCTTTTTTAAAATGAGCTAAACAAAAACAACACATTCATCTGGGATTTTAGCATAATTACTGTAAACAACGTAATCATTTAGGTGATTGGACACCAGTACAGGCTGGTACCTGCTCTGAATGCATTTTTGATCTTGCTGGTACTGCTTCATCTATAACAACCGCTGTCGATATATTAAGAGACTGGTATTCTGTGTTCCAAGTTGGCACATCATTCCAATGAAGGTTGTTCACCTGGTACGTGTGATGGAGACAAGTGATGAACACAATACCGACTTATCATCACCTTTAAAGTGGATATGTTGAAACACTGGTTTATTTTCACATCCAGCAGTTGTTTAGCGACATGATCATTCATCCTGTACCTGTCAGCTGATGACTGTAAGTCCAACAGTCACTCTCTTTTAGCTCTGCTTTTGTTCTCCGCCACCTCCTAAGGGAAATACCTGGCTCTTCAGCTGCTAAATACTCCATTATGTCTCTAACCGTGTCTGTTTGCTGCTTAGCAGGTGGTGTTCAGTGGGAATATTGGTGATAGTTGCTTTAAATTTGGAAATAAACTTAATACCAAATTGCAAAATATGACCAGGATTGAATATGTAATGTTGGAATTTAAAAAATACTGAAAATGTATTAGCACTTCAGACTTTGCATAACGATACTCCATCCTTATGAATAACAAGTAATAAAGCCAGTGTTTTTAATAATCATAGGCACCATAGCTTACGTTGGCCCATTACCCCCAATTCACTTTATCTAACCCTGGCATGAAGCTCCTCAAATCAAACAACACAACATTTAAATGGCAGTGGTGCAATAACCCCAACTATGGTGCAATAATTTTAATTTATAAATCTTAACTTATACCATACAAAGACATAACTTATTTCATACGTGTCCATACTCAGCTCTTTATATTTACTTATAGTATTTTATTCCCATTCTTTATATTTTAGATTTTGTATTTTAAGTATTTACTGTTTATTTTTCATCTGTGTGCTTCTTCTATCTGTATGCTGCTGGAAACTTAAATTTCCCTGAGGGAGTCATCCCAAAGGGATCAATAAAGTCAAGTCTAAGTCTAAGTCTAAAACAGAGCGGACAGCACAAAAAGTTTTACTTCTCACAGACACTGCTGTTCCCAACAGCATGAAGGGGCTGTTGGTTGAATCACTGTTGTGTTGTATCAATTAGCCACATATGATAAAACATGAATTTACAGTTTTAATAGCATGATTGCTTCACCAACAGCTTCGGCTTCTTTCATAGGCAGACACCATTCAGTCTGTCTCACACACATTACTGTATAGCTCTCACTGCCAGTGCTGCATTATTGCACACACACACACACACACACACACACTCCTGTGCCGTGTTGTGTATTGAGCGGTCTCAGACAGATGCTGGAGTATAGGCTGGAGCATTAGGAGGTGTGCCAGGGTCAGTGGACTGGGATGGCCAAATTGTATGTACAAATATGGACAGAATTAATCTTCTTTGTAATGACTCTAAGGACCTGGGAGCCTTGCAAGGACCTGAGCAATAATTCCAATCTCATAGAATTGTGAGACTGTGGATTCATAATTTACTTTTTCTATATATGTATATGAAGGGAAAACAGGAAGAAATCTTATGTGTAAATTTTAAAGTTTATAGATCCCCGTAGTGGCTACATGAGCAGCACGTAATGATAAGACACAACAAATAAATAAAACAGACACCAGATTAAAGCAGGTGGAGTTATTTAAGCATACACAACTAACAATTCCAAATGTCAGATGAGGGATTTATTATTTATGGTACTGACCTGAGGAGAATAAATAATATTGTGACTGTATGTGAATATGTGTTTTCCCATGGTATGCTCCTTATCTACAGTCATTGTAGAGCTCAGACAGGGTAATCAGTCATTCCTTACCCTGGGCCAATGTTGAAATATTCATATGAAACCACACTGACATGTCTATTGTTCTGGCTGATAAATACTGCAGCCATATGAGGTCATTATTAGAGGACTGGGGGTCGTAACCCCGAGCTTTCCTTGTTAGCGACTCATCTCCATAACAACCAGTGCATACCTCATGAAACTTGAACATGACCCTTAAGCATTGATGTGAGAGGTCAGAGGTCAAATAAGCAGCCATTAGAGCCATTTCCTGGTTATCTGTCAGCATGCTTGCTCAGACTGACCTCTTTTTGTCCTGGATTTCCTAATTAAGACAAGCTGCAGATGGTGGAGCGAGCACAGCTATCTCTCATCATGCCAATGTCAATGGTCACTGAATCATGAATGGTATTTTGAAGGAAAATGTGACCCATGAATTACGCTAAAAGCCACTAATTAACTTCTTTGTTTGCACATATGGGCCAGCTCCTTTTTGCCTAATGTCCTTAATGGAAAATGCCAGCAGTATCAACCTTTTTTTTGTTCATCTCCAATGGACAGCTCTCTGTTTACCACCGGAAAGTTCTCTATTGTCACAGAAACATCTCAAGTGAAAGTAATGGGGGAAGCTCCTGACGCTCTGTGAAAGCAGACTTTCAAACATTTACCCTCCTCATCATCATGAAGAAAATTACTGCTCAGATCAACCATCATTTATAGCTTTTTGAGAGATTCCAGCCTCTCATACTGTTGTCTGAACTTGATTTTTTTAACATCTTTATACTTGTAGATATTCAAATGTTTAAATATGTTTTACTTAGTTTAATAGACAGAGTGGAAACCTGGGGAGAGAATGATGAGGACTGACATGCAGCATACTGATGATCAGAGGTCTTCTTAGAATTGGACAAAGGACATTATGGTTATGCAACATGCACCTTAAAAGCGAGGCCCTCGTGTTTGTCATGGGTGACAGGAGTTGTTGCCTCTGACAGAATCTGGTCCTAAATCCACTGCTGTGTGTGGGGGCCCTAAAGACAGGTGTTTTGTGTTGACATGTCTCCAGAGCTTAAAGCATTTGATAGCTTTTTTTTTTTTTTTTTACTGATGACACACACCAGTGAGGGACAGCTAGTTTTCACTACAGAAGGCTGCAGGACAAGGAGCTTTCACTGTGCAGCCGGATTTTAGTTCTTTTTTTCAGGAGAAGGCTTCAGTCTTTACTCTGCTCAAACTGTGTTGAGGACTGAGCTGTCCGGTGTCAGATTTTTTTTCTAGCTCTGCTTCAAGTGACAGATGTTTTCACCACCTACTCTATAAATGTCACCATTTCTCATTGCTGTGGATCTGAGGCTGAGTTCACAAAACATCCTCAGGCTAAATGGAGCTCCTGACCAGTCAGTCCTAACTCTCCTCTGTTTTTTCTTGAGAGTAACTCATATAGCATTTCAGCTCTACAGGTAGCTCCTGAGTCTGAGAGAAGTTGGAGGTCCAGAGGACTCCTGAGTCTTTGAGAGCTGCTTATAGTCAGTGATGTGCTGCAGGTGATGCTTCTCATCACATCACTGTTTGGTAGAAATTCACTGATAATAAACAGTCCAGGAGAACTGGAGATGATACAAAAAAAAAATACAGTTTACAGGACTGATCTCAGCCTCAGCTGTTATTCATTGAGCTAAAAATGCTCTCTAGGCACCAGTTTGCTCTACAGTCCATTAAGTGCACACTAAATAATGACCAACTGCATTAGATGGTAAAAAAATGTAATTTCATGACCATCACTGCCATTATCCAATAAAATTGATGCAATATGTAGAATTATTGCACCAATGTCTGATGATTTGTTTTGGAGATTATAGGTGGTGTTTGTTGTCAGATACAGAGTGTGTGTGTGTGTGTGTGTGTGTGTGTGTGTGTGTGTGTGTGTGTGTGTCTGTGCTGATGATTGGTTTGTGTTTAGAAAAGGATGAAGGGGTACAGTAGCCATATTGAAATGGATCACTGTGAACACAGACCATATATCCTGCTTTCTTTCGGTTGCCATGATTCCACGTCCAGTCTGTGTGGACTGAGCCTGAACCTGGTCAGGATGTGTCTCTGCTTTCTATCTGTGACAGTACTGAGACATTCATCATCTCTTTCTAAAGCCAGATAACATTCTGATACTTTGGCTTTTTGTTCATTCTCTCCAGTGTTTCCAACAGGCTTCTTTACATTTTGTCATAAGTTTTTTTTACTGATTGGTGTTTGGAACCAGTGTTGTGTTTGCATGAGGGGGCAGTTAGTTTCAGCACCAGCTAAGGCAGGGGGCTCAGCTCTCGGGCTTGGTGGATTTGGAATAGAGAGAGTCAATGAGGCCAGATTTAAGATGATTAAAGAATCCGAGTTCTCTCTTCTGAATAGTAATGATCAGTGAGTATCTTCTCAATTCTGCTCCAAACTTTTTTTGTTGTTTTTCTCCAAAGGTATCAAATGTATCTGCAGAATTCTGCAAATAAAGATTCTGTTGGATATTTGTCCCAATGAGTGCAGCTCTAATGACTGAGTGTACTCCATACTTCACTGCCATACAGTACAGTGAGCTGGATGGTCCTGAATCAATGTGTTACTTTAATGCACATCTTTTGGACTGTACCTTGGACATTACAATATTCTTTAAACAGAACATCCATGTAAAATATTCCACTCTGGACAGTTCTTCCAGTTAAATAACAGTCAAATAGTAAATGTCATCTTTATTTTTATTTTATAATATTTTATAATATAATATTTTTTGTTGGGTTAGGATTAGGGTTAACCATCCTAGCAGAATTATAAGACTGTTTGAGACTACAGTCCCTGTTATCGTGTTATTATGACAAGCAGCAACTATATCCTATTACCAGTCTAAGCTTTGGGTATCACTACATATTTTATAGGGTTTCTGATAAGTTTCTTTAAGAAATAAGGCATCAACCCCATGTCGCCTCACACATACTGTCACTGTCCTGCCCTCCAGGAGTCTTATGTTACACTCCAACGGCAACTTATTTTAAGTGTAAACACAGGAATCAGATAAATATCACTTTAAAAAGTATATGACTGCATTAGAAAGTTTACACCTCATCAAAGAAACGAGGCAGAACGCTTTGTGTCCAGCGCTGAGGTTTGTACAGGGCAGTTGAAATGCAGTTGAAATGTCTTTGCAGTGCTACATGAAGTGACCCTGGGGCAGAACATGAATTTAAAGGTAGTTTACAGTGGAAATGACCCCAAGTGAAAATTAACTGATCACTGAGTCTACTCTGCACAGCAGAGGGATTAGCATCCATCTGGAGGGCCTGGCGAGGGGAAAGTCATGTTCAAAGACACCTGGATCAATCTGTGTTAATAAATCCTGCTTGATACAGCCAGGGGCCTCTTCCTCGATACATACTAATATCCCTAATGTCCACCCACCTTCATCCTGCTTGAGCTCCATCATGCTGTCTCCAAAATGTCCTTGCCGGTTGCCTCCCTTTTCTACGATACCAATTTGGAAGCTTTTATTGTTCTCATAGGACATTAGGCCCCAACAATCAGAGATATATCAATCAATAGTTTGTGATATGAAGGCGATTGTGTTGTGACCGCTGATCGTCTCAGCTCCAAGGTGAACGGTCTGTAAAAACTATTTGATAATACCAAGAGGCTATTCTTGAAGGTTTTCTTCACCAACTTTTCACACTTGTCTTTATTGCTATATACAGATCTATGATCACTTTTTGCTTTTAAAAACTTCACTTTCTTAAACCCAGTGCGTCCAGAAAGTAGGTCCAAATTGGACGATTCCAGTGCTATTGTTAAGTGTAAGAAGTAGTGTGTCCTTTATATAACGAAGTGGAAAGGTGCTGGTGTCAGGGTGGTGGATGGATGTGTAACGTGACTGACTTTTGTGGGGGAAATCAGAGTCTGTGTCCACGGACTACTAATGTTTCTTTTTTTTTTTTTTTTGTAAAAAAAATAATAAATTTTTTTTTAATTGTAATAATTAATCATGATTCACCACTATATTTGCCATAACCATGACTGTTCCCTATCCTGAGCTATACCATTTTTGTCACACTTAGATGTTTTAAAAGCAAATAACCTTTAACAAATGTGTCACTGAATGTGATCTGGGGATTTGTAGAGTTGTCCAATATCACAGTTCAAACCATCACCTTGAATAAAAATGTCTCCTCCACCTCCTCAAAGGTACAAACCCATGCTGCATAGCCAGGTTTTGCTCAAACTCACATACAATTATTTTAAATCACAACAGAGATTGTAATGTTTCTAAGGGGCAACAAAAGGGGGAAACTGGATTCAAAGGGGTTAAAGGTTAATTGAAAGAGGAAAAAGCACCTTATTCTTATTTAAGTCTACCATGTGCTTTTGTGTCCAGTGAGTCAGTGAGGAGCGCTGTCCTCCTGTCTGTAGACACGTGCACAATTTAAATGCATTACCAAATGTAGTGCTGAGTGCTCTGTGTCCACGTAACGCTGTGCCTGTCAGGCCACGTCCAGCTCCCCATAATGTCTGCATGCATGTTTGCATCTGTTTGCATGTGTGTGTGTAAGATACACCCTCAGGCGATAAGTCCCTTGTTTCTACTCCCCCTCCCTCCTCACCCCATATTTCCATCCAGACGCCCCCAGACATGACCCCTGGTGACCCCCACAGTACACATCAAAATAGGATGGAGAGGTGGGTGGAGGTGGGGGTCGCCGAACCATGTCTCTCTGTGATGTGTGTGAATGTAGAGTGAGGGGGCTAGCTAGAAGAAGGGCGGGTGAAATTGGTGCATATGCTGTGGCTGGGTAATGGCCTGGGGCTCTCTCTCTCTCAAGCTTTGTGTCTGTGTCTCTTTTCCCAGCCGCTGCCAGAACTAATGAACAATTTATCATCAGCAGTTGTCCCCCGGCCCCAGACCCAGGTAACTCCACAACAACTGCCCTCATCCTCAGCAGAATGCCGGGGTGGGGTTATCACTTTCCCTCTTCTTTATAAATACTTTTGTGTTTTGGTCATTTCCTTCACCGAGTGAGGTGACGGCATGCTACATCTCAACATTCACATTTTTGTTTGCATAGCATCTTTATTCTACGATGGACAGAAACATATACTCTTTTTTTATAGCAGACATGATACTGATCATCAAAGGATCCTTTTTTTTCATTTTTTTTTTTGCTACATTTTTTGCAACTACATGGAACTTTCATTTTGAGTAGACTTTGGCAGCCCCTGCAGACAAAAGCATATTGTGTGTATTGTGTGTATATCTATCTATCTATCTATATATATATATATACACACACATATACATATATATATATGTGTGTATATATATATATATATATATATATATAGATCTGGCTAGTGCATGCATTTGTTTTGGAAGCAATTTGCAACATGCATAACGATGAGATAATGTATTTATTTTTGGCTTTGTAAGATTAATCAGTAATTAATCAGTAATATGATGATGGTGAAACAAATAGTGACACAAAGTAAACTTTTTCTTAGTACCATTAATACACCTAAATTTAGGTGACATGTTTCCTCCCCTTCACTTCCTGCCACAAGGAGATTACTTTACTAAGAGTAGAGCAGGCAGCAACTCTGGAGATGGACCTCCAGTTAGCGACTCTAGCAACCCATAATTATCCTGCATCACACCAGCAGACTTTCTGTCTGAAACCAATCTTCTCGCTGTTGGTCTTATTTGCTTATGTAGGTCATTTAGAGGAATTAGTATAATACAGAATCTTTAACATTTAAGTACATTTAGCCGAAGAAGCTTTTAACAGTACATAAGCAAGCTTTTGGGAGTAAGGAAGCTTTTACGTGTGTTCTTACAATGTGGATCTACTCCTTCCACTAATGTTGGTTACATGCCACCATTAATGTAAATATGATAGCTTTATGGTAAAGAGGTACTTTTTCTCTTGTAATGGAGCTATGAGTGTCTGTGAACTATCAGTGTCCTCTTACATTACTTCTAGTCTTTGTACTGACTTAGGTATATTGTTTTCCTGTGCTGGACACAGATATTCAGGGATATTGATCTTCTCATTAACGAAAATGAAAATATTAAAAGAATGTAAATTTTGACCTGTCCTTTAAGGATTCATCAATTTAGTATTTATCATTAACGATTTATAGTTATCGTTACTGGGACTCTTCTGTCAGGCTTGTCCATAGTGGAAAATGTCCTCTGTCGATTAAATGAACAGAGCACAGAACAGTAACTTGGTTTGTTATCTCCAGTGCAGCATTTTAAAGCCTCCCTCCCCTGTACAGAGAGTGGTGCTGTGGCCACAGTTGGCCTTGTGGCTTAATCATCAAATAGAAATAATATCAGTTACATGGGTGTGTGGAACCCCTGCCTGAGGCTTTGATAGGTGAGAGCGTCTGCTTCTCCATCTCCAGATCAGAGCTCAGGGGAATTCTCACCAAACCTCCCACCCAGGGCGACACACTCACACACACCCTGCCATATAGGAGGGCCAAGTGTGAGGTGAGTAGCAAGAACATTTGCAGGAGAAAAGAGGGAGAAAAGGGAAGAGACTGGAGAAAGTATATGGAAATATGCGAAGAAAAGGCGTGAGACTGTGCCATGGCTCCCCTATTGTTTTCTCATTAGTGAGCTGTATATGTGACTCCGGTTTCAAGCTGTTTCTGTACAAAGCAGGCACCACGCACACACCATCAGTATGCAAGGCCTATAGAGAAAAGGAGCTTAGTGCTTATTATTGCAATAACACCTAGCAGGTGAGTTTTGAATATGCATGAAATGAATATCACACATTTCCAGTTGTATTATTATCATTTGCAATAGAGTTCAACAGGCAATCACATTCTGCAAACTTGTGAAATCAAATATAAAATCCAGCATCCACTGTACACATGGTTTACAAAACACTAGGATTAAAGGTCAGGGAAAGCAGGAGTCATACGCTGGGTTTCTTTATACAGACCTGTGTGCATTTCTGCATGTATTACCTACATCAGTGATATGATCTTTGAAAGGTGTATAGTTTTACGTTCCCTGATGTTCACATTTCACAGTTCACTTTTCAGCACAAGCTCCATTGTGTTTCAATCATTTTTGCCAACACCGTCAAGGAAAAAGTAATAGTGGTGTTTTTAATTCAGTGTCTTGTTTTTGTGAAAAATTCTACATATCCTTATTAACATTAAGGTCTATGTGAGATTGCTGTTCAGTAACTACAGTTCAGTATTTAACACCACAGTTGAGGGCACACAACTGTGCCCAAGCTCATCAAAGAGCTAAAGGACCTGGGATTAAAAACCTCACTGTGCAAGTGGGTCCTTGACTTCCTGACACACAGACCCCCAGGAGAATGAGGAAACACTCCTCATCCTCAACACTGGAGCACCCCAAAGCTGATATAGAGCCCCTTTCTGTATTCTTTGTACGTACATTGCTGTGTAGCCACTTTCGACTACGACATCATTAGGTTTGATGACGACACAGCTGTGGTAAGTCTGATCACAGATAACAATGAAAAGGCCCACATATAACATATCATAGCTGTACTTTGTACAAGAGTCTATGTAAGAATAATGGGCAGGAGAATTGTTAAGAGTCTCAACCACCTAGGTAATAGCCTTTATTCCAACTGCCAACAGGAACAAGATAGTAAATGCACCAGGCCAGCTCTGAGGGGTTCATGAAGAGCGTCTACCCTCAGGCCACCAGAATCCTAGATTATGTCATTGCCTAAGAATTGACTATTTTTATTATTAAAAACTTACTACTATATTTTTTATTATTAATTACTGATTTCTATTTACACTTACACTTTTTTGTTACACCACTGAAGGAGCTAACAACACATATTTCACTGACAAATAAACTTGAACTTGACAAAACAAGTTGTTTAAAGGGATTACAATGAAAATGACCTCAGATCAAGTTTGCCTAAATTCCACCAGCAACTCCTCATTTTGGTGAGTCAGAACACATTTCTTCTGCATATTTACCCATAGCTAATTAAAGGCTCAAACCATTTCAGGGCAAAAAAAGAGCCCTATCCAGAGCCAAAAAACTGTCTTATGGTCAGGTGACAGAGGAGCATAAGACACAGTCAGAGTGAGACTGAAAACTGGCATCAAGCAGACAAAGCAGAGTAAATCAGGAGAGAGACCACAACACCAACAACACAAAAGATGTTAGGCAGGCGATCCACAACATCACATGCCATGAAAAGCTTTGAGAAACTGGTTCTCCAACACATCAAAAACAACATCACAGCCACCTTGGATCCTCACCAGTTTGCACTCTGAGCCAGCAGATCAACAAAGGATGCCATCTCAACTGACCTCCATTCATTCTTCACACACCTTGAATATAACAACACCTACACCAGAACGCTGTTTGGTTATTTCAGCTCAGGATTCAAAACAATCTTCCCCATCAAACTGCAAACTTATCACTTTAGGCTTGACTACCACAAGTTGGTGGTCACACCTCTGGTGTTGCACACTGCACTGCCTGCTCAGCCCCCTCCAGTTCACTGCACAGCCACAACTGCAAACCTTGACATGGAGAAAATTCCACCACCACTGGTTGGATTTCATACAGTGATGAAACCTCAAATCAGGAAAAAGATCTACATTCTCTGAGAGTGGTGTACAGACAACAATTACCTGCTCAACGTGTGTGAAGTATTGGTATTTAAGTACTCTTAGGAAAGCAAAGTTCATGGAATGCCAAATTCTCATCAATAGAAAGCTCCCTGACTGGAAACATGAAGGTTTGTGCAACGCTCAGGCTGTAAGACTCATCAGCTCATCCTTTAACTTCAACATGCAAAATATTTTTTTTACTTGTGTAGTATAAAAGGATGGGAAAGGGAAGTGGTTTAAGTTGTCTCACATGCACCAGAACTCAACCATTCATCCACTAAATAGAAAAATAATGCTTATGTGACTTATTTTGTGCTTTAGATCTAAGAGCAGCAGCCATCCTCTCCATGCTTTACACAAACTTTGTAGAAGGAACCATTTCAGGAACAAAAAAAGGCTAGGTGAACTACACTTCCTATTACTGCTATAACAACTTTTTCACAGACAGGTGTAAATTTTTTCCCCTGTGGTCCCATGATGCCTCAGTACTATAACCACCTTTGCTTCATTAGAAGTCATTGCTGGATGGCGGCCGCTGGTCCTGCTCCTCTCTGATCCTCTGTGGTGTGAAACATGTGCTAGCATCATTAGTCGCTGACTGAGTCCATTTTAGGCCATTTAGCACCTCCTGCCTCCCCGCAGCCACTAGCCATAATATGTGTGTAAATGTAGAAGAGTGTGTGTGTGTGTGTGTGTGTGTGTGTATGTGTGTGTGTGTGTGTGTGTGTGTGTGTTGCCACCTCAGTGCTGACACAGTGCAGACCTCTGAGCTGCAGGGTCAGACTGCTGAAGTTCCACTGATGGAAAGGAGAGGGCATAAGCATGTGTCTGTCTTTGTATGTGTGCTGTTTTCTCGTATTTGTGTCTTTCTGATGACCTATCATCACTCGATAAAAAATGTTACATGAGAAAAAAATCTCCAAAGTGCAGTCAGTTTAGTCAGTTAACCCTGATTTATTTGTATGTTAATGGTCAGGTTTGGAGCTATGGTTGTTAATACGATCAGTGTTGTTTGGCTCTGTATAAATTAGTGTTGCTACAAGGGAGCTTTGTAGAGGCTGACATGGAGTTACTGCAGTCTCCACTTGTTTTCACTTGTCCTTAAAGATGAGATGAATAATGAAATTAATGGTAACAACAATAGGAGATATCTGTTGTCTGTAGGTCCACTAACCTGATTGGCTAGAAAGCTGCTCACCGGGCATGTTCAGTGAAAACCTGGGTTCCTTTGTTCAGGCCTACAGAGCATCTCCTTTAGAGGCTGAGCTTGATTTAATTGCACATAATGGATCCAATTCTGATACAGTCGATTTCATTGTTTTGCTGTTTCTGTTGCAATGACTGTGTTTTTTTTGAGCCAGTGGGCGTCATGTGACCTTACTTTCCGACTGTGGCCATAACATTGAAATTGATGCATGGACCAGCCCTGTTCCTGTGGGCTTGGGTTTGTCTCTCTGTGTGCCCATTTTACATCCAAGCACCAGTGTACTCTATAAGACCTGCTCATTGGATGATCAGATACCTTCAGAAGACATCCTCCACCAACACCTTTCCAACACTGTGTAGAACAGTTCCTGAAACAGACAATCTGACGTTCAGATCCAAGTAACGCTGTGATTGGTCAACTGTCTGTAGATGAGAAAAGGACCAAATCTGGCTCACTATGACAGCCACCTGCCTTTCTGTGTGGCCATTTCGTGGTCATTATTTCATACCTCTTTGCTGTTGCCACATGGTACCAGTATATGCCTGTGTCTCTGTGATAAACTTAATTTTACTTAATTTTTTGCAGATGTAGGGAGCATTATGACCTTTCTTTTGGGTCTAACTTAGACATCTTACTGTGGTAGGTAGTATTTGGCCTGGGGTTAGAATGATGACTATAAGTCAAGTCTTAGAAATTGCCTTCCAAAACAACTAAATGTGTGTCGATCTCACATAAAATACTAACTACCCTAAAATGATTAATAACATTTTTTGATGTGTCACAGCTATGGTTTGGTTAGCTTTAGGTACTAACGCCACTTTGTTAAAGTAGTTTAAAGACAAATTATGGCTTCGTTTATACAAACATCTTGGTTAAAGCTAAAAGAAACATTACTGATAGTTGGTTGAACATGAAATATGAAGAAAACAGCAATCACATTCAACATTTACTGATGGGTGGAGAGCACTCAAAGGCAGCACGCTGTCAGCGCCATCATTTTAGCTTTCTTTATGCATCATCCTGCCCTGTAGGTGAAAAGAAAATAGATGTGAAGTATAAAATAAAGTCACTTCAGTCCACATCTTAGCAGAGTGTAAAAATGTAACTGTAATCAACATCAATGACTGTCAGCCAGACATCATTTCTTGCGGTGGAGCAGAATCAGCCTATTATTCCCTCTTCTGTTTCTCTCTTATACTTGCATCCTTCAAATCCATCTTCCTTCATCTCTGGCCGTCCCGTGAGAGGGCCTGTTGTTTACCATGTAAGAGAGAAATCATATTTGGGGGGCTTAAAGCCGAGGCCGAGCGCTCCCCAAGGAAGAGTCTATTACAACAGTAAGAGTGGATTAATTAGAGAGCGTCTTGGCAGAGCCGGGCTGAGAGCCTGGCTCAGTCAAAGGGGAGGCATTAATCGCCTCTCTTCACACAGGTAACAGGCTCGGCCCCGGGGCCCCAGTGGCCCAGCCAATTAATAGGGCCGGAGGTACAAGCCCAGCCCGCTACTTTATCGCTGTTTGCCCTCAAGACATTTTATGAAGAGAGCGAGCGGATGGCGGAGTTTTTATTTCACGTTTATTAAGGCTGGGGTTTAAAACTGCACTGGAGAGAGAGTTTTTCATTATGTAAAAAGTCCAGCTGCTTTATCAGCCAACACACACACACACACACACACACACACACACACGTATGGATGCTATATGGAAGGCTATACCTGCCAGTAAAAAAAAAAAAAAAAAGATGCAACATTAAAAAGAACAAATACTCATGATAAATCCAGATTATGACACACAAAATACAAATATAAAACCGTACAATATAAAACCTGAAAAATCTTTAGTAAATGTTTAGTAATCCTTTGTTGACTGTCAACTGTATGTTGAGGTATTAAGTGTAGTTTGGGTGAACTCTGTTAACTCTGATCACTGTAACTTGTACCAGCATGTTTATGAGATTTGTTAAATCAAAGTGATGAAATATTGTAGTAAATAACTGTGTTGTCCAAATTGGCTTGTAATTATGACTTATTAATCTACAACTTGAGATACTTGAGATACTGACTAAAAATGCAATATCCTATATAAAAATTTCTGTTTCAAATCACACTCTAAAATAAAATCCTGACTTACTGATTCAAGGTTTAACTTCTGATACACATATTTATCGAGAGTATGACCATGAGTAATTTTTATTTCAGTTACACTTAATATTACTTAAGTTTTTATTATTTTCCTGCCCGAATTGGGCTTTGATGGAGACGAGCAGTAGTTTTGAAGTTTTCTTGAGAAAATACGAGAAAACAGCACACATACAAAGAACTTGACATCACATATAAATGTAGTTTTCCCCCTCTGATTCCTTTCTTTTTCCTTTTACACATACTTCTCTCTCTGTGGACAAATCAATGTCACTGTCCACTCCTTTATGTATTTTTCTGTTTGCTGACCAGTGTGAACGGAGGAGGAAGTGACAGAATTTAATTCTCCTCTTGAAATTATGAACAACACTTTTTTTTTCCTTACATTGATCTTCTGACTGACTGTCAGCTTGTAAAGGAAATACAAAAAAACCATCAAAGGAAACAGTGAGAAAGAAAAAGCTTGTCATCAATAACCTTTTGCTTCACTTGTCCCTTTGGTATAAACCTTCACAGACTAGACACTGATGATGTAACACTGCAGGATTTCTGGGTAATGAAGTCCTCTGTTGCAGAGTATAAATAAATGGAAAGAGAAAGTCAATCACTTATTTATAAGTGATTTGCATGAAGTTGTTATAGATTATCCATTTCTCTTCGCCTCCTTTTCTGTCTTTTCCTCTCCCCTTCCCTTTCCTTTATAACTTTAATTGAAGACTGCAGGGCCTCCTGCCGAGCGCCGAGCAGACAGACAGACAGACAGGAGGTCCGAGAGATGGGCATAACATAACCACCATAGATTAACTGCACAGATCTGAAGCCAGTTTCAACTCTCCACGCCAGTAATCTCTAAAGAGGAGCTGAGAAGGGGAGGTTAGGAGGGAATGTGTGTGTGATGGGGGACTGCTGGAGGAATAAGGTGGGATGAAGAGAAGTGTTTCCATATGCTCATGAAAAGCACAAATACCTGGATGAGTCCCACTAATCTTTGGCTGAGAGGTGCAGCAGTTTCTCATGTTAATAGTGATGGCATGCACAGAGGCAGGCAGGCTGGAGGTTAGGCCCGTCTTACCCTGCATTCCCTGTGTAAAATGGGAAAATCATGTGTGAAGTATTGATCAACAAATACTAGTTCAGTATAGATGTATTGTTGCTGTGATCAAATCTTTTGATTTGAACATAATACAGCTACTGGAGGTGAGGGCTGTGACTTAAAGAGGACTGCACATCTTGCCACTCCTATTAGGTGACTGTTGCCCTGGAAACAGACAAACACATCGTGGAAAGAGAAAATGGTGGCAAAAATGGTAGAGACAACACTGGAAACATCACTGGAATATGTTTATGTGTGACATTACATTTAAAACTGTTTATAATGGCCCTACAGTAAAATATGCAAAGCTAGGCTAACCATAATCTGACTTCAGTCCACAGACTGATCAGTTTTCTTATCCCATGCTCAGTCCATACCCACATAATTCCACATCATCCCTGTGTCCAAGAAAACAAGACCAGTCTGCCTCACTGACCACTGCTCGTTGGTACTCACCTCTGAAGTGCTTTGATTGGCTTGTCAATGATTACATCTGCCCCTCACTACCCAGCACACTGGAGCTACTCCAGTTTGCAAACCATTCCAAATGATCAACAGAAGACACCACAGCACACATCATCCACTCATCCCTATCCCATCTGGACAAGAGAGGGAGCTATGTGGGATTGTAATAAGAGTTGACTGTGTGTGTCAAGCCCTTACAGCATCATATGTTTGTACAGGATTTTATTATTCAGTAATAACAGAATCATAGAATCCATGTCACATCAGACATGGATTCAAGAGAAGAGAAAATGGCATAGGTGGGGATTTTACATCTTACAGCAGCAGATCTCCAGCACAGTGGGCCGCTGTGTAACCATCTCTCTCTCTCTCCAGCACCAGAAATGTCAGCAGAAAACCCTCGGCTTGTTCCTCCTCTCTGGGGGTCCCAAGGCCTTCCCTCCGCTACCCCTCCACCTCGCAGACAGCCGTAGGTTCAGACAGCTCGTGCCACTGCCGCCTGACTCCATCGAGCCTCCAAATGCCATCATACAGCAGCTCTGCCCCACGGGCCAGGGCAACGGGAGGAGGACAGGGGAAAATGAAGAGGAAAAGATGGAAGGGCACCTAAGGGCGTTACCATCACTTCAGAAGTGAAGGGTGGAGGAAAAGCATTTTTTTCTAGGAACTGGTTTATTCTCCTGTACTTATCAGTGTGTTTGTAAAAAGTCTAAAAAATTACCAAGCACCAACATTTCCAATTCTTTTTTTCAGATCCTCAGAGAATTCTTTTCCATGAGGTGCCATGTTGAACTTCCAGTGACCAGTATGAGAGAGTGTGAGAGCAATAACACCAAATTTAACACACCTGCTCCCCATTCACACCTGAGACCTTGTAACACTAACGAACTCACATGACACCGGGGAGGGAAAATGGCTAATTGGGCACAATTTGGACATTTTCACTTAGGGGTGTACTCACTTTTGTTGCCAGCGGTTTAGACATTAATGGCTGTGTGTTGAGTTATTTTGAGGGGACAGCAAATTTACACTGTTATACAAGCTGTACACTGACTACTTTACATTGTATCTATATTAGTAACTATAGGACCCTGACTTTTCCTAAATGTGTCTATATTTTATTCTAACGTAGTTATTTTCTTAAAATTACAAAACACAAAAGACTTCCGAGTGTTTCTACCTTTAATGGCCATAACGGTCATATTGACCCATACCTTATATTATGACCTTATATGACATTATAGACAGTGTAGAATTTCAGCGTTTGATACTTTTCCCTCTCTTTCACGGTTGCCTAGCAATTTTTTTTTTTCTAGTTGATTTGAAGACAATAAAGAGTAGAGTAGAGTAGGTAGAGTAGACACTGGCTGATACTGGCTCTGACAGTGATTCAGAGATAACTCCACCTCGTAAAAGAAGCCGACTGGACACATCCAATTCTGCATCTGCTGTCATTACATCTGTTAATTGTTTAAGCTGTTGATTGTTGTTGTTGATGTTTATTATTACCTATCCTAATGTTAAATCTTAATTTATTCTTAGATTTTATATCGATTATTGAAAGTTATATGCAAATAATGTATGAATGGTCAAAATGACTGCTATGGTAATTCTAGTAGTTATAGAATTTCAGTTGTTGGAGTGTTAAAGAAAACTTGCTTATATTTGTAAAAGTACAACTGATTGAAGTATTATTATGCTTATTTTGGAATTGCACGTGCAGTAATAAAGGCATGATCCCTCAATGGCTTCCCATCAGCGATCATGGTCAGTTGGGTTTGTTGGAGCGTGCAGCCGAGGAGGTGGAGGTGTCACTGCGAGGGAATTAGTTGTACTCCTGAGGATGAAGATCATTTTCTCCAGTGTTGTTGACTGTTACAGACCAGTAGCTTATTAACCAAACTAGTGCTGGTTTAATATGCTAAAGAGGAGTATGTTAGAGTTATCATTGTCAGCACGCTAGTATGATGACATGAACATTTAGCTGAAATCACCACTGTGTCTAAGTCACTGCTAACATGACTGTAGATCTTTGTTTGTGCTATAAGTGTGAATCCCAGCGTGGAGGTATTCCTGGTGAGGGCTGTCAATCATCAGATTCAGGTACAGTAAACTCTCTGTGACATAAATGCAAACAAAGAGGGTCTTCTACATTGTTTCATTGCTTGTGTTTTCTCATTGAAAATGTCAAGAAAAGAAAAGATTGCAGAAGTAAATCTGCAGGTTCGCCCACATTTCCCATACTGGCTTTACCATGTGGACACACAATTTTCTCTCCTAATACTGGAGTTGTTACAGGTCACTCAAAAAATGAATTAGAACATGAACGATATGAACAAATTAAGGGAGAGAAAGAGAACGATAAGAAACGTGTGGGACAAAGAAAAGCTGGAATAAAGAGACAAAAACAGAAAAAGAAAAAAGGAAAGTGTGTGAGAGAGTCAGAGAAAAAAAGAGAGAGGCTGATTCAATAAAACAGTAAAGGAGTTTGTCAGGAGAATAAAGGAGATAGGATATCCCTAATCCTTTGCAATATTAACGTCTAAAATGTCATTAATAAGCTGGTGAAGTGAGCTTGGCCAGGACCACACAGTGATGAAAAAGGGCTGTCTACATGAAGGTAGCTGCCAGGCCTTGTCAGATAGGAGCGCTGGCTAATGAATGAGCAGAAAGCCACTCCAATCAATCAGCCGGGATCTCTGTGTGCCCCCGGTATAGGTGAGGTCTGGTGTGGGGTGACCAGCACTGTCAGCCCCCCCAGCCCAGCCAAGAAACTGTTGTGGCATTTCAATGAGCCACCTATTAATAGGACAGACTGGGATTGTGTGTGTGTGTGTGTGTGTGTGTTGTTTTTCTCTGCTTTTATCAGGCCCAAATATCCTCACAAGGATGAAAAAGTGGAAAAATATAAATGTGAGTGCATGTGTGTCAATGTGAGAGACAGAAAGAGAGAAAGGAATAACTCAATCCTCAATAAGAATCCAAGTGGACTTTTGTTCAGAATCTGTGAGCATACACATCAGAATACCCTATCTTTCTCCATTAGATTAAATTGCACAATAATCCAACGTTTCTTCTCATGAGCTTAAATTATCACATAATACGTTTTTTTATTTATCCATCCCCATTCCCCCCATAAAATTACAATATTATCTTGTGATATAAAGTTTTGTCAGAATTATGATTTAATTGTCATAACATTAACCCAAAATATTGCTTCAAGACATCAGATTTGGCTTGGCTGAATTGTGGCCTGCCACTCAGATTTAAATTGAGGTGTGAGTACATGGTTTGGCCACCATGACACCTGAGAAAAAGACTTCTTAAATTTCAATAATAATAATTGAATTTCTGGTTTTTAAATGACTAAGAATGGTGGTATTAAAATCTGAAAGTCTGGAATCAATCATCTCAGCCTCCCTCGATACAGCTGCAGACTGATTGGTTCATTCACAGGCTTCATTTTCAGTCCAGTGGGCAACAAGGTAAAACAGTTATTTCTGCAAAATTATGGACAAATGTAATCAGTAACCAGCTACTGCAGCGAGTTAAAGAACCGGAAGTATAATCCTTTAAGCATTAGGAGATCTCTTTGCCCCAGCAGTACATGTTGGGTTGACAAGCCAGTCCAAAGTCAGTTCTTCACGATCAATCAGTGCTAGTGGATGGGTCTCTGGGACTGAATCAGAGCAGATGGGAATATGCAGTCTAATGTGGGTTTGTTTGATATAAAAGAATTCGAGAAGTCTTGGTCTGCGGCATCAACCAATTCCCTTAAACATCACAATATTAACCCTACAGCTGCCCAGTCGGGCTTTTCTTCTGCTCTGAGCCAAATGACTCGTTCAAACAGAATACTCCCCCTTGATCAAAGCACAGCCCCATCCCAGTGGCCAAAAATATTCTGTTACATGCTGACCTATGCACTGATTAGCAAACACTTTCCCTCTTCAGAAGTCCTCTTCAGCACATCTCAGGGTGTTGACTTATGAAAGTGAATACACAGTGGAAACCTTGCTCTGATCTCACCACTTTGCTGTTGGCCTGCAAAATCAAAATGCTGGACAAGAAGGGTCACAAAGTTTTTCTCTTTAGGTGTCTGAGCGAACACTGATTTGGAAAATCTGACCGTTGACCCTAAACCATCTTTTTTATTTTCCCTGTAAATATTCACCTTAAGATCTTTTAAATGTATCATTATGATAAGTCAAATCCATGCTGGGCTGACTTTAAAGTCCTGACTACTGTCCTCCAGGAGCTACTTCTCAATGTCCAAGGTGTTAGTGGAAAGATTGTGGTGTAGTTCAGGATTTGGGTCAGGATAGAATTAAATACTGCCAATTAAGACTACAAACTGGTGTGATGCTGATCTTTAGTAAATGTATAGCCAGAATAACCAGTGAGTTACCAATTATAAATCAGATACAGACTATACGTCATCCACAGACCTGAATCAACAAAATGGATAAACAGTTGAAAGAGTTAGCTTAAAGTTATGGACATAGAGTTTGTTGAAGT
This sequence comes from Scortum barcoo, assembly GCA_023238725.1. Lineage (NCBI taxonomy): Eukaryota > Metazoa > Chordata > Actinopteri > Centrarchiformes > Terapontidae > Scortum > Scortum barcoo. The sequence continues at coordinate 22,836,562 of CM041539.1, read as the reverse complement.
TATGGATACGGATTTGGGCTAAAGGCATGGATACATGTTTGAAATATTCAATTAAAAGTACGATTAAACAGTTGGAATACCCTAGAGTAGAAAATAGAAAATAGATGGTTAAAACGTACAGCATCCACCTTCAAATAGTTGTATGTTAGCATAAGGAAATCCACCAGATCAAATGCATGAAACACATAGTAATACACTGTCCAGTTCAAATGTAACTAAACACAATGTTGATAATTGCCTCTAAAGTCCATACTTGGAAAATGACAGGTGTCTGAAGGGGTGCTTGAGCTCATCTGGTAAGCCTGTGGGGGTGCATCAGAAAGAAAGGTTGGGAACCATTATTACTATCTGTGTTAAACTTAACTTCTCTTCTGTGCAGTCAGCTTGTCACAAAAACCAGGCCACAATCAATTGGACTCATCCGATGACTTTAGCCTGGAGTTTAGCCTGACTTTCCCCCGAAACAAAGAGGGGCAGCTGTCAGTTTGGCTGGTGGTAAAGTGACCAGAGCAAAGTCAATCAGTAGGCTGAGGGAGGTATGGGTGGATGGATAGATGGATGGATGGAAGAATAGATAGCTGATAGAGGGGCTATAGGTTTGGGCATCACTGAGTCCCCCTGTTTGCTTTGTAACTGTTGTTGTGTTGCTTGTGTATCAGGTGGCGTTGTTGCGGCATGGCTGCCAGGACCTGACCGCTGAATGAAGACGTCAGTCAGTGGACACTGACAGCAGCAGATAAGAGCTCGGAGGGACAGGATGGCAGATGAGAGGATGGACTTTGACCTTCCCCCTATCTGTTCAACCCGCCCTCCCCCTCCCATTTCCCAAAAACAACACAAAGTCTGATAATTCACTGGAGGTCTGCGCCCTGAGTGCTTCACATGGAGGATACAGTGGCCTGATGAGAGAGCAAGCTGTGGTCTGTGTCCTTCAGAAATCAAACAGATAGACAGAGCAGCACATGACAACAGATGGATGTAAGAGAGAGCTATAATGATATGACTGAACGGGTGTGAGATATTATTATTATATATTGCCTGTTTTTTCAACTGTTGTTGATTGATATTGAATAGTTATTAGGGATATATAGCCATTTTAGAAAGATTTTACTTTTTTCTTGTGTTTTATTGAGAAAACCTCTCCATGTTATATTAAGTCATGATTTAGTCAGTTTTGGGTAGGTCTCTTATTCACATAATGTTACACTTCAGAACCCCAGAACAGGCCGTGTTTCTGTAGTTTGACTAGAAGACCACATTGGCTAGATCTCTAGACTGATAAAGTACCTGTTTCACTGCCTGGTATGCAGTGGTAATGTAGCCTCTGTCTGACTGAGCTCTGTGCTGTATTCATGGTGCTCTCTCAAAATGACGTCAGTTAAGGTAACGACGCTAAAAGGAAAAAGAGAAAGAAGAAAGTGTAATCTTCCTCATATCTAGTGTTAAAGCAGATGTGTGACTTAAGACAGTAGATGCTCGGCGGGGCAGGGCTTCCCAAGCACAATGCTGACTCCATCCACAGTCCCTGGCCCAGCTCACTAGGGGCCTGGTGGGCCAGACTCCTAATAGAATCCAGATTGAGGCCAGTGTCACCGTGGAATTCAACGAAGGGGGGAAACTGAGGGGGCTGGCTTCATCTTCTGCCAAGTCCAGCAGCTTAGCAGTGTCAAGTCAGCAGAACACTGTAGACACCATAGCTCCCTCAAAAGCCACTCCTGGTTCTGTAGCGCAGGGTGGTCCAATTCTATTGGAAATCTCCGCTGCAGGGCTCCTCAATCTCCCCTGGCCCCGGATCAATCATTGTGATCTGTATTCACAGAACTCACTCAGGCCCTTTAACTGGAATCAGGAGGGAACACTGAACACTGAAGGTATTTCTTGAGGGAAAGGACATGAAAGGACATAACCTCCGCTTGAACATTCGTTCAACAGTCATGCACGGAGACAGACTTTTCTTCGATGGATAGTATCCTCGGTAGACCAGAATGCAGTGCAGCACTAGCGAGGGTGCTGCTCGCACTTTCGCAACCACAAAACCTCTGCTGCCTGCCACTACCACTACTTCTCTTCCTGTGTTTACATGTTCACACGCCTTCTCTGGGGGTTGTTGACAGGCATTCTGGGAAATGTAGGAAGTGGGAGTTGAGGCAGGCTGAGCATCACAAAATCAGCCTAATGACAACGCTTCACCACAGAATGACTCAGATTTGATGACATTAGAACAAGGGAGTTAAAATCAGCTAACACGCACCTCTCTAATGCTCATATACTTCTTTCATCAATCAAATTAATTACACTGACTGTAACAAGTGCCGTACTTGTTTCTTGTAAAGGAAAAATCAGGAATCAGACAAACTTTGACACGCCATCAGATTAATTTTTGAGGGTACACTTAGCTAATTACTTTTCTCCCAACTTTGAAAGAGTGGATAAGGTGTGGAACAAGGCCATTATCCCCTAAATTGACTAAATTGTAGGGAGCTTATTTGATGTCTTTCACTTTTTTTGGCAAATTCATGCCAGTCCTCAAACTGTAGCTCTGTTGCTCCTGTCAGAAGCTAATAGATGAAACGAGGAGAACTACAAGAAGAGGGGCATCCAAAAGACATGGCACCAGTCTTTGTCTGAGGTTTCGTAGAGAGGGCTGAACATAAGTGTGTGTCGCACTACAGGAAGGAAACCAGGTACTGTTCTTCCTCTGTTCTTCACCTACTTAATTTGAAAAAACTTCCAGTCATGCTGTCACCCACCAGCCGACCACAGCTTCACCACAGAGCAAGAGGAAACATGTAAACACTCACCTCTTTGCTATGTTACCATGTTTGAGTAAATACAGCTGTTGCAGAGAGGTGTCAGAAAGTCAAGTTTAAGAAAATGTTTTAAATACTACCAAGTAGGCTGTGTAAAGATACATTTGACTGCTAAAATTAAGTGACAGAGACTCTGGAAAGTGAAATGATGGCCAACATGTTTGTCAAACTGTGTCAGCCAATCAAAGACTCATCATCCATATGGGTCACACGTACTGGATATCTATGCTGGTATTATAAATGTATAAATTGATATACATTTAAAATTTAAAGTGCATTACATCCACACCAAAGCAGATGGCCAAAATTAATGACAAAACAAAAGAAATTTATGCAACTTCACTATCATAGAATCCAAACACATCCCCCAACTTGTTAACAATGTTAGCAATTGAAATCCATATAAAATGACTATTGTTCAGCATTTATTTGGAGATGTGTCTGCCTGACCAGTGTAATTCACCAGCTCTTTACATCAGCGGTTTATCAGAGCTTCTTCAGCACAGCTGCCTGCTGCTGGAGATGACAAGACCCGTGGGACTGAGCTAAAACAGTGAAGTTGTGAGCTGTAAAACAAAAAAAAAAAGCTAAAAGCAGCTAGACTGCCTTATAGAGCTGAGAGGAAGTGAAGAGTCAGGTGAGTGACACCTTTTATATTACACAGGCATAACAACCATTGTTAATATATAAAATATTAATAAGTGCAGGTCTCCCATTAGACAGTGATGATGCTGGAGGTCTGTGTACACTGGATAATTATTTCTTTGTATAAGCTCTGAGAATATAATATTAACTTGAATCATAAGAGACGTGACGTGTTGTACTCCAAGAACTCCCAAATGCCAATAACATGTGTGTGTGTAATGTTTGTGTTAAGTGCGTGTGTTCAGTCTGTAATGGAGACAGCGTCACCTCGCTTTGTTCCACATTCACTCCGCAATGCAAGGTGCTCCTGGTGAACATCCTCCATCCATCACCTTAATAGTGTAAGCTCTCCGATATTTATGCAGGGATTAAAGCATTTTAATATGCTAAAAGTTAAGAAGGCTGATTATGATAAAGTGTGTTAATATCTACATGAATAACCTAGGGTGGGGAAACCTGCGAAAGTTAATGGATGACATGAATTTGTGTGTTGGTGTTGATTCATAAATAAACTCACTGAAGACTAGGGGGAAAAATGTGCGATATACTTCTTCATACTCTGGACTCTAATGCTTCTAATCATACTCTCAGTTGTCTTTGTCCTGCACTATTTCATAGCTAAACTGCATAAAATGATCTCTAAGTGTGTGTGTGTGTGTGTGTGTGTGTGTGTGTGTGTGTGTGTACATTTGTGCAGCCAACAGCATTCCCCAGCCTTTCCCCACCTCTCCTCCTCACTCCAGAGCCTCTTAATAAAGCATCAGTTAAAAAGTGAATGGATCAATTAGGCAATTTATCCAGCTAATCTTTGGCAGGGTACACCTTTTTGAGGCCGCCAACAAAGTGACTGAAAACATTGTTAATGCATCCAAAAAATAAAAGGGGTTTCTTCTGCCTCTCGCCCCCAAATGATTTGTAATAATTTGCTTCTCATTCAGGAGATGGAAGGCAGCCGGGGCTCTCCGTCGCTGGCAGCCGGCATAAAAGCACTTCGCCACCAACTTTCCCCCAATATCTCCTCACTGGAATCAGCTAAATGGCTATTAGGCCAGCGCCTCCTGCCAACACGCTCTCCATAATCACAAGGAAGAAGAGGCGTTAGTTTGGATGGGGTCTTAGTGTGACAGCTGTGTGTATTTGGTTTGGCAAGTGCGTTATGTGTGTGTGCGTACAAGCCATTAGGATGTAATATGAGGGGTCTTTGGAGAGGCATGCCATACGTGCTTGAGAATGTGAAATGAGAGGACAATGTAAGTAAGTTCAGTTCATTATATGCAGGCATCCACAGTGATTCGACTGCAGTACCATCCTATAGAGGAACTATATGTAGGATTAAGGTTACCAATGTCTTAAAGCAATGTGCTCTATAAATATTAGCATTACATATAGTGTATGGCCAGTTCTGGCAGTTAAATGTAGGAGCTGTGGAAGAGAATTCATAAACATATGCCAGCAATGTCTGTGCCTGTTATAATGTTGTTAGAGGCCCACACATGTGGTCATGTGTTGGAATTATTAAGGTGACATATCCACAGACAGTGGGAAAACATGGTGGTAGTGACTGTGGTTCCATGAAAAAAGAGCTCAGAGGCTTTTAGTTTGTAAAATATGTAAAATATAATACATTTGAGATGATATCACTCAACCTCTAAGTGTGAGCCAAATGAGATGTCTGACCTGATGGCAGACATGAACAACATATTTGCTCTTTGGATTTCAACAAATTTCAAGTTCATTAACTGATAACTGGCCTTTAAAAAAGTATTGTTAAAAACTATTAATATCTAATTTTGGCCATTTGGGCTAAATAAAGTCATTTTACCATTTTATCATTTTATTTAAATTTAATATACACATGTAGGAAATATTAATGTAGAAGTACAAATATATTTGCATACATGAGTATAATGGACTCCACTGTAGAGGCGGCTGAAGGCTGGGACTAGGTTTTGTCCTCTGTGGACTGGTTTGTTAGCTGGACACCTGCCTCTCTGCTCCCATTTGTCCAACTACATTTAATGTGCTTGAACTCCTGCTGAAAGGAGACAGAATCTCAGAGCAATGAATTGGTTTATATGTAATTGGCTGGTTGGCTGGTGAGGAGGGATTTTTTTTGGGCCTGTCGGCTGGAATGGGCTTCTCCTCTTTACCTCACGCTGCCAGAAGACACTTAACAAGCTGGCAGTAAAAATGGAAGGGGCCTGTTGAGCATGTGGGCAAACATAAAAAGCTCTGGATTCAAAGTTAATTTTTCCAGACATGATTATTAAAACCCTGTGCCAGTATGTGAGTGTGTGCCTTTGTGTCCATGAGTGTGCCCATATGTGGCCCTGGACGGTCTCCTGTGAGGGCTCCCATGTGAATGCATATGCACCGTACAGTGTGTGTATTAGCATCGGTCCTTATGGCTGAGCGTGTGTGTGCCCATGTGTGCCCATGACTCTGCGTGTGTATGCTTTCTCCAAAGCGATTAATTATAGCTTCTTGTTAGCCTCAGTCATTTTGTCACTTCCTAGCCATCTCAAAGCAGATATCAAGGTGGGGTGGGTGGTGGGGCGAGGAGGTGGTGGTGGGGGTGGGGCAGAGCCAGATCAGCGCTTTCCAGAGCACATGTTCCTCTTTATTCACAATGAGGCCGGGCTGTCTGCGGGGCTACATGCTTTCTCTCCCTTGCTCTGGCAGCAGCAGCACTGATGACCTACAGCATGGAAAAATATGTTCCCCGACTTCACGTCACTGCAAACATGCACACAGCCACCAGGTGGATACTGTGTGTGTGTGTGTGTGTTGTCATACAGTATAAATGCCTTTTAGTACAAACAAATGCAAGGGGAAACTGAATTAAATCAGTTGGCTGAAATCTAGCATGTCACTATCACTTTGATCCGTCAAACACATGTATGTAGGGCCGAGTTTCAGTGTCAATGTTAAAACACAACTGAACTATTTTATTTTAAATGCATCAGGGTTTTGAAAGGAAAAAACAAATGTCACTTCCTCATTTCGGAACCATGGTGCATAAATTCAGGAACGGCAAAGAAGAAATAATAATAAAAGACAAAGAACAAAAGAAAGAAAAGGAGCATACAGTCAGCTCGGTTACATTACATTACATCTATTCAGCTTTCATCCAAAGTGACTCTCAATAAGTGCATTCAGCTACGTGGAAACACATCAAACATTGTAAGAATCATGCAAGAACATCAACTTCATCAAATATAAAACTGCTTCATGATGTACTACCTTTAGAAACATTTTATTATCATTATTAATGTCCAGGTTGCAGTATGAACAGATTAATTTTTAGTCCGTGTAGAGGCTCTGCTGTCCTGATGTCAATGGGGAGCTTCTTCAGTACACCTGTATACCAAATTATTTATCCATTATCTCATTTTATCCCACACAGTGCACAGCAGGGGCAATAGTGGAAGAAGAATAAAAAAAAACAGAAAAGGTTAAACAAGTCATTAAATCAAAATATGCAATGAAAAGAAAAAACTCAAATCTCCTTTAAACAGTTTAAAGAAGGCAGAATAACACTTAAATGAGTGTGCACTGTAATCCTCCTTTAACTGTCTCAACTCATGTCAGTGGCATCTTCCAGAATCAACTCTGAAATATCAGTCTGATTAACTGAAGACAGGGGAGCCTGTGATTTTAACTTTAAACACCTCTCCATGGATAAATCTGCGTTTTGACATGGACTCAATTATCGGAGGGGAGCTAATCCTGGAGACCTTTTTAACCTGGAATGTACCGCGGGGCCAGAAATAACCACGCTCCCGAGTTAGGAAATCAAAGACAGGTAATTAAAATCATAATAGTCCTGGTTAAGATGATTATCGGCAGGGCTCCAGATAAGGCAACCTCCAGCAGATTTCCGCCCATTTTAAATATCTATGGAATACGATTAGTCCTCGGGGCCAGAGCTATGTTAAAAGGTTTAAGGATGACTTGCAGATCAAGAGATTGAAAATAAGCATCTTAACATGGCGAGGAAATGGGGGTGGAAATGATGAGGAGAGGGAGGCACAGAAGAGGAGAGAAAGATGCAGTGACCAGATCCATATACCTGTATACAAATGGTGTGTGTGTGTGTGAGAGAGGAAGCAGGTGTGTGTTCCTTGGATTATAATCATGTCATTGGGAGGGTCACACGCACATTCACACATGCATTGCTTTACTCACTGTGTGCATTTAACTTCTACAATAAAAGGGTCTACAGTATATTTTTTCATAAATCATAGACTGCATATAAAGTTAATCAGGAGCACACAGGCCCTCCCTCCTCCTCCTTTTCACAAAATGATTGACAGCTGAAAGGAAATGGTAGAAATGATCCTTGACTGATGTATTTGGCAACTTGATGACCGTAAATGCTGACCATCAAACTATATAATACTATATAAAACTAACACCCAAGTGTAATAAACTGGAATATTCATTAAGTGGCTGATCACTTTAATTTATTTGCTAAATTCTCCATTTACAATTCAGCCAAATGTTGGAGACTACCCAGGAGAGAATATACTAATTGAAAAGGACCAATTGACCCCACAAATTTCAGACACTGTGCAGTAAACAGGAACTACCTCAGGACAGCTACTGTGCTTGAGTCTTATTCAAAGTGGCTTTATGTTCTGTAAATTACTGTATTAAGCAGAAAAACATTTCTCCATGAAATCAGCAAGTATATGCTTTTTTGTCAAATTAAATAAAACTTGTGCTTCTGAGGTTTCTCTGCCAGCAATCTTTAGTAGGCGTATCTCTGCCATATCTCTACCACAGAAACATGCCGCTGACTCGATCCTGGCTGATAGAAAACAAAGCCGGTGTGCATGATTCACAAAGGAATTGACTGCAAACTGACGGGTGTGTTTTTGCCACCAAAAAAGCCAGGGCGAGTATTTTAACGCCTGCCGCAGGCCTGTCTGATCTCAGCCTCCATCATCCCTCTCTCCCTCCACTATCCCTCCCTCCCCAAAGCTCCTCCATGGGCCTCCAGTGGTTTCGCTCTCCATCTGGGCCTGATGCCAAAGGCCTCACAGGCCTGTTTGAGTCAGGCCGCGACAACCCTGCAACCATCCCTCCTTATCTGCAGAGATCTGCAGGGAGGTGTGGCTGGAAATAGCGGGGTGGGGGCAAACCCCTAAATGCACACAAAATGGCCTCAGAGGGACAGTTGTCATTGACTTTATAGACCACCTCGGTGATGCACCAGGATGTGTCAATCAAACCCTTGTTAGTTACACTGGGTCTGGATCAAAGAGAGCTGCACATCCCTCTGAGGCAGGATGATACAGTTTGACTTTGCAGCTCCAGCGTGGTTTAGAGATCTACTCTCTGGCCCGCCATGCCAAACATACTCTGATATGTTTCTGTATTTATTGCACGCAGTGCACGTAAAATGTGAAATTTTATGTCGGAGTAGTATGTTGAGTCCTTTTTAATTTAAGTTCCAAAACAAGCTTGATAAGCTTTGTAATAACTGTAGGTCTCTGTAGGTATCTAAAGATATTCACCCAAATTAATTTAGCAATTCAACATCAGAAGACTAAATGAAAGTCTTTACAGGTTCCAATCTGAAAAGAGCCCGCAGAAAACTACCTGAACTAAAATACAGTGAATGTGCTCAGATCCATTCTAGTATTCTATATCAACCCTTGGTATTAAAGCAGGACCCTGTCTGACCTGATTAGACTCAATCATTCGGATGTGGCCCCATTTGGGTTCTGAGTCAGTTCTCGCTTACTCTAAATGCATTGGAGTTAAAGCTGTGTGTCAACAATGTGAGCAATACTTCACCATTGGTTGACCTTAACCATCAACAAACACATCTCGATAGCTATGGTTACCACCAAGACACCATAAAAACATAAAGAGCAGTCTAATTGATGTATCAACAAAGTTCCAACTTCCTTCTAAGAGTATTTCTGGATTTGTTTTGCAAAATCTAATCTAAAATCAAATTTATTGCAATTGCTATGGTTTATAGATTTGCTCACAGGGGAGAATTCAAGTGGTGTTTGCAGACTGTCCTGGCAGTGCTGACCTTTGAGAGAAAAGAGAGAACTGGAGGATCCAAAATGGATTGAGCTATGATGTCAACCTTCACACTATCCAATAATATACAATCCTGGTGTGCTATATGAGAAGCAGTGCCAAATGAGCTTTCCTCTTAGTATCATATCTACTCACACAGTGGTGAGCAGTAAAGCCAAATAAACCCAAACCCGCAATTTAAAATATCTCCTCAGACAACTCTGTGTGATGACACAAAGTGACAGTCATTGATTCAGGAATGCGCCACTCCTGCTTACAGTGCAATACATCCCTGTTTACTCCAACCAAAGCCAATATCTCAGAGCCATCCAGAGTCTGCAGGTTTTCATTCTGACCAAAAACTGAAGCTGATTTCACAATTTAACACATATTCAACCACACAGAAGGAACTAATCAAGGAAAAGAGCTGATGTCTGGAGACCCCTGGCTCTGGATGGCACATGGTTGGAGACCTCTGCTCAAGTCTCACTCAGGAATCTATTTTTGATACGGTAAGTACAATCTCTTTGGAGCTGGCCAGAAGTCCTCTGAGTTCAGCCTTTGTCCCTTTCCCTGGAGTCCAGATGTGATCCCAGCTGGACGTGACCATTCACCAGCCCATATTGCCTCCATGTGACACACACTGCACTGGCATGCCAAGACGCTGGCCCTGTCACAAGACACACACACACATACACACATTCACGCACACACACTGTGGTCCAGGGGTCACCTCCTTCCTACAGCGGTCAGGTTCCAGATGGGTTATATTTCATCCAGACTCACCTCTCTCCATCCGAGGCCGATGGCATCCTCCAGTTTACAGGAAGCGAGTCAATGTGTGTGTGAAAGAGAGAGAGAGAGGACAGCTTTTGTGAGGGGTCCAACATGTTTAGTGTGAGGCTTTCTTTCTCTCACATCAGCTGAAATCAATACTTGGGCAGGAAGACTGAGAGGAAAAGGCCAAGAAGGTGATAGATTTGTTAAATACTATAAAACCACAAATAAAAAATGGTTTGTTCAAAACTAAAGTAGTTTAAGCAACTAAAGAAATGTACAAATTATGCTGGATGCATTTACTATAAAACTACCTCGACTATATTTTATTCATTTTTAGATGATTGGGTTGTAAGTCTGATTTTCCACATTGTCCACTGAGCTCACCAAAAAGATGAACAGGTGAATGCTACTGTTGGTAGGTGGAGATGGTAGAGACCCAGAAAGTTAAGAGGTGAAACTCCCACTAGTGGACACTGCAGGCTACCTTGTTCATGAAACCCCACAGCACAAAATTTTAAATCAAATCTTGGCAAGCCTCGTAATCTTAAAGCTTGATCAGCTAGTCAGTAGTGCTGCAAGTAATGATTATTTTCATCATGAATTAATCTGGAGATCATTATCACGATTAATCAATTGGTTGTTTAGTGCACATAATTTTATTTAATTTGAGCGGTCAAAATCAGAAAATTTGGACACGTTTTGTTAAAGAATGAAAAAACATGATTACTTGATGATCAAAAGTTAAATTAGTTGTCAACTATTATATATATATAATATATATCAATTCAATAGATGAAAATAATTAACCAACTAATCATTGCAGTTCTTGTAGACTAAAATAGAGTTTGTCTTAAATGTGTGTGAAAGGAAAGCTCATAGTGTTTGAAATGGGAAGAGTTCATTTATAAAAGAGGTCACCCTACAGAGACTATGAACACCTGTAAAAGAATTAGTGGTGATCTGCCCTGTTGTTGAGACAGTCGCTGCTGAGATGTCTTGATCTGTCCTGACGTGTTGGACTGACCAATGTTCAGGCGGACATAAAAAAGTAATAAATGTGCCAACCATTTCCATTTACTAATGAAGGCTCAAAAAAAGCAAATGTATTCATCGCTATTGTGTCAAATATACACAAACATTTCTCACCTGTTCCATCTCTCAAATGGACAAAAGCATCCATCCCACATTTCGTGCTTTTCATCAGCCCTCTTTTTCTGCAAACTCATTATACTCTGTCTTTTCTGCGCTGTGTGTCCAGATGGCGAGGCGCCTTGCAGTCATAATGCTGTGGTAATCCCTCCAGCACATGGTGCCCTCGCTCCGGTAAACACTCTTCCTATTGTTTCCTGGACTTCCTTCATACCCTCAGCCCTGTGGCACCGCCGCGCCCACGGCCTGTGGAGCTGGACAGGCTTCATACTGTACAAGTAAGTCCGCCTGACATCATCTATACAGGTCAGGGAACGCCTCATGCTGTAATGATACGATGATTTACAATATGTCGGAGCTTTTGTGGGATGGTGAGAGATTTAGCTGCTCTGAGAATTGTGTATCTGAAGCAATGGGAGGTTTTCAGGAATGTTGACTATGAACTAGACAGTATGGCAGTCTTTCTGTCAATGGGATCTGGACATTATTGGTGGAGAAAACCAATAAACTGGTAATTGCAATCTTTCATCACCTTTAAAAAAATCTCTAGCTGCTGTTTATCTGACTCCCACACTGAAAGATATTCCTGCAAGCTTGATGCAAGAAAAAAAAATCCAACTTCGAGCCCAGAGAAAGTATTTTGTAAGCAAATATTTCTGAACAAATGATGCTCGGCATGTCATCGGTATATTTACGATGGCTCAAAGACATGGCTGTGTGGGTCTAATTAAAAATGTGAAAGGGTTAGCAGCCTGCCGCTCGTTGCCAGCTCTTGGCAGCTCTCCTGTCAGGCAGCCAGCTGTTTAGTCCTGCCCTGAATTATTGCCAGACCCACCGCCAGGCATTGTGGGATTGGCAGGGCCGGGCAGAGAGCTATTGTGTTCAGCCACCGAAGGAAAGAGAAACAAAAAAAAGAGAAGAAGATGGAAGATGAAGCATTCCCCTCCTTAAAGTTCCCAGAGACAGTCAGGCAGGACTTAGCAAGCTGATGTGCAGAGAACAAACTCACACTAAAAGTTTAGTAAAATTGAATTAATGTCTCTGTTATGTCACAGCTTTATTGAATTCTGTCACTAAAGATTTGAAGCATTTCTACATTTAAGAAAGTAAGGTTCCTTTAATAACTTATGACTAATGAAATGAATCCATTCCAGATATTAATCCACAGTATTCTCAAACAATCAGACATAGTTCAGCACATTAGGTTCAGATTACAAAAGACCCATTTTAAAGTAATCAATAAACCTTATATTATTAAATTGGTGAATTACTAAAGAAATGTAATAATTTCACATACAAGACAAGCATGTGATCTTCAGACTTCAAATCTGAAATTCCAAATGTTACATGTAAAGTCATATGTCTATTTGATGTCAGATATCAGTTTCAAAAGTGGGATTTGCAGCACACTGTTTAAAAAGGTCACAAGTATAGTACAAGAATACACAAAGCACAGGGTTCATTCACATGTGAGGATTTGTGCAGGAGCATCAGGCCCCTTTAATACACACAGTATCCACCGCCAGCCTCAATGAATGAACACTGTGCCTCCAGATTAAAACAATAATAGCAATGAGTATAAATGTACATATATGACATTTAAGAGACCCCCACTCTTTTTTTAATTGATTTGATCATTTTTAATGTTTAAAATCTACTTTTTTGGGGGGAAAATTTAGTATATCTCCATCACAATAGAGCTTTTTCACTTTTTTCCGAGACATTTTGGCATGTCAAAGCAGGAAAAGCACAGGTGCAATTGATAACATGAATAACAACTCCATTTCATTTAGCTGAGCTGGTTTCAGAGTCCTGCTGTGCTGCTGGCTCGCTGACATAGCTGAGACACTTAGTGGAACTGAGCCGCTGTTGATATTGGTACAGGTTTCACCTGTGCCTTCCCTGCTTTGAAAAGTCAAAATGTCTGCTGTGAAAACGCTTTAATTTAGCTCGGGCATTTTGACAGACAGCTTTAAAACAGCTTTTTAGACCTTCGGGGAAATAAAAATGTTATGCTTTACACCATTTTATAATTATAATTATAATTTCCTGCTTATTTTATAGAACTCTCCTGGAAAGAAAGATGAAACGTGAGGTAATTAGAGAAATAAAGTTCTGGGGCACTTATTAGATTTTAATTTTGATTTGAAGGTTTCAGAAAATGTCCACATGAAATGATACATGGTGGTAAATGGAAAGAAAAAGAAATGAGAAATAAGTAACAAAAACCCACAGCAGAAATCTGTAAATAATCTGTAAATAATCTGTAAATATTTGTAAAAAAGTATGAGCTGAACGCACAGAGACAGATACTCCCAGTAAAATGGTGCAAGGTGGAAATAAAGCAAAGTAAAGTAAAGAGGCATAAACGAACCATACTCAGTGTTTATGGGTACGGAGGTGACAGTGTGTGGCGGTGTGCGATGGTGTACGTTCGCTGTGTTCCTCTCCTGCCTGATGCTGTGAATCAGCTGGAACATCACTCCACTGTAATCTGCCTCCTGAAACAGGCCTGATCATCCACACTCCTCCACTCTGCTCTCTGATCATCACGTCTCTCCCGCCCCATCTCTCCCCACTTTGTTTGTGTATAATTCATTATTTTTGCTAAGCATATAGGCCCTGAATGCATCTCGCTTCAGATGCCTACCCCCCCTCCACCCTCCTCCTCCCTCGCTCCTTCCACCGAGCTCGCTCTTTAGCTCTATGTGTTTTCCCTCTGACTTCAAATGGCACTTTTTTTGAGTCTCAAATTTTTGTGTCGATGAAAAACAACAAAAAAGGGCGGAATCTAAAAGTGACGGTGTGTGCTGACAACAGCCGGCGACAACAAAGACATCCCCCCACCCCCCACCCGTCCCCTTCACCTCCTATTCCTGCTTCTTCTCCTTCCCCTTCTTCTATTATCTTGTTTCTCTAAAAGGGATGCATTTGTTTGTTCTCCTTTTGTTTTGCTCTGGAGATGTTTTCTCTCCCTCCCTGCTCCTGTTCTCCTTCCCTCTCTCTCTCTCCCCTGTTCTGCCTTATGCTCGCTCGCTCCCTTTCTTTTTGTTTTCCTCTACTGGGAGGCTCATGGGCCAAAAGCTCATAATCATTTCAAAGGTCCTTTAAATATATAATAAGAGTTCTGCATTGTGATAAACAACATGTCACAGGGAGAACATCAACATGCATGCTTCCTGTGCACGTACACACACACAAACACACACACACACACTAAGTTTGACGCTGTGTGACCTGTGCTTCTTTTTCCCTGTGTTTCTCACACACTTTTGTTTCACTCTGGATTGAGAGCGTGATGAGCGTGAAACAACACGAGTGTATAATTTTGGTCCAATCACAGAGCAAATAATAGCGAGAAAACACGATACACAAAGGAAGCGGAACAAGATGAGCTATGCTAAATGTTTCATAAAGATGCTTACACATTATTTATAAAAGCTCACAAAATAATATTGTTGATATCCTGCACCACTCTAATGCACACATTTAGATTCACTGAGGCGATCAGTCAAAGCGATGAGATCACTTAAAGTCCAACTCAAATCACAAAACTGTCATTTGTTTGTTAGACATTATGCCACCTGATTTTCAATTTAATGATATTTTTCACAACTGTTTTTTGGAGATAGATCAGAAACGCTCCTTTAACCTCTGAGTGTGTGAGCCGGTGTCCATGTTTGATTGACAGCTGAGCTGGCAGGGGCACGGAGGGGCAACGTAAACACACTTGTGCTACTGACTTGTTGTTAACTGTAAATGTTCAGATAAGAATAGAGAGCGTTCTGTCAATGTGGTAATAGTGGTATATTAAAGGATCAAATCATTTGAAATCTAAATGTCCCAGTATTAACGTTTGAGTCTTTAAGCTCTTTAATAAGCCTTTTCCCAGCAGACATCTTGTCACAGTAGGAAAAGACCTGTCTGCCCAATAAGAGCATCATCAGATGGCTCCGTTCTTTTCAAGGGTCCCAGTAAACCCTCATTACTAAAATTCCTAAAACTCAGGAATGCAGTGACATCTTTAAAATAAGATCCACATGGCCAACAGCGCTCGAGCAGTCAGACAATCAGATATGTTTTAAATCCACTCCAGATTAGACAAACTGCTGAACTTTGCGTAATTTTGACACAAATTTACACAGTTGACCAATTGCAAACTATGTTAACAGTGCTGGAACATGGGAACAAATCAGAGTGTATTTTACTTAGTGTCACCATCAGCCAATGATAGAATAGAGATGGTTACTGCTTTATACAAATACCTTAAATATTTGGTGCTTTGGTTGGTCATATGCAAAGAATTCTTCTGCCTACAAAGGCATAAAATTGTAATGGAACTAACAATGGCACCATTCTGAAACCAACAAAAATCATTTAAAATTTCTCCCTTTTTGGACAGTGATTTTTGCTCAAAAGAAAAGAGAATTTAATTCACACAGCAAATCTGTACCCTGACAATTTATCTTGCATGTTTTCAGGTTGTTTTTGTCTTCCTGAAGTCCTTTCTGCCATTACATTGCATTCATTTCTCTTTTTTTTCCAAACAAATAACCAAGTCAACACATGTAGCTTCATATTGTTCATATGCCTGGTGGGTGTCACCCTCCATCTTAATGTTAGGCTTTGCTCTAACCAACATTTCGGAGCTCCCTGACACTGTTTGCATGTAAACACGATTCAGAGAAGCAGCTTTTTCTCTCCAGAAAGATGCTGTTTGGAGGAAATTGAGAAGCTCACCCTTGGCACCGCTTCTCCCCATAAATCTTTTAGCATGTGCCTCTTGGCTAAATGACTTTGTACAGACAAAATTTAACCTCGATCCCGCCCTGCAAGCTGTGAGCATGGAGAGAGCTCAACGGCGTAGAAGAAACAAATGGAGGGGAATTTTAACTGAAGGGAGACATTTTGTGTTGTTTTGTGCTGTTTGCTCACATGTTTTTGCTGAAAAGAGGTAGAAAATACAACCTTTGGAGGAGATCTTTGGTTGTTAAAAGCAGAAGCAACACACATACCTTTTAACAAACCCTTAAGGAAAAATGAGCAATGCTTTTTGAGCCTTTTTCAGCATGGAATGACCGTATTACTACAAGAAAAGAACAGCACATCTACAGCTTCGGGGATTTTTATGAGCATTGTGATTTATTATGTTATAATTTTCTGCACTGTATTGTGTAAATGCTAAATAAAAACACAGCTAATCCATCCATCGATATAACAGTGTTCATGGTCAAACTGGAACTGGAACAGTAACAGCGGGTTGATTATTATCCACTTCTCTAAAAAGGAAAAACATTCAGGCAGTCACGGGCAAAGTTTGATTAAAAAGCCTTTAAGAGTTTTGGTTCACAGTTGGTCCAATTTAGATACATTTTCAGGAACAAATGAGGCAAACTGCATCAGTGTGTTTGTCATTTATTAATTCATTTTGTAATCTTTTTTAAACCTGGGAAATCATTTTCTTCCCTGTATTTTAGGGTAAGGGTGCAGCTAAAATAAAATGAGGGCTATTTTCGGTTTTCTGTTAAAATATATATTATTTAAAGTTTATTGTGTGTTTCTTCATTTTGGCAATAAGAAAAGATAATAAAATCCTCTAACCCAATAATCATGTTTATTTGAGAGAAAATTTTAACTGATTCAACTTTTGTTTTGAGTTTATTTCCCATACTGCATAGGGCCCCTGAAGAAACTCCACCTAGAGGACAGTCTGTATGTCGAGGTGTAATCCGGGGCCCAGAAAAACTACATACACTCAGTGCTGCCCCAGAAGTTTGACTGCTGTGAGCACAGCAATGGCTGAAGGCGTCTCAGATGAGAATATTTACAGCTGGACAGTCAGAGGTCACTTCAGAGAGAAAAGTCAGTAAATCAAACAGACTGTGACTGTAAAATGGGAGATTAAAGGAGATGGAAGATGGAAAATTATTGAATTATTCTTTTGTGTTAAGGGAATGTTTAGATTCATGCATCTGTGCCATCTGTTCTCACTTGGAGGTGGAAAAAAACTGTGGATGAGTTTGTCCCTGATCGCAGGACCACATGTACAGGATATCTTGGGAGGGACAGAAATTCTCAATCACGTTGTGACACAATAACATGATGCTAGCATTCATAACCTGAGAGAGGGATCATAAATAACTTTCCCAACAGTACTTCTCGAAAGGACTGCGATATTTTTGATAGCATTTCTTTTGTATTTTTTTCATAATAATATTTTGCCAACTGTTTTTTTTTGTGTCTGAAAAACAAAAAATTAGATGGATCAATGTTTAGTTCTGATGTATGATGTATTGTCTATAGGACGAAGAAATCTGTTTTTACTCTCTGCCCTGATAAAGACCTGATTAAACATTGGGCCTCACTGAACAAAAGCTCTAACCAGATCTTTCTCTCTGAGAGAGACTGAAGAACATTTTCTATTCTTGTGAGCAGTTTTTTCAAGTTCAGGAGCACCTAAAGTTTCCTGGATGTACTGCTTGTGAACCTGCACCTTGTTTATGTGGTCCTGGTTCTCACTTCTAGACTCAGAGCCCTCTTATTTCTACAGTCAGCCTGTGAAAGGCCGTGACCTGAACACTGCCTGTATTTGTACCAGTGACAATCTGCTCCACACATACAAAGGCACATGTATTCACACACACACACACACACACACACACACACACACACAGACTCCTCTCGTGAACCCTGACATCTCTCTCCCATATACACTCCAATTTCCAGTTCGGTTGCTTGCATCTAAAGGGGAGATGTTCCTCTTTTTTTTTTTTTTTTTAATACAATTCATCCACTCCGCTTTATTGTGTCGTTTGTTGCTCACTGCTTGTCAGAAGAGGGGAAGAGAAGAGGAAAACGAGTAAAGCATATCTTCCTTCATCTTTAATCCTGTCTTAAGGAATCAAGAGAGCACATCTGAGCTAAGATTCATCACTGGATTCAAAGAGATCTGTGGAAACAAAAGGAAGCTGTCGAAACCACATCTCGTCATCATGAGAAATCTCGGGATGGGGCCAGGTTGTTCATCCAAGAGGCAGGGCACTCGCAGGTTTACTTTTAATCATCCTGCTCTTTAAGATCTATTAATATCCAGTCTACACTCGTATTTCTATCCACAATCCAGTGTTAGTTCTCTGGTAGGTCTGTACAGTTGCAGTAAATGGAGCCTATTCTGTGACAATTGGAGAAGATTTGTGTCATTAAGCTCCTCTAACATCATCTTCTTCCTCATGTAGATAACTGGCCAAATGTCAAATACACGATGTGTCACCCAAGTATTTGGACGAGTGTGTGAGCAGAACCCATCGGATGTGAATAATGAAGGTAAAGGGATTCTCTCCAGTCTCACCTATTTTTATAATGTACAGAGGCACAGACACAGATTTCTTTTTCTTTCCACCCACAGGACCAATCGACCAGGGAAGCACACACTCTCTATAACAGGCTATGATGATCGATGTGTATTTCTCACAACAAATCCTCCAAATTAAACTGCACAAAAGGCTTATTCACCAAGTGCTATTGAGTCCACTTACGCAGTTTTCAAAAAATTCTGACATTCACCAATCTTTTCTTATTTGATGGATTTGATTTAAGTAACATGATTGTGCAAATGTATTGTTTTTTGTATTTTCTTTAATTCCACACTTGTATAATAGTTTATGATTTAAATTACAGTAATTTTTTTTTTAATTTATAATGATCTTTTTTTTTCTTTTCAATTTCTAATCTTTTCATCATTTCAGGTTTGCAGGATAATCGCGGCCTGCTTTGTCTTGCGCA
This sequence comes from Scortum barcoo, assembly GCA_023238725.1. Taxonomy (NCBI): domain Eukaryota; kingdom Metazoa; phylum Chordata; class Actinopteri; order Centrarchiformes; family Terapontidae; genus Scortum; species Scortum barcoo. The sequence goes on along the minus strand of CM041539.1, from coordinate 22,817,354 downwards.
ACATTGCTGTGAAATCACAACAGGAGGACGTGTCCTGACCCTCTCCTGGGACCGGACCAATTTCTCATTTGTAAATAAAGGATTTCAAATTAATTAGATTATTTATGATTTACAAATAATCGCAACAAAGAAATGCATCAATTAAAAAAAATCAAACAGGTTACAGTGCATATCTTTATTTTTTTATTTGTATTCATTTATGTTTCTCTGAGATTGTGGCCTGTATTGACACTATCTGTGTAAGCGTTGGGGCCACTCTCTTTGGGTTGGCACAAAAATAATCACCTGCCTTTAGGTTTTATACACACTCTTTATATGTTGAATGTGTCAAATGGTCCATGGTTTCACAGCTTCAGCTTTTTAGATAAAATGTACCATCAAATTGTATTCATTCTGAAAAAAAAAAAAACAGCTTAAGAACAAGAATGAGGAACAAATTTGGTGAACGAGACCCATTGTTTGTCTACGCCTTTCAGAACAACACACAGAGATGATCTATCAGCCAGACTATATCATTAGTCTGTTAGGTTTGGGCATAAAGAGACTTAAAATGATTTCCTTAAAGTTAGCGGACCTGTGTTGTCATGGTTACAATAATTAACACTTGGTTAATGTTAATGAGTAATCATGGTCAGTTTCTTTATATTAAAGTTTGATGTTTTGCCGCTCTATACCTTCACATGACTTCCTCCATTGCTCCCGTCAGAGGGCTCTGTCTCTTCGATGTAAACTAGTCATTTCATCATAATGACTCACGCAGGATCCTTTCTGCCCCTAAACTTAGACCTAGAAACAGAAAAATTACATGTAAGTGCAAATGTGACTGCTGCTGCAAAAACTTACCATTGTCACTGCAGAAACAGGAGCATGTATGACTGAAATAACTCTCTAGAAACAGAATAAGTAAATCACCATCACACTACATACTGATGATCCTTTACTTGTATTTTTAACAATATAAGAATCTGCCAAAGACTTAAGCTGCGTGCTGCTGTACAAGCTTTTCCCAGGAAAGTAAAAGTGTGGCCAGTAGACGTTCATTTGAATCAGTTTGGTGAAGGTTTGCTCAGCCAGAGGTGAGTCTGAAGAGCAAATGTCAAGCTGGAAAAAATCAAGCTTTAATTCAGGCTTGGAGGAGTTTAGGAGGAGAGCTCTGGTAGCAGTTATGTTGCAGGCCGTGCTGACACTGTCGGTGTGTATGTGCAGATGTGTAAAGTGATGGTCCGCAGCCTCACCAGGCTTTGTGGTTGGAGGCTACAACTGATTTTCCCCATGGCCTCTCTCTCTTTCTCACACACACAGACTGTGCAGATCTTGTAGAGTGGTCTTCTGCATGTGTTTTCGATGGGAAATAGCAGGTTGTCTTCAGGTGGATGCCCCCCCCCCCCCCGAAAGCGTGCTTCAAATCTCAGTGAAGATGCTGCAGTACTAACCAGTCTAACCAGCTGTGTAGCACGCCGATCCATGTCACATAGCACCGCTCCCACCCAACCCCACACACCCAACCATAATCCTTCAAAATGCTCTAAGGATCTATGAATTTATAATAAAGAAATATATATAGAGACTTAAACAAGAGCCAAAAGGCTGCACTAAGACACGGTGGTGCTTCGGGCTAAATGCTAACATCAGCATGCAAACATGCTCACAAAGACAATGTTAACACCATCTTAGCTGTGTTAGCATACTGATGTTAGTGCAGGTGAGGCTGAGGGGAATGCCATGAGTTCTGCACACAAACCAAAGTGGTGGACAAATTAGAGTCTGTCCTGATGATGGAGCTCGATGAAAAGTCCATAAGACACACAGCAAAGTTATTTTTTATACCTTTCATTGGGTCAGATTCCCCCCAAAATCAGATGAAATAATTTACAGCACGCTGACCAGAACAGCCTGTTTGCATGTTCCCTGGAAAGTCTGGCAGAGAGTGGTATGTTAGCAGGTTAAAAGGGAGCAAGAGGAGATTTTTCTTCAGAGAATTTTATTTTGATGTTATATTTTGTGGTTATGGCTGATACTGGGGCAGGATCAACAAAGAAACAGAGAAAAGAACTGACCCAAGAACAAAAAAAAGCTCAAACAGGCAAAACAGAAAAAATACAAGTCAACTTTGGTTGGTTCATTTATTTAACAGAGGGAGAGAGTTGAAGGACTTTACAGGATTAAAAAGTGATCCTGAACTGGCCCTATTCATCCTAAACAATGTATCTAATATGTCTGAGACGTGGTTTTAGTCCATGTTAGTATCATGTTAGGTCACATTACTGTAATTCAGCTGGTTATAATGTAACATCTGATGTTCGTCTTCATATGAGCTGTGTGAAGATTTAACATCACTATGAATGTTAATAACATTTCTCAACAAAATGATTTTTATGTAAACGTTAGTAATGTTAGGTGTATGAACGGTACTAAAACAAAGTGGACTTTTTTTCACTGTTGTCATATTACAATTACTACTCTTACAGAGCCACAAGTAGATACATCATCACTATGCATCCTGCAAACAGCTGTGTTTAAAAAAGAAGCGCTAGCCAGATCAAGATCTCTATGACACAAAGCAGTGGTACACTACACACACAGACACACACACACACACACACTGCTTTTGTCCACAGGGACCACCAAAATCAACACAAAATGAAGGTTCCTTGTATTTGCATTTTATGTTTCTAAAATAAATGTGAATAATTGTCAAATTGGTCAATATGTGGCCCAAACCAGATGTATAAGAGAGATATTGGACCTTGAGGTAGATCAGTGACCACTGACTTACAGAGCAGAGACAAACATACTAATAAACTAATAAACATTTGTTTTGCAGACATGCTTTAATTGAGAGATCAGATGAGAATATTAAAAAACTGTCTAACTTTATTATTTGTGTGTGTGTGTGTGTCAAATAAAGTGACAGTACAGTCCACTCTGATTTATCATTGCATATGAGCAGTCTGCAGTCGGAAAATGCATATGTCTGAATATGTCTGAGTGTGTGACTCCATGCCTGAGCATGAACAGAACATAAAGACACTTTATAGACACACAGTGTGTGTCTTTGCGGTGTGTAGAGGTATGCGGCTGGCTGCTGGCGGAGTGTCGGTGGGTCTGCGACTTCACAGGGATTCCAGTGAAAGGTTTTAATTAGCCGCTGACTTGGGTCTTGGCAGCCCGTGTGGAGATGCTTATTGAGGACCATAAATCTGCAGCAACGAGTACAGGACCACACCCCGGGGCACTGCAGACACCCGGCTGTCCCAGCCATCCACACCTCTTTACACCACAGACCCCCAGTGCCAGTTCCGACAGATACACTGCATTTCCTCCAGCTTGCACACACACTCACATTCTGCACACACACATGTGCACCTATTCATTTCCACAGGGGATGTTTCAGAAGACTTGTTGCAAGCTGATTTTAAAAATGGCATTGTGTCACACTGACTCAGTCTCTATCCCCTCTGTCACATACTGAAAGAGTGATTAACACTCACTCACTCACAGTTAACCTGTCTGTCCTCTGGTGGTTTTATCAGGCATGGCAGTGTCTGGAGGTAAAGCTCTGAACCACGAACAGCTTTTTGCTTTCCCTCAGTAATGCTGCAAAGCCTGGAACTGACAAACTGTAATTGTAATGTGAAGTGTTTGCATCAGCATATGCTGATTTGCAACTGTAACTTTCTCTTTCCATAACCCAACAGTCACATGAGATCATTCTTATTTTTTGAAATCTATATTGTATCATGTCCATTCTTTCCACTGACTTTGTGCATAAATTTGCCAAACCTCCTATGTGATCTAACCTCAAAGGAAAATTGGGTGTGATTCCTGTAAATGTAACTATAGTGACTTTACTTATGTTTTGGGAATATTTGGTAACATCAGGACTCATATAAAACTACATACAGCAAAGCAAGCTGTGTCATCCTGCTACAGCAAACCTGATTTTTACATGAATTGTTTCACAAATAATCACAAACTGCAGATCTACGTACATTTATCTCATGTCTTCTTCAAGTAGGTCCAAATATACATCACTCAGACTGATGTGAGTGAATGTTAAAATTTTGTCTGAGGCCTCAAAGTGGGATGAGGGCATGAAGTATTGTATGCATGTCTGTGTCACTTCCAATGTGCTTTCCTCTGTATGTTTTTTTATTTAATCTATAAGACAAATGATTTCACAGGCCTCAGCTGGGATCATACAGTACCAGTGTGCGGACAGATTACAGGCCCAGTGCTGTAGTGAAATGATTTTACTGTAATGGTTGACGATTCTTTATGGTCAGGGCTGGCGCTTGCAGCCATGTGCCACTAAATGTTTGGTTTTTGTCCATGGAAGCAGAATGACGATGAAAATTCACTGTGCATTATTATGACAGCGTTTCAGGTGGATTTCTTCCTCCTCCTGAGCAGACGAGGAAGCTTCATCTGGCAGACTGAGGCACAGAGCCATTAGCATACTTATGAACTTTCACACTGTCTTAATTTTCAAATTAAACACCTGCCTCGTTCTGCCGCTGAGGTGTTTCTGTGCACCATCTCTCTCTCTCTCTTTCTCTCTCTCTCTCTTCCTCTGAGTGTTTCAGAGCTTTTTTTCTCTCTTCCCCTTTTTTGCCTCTATCTCTCTCTCCTTCCAAGTTTTTAACTTCTGATTGTCTTAACATTACAGAAAAGCACGTATGTTTATCTCCCATGTGTTTCTATGTGTGCAATCTGAAATGTAAATTCACATCAAAGTTATGCTATAGCTGTTTGTGTTGACCTTACACAAACGAAATATTCATTTTATTATGATGTAAACACATATCAGCAACACATTTAGAATCTTTTAGTATCTCTTAAATGTAATATCTGAAAATTATTTTACCACTTTTACTATAGGCCAACAAAACAAGTATTTAATCATTTATCCTGAGGAAAATGGTTGTGCAGCAGTTGCATTGGGAAGAGTGCAAAAAACAACAAAAAAAACAAAAAAAACAAAAACAAAACAAAATACACAAATGGTTAAAAATATACAAAATAAATAAATAAATAAATAAGTGGTATATATATCTAGGTATGTACAATATGTATGTATGTACAATATAAAATCTAAAGTACAGAGAGGTGTATGTCAACTCAGAATGTCAATTAATTATGTCCATGATATTGCATGTAATGTCTCATTATTGTACATTATGTTTAATTATGTCCCATGAAGCAGATATGTCATAACTGTAATCCACAGAGAGACAATAACCTGAAAGATAGAGAGAGATTAAATGAATGGGCAGAACAGAGCTGAAATGGAGGCTGTAGTCACTCTGTGCTGTCCTGCTGCTTGGTTGAGGTAGATGACTTGTAGAGTTTGACTGCTACATGAAGAAAGGACTTCCTGTGGTGTTAGGGTGAGGCTCCTGTCCACGAGCAGCACCTGTCTCAGTTAGTGGCACAGACTGCCCTCACACACATGTTGGGTGTTTACCACCAACCTCCTCCTCCTACCAGTGTTAAAAAAAAAGCCAACTTGTATTTTTTGGCCTAAAACAGTAGTTTAAGTTGGTAAAACCTGAAAATATAAAATAAATATAAATATAATATTATTGACATTTAAGGCAATCATGTTAGTTAGCCCCCTCCTTGACAACAAAGCAAGCCAGGTGACGACCAGGTCCCCAGGTAAGAGCCACAAGCCCACCATGTTTTTGCTCCAAGTGAGTTGTTAATATTTATGTCTTTAAGTTGGGATTCAATACAAGGGACAACAGTTCTGCTAACTCTTATTTCTTTGTTGTGAAATGCGGGGGTCTAGGTCTCTTACTGGTTTGTGTCTAAAGCTAATTTTCTGAGTTGGCACTTTTCACTTTAAGTCTATTGGGAGGTGATCTGTCGATCTTCCCGAGCCATTGGTCTTGGACATTGTGGCTGTGCTGCCTCGAGCCGTGTGAGGGTCTGAGCTAGAGTCCACACAGGTAGGTTTTAGCCAACTTTTAATTAAATTAAGTTAAAATTATACGAGAATTGTTGAGGAGTGTTGTGCAGTATGTTGTAGATTAATGGAGAAGGTAACCTACACATTTTCAACTAACATTTAAACACAAACAGCTTTTCAGTCATTAGCAAAAGCTAGCGGCTAACTGATGCTAGCTGAGTAAACACCGTTCAAACAGGACAGACATGTTATCTTCTGACTGGTTGGTGTTGTGTTAATTCATGCTCGCTAACTTGTTACAGCTACAAGAGAAGCCATTAGGGTTTAATGCTAACTCAAAATTGTGGTCGCACATTAGCTGACATTTCATGTCATGTTTCAGAAGTCTTGGCGGTGTTACTACACAGTGGTAATAACACTCATGCTCCGTCTGTGCTCCAGGACCGCAGCAGGTGAGCAGGTTGGTTTCACAGTCGGGACAGAGCGCGGAGCTGCCTCTCTACTCAGTTCTCTACCGTCTGCTGGTCTCAGTAAATGACTGTGTTGAGACAGTGGTGATTTAATAAGTTAACGTTAAACTATAACATGATTATTATCTGCGCGGGTGGACGAACTCAGATAACCAATGTGTGTGTGAAGGTAGGCTACAGTTATTTTGCTCTCACTTTAAATAATCTCTCTCCAATGCATCAATCAGCAGTAATATGTGTGTGTGAAGGTAGGCGGCCTATATTGTGCACAAATTTTGACGATATGTTCAATGATGAAAAGAGGCAACAATAACTTAATATGAACGCAGCTCAAACCAACCCGGTGCCTCAGCACGGTGACCAAGCTTTGATAAACACACCGGCGTGTCCTCATGTATTTTAGCTGGGTCACTCCACCGAGAACAGCTGAGTTTTCCTCTACTACAGCTGAACAGCTGACATGTGGTCGGTCACAGTCTCACAGTGTGCCCTTCATTAATATAAACTTCGGCCTCAAAGCTCTCTGTCATCAGACTGTCCTGACCTGTCCCTGAACTTCACACAGGGACAACATGTGTGACACTTTATTGAGTTGTATTAACGTTTACATCAGGCTGAGTTCAATAAATCATGATTTAGTTGAAAAAATGTTTATCCACTAATTTGGAATTATTTTAGAGTAATAGCTTATTTTGATTCACAGTATTTTAATGACCAATGTATTTTAGTAATTCATGTGTTGGTCTTTTCCTGTCTGTCAACACAAGGACACTGACCCAAAAGAGGAGCAGACAAAGGGCCTCATTGTTGGTATCCTCACTGTGTTGGAGGATAATAACGCAGCGCAGCTCCTCAAAGTGTTTTGAGTGTTGCTGTTGTTGTGGAAGAAGAGATTGTCCTTCAAGATCTCCCTGACCTGCCAACTGCTTTTGCTTACCTCTTTGGATTGATCTATGCTTTAAACCTTAAGTACCCGAAAAGATCTCAGGTACACATTTGAAACTGTTTTCATGGAACTTGGTACAGACTGTACTCTCTGCAAGCGTCAGATCCCTCAAAAACAAACTCCTTCAGTGAATCTGTAAGTTAACTGATAATGTTGGATCTGGAATTGTTGACCTCTAAAAGTTCCCTTCTGTCTATCCAACACCATGTTAATTTACTCTTGCTGTTACTCACTCTCAACTATTATGTACCTCGATCTCCCACTCTATTATATTTATTTAGCACTTTATTGGGTTTTTCTTAAACATGTTACATGTTAAGATTCGGTGTTTGTAAATTGTCACATAGTATTGAGCAGCGTTACAAGAAAGAATTTGCTGATTATTTTGAGACCCGAAATTATGACGCTCAGTAACCTTGTTAACAGATTTATTAGATTCATAGTTGTGTATCATACTGGTTCTGTATGGTCTTGTATACATGACTCATGTTTGATCTTTTATTCAATCTCAAAGTTTACAAGTATGAAATGTAGCACAAGTTGACTGCTAGGACTGGGACAATTGGGTCTCATTAGTTTGCATTTACTTGACCCTGTTGGAAGGGATTTGATGCTGGTACTTAAATAAACATGCTTAAATAAAACATGTTTTGAATGTATATGTTGTAATTAATTATACATTTGATTAGAATTAGTTATTGGTTCTAAATTATAAAGTTGAGTTACATTATAAACTATTGCAGTGTGCAATTTTAAATTCCTCTTAAATTATTCTGCTATACTAACTTAACCAAATTAAAGTGGATTCTCTGTTCGAGTTATTACAATGTAAAATTAGAAGTTAGTACAACTTACAGTTGAGTTGACAAAAAATCAGAATTCAGAGTTGAGCAAACTCAAAAGCAAAACTTTTATAAAATATAAAAAAATAAAAATATAAAATTTTGCAAAATATTTAGTTTAATTGCCCAACTTAAAATGTTATCAAAGTTTGTTGCCTTGAAATTTTGAGTTCACCCAACTTTTCTTGTTTTGCAGTGTAGCCTGTACCACTCAGTAAAGAAGACCACAATGCCCCTGTACTCAGCCTCCTTCACTTGCTTCTGCAGGTGGCAGTGCATGGAGTTGTCTCTGATGTTCAAGGTACAGAGGCTGAAAAGAAAGGGTGACAGGACCATGGCCTGTTGCTGGAGGAGCAACCGCACCACTGCATCACCCTCAGCTTTCTCAGAAGCAGGGCAAGCCAGATGTTGTTAAACACACAACTTTAGGCTGGTTGGCAAACTGAAGGGGCGGCAGTTATGGTTTAACCAAAGGCCATAGGTTTGACAAGACCAGTCTCTCCAGGGCAATTAAGTGGGAAGTTAGCGTCACCGGTCTGTAGTTGCTGGTGGTGCTTGGTTGCACCTTGTTTGGTACAGGAATCCATAGCACAGGGATTTTCTAGACTCAGGTTTAAGATGTGTTGGAGTACTCCACACAGCTGGACAGTATGTGTTTGGAGTACCTCTCAGGCTGTCAGGACAAGCAGCTTTGCTTGAGAAAAGTCTACCCTGCTCTCTCCTCACCTGTTCTCCTGTGATGGCCAGTGTGCAGTGTGTGATGGGTCCACATGTGTTGTTGAGGAGAGCTGGGAACTAGGGAACCTGTTGAAGGAAAGATTAAACTTGTTGGCCCAGTCTCTTCATCAGTCCTCTTGTAGTCAGTGATACTTCTCATCCTATTCAACATGTCTGCTGCGGTTTTTTGTTCCAGCTTCCTCCTGTAGCTGTTCTTGCCCTGATTAATGCTTACTTTAGAGCTTCCTGAATCCATCTCACCTTCTCCTTCTCCATCTTCATTCAAAAATACCTTGATGTCTCTAGTGACCCAGAGTTTGTTTTCAGTGAAACAGGTAATGAAGGTCCTCTCCATATGAGTTGAAGACCACAACCCAGTCTGGTTTTTTTTTTCAAAGCAGCCTTGCAGAGCCTTACTGGCCTCCTGTGATTCTGGTACCAGTAGTCATAGGCTTCCATTGGACCCAAGGCTTATACAGGGGTAGAAGGTGGATCAGGTTGTAGTCTTTCGAGGGGAGGGAGGGCTGTGGTTCTGTATGGCTCTGCTTAAATGTGGGTAGAAACGCAGCCAGAGTGACTTGGTTTAAATCCCTGGATATCATGATGAAGGCATTGAGGTGCTGCATATGTAGTCTTGTGATGAATGGGTATATCAGTCACAAGCAACAAATTTTAATGGCAGAAGAGGGGGATGTAAGCAACGGGTGTCCGAGCTACACACGGATTCTTTAATCATGATATGACCAGGGCTGCAGTATTTCTTGTTAACGTGAATGGCAAGTCCACGACCTTTCCTCTCTCCACACACTCTGCAATTCCTGTTCACCACACAACCAGGAGATACATACAGGAGACTGTCTGTCTCCTCACCAGGGCTACTAGCTCATCCATCATGTTAGCCAGAAATCTCACATTCTCAATAATTATGGAAGGCTGATGCATATTTTTCTGCCCTGTATTCCCTGTACTTTCTCCTCAACTCTACAGGGATTTAAGGTCTTTCCTCTGGCACTTGGTCCAGGCGACAACAGCAGACCTCTGTTTAAAATCATGGCTCTGTTTACACCGTAACATTGTGCAAGGACAGAGACACAGTTTAACAAAAGGAAGTATTCACTTGTTATCCTGTTAGTAGTGACGCAGCTTTGAAACAAAATGGAGATGTTCGTGTCAGGAGGTATATTATTGAACTATATGAAGAATCTGGTATGTGTGTGATAATGCATATGTGAGATTATATGGGGAAAGATTTGAAAAACTGTCGAATAAAGTATATTTTTAAAGAATAAATAAGGATAGTAATTAAAAAAATAATTCTTGTAATACCAAGCCTATTTTTGGTTTGATCTGCTGGTTATCTGGATTAATTTATTCTTTTCTTTATGCAATTTCAGAAATGGTAAAAAACAAGCCCATCATGATATCCCAGAGCTCAAGGTGACATCTTCATAAAACCATGTGTATAAAAGCTGAATATATTAAGGTGGTCATTTGACTAAACTCAAATATGTAAGCCCAAAACTGAAATAATATAGGACTTTGACAGAAGGGCCCTCTTTAATACACCACCCAAGATAAGGTGATATAGCATGGCCCAACATAAGGCCCTCATCAGTTCAGGTTTTACTGTAATGGTGCATATTCCAAAGCAAGTTTTATAATACATTAGCATGAACAGGTTGACACACAGTAAGCCTGCAGCTTCTTGAGCCACTAGAGCTCAAGAGCCCCGAGGGAGTATTTTCACTGTGGGTTTTACTTATTTATTTATTTATTTATTTATTTTTCCTTTTGTGTTTCATTTTACATCACAGGGAACCAAAATAAAAAAAAAGGTTTCTTTGACTTCTAATACTTTTTAAATATCTGATTCTGACTTTGCTGCATGATTTTGATGAATAAGAAAAGGTAATTATATCAATATCACAAAAGTTGTCTCATGCCTCTTATGCTGGTTCAATTTCATTGTACACAGGCTGTCAAGAATGTCACACTTCTTTAAGTTCACTTGTCACAGATGTCAAATTTCTCTCCAGCACTACCTCAAACATTTATACCTGCTGTCGGCCCCATGTGTATCCAATATCACCATGGTGATGGTACTGTATTGAAAAATAAAATATGACCAACATTAGCTGACACTAAAGAACAAGAACAATTTGCCAACCACTATGCTTTGTCAGAGGACTGCTTTCCTTTTCTGCTGGAAGTATTTTTAAATATTCAGTCGGTCCCTTGATTTCATACATTCATTCATTCATACATTTGTTTATTGCTCTACAGTAGCTACAAAGTAGTCCACGTTGCCTCCTCTCTTTTTTCTAAACCAAGCCTGAACGCATTGTTGTTACTTCTTTTTAACAGGCACCTATCCACACTATATATCTATACAGAGTCCACTCCTTTTAATCATTCTCTGTGTTGATGCTGTCTTTCTTTCTCTCCATGGTGTGAAAGACATTACATTTGTCTGCTGTCAGTTAGATCCCTGCTAATTAAAGAAAAGGTCACAGAAAGCAACAGAGATGCCACAGAGAGAAACACTGAGGCTTCATGCCAAGAGACAGCACTGACTCACATTACAGTATCAGTGTTGGGACATATACTGCATGTTTTCCTTTGGTGTCCCAGTCCAGTCTAAAAAAGGACAATTCAGCAGAGAGTTGTGGCATCCTGTGATAGCCCAAATGCTCTAGTTAAGGTATTTAGCCATTTTACTGTGAACTTTTGTGGTCCTCTGACATATTGCAGAATCATAAATTAACTTATTTATTATTCATTTTATATATTGTGCTTTATGACAAAAACCTGCCGTCTCAGCTGAACTTTGTGTATAGTGCTAATAAGCAAATATGACCCTTGGATATATCCTGCCCTAACATTAAAACTGAGTGATAGTGCAAAAGATTATAATTCATATGTAATATACATGCTTTATTACCTTCAGTGCCATTTTTTTAAATGATTTATTCAACAACATCTTCACATGGCAACTACAGTATTGTTTAGATGCAGAGAACAATGTTACAGCAAATAAGGTGTTTTTAAGGTTAGGCAACTGAAACAGTTACATTTAGGGAACTATTTAGAGGACATACTTAGACAGTGGACCGTGGACAGTGGTCCATTATGAACATAAATCCTAGAGATACCAGGCTGAAATATCAACAACAACATAATAAAACATATACAGGTCAAGTATAAGTTTGTAGAATGACTCTTTGTCACACATATGATGAGGACACACACATGCTTAAGCTTTTAATACCGCAGCCTTTCAAACATCCTTGCTTGGGCTGTGATGTTTGAGGTAGACATCTGCCATCTCCTCCATCCTCACATTTCTCCTCTCCAGCATTTGACTCACAGTCCATCATTCACAAAATGACTCCCCCAACTCAAACACTGCAGCCCCAGACTCCATAAAATCTGAGACACCCTGCTATACAATATACATGTGTATGTTTTCTGATGGCAGACTACAGTAGATTTTGTTATCACCTTAAATCAGTTCAACAGAGCCTCTTTAAAAAGGACGATATGTTAGAGAATAAAAAATAAACGTCAAGAGGGAGGCATCCTGACAGAGGAATGACAGATTTGGTCTGTATGTGAAAGCCCCACCTAGGACGCCTGGCAGGCAGTAATGCTGTGAGCGAAGGCAAACCTCATAAAAGGAGCGGCGTGTAAGGGAGATGGGCTCCGTCGCCTGCGGGGGACTAATGGCAGCCGAGAGGCAGCAAAGCCTGAAATAAGGAGATACTAAAATTTATGAAAAGAATCAGCCATCCAGCCTGATTATCACTCTCACAGAGGAGGAGGTGAGAGAGTGTGTGTGTAACAGCAAAGAGAGATTTTAAAGGAGAGGTGAGACATGTATTCAGCAACACATCAAAAGCATCAGATAGTTTCCCTCCTCCTCTTTTAGCGGAACAAGAAGTTCTGTGGGGACGAAACTTCACCTTGTGGTCTTAAACGGATACAGTTTTTTTAAAGAAACAGGTAAGGATTTTGAAAAATGTGCCCTTTTTTTAGGCCTAAAGCTCCATCAGAAGTAAATCTTTCTCACAGCCTCAAAACTGTCTTAAGAATAATTTCTCCCTCTGTCCAAGGTTTAGGTTTGCACCCAGAATGATGGGAAAGTCGTTACTTCTGGTTTGTTTTATGTCACCTATATCACACTGATGAACCTCCATGCTCTGAAATATGGAAAAAAAAGAGTCTTCTCTCTGATTTTAATGCAAAAATGTAATCATGGTACCATGCAAAAAAAAATGCAGAAACACAGTCATGCCACTGTACGGGGTATACTGAATCATCCAATTTTATGAGTTTATACCATTTATGTTTTTGTGTTTTGGTATTTCTTTCAATCCAAATCACATTGTTACACTGCCATCACATGGAGCTGTTGGCACATTCAGTGTGGACTACACACCATTCGACCTCGCTGGGGTTTTGGATCTGTGGTGGGCCTCAGAACATTTTTCTGGACCAACAGCCTCATAGTATGTGCTGTGGCTGTTTGAAAATGGAAAAAGGAAATGGTCAGAAGTAGGAAAAATTGTAAGGTACCATTGCATTACACAAGTGTCCTGTGAAAATTAGCCTGGTCATATTCTCTTCAGTTCAAGCCCAGATATTTGGCAAAGTCCTTGTCTTTCCTGTTTTGATGTGATCTCTTGGGGTGGACTCACAGATTAGAGTTCACCTTTTTTCAACTGATCAGCAGAATTACCAATACAAATGTACTGTGTTTAGTAAAGAGGAATTCATTGTTCTAGCACTGTGTCATCACCTTGTTCAAGACAATGTTAGTTTAGTAATATTAGTAGAAGTAGAAAGACAGTTTACACTTTGTTATCACTCTGCTCCATTTATTACTCACACCAGAACAATGATATAACACTGATTTTAGGACGAGTGCAGGGAAATTTTATTGGACACAAGGCAAATGTGACTGTACCTCTACTTCTTAGCTCACTGTGAAATTGGTGACTTCATTACTCGGTAATTTACAATGTGTGATTCTAATTAGACCAGTCATCCTTGGAGAACCGTCACAGTATATTTCACTAAATTCAAACAGAGCAGCTACTCATCCATAAACACCAATGAACAGATAAGTTGGGCTAAGTTGGAGTATAGTTTTTAATCTTCATGGAGAGACATAAATAAAGGCATCCATTGATTTGTTTGACTCTGGGTGAGCAGCAAAAAAACCCAACATAATCTGAAACTAAACTTTACATTCATCCTTCTTATTAAAATGTAAAATAATACTCCAACATTGTATAATGCTTTGCTGCCAAATGTGGTGTATGTATGTTACATAAAACTGTTGTATCATATCAACCTGAAAGCAGCAGTGAGTTTAATGATAGCACTTCAACATGATCTGACCCACTCATTTGAAAAGCTATTACGAGCTGTTTGGCTAATCAGTCGATTAGTCCCGAACTATTACACTCTATTTATCAAGTGGCCAGGGCTCCCAGCTCACCTCATGCTTTGCTTCCATCTGATCCTGGCGCGGGGATCCGCTGTTTGGCAAGAGAGGGCCTATAAATAAAGCGAGGCCTGCACAAAAGAATGTGTTAATTACTAATTAGAGAGAGAGGGACCAACTGAGTGTTTGCTTGAAAGCTACACTGCGTGTGTGTGTGTGAGAGAGAGAGAGAGTGTGCATGTAGGTGGGTGGGTGTGTTCAGCGCTCATTCTATTGTGAGCTACAAACCGATGGTGCCACCAGGAAGAAACACTTCAGATCAGATGGAGGAGTCAGGGGTCATAGATGATATTTTAAAGGTGCAGTGAATACGATTGATGACATCATTCTGTCTGTGGGTGTTAGAAAGACTATTGATGTTTTTGGCTTTTAAAAGTCACTTTCTTGGAAACCCCCACCCCCCGTCTGCGTAACACAGACAAAAAATGATGCAAAGCTCACTCAGGTGACGCAGATGTGACACTCACCCAGTGCCACATCTGTAACCCACATATGTACACAACACAAAACACCACAGTACATTTATGTTCTCATAGTGCACATGTGTCACAGGAAAGGCTGAAGGGTGATACTCCATATCACCCAAAACAGAGGCCAAGCTAGGAGCCCTCAGAGGCTGTCATATTAATAATACAACATTACTGGACTGTACAAACAACACAGTGACTATTTCCTTGTTTTAGATTTATAAGAAAGTTACTGCAAGAGGAAAAACCATAAGGGTCACTAAAATCAAAAGGTTTCACTGCAGTCTATCAATTTGATTTTGATGGGCGGAAATGTTGGCAGGACAGAGGAAGGGTCACTACGAACATTAGGATTCATCCTTCGAAGAACATGAATATCGACAACAAACCTCATGGAAATGTGATCATTTGTTTTCCACTTACACTGTCACACAGAGGTGCTCAAGGGGAAACTTTGACCTGATGGGGGCACCATGGGCGAGGTTACAAGGTTACCAAAAACATTTGGGATCATTTTCAGGGGGTCATGAATTGGAGGTCATCATGGGTCTGCTCAGCTCCTGACTCCTGGGGTTGTGCTAAGTCTTGGATCTGTGTGTCTATGTAATAACCAGGTGGATCCAGGTGGCCCTGTGACTGGTCCGATTCCATGCTGTGTCATTATCACCACAGGAGAAAACTGGCCTTTTGATGAAAGAGTGTGAACTGCTAAGTTCAGGGTAATAACAGGTAGATCTCTTAGAGTTGAGCATTTGGCTTAATTATTCTTGGGGCTATACTCTGATTGTGTTCGCTCTCTTTTTAAAATCTATGCAAATATGGTTTAGGTAGATTTTTCCACAAGACTGTTTCTATTTTCTGTTCAAAGGAACAAACCTACAAACAGCCACAACACATACAGTATGTCCACGCCAACTTTCACAGCAATGAGATCGGCATGTGCTGAGATATCTTGTTGTAGGACCACTTTAATACACAGACACAGTCATAAAAGTCATGGAGGTCAAGTGTCTGAGACTTTAGAGTGATGTCTGCATCTTGTCCCTTTCAATAACAATCGCTATTGTTGCTAAACCTTGACCATGATGTTTTAGTCGCCTTAAGTTTACCAAACCCTAAACATAGCATAGCCGATGTCACCATCCCTTGGCCAAACCAGCAAAAAGTGTTTCATAGTTTAACATTTGTGGTGGTATTATCGAAAAGCTCCCCAGCTATGGATACAAAGCCACAACTTGGTCTCAACAGCTGGGACACAAACAATCATATTTTGGCAAGGAATTCCACACATTCACCTTCACTTCACCTCCAAGCAACTTTTCACACAAGCGCTGAAAAATACTGAAACTCTTGACTACAGTAAATAAGCCTTGCCACCCAGTTAGCGCGGAGGATATTAGTGTCATACGAAAAGTGGGTCCTCTCTCGCTCACTTCCCAACCTGCCATTATAACTGTGCCATGAAAATATTGCCATAGCCGATCGTCTCCTCCCCCCTTCCCTTCATCTAAAAAGAATGTTTTCATAATATGAAATAATATTGCCCTGTTTGCAGCTGCCGCCGCCGCTCGATAATGGGGATGCAGGAGTGAAAGAAAAGTGGGTGAATTAAACTTTAAGGAGACGGCAGCGGAAATTTAGTGGTGTCTATTAAAACTCGCATTTAAAGGAAATGGGGGGGAAACAAAGACAGAGGTTTGAAATAATAGGTTTGCGGGGTTTCTTCCCTCATTTTGCACACTCCTGGTTGGCTGACTGGGTGCCAGTTTGGCGAGGCCTCGTCATTAAAGATGGCATATGCAGCCGACGGGTCCCTCAGAGTAATGCGAACTTCTGCAGCCTGTCTCCCCAGACTCACCCCCCCCACACCCCCGCCCCGCCCGCCCGCCCGCCTTCCTCTCACTGATGTTAAAAGAAATCTTTATTGTCAGTCACATATCCTATTCACTTTGTTCACCTGCACTGACAACCCTGAGCTGTGTGTGAGAGAGAGTGTGCACAGGTGAGTGCACGCGCTATCCATGCGTGTGTGGGTTTCACATGCACAGGGAAAAAAAAAAAGCGTGCGAGGATGCAGCGGGTTTGTATGTTGCTGTGTGTACTGTATGTGTGTGTGCCCACTGCTGTAAAGTAGCCACACTACCACCCCTCCCCATCCCCCACCCACCCACCACCCCTGTTCATCTCCCTCCTCTTCTAGATGTCAGCATCCCTGAGTTTCTAAATGCTCCCTCATTAGCTGAAATCTGTTTGAAACCTCGAAGTGAGAGGCTGGTAACGAAGTGGTGCCGGCTCCATCCCTCTATCTCCCAACGTCTGACAGGTGGGGAGAAAGAGGGGTGGGGTTGGGGTTGGGAGTGCTGTTTGATTTGAGGATGAGGGGGTGACTGAGGGGAGGAGGAGAAGGAGGAAGCGCGGGAGGAATGGATGTGGGAGGTGGACCTCGGTGATGTGGAAGGGTGGGTAGCGGGTTGCGTGTGTGTGTGTGTGTGGGGCGGGGGGGGTGTCACCAGCTTTGCGGAGTCTCTCCACCCCAGAAAGCCTTCATGTGTCTTGCTGCTCCTCTGTGACTGCAGCACCTCGATGGGAGAAGGATGACAAGTCCGAGTAAATTATTTATCTGGCTCAGCCACAGAGTTTGCCCCACGCTTCATTATACCTGATTGGCTCCTTAATGGGGTGAATCATTTGAAGGCGCTGGGCCAGTTGCCGAGATGGCCTCCTGAAGAAGACGGCAAGTTTCTGATCTTTCCCACTGTAATGGGGAGGAAGAGACCAAAGTCCAGACACTTTTTCTTTGAAATAAGAAGTGGTGGTGTGGCGGCCGCCTGAGTTTTTAATGATGGGGCTCCTTTAGTGGAGTCTCTACTGCAAACGTGCTGGTGACAGTTCAACCAAAAGATAGTGCATAGATAGTGCATGGATACATGTCAATTTATTAACTGCGCCCGTTATGTAAATGATTTCTTTGAGCTGTGTTGCACCACTGTCAACAGTTTAAGGAAATTTCCCCCTGAATAAATTTGCTTTGAAGAACATCTTCATGCCTTGATATTAAACTACTTTGCTCTTAAAATGTAGTGTGAAAGCCTTTGAAAGGCAAGTGTCAACAAAATAGCAGCAAAATAATTGCACTAAGTGCGGGGAATCTAAACTCATCGAGGAGTTGTGATTGGCAGCCCGTCACTTGGAAAACTTCACAGTAATTACTTTACTCCAGGTGAGGCAGTGGGATCTACTACTTGTTTATGGAGATGGAAGTATCAAAATCCTCTGGGTGACGAGTTAAAAACTCCTGGCATACAATCTGTCGGCTGTCTCGTGACCCCCGACGCCGGGGCTGATAAGAGGCGGTCACGTGCGCCCGAGGAGCTACCTGGGAGTGATAGAGGGAGATTTTCCACTGCACATCACTAAGCAAATTGAAACTTTTGCATCTTTTCCTTATCTGCAGCTGTTTTTTTCTCCACAGAGAGAGATAAGAGTTCATGCTTAGAGAGACTGATTATCTCCTAAAATAAACAAATACGGACAGCCATGTCTATCAAGGCACAACAAAACCTCTACCTCCACCACTCCTATATATTTATATATATATATATATATATATATATATATATATATATATATATATATATATACATATATATATATATATATATATATATATATAGAGAGAGAGAGAGAGAGAGAGAGAGACATATATTCACTGTGCTGACTCCAGGAAAGAGGAGGGGAGTGCATGTTTGGATTAGTTTGGCACCACCAAAGAACTTTAAATTGAATTCCCCTTTTGAAATACACACACTGTACTATAATCAGACATGTCAAATTGCAAAGTGCATCAGCTCATCTTGTTTCATTTAAAAAATATTTGAAAATGAATTAGATCACAGGGTCATAGTCATCTTAATTCCTTCCAAAGTCAGGTGATTCTCATTTGCTTTGGGTTAATATACCCAAGGGAATACAATTATGGAACAATTAAATTTGCATTAATGAGGTATACAATGAAAGAGTTGACTGCATTAAGAGCTTGGTTTTCTGTGTGGAAAACAACCGATACAGTGCAAACTGAAGACAAACAAGCACATTTTTTTCCAATTATTGTTTTAGAATATAAAGTTACAAGCTATTACCTCCTCTGTTTTAGTTAGTGTGTTTATCTCTATAACTAAGTGGAGAGAGTTAGATGAAGAAGTTGAACAAAAGTGCACGTCTCCAAGAAGCTGGCTGATTTTCAATTAACCTAATGACACAGAGTCCGATGCTATCTGTTTGCTTCTGTTAGCTCAGGTGGCACGATGGATAGACCGCGTGCACTCAACACATTCGACAAACAGTAAGAACTGTGACTGCGTTACCTCATGAATCACGGGAACTCAATGACAGTGGATATCTCAGTTAGAGAAAATGGAGGGCTCCTATCAGCTCTTGAAATAACCAAGCGTACCTCCCTTGTCTGGCTCTTGTCAAGGCTGCTGGCAGCTTGACACACTTTCAGCGGGAGGTCACGGTTAGCGAAATGTGACCCTCCATTTCTTCCCCTCTGTGCTGACCTTTCACTGGGCCGGCAGGCTAATTTTTTGCTTCAATGGCCAGCAGTCGGGATGTGTCACTTAATTCAACCTGAAAAGGATACAGGTATGCATGACACCAGCGATTGAATTGTACTCTCCTCGGGTTGATCCGGGGAGCATATGGGGAGAAATGGGAGCTTTGATTTAATTTCACAGCCAGCCTCAGACATGGAAGGGGACAAGATACCATTAGCTGTAAGAACATGAAGTTACACCGTGCTTTTTTTTTATGTTTGGGAACAGTGTATGCCCTGTGTACATGATCTAGGTGATTTCTGAATTAAATTAAAATCATGCAACCGACGCTGACAGGGCCAGCTGGGTCTGAAAACGAATGGCAAAGTAAAGAAAAGAAAGTTGGAAACTGAAAATGCTGAGTCACTTTTTGATCAACAGCCACAACAACAGCTCACAGATGGTCATTTTATGCTGAGCAGTACCAAGATTTCATTTGATGTGTGTTTTAAACTGCCCTGCCACGCTGCTAAAAGCCATTGCTTAGTTTCTATGGTACAACAACAATACCGATTCCAATTAAAGCTGTAGTTTTACCTGTTTGTCAAGTAGTATGGGACAGTTGTTAGAGTATAGAATAACCTTTGATTAGCCATATATGAATCTATCTATTGAACTACCCCTCAAAAGAGAGCCATTGTGACTGATTAATAATAGCATATTCCATGTTCCCATCTGGATAACGTGTTAGCAGTCAGCTCCTACAAATGAATGGGTAGAAATATCATCATTCACCTCTTCCAGGTACACTGTGTCATTAAATCGAGTCCTCACTGACTAACTAAGCCGCTCTTAGTGGTTATTCAGAGTCAGAGATATCTACAGTTTCTGACAGTTAGGTAATTTCTTACCTGGTGAAAAAAGAAAACTTTATTCTCAACAAAGCGGTGGAAAACTGGCCAAATCACTATAAGAGCTAAATAGGTCATGAACTTTTATTATGTTGTTTCATTGAATGAAAGAGGCGATACACTAGTTCCCCTTCCTCCCAACATTATGTGATGCAGCATTCACATTGTGAGTGTTCAAAGCATCCCTCTGTTATAGTGTATAGACTTAATCAAGGATATCAGTCAGGAATAATTGCTTTTTACCTGGGTTAACCTCATCATTTCCTTAATGAAAAAAAAGTGTTTTGTTGATCCAGTGAATGTTTGTTTGACGAGCCGCTGGGGGCTTGAGGTTGAGGCTATAACCTACAACTTCAAACTACAGCCTGGGACTCTTAAAGTGCTCAATAGAGTCATTGTCTGTAATTAATCGAGGCACTTCCATGAAAACCTTGCTTCTTCTAATAAGAGTAGATCTTTAAAGCTTGCTATTCAAGTCAGCCGTGTCTGTTTTTGCCTGGTTCTGGCAATCCTAATGCAAATCTACCTTTATGTAGCATTACAGCTGCTAGAAGTATCTGAATCCCATCAAACCTCATTGAAAATCAAACAGCTTTTGATCCTGCAGCGTTGCCTCTTCTTTATTTCCTCCATTACAATCAGTTTGACTATGACTTATCATCTCCATAAAGCCACACAGAACATTACTATGAATGCTGCTACTTCATGTGGGCCAACACAAACAGACAGTGTGAGAAATGTATTTAGACAGATGACTGGAGACTTTTCTGAAATATGTGTCCTCACAGCAACACGTCGGCAATGGGAGAAATGTAACAATCAGACTTCACCCATGGATGACTGAATTGTCTTGGCGCATGCAAACAGCCCACAATAAGACAGGGGGAAGTGATGGTTATTGCTGCTGCTTTAAATGTGTAAATGTGAAACGTGAATGGAGCGCAGACAGTGAGGATCACCTTCAGAAAACACTGTGCTTTCTTGGTGGGATGACTTTAGTGGTTAGTAAACACTGATCCTTTTTTTTTTTTCTTTTTTTCTTTTTGCATTTATGGACAAGAGTAGCTCTCATAAGGTTTGTTAATGCCGCTTACGCTGGAGAGGAAGGCTGGTGATTGTGGAGAGGAGGGAAGGACAAAAAATGCATTTTCTGGCATGATGATGGCATGATGGCATGTCCTGGTCAGGGCTTTAGAGGCTTTTTGGTCACTTAGGGAAACCAATTGACCAATAGAAACTGTCAGGAGGCCTTAGAGAGGACCATGGTGCCTGTCCCCCTGTCTGTCCATATCCTCTCTAATTTACAGGATAATCTAATTGTTGTCTAATTGTTTATGTTGGTCTACTTTTTTTCCCTCCTGCTGGCAGCTTCAGGCTATGTGCTAGCTTGTTTTGTCGATGGCATAGGCCCTCACTGATCACCGACTGTGTGAGGGGTCAAAGGTCACACTCAGGCACAAAAAGTGGATATTGATGATTATTTCTAACTGAGATATTTGTAGTATGTCTCACTTCCAGACGGGAGCTGATGCCAACCAGCATTTGCATCCCTCATTCTCCAGAAAAAGAGACGTCAGTGGCTGCTGCTACAGCACTGCCACGAGCTGCAACATGTCAGACTGTTCACTGTTTTTGCCTTGCAAAGGCTTTGAATATCACAGTAACTGTAGTCCAGGACATGTAACCTTACAGTTTCAACTGTAGCTACTTATTGGAAGATGCTTACAGGACGGCACAGTATCATTACATCTTCTTAATTTAATTTCCTCTCCTACAGTATATTATTAAGACTAAAAAGGCTCTGAAAAAAAACTAAATTAAGCAACAGATAAATAAATAGATTTAATAAATACATTTGATGCAGGTTTTGTACTGTATAGGTGAGTGAAATCCTGCCTGACAATTTTTTAAATATTTAATAAATGGCAAACACTCACCACTTTGGTCATTTAGTAGCTGTTTCTGAGCTTTTGATCAAATCACATGATCTTCATTTGCAGATGGAGGCTAACCTGTTGACTTGGACTTGTAGATGTTCCACCTTCTTATTTTTTCTGAGCACTTTAAGCATTTGTCATCTGTGTTGGCTTAAAGAGGCAAACTCCATATTTGATGAAGACGAGCTCTAAAACAGCTATTTATGGAGCTTGTGATAGGAGGGGTTTTGCTTTTCAGTGCTTTTTCTAAGGTCAAGAATGAACTTTTGAAGCTTCATTCGTCATTTTACAACACAAAGTTAAGCATAATCTGGACAATCCACAGAGAGATTAATCCTAATCATGACTTTGGAAAAAGCAGCTGATGAAATAACCAAAACTCAGGGTCCACTTACTTACTTGTTCTAGGGATTTCAACCAGAAGAGAACACACTCTTCAGATGTTCACAAGGTGCACAAAAGTAGGTGAGTGGAGGCTGTGTTGTTAAAGCCACATGCTAGTTTTATGTCATCTCGAAACTAGAGAAATGAAACTAAAATCATCTGCATGTGATAAAAAATGAAACCTTCTTTCGTTGTTGTGAGTCACAGGTCATGTTAATGAGCGTTTTTTTTTGTTACCTTATATGTCGCAGTTTGTAAGAAGCTGGTTAAAAGTCTGACCCAGCCTGTGATCATCAGCATGCATTCATGTATTCTCTTTCTGACATGACATAAAATAAGCCTATACTGACTGTGACGTCCGCGATACATTTACATGATAAAGCTGAACCTCAGGTGAAAGAAAGGTGGACAAAGTTTGGTGGGTTCAGCCTTCCTCCCTGATGTTCAGCACGCTGCAGCATATCTATAGAGGAGGACTTAATCATGTGGCAGAGCAGTCCTCTGTGGGCTTTGTCAAGGAACTTTCTTTGATTGTCTCCCCTTTCTTCTCTCTCTTTACGTCTTCCTCCTCTTCTTCTTCTCTCGGTCTTCCCTCCTCTTCACCTTCAAGCAGTCTGTCATCCCTCCCTCTTGTCCCTCATCAGCGGTGCACCCCACCCTACCCCACCCACCCACCCAGCTCCCATGACGGGGATGGGTGGGGGGGGTTTGTGTTGCGGTCGCCCTGTTTATGCAATCCCCCTTGTTTTGAAGTGACAGGCCGGGGATAGATATGTATGCAATATTAAAGAGAGGCCTTATGAATTTTTGACATCTAATTAGTTGCTTCCCCGTTAACATATCGTGACTCGCGGGGGCATGGAGCGCTCCACCGGGGCACCTCTGAAGTGCAGGGTAGAAAAAAAGGGGCCCGCTGCCACCTCTAATGTATTCCCCTCTAATGTAAGTAGTAATCATAGCACTAAGGTTAATTAATGGCCCTCCGAAGCCCTGCTTTCCACAGAATATCAGGCCTGTGGTATCACCGGAGCACCAATTAGAGGCTTTTTTCTGCTCCTGCTTCAAATGTTAATGGCCACTGTTTCAGGGCCGCAGAGCGACAGGGAAGAGGTAAAGCGCTGAGGTGATTGTCGCAACACTTTATGGATGTTACACAGGCTAGCTAGAGTGTGTCTGCACTGTGGCACACAGCCACGGAAAAACTGGCACAGATCGTCACACACAGTAAAAGGGTAGCCACGTGGCTTAAAAACGACAAAAGCAAAATAAAAAAAATGGACTCGTGTTGCAAAGGTCTTAACATGTTTTAAACATGCACTTTTTGCTGCCTTGTTGCACACAATGATGCAGCATAATTTATCTGTCAGGGGTTGATAAGGTTGTTGATCGATACCAATGACTCAGCATGTGCCCTGCTTTCGTATTTACCATATGTACAATATTTATGAGGCTCTTGTGTCTTCTTGTGTGTCAGTCAAACATGATGGAACAAAGCTGTCAGTGCCCACAAAGGGCCATATACTGATGAATCTGGAAACACAAGCACAGCGAATTAAAATGAATGTCTGAAATACAACTAACAGTTTAAAGTGGCACTTGAGCAATTTAACACATTTTCTTTTACCTGCTCTGACCATTCAAAACCTCTGCTGTGTATTCATGTAGGGCTGGTGCTGGAGAAACACCAATCAGACCATTATAAGCAGTATTAACAATGTGGATCTTCCTTCATAGCTACTTGGCAACATCCATTAAAAATAGTGATTAAAAAAAAAAAAAAATCAACTGATAGGTTAAGTAAAACCACACAAACTAACATGTCTGTCTACTGTGTGCGACACGGCAGGTAGTGACCCTTTTCATATTATACATAGTCATTCGATACATTGTTCATAGAAAACATATTGATTAGAACTGTTTCTTGGTATATTTCTGAGAAATCTCTCAGATCTCAATCTTTCTTAATTAGACAATACACCAACCCACTGTTACTGTATTTTATTTATTGTGGACAAAGTAATAATGACGATATTTTTTAAAAGGCTGGATACACAAATACACACACACACACACACACACCACATACACACACACACACACATAGGAGTATTTAGAGCAAATATCATTGCGGTAGAGGAAAGTAGTGGTAATAAATTCCAGGGATTATTCTCAGGTGTTTTAGAGGAAAGTGAGTAACACTCTCCCCTCAACAACCATGAGCAAGACTTCAATCCTCCAAAAGAACTGCTGCTCAGTCTTCACTGGTAGCAGACTGTTACACTGGGCCGCTCCCAGTACGAATGTGTGAATGTTTCTGGAAAACTGCACTGAGCTCTGTCAACTTTTCCTGAGTAAATAAAGGTTAAAAGAAGAGTGTGCATGCTCACACACACACACACAGAGTCACACACTGTCAGTCACAGCTCAGCTCACAGTCCACATAATGATGAAGTGACCAAAGGAAAGAGTGTGTTGTTGTGTATGTGGAGCCTCAGCACCACTTTGAACTGGAGATGTCAGCGACTCCCTCGTCCCGTCCTCTTCTTCTTCTCTCTGATGCTCTCCCTCTGTCTCGCTCCTCTATATGCCTGTATGTCTCTCGCCCGCTGTCCTTTGTTCATATTTGATTCCCATAGGTGCTGCTGAAGTACAATAGGCCTGGGAGGGCGGCCACCACCACAGCATTGCTTCTCTTTAATAGTCAAACGTATGTAAAGACATTGTGTGTGTGCAAACCAGATTTTGATATTTATATTTTTTATTGCTCCACTGTAAACTCCTAACTGAACTAAACATGCCAAAAACACAATCAGAGTTTTTTTTAAAAGAACAGAAGGAAGGAAGGAGCAGAAACAGGCTGTAATACTACTGTTTTATACCTTTTTATAGTCGTTTCTTTTACCCCCAATATAAATGTACAAATTTTTGTGACATTTCCAAAGTGAATTGAATCTCAGTTCATCAAAATACAGTCGATATAATTATAGCAAATCCCCCATATGGTCTTCATGGAAATGTGACACCATAACATGCTCATGTAGTACAACAGTGTTACTGCACTGTGTTTTAATTGGGCTGTGCAGTTGTGTTTATTTCACACGAGCTCATATCCTGATACATAACACCGACCAAGCCAGACCACTGACCATCCAATCTTATTGATACCCTCATTGCTTAACAAATAGAAGCTGCTCAGCACACACACACACACACACACACACAAAGCACTAAAACACAAACAATCCCAGACAGCGCCTCCCCACGATCAATTAACTGATTATTCCTTGTGTTGGCTGGTGATTGGCTAATCAGTAAGGCCATTAATCACCTTCTATCTGTGCTGATCAGGAGATGCCTATCCTGTGCTCTCAATCAGGTCCTCATACATAACACTCCTTAAAACAGGTGTGGCTAAGGAAGGAATGAAAACACACACACACACGCTGCTTTACATTTAGTTCAAGGTAACTGTGCTGGCATAAATGCAATGAACCACTATCGTAATCGCTCTATTAATATTTAACTATTTGCATCGTTTTAATTTATTACAATCATCGCATACTGTTCACCAGAGTACATCCTGGAGATATGCCCAGACAGCACAGCTTCAGGTGGTGAAAACAGGGAGGTGATCCACGCTTGTTCATTTTTAAAACCCTTAATTAACAAATGATGTAGACTGGAAGAGGTATGTGACTTAGCCCTCAATTAACATATTCATTTGCTGCTACTAGTACTAACATTAGAGTAATGCCAGCATTTATTATCTTCAGTGAAAAATTAAGATGTTTTTAAGGTTTAATTTATGGGACATAGTTTTTATGTTTTTTGCTCAGTGTTAAGGGACTTTAACCCTTAAAAAACATTAAATGCTGATATAATAAAAAAAAAATTCTGTCATAATACATTACCAGGACTTACTTAATTTAATTTTATTCATGAATTTATCCATTAATTATCCCTTGACAATGCCATGGCAAAAAGCTGCATTATAAATGGGGAAATTTTAAAGTATAGAACTGGTTGACAGTATAAATAAAAATATAGTTTATGTCATTTAAACAGTGGCCTGTTGTGACAGAACACTTCTTACCATAGGATCACAGCTGAAAATGATTCAGAGGGTTAAATGAGATCTTAACATCCTCTGGCTTTATTGTCACAGATTTTCAGAACGATAAGTTGTTAATCACGGGATGTATTAATAAGAATGTCAATCAAAAGTCCCTACATCACACTGTCAGCGTGTTACATCATGTTAGACACAGGCACGAGCAGCAGAGGAGCGCCATTGTGATCTCCAATCACCGCCTGTTTCCTGAACACTCACCTCATCCGAAGCACTTGCCTCTCTCTGCCATAATATTCTTTTTTGTTATTCCCTCTCTTTTTTTTTTTCAATTAGAGTCAATTGACCTGACAGAATTGCCAGCAATTAAGTGATTTTTGTAATGGTCCTGGGCTAATTTGCCTTGGCTTGTCAACTGTATTTTATGTCGCTAACCCCCCACCTCGCTTACTCTCTCTGGCACATAATAGCTTATAATTTCAAAATCTTTACCCTCCGCTTCCTTCTCAATAAATCGCAATTACAGGAAGTTGTTAGAGATGCCTAAACTCCCCACCCCCACCGCTTTACTTTGTGCCGTCAGAGATATTTTTATATTTTTATGCAACTGACAGAGCGGCAGAGAGCAGCAGAGGAAATCTTTTTGTTTGTGGAGCCTTAATGTAATCGCGCTTCATGTGTGTACACTGAGTCCAACTCTCCTGGGCTCCAGCACACGGAGAAGTTTACTCTCTCCACATTGCTCATTAAGAATATGATTTTCTGGCAGCTGGTCTTTGGACGGAATATCTTTTATTTCCTCCCATACTGAGGATTTTAAAGGTGTTTTATTTCCCCGAGAGCCGCGCCGATGGGCCCTCTCGAAGGTTCAGGGGTTGTGCAAACACGTCGTGACCAAAACATCCTGGGGAAAGGTGAGGGGAAAAGTCAGCTGATAGTTTGTGTTCCTTTTTGGGTCACATTTGTGTTTTTTTCTAAGCCTTGGCAGCAGGGGTCGGAGAGGGAGTTCGCTGCCCCCCCACTCTCTCCCTCACCCCCCCCCATCCCACTTCACTTCTGTTTCCTCTCATCCGTCAAGCTCAAACCCGACCGCCACGCTTCGAGTCTCCTCATAAAATATGCAAATGAACTCTAAATGAAATACCTTTTTCCTCGCTCTCTCCGAGCTTGAAGGCCTTCCATCAGTTCAGTGAGCCCCCAACCCCCACACCCCAACACCCCAACACTAATCATCTCTGTATGTAATAACTCCAGAGGCGAGCATCTGCTTGCCTCCATAACACTCCACTGATCTCCTCTCCACCCATTCCACATTCCCTCCCCCCTTCCTCATCACAATCTACGCGTATTAGGTCATAATGACTTAGCGGTTAAAAGCAAATAGATGCCAGGGGACATACAGATTGCCCCCCCCCAACACACAAACACGCACACATGTTTCTTCTTATAGACACACTACCTCAATCACACACACACACACACACACACACACTCTGATGCCCAACTCTGGCTACTCAAGATAAATGGTGCGGAGGAGTGAGAGAAGAACTGAGCTCTATCAATCACATTAAGCGTCGGGGCGTTTGTTTTCAGAAAGTGTGGCTGCACCACCCCATTCAAAGCCTGTGGGAGTTGGGGGGAGAGGGGTGATGATGAGTGGGAGGGGGTAAAAAAGTTTGTTAACGCATTTAGCTCTGACAGCAGTGGTGTACATAGCAGGCAGTACAGGAAGTAAATGAGTGGGGGGGGGAGTTGGTTAACAAGAATCAAGCGACAATGGGCTTTAACCAATTAGCACACTCACACACCCTTGGATATTTGCTGGTGTCTGTGTGTGTGTGTGTAGGAAACCTCAGGTGGAATCAGTGCACCATCACGCTAACGCTCACCTAACTTTCTCCATCTCAAAGTTGGAGTCTTAATGTTATTTTAGTTTAGTGCAGTAGCAGCAGAGGCGGCTGATCGATGGATATTTTGCCGCTTGATAACTCAATTTCCTCACGCAATCTCATTTCAGTAAGCATAAGTATACCGATACTGGGCCCTAATGGCTGCGCGTGCTGTGCTTAACACAGTTTGAAATGAATAACCCCACTAACAGTCTCATAGCCATTACAAGCAGGACTTAAATGATCATTTGGGAGGATGAAACCACTGATAGCGTTTTTGAAATTATCGTAATATCATTTTCAGTTTGCCTAAATCATTCTAATGAGATGTGCCACTTAGCGACCATGTTGGAGCTGAAATAAGGCCCGTGTTTCAGCTGTGTCAAACACCCTGGATGTAAACGGCTGCAGAAATATGTCCTCCCACTGCTAGAATAAGTGGAGTTGGCCTCTGTGTGTGTGTGTGTGTGTGTGAATGTGCGAGTGTGTGTGAACAATTCCATCCAGCTCTATTTGTGTCGCACAGCGATTCCTCAAAGCAGCAGATCATTTTGTTGTTGCTGTTGTTGTTGATTGAAGCATTTTATTTTCTAAGGATACAAGCACACATACACATGCACACACTCCCAAATGGGCTCAGGAGAGAAAGAGAGATGGATACATACATTCGGTTGGATCAACAAATAAATTATTCAGAGCGATATGACAGCAGATGTTTGGGAGGCCGTGATTCAGCGGTGGTCTCCGCTGCAACTTTTGATCAGAAATTCAAAAACAGGCCCTGTGTGGCCGACAGACGGCTGGATGGGAGTCTCCGCTCCAGCTCTCACCCCCCCTGCCATCTTCTCATCCCAGATATTTCTGAGGCCATTTGTTTAGGAGAGACACTTTGTGGAGAGCTGCAGACCACAGCCACATGGACTGAGCAGTGGATCATATCGGGGAGAAAAGAGATGTTGTAAGATTAACATTAAGTAATGAGGCAGGCTGATTCACTCTTCCCTTTGATGAGGATATAACAAGATGAAAAAGATACACAATTTTGCCTGTAACGGAGAAGAGATAGAGGCTAAAAACACAGCTAAATAAGTTTCAGCAGGAATAGTTTATAGGCTTTTTTTTCCGAGTCGCATAAATATTAATGAGGCAAATTAATAGTATACATCAGATTCAGCTTTATAAACGCACTTGTGCCCTCGTAGATTCTGGGGTTTGGACAGCAGACCAAAAATCGGTCTTAAAAAAAGGTATAAAAGGTATTCAAGCCATTTAACTTTTCTTGGGTTATTATCTCATGTCAAAGGGTATTTATGCAGATACAGCACCCAGTGGGACTGAACCAGGGGGATCTGTGAATGAGCTAATGAATGCTAATGGACATGAACCTCTGTGAAATTCAATGTTGCCTGGAATCATAAGAATAACTTGGCTTGACATGAATTGTTAATGTGTAGCATCATTAGTGGCAGAGATCCCCCCTTTTGCACATTCATAGTCATAATTATGTAATGAAGGTATTCAGATTTGACATAGTTTATGTAGGCACAGTCACAGTCACGCCTTACAAAATGACTTGACTTTCTTCTGGGGAGCATTTTGCACAGGAGCAACCTCCAATATGTTTGTTTTTTCATAATTACAGTTGCCACATTTTACAAAAAAATGCTCAAAGACCATCTCAGGAAGTGCATTTCTTGGCTGCAGGGTTATATTAGCAGTATAACTAAATGCTACATGCTAAATGTCAGAATCCATTTGTTCTCAACATGCAAGTCAACATTAGCATGCTAAGGTCCTAACATTAGAAAGTTAGGCCAGATATGGCAACGTAGAGATGAACCTGATGGCCGGTTAAAAAGGATGCAGCTTTTCAGTTTAGGCATTCATTTTAAATGCCTTTTTCTGATCTATAACAGCCTCTTGGGTTGTAAGGTTAGCTATACACCTTTAGAAAAGACAAAGGTCCCAGTGCAGATACCAACTTTGCAGCATCACTGTATCCAAAACATCCATCTGAAACCAGCCGACAGGACGCCTCACAAGGTCGCACTCTGAATGAAGCCCGAGCCCGAGCTGTGCCTGCACTGATTCTGTGAAATGCAATGTGTGTTAAAGTTATCAATATGTCAGCAAGGGAGAGACTGAAGTTAGAAAATGTCCTATGCTGTACCACAAAGGGAGAGCAAAATGTATTTTTATTTATGAAATTTATTTTTTAATTATTTTATTTCAAAGACAATAGAAGCAGCAGTATCGTTTGTCACTGTCTCTTTAAACCCTCATTTCCTTTTATTTTGTGGCAGTGAAAGTGTGTGTGTGTATGTGTGTGTTGTGTGTGTGATGGGGGGTTACAATGGGATTTAGTCATACTCAACTCGCAATTGAGGGTCCCCGTACACCACTTCCTTCACCCAGACACCTTTTTCATACACGAGTGAACCATTCATATTCCATCTGTTCCAGCTCTCACTCTTTGGGGAGGCTGTCAATCTCCAACACTCATGTGATGTGAGGGGGTTGCAGTAGGCCGGGAGAGAGACAATGAGAGAGAGAGAGAGAGAGAGCGAGAGAGAGGAGTTGTGGAAGTGGGAACAGAGGAGAGCGAGCGGAGAAAGAGAGAGGAGGCTCGGCACCGGCGCTGAACTCCTGGGATCTTTCAGAAAAGCTCATCGCACATCAGTGTCCTGCCGAGCCGCTGCCATGGAAGAGAGGACGAGCGAGGCGGTGGAAAACAGAGGGTGAAGAAAGAAGGAGTGAGTGAGTCAGGAAGGGGGGGGGGGTAAAAATGGAGGAAAAGGAGGAGTAAAAAGAAAACTGAGATTGTGATCAATGTCTGAGACAATGTAGGAGTGGAAACCAAAAAGGGAGCTGAAGACCACTTTGATGTCCCTGTGACTTTATCACTGCAGCCGAGGGACAAACAGCACAAAGGCTTACTGTATAGAACAGGAAGACAATGATAGTGTGGATTTCAAATAAAAAAAATCTAAATACTTTCATTTTTAAAAAAAGGCTTATAAAGTCATTTCCTAAAAACAACTGCTCACTGTCATTTTTAACAAACATCACTCAAACAGAAGGAAATAGTGCATTTGTTGGGAACTATTTTCCATGGCAGATTAATATACATTTGGAAGATGTCCACCAGTGCAACTCTGTGGCTCACTGATGTATTTTTAATAGCTTTTGGACAACAATGAAACTTTATAGCACAGAGGGAGAAGCCCTTCACACCCTTGGGTACACGCACAATATTTGTACAAAAGACGCATTCATGGGATTGACAAGGGGAAAATACAGAATGACACCAGCCATATACTTCAACATAATGTCCACGCTTCATGCTAAACTTTTAGCATATATTATGTAGAAGCTCTAAAAAGCTAAGGTTTATCGTAGGTAAGAGACAACCATTTCCTGAATCATTTGGGTACTGTACTACTCCTGGTACTTAAATAATCTCAGCTAAATAAATTTCTAATTTCTGGCCTTGTGTACATTTGGCTTTGCATTCCAAGGATGCTCTTTATTCTTATTGAGCTATTTTGCTTTTTTTTTTGCAGCGTCTTCCTACATTTGACCAGAGCTGCTGCACAACAGTTTCTCTTGAATAAAGTAATACATTACCTTTTCGTGTTTCCAATATATTTTCACTAAACTATAAAAGCTATCATAAGGTTCTCTGTCAGCATCATATTGTGGCCTTCAACGGTGCACAAAGTTTGCTCAGTTGTCATATTTAATAGTGACTTTTATTGGGAGGTGTTAGATCACAGAGCATCAGTCACTGTTTACGCCTCTTTATTTTTTTTTTATTCCTATGCTCAATACTGCTTAAATAGTGACAGAGACCCATTGGATATGAGGAAGAGGGAGAAGTGGAGGGAGAGCAGGGGGAGGAGGAGGATGTCGGGGGGGGTTCTGCATGGCCGGGAGGCAGCATGGAGGCGACACATCTGTCGCAGTATTAACTTTCTTCTCTGTGGGGCCTGGGTGTCAATGCTAGCCGCTGGGGCCTGACTCCAGTCATCCTGGAACTCAGATGGAGAAACAAAGCCGCCCAAAAAACAGCCCCACACAGAGCCCGGCTCTGCCCTCCGTAGTGGGAGATGATGCGCAAGTCCCCACCTCCCCAATCACATCCATCCTGCTTCATTAACTAACTGTACTGTACCAATCAACTCCGATCCACACTCTCTTATCCATACAATTTCAATGTTACTGCTTTTCTTGCTTAGCAGAACTCAAGTATCACTTAGCTAACTAGCTCCAGCAGCTGTGATTGACCCTTTTTCTTTTTCCATTGACTTTGTGTTAGTAATTTATGGAAAGCACAATAATAGGTTACCATACAAAGGATCAGCTCTGCATTTTCTTTCAGAGGGTCAAGGGTAGACTATACCTTGCTGTGAATTTAAGACCATTTTAAAGACTAAATGAAGAAAAACAAATGAATAAGCATTCCTAACATGCAAAAGCCTATACGAATTGTTATGCTATTAGTGGGAAATAGACTGACAGCTCCTCATTTCAGATTGTAATCCTTCAATACAAAAAAGCCTGCTCACAGTCTACTGTTTACATTTGACTCCTATCATAGCACAGTCATGTTTCTTATGATAATTCCACATGATAAATAAAAATCAATAAATAAAAATCAAGTTGAATAAAAAAAGAAGCTGCCACAGTGGACACAGGATATAAGGCTGGATACATCTTCTACTAGTGAAAAGCTTAATTATCATATTAAAATAAAACCAGCTTTGTCCTTTTCAAGTGAAATAACAGCTGGAGTCAAGACATTTCAGTAATGTAACACTGTCCATTCAGATATTTTTAAAATCAGATATGAATATCCCAGAGAATACAGCCATTTAAGTGATAAACTCTCTACTTTAACACACACACAGACACAGACAACCCTTGTTCCACTTAACAGGCATTTATTACCCATTGCTCTAATCCCAGTCTCTAGTGAGCGGCTTCTGAGCATCTAATCTCTAATGTCATTATGGTCACTTTGTCCAGGGAACGGCCTTTAGAGCCTCAAATCAATAGAGTCTGTTTAGGCCTCAATCTCAGAGGTGCTTTCCGGCCAAACAGCAGGGAATTGTTTTCCTCAGTCTCCGGGGCCCAGAGATGAGAGGGCCTGGTATGGCCAAACTGACCCTGGAGTCCTCGGCCCTCAACTGGCAAAAGCCTCCTGCACTGGAGGTCCTACACGAGTGCCCTGAGGGACGCCAGGCTCACCAAGCTGCTGCTTCCAGCGCTGAGCTCCAGCTGCTGAGGTTGTTGTTTTTGTTGCGCCTGCTGCCAGCATTGTTGTTGTTGTTGTTGAGTGGAGTGGCGTCACTCCCTCCACCTCTGTCTCCAGCCCTCCCTCTCTATCCATCTCTGGCCTGCAGGGCATAAAGAAGCCCCATGAATTAATGAAGATGAGCGAGGTAATTAAACGTGGTGGTGATGGCGACACAGATCCTGGGAGGGTTTCAGAGGGACAGGAGGTCCACATGGGGCCTCGGCCTGCCTGCTCCGCTATTACCCTCCTCCCCTCCTCTGCCCCCCTGGTCCCCAGGTTGCATGGCACACAGAAATGGCTTGATTGGCCTGCTGGGCACGAGGAGGAGGAGGGTTGGTGAAGCTGGCACCCAGGGGAGGTGGAGGGAGAGGCAGGATGGAGGGGGGTAGATTGAGCTCAGGCCTCACCTGTGGCCCCGGAGCCCCTCCCTGGATCCCTCCCCTGGCAGCCAGGTCACGCTGCGTGGTCCAAACACCCCCTGCCTGGGGAGGAGAGGAGGAAAACAACAGCATGGTGGGGAAGGGAGGTGTAGAGGGAAGGATGGAGGGGATAAGGGAGGTAGGACAAGAACCATAGGGGCACTTCCAGGGATTATGGCCCCACGCTGGCCCACTGGGGCGCAGCCTTGATGGACGTCTGACTGGCAAGCACTTGCCCTTTTATGAGATGTGATGTTTGCCGACCACCTCGACACCACACAGGCCAGCAGCTGGAGGAGGCCAGCATACTGCAGCTCTCACTGGTCACTCATCAGGGCCCTAACATGCTGGCCTTTTTTGCTTTTCTTTTTTTTTTCTATTACCAACTCTGCTATACTTCAGACTCAACTTAGATAGTAACAAGTAAAAAACAACATGCATGCATTCAGATTCACTGACTTATGGGATCATTATGGTTACATTCCATTACAACTTGGGTCCCATTTTCACACTTTTGGCATTTCTCTAATTTCTATAATTACTATTAGTCATGATAACATTGAACCTTTCAAGTTTATTACTTATTGCAATAGAACTGCAACAGTATGAGGTGTATGGGGGAAAGAAACAAGAGCAGATCAAACAGGTTTTAAACAAACCCAAGGTTAACCATAAATGTTTGGAAGAGAGAATGAGGATGAACTTTGTCATAATCACTTAGTTTACAGACCAGTTTCCTGCTTCAGCTTTGACCACAATTTTGCTAGCAATGAGAGATTACTACCAAGCTTTGGGTACACTCGCGTTCAGTTTTACCTCCAAATGTAGTGGTTTTGATAATGTGGCTGATCTTGTTTTCGACTGGTCCCACACCTCTGGATCACCACTCTGATGTGTTAAATTATTCAAATAGAGAAACAGCTGATGAATCAGAACTTCAGAGGTTGGATTAAGAACAGGGAGCCCAACTGTCTACATTCTGTCGCTTGCTAGCAGGCCACATCCATGAAACAGTGACTGAGTGAAATGAATGAGATCAGTGCAGCTTTACAAGCTGTAAATCAACTCACAACATCAAACTTTTTAATTTGCGGATTTTTACCTTAGATAGATACAAATACCATTGACATGTTATCACCTTAAAAATAATGTTTACTTTATAACTCCTGGGTAAATTTCTGTCTTTTTAGCTGCTAAATGCTCCACCATGTTCACCGGCCACTTTCTAACTGTCTGTCTGTGTGCCTGTGTACAGGGCCTTTATCAGAGCTCTTTCACTGAAGACGGCTGCCAGCAACTGCTGGAAATGATGTTAACGAGAGTGGTGAGAATGAAGTAAACATTAAAAGTATTGGCTGTACACTCAAAACAATGAGCTAAGACAGACTAAAAAGCTCTGTAGAGCAAAGATGGACTGCAAAGTTTTGTAATAATTCTCTGTGGGTTTCTCGATACAAGTGACCCCTTTCACACACATCAGTCATTTGACCCAGTGTTCATATAGATGTATTGATTAGTGCAATAGTATCTTTGAACGATACATTTATCATTAACTTTAATTGAGTTACAAGGTCAACAACAAGCTGTTTTACACATCTGAAGATTCAGTTCAGTTCTGTGATTCTTTTTTTAAATGTTATTTTCATAATACACTAAATTTTCATGAATAAAAAGTTAATGTTATTTATGAGGAAAAGGAGGTGAAATGAACAGATGGATTTGATGAACCCCAAGGCGAGGCCTGGAGGTGCTGCTCCGGTGCCTCTCTGACTCACAGCACTATTAGAGGACTCAGTGGACACCAGGAGCTCTTTCCCATTAGCTCTGCTCCGGCTCCATCACACAGGAGAGCTCCCCAAATCTCCTCTATGTTTATTTGTTATCAGAGCCTTCACTGGACTAATTAGACAGGCCTTAACTTTGGTCTTGAGCCAATTTCCTGCCCCAGGGGCGGCAGGACAAGCTCCACTTACCCCCATCAGGCCTCCAATTTCCCAGCCCACGCCAAAACACGTGTCCTCCCAAAGGCTTCTGGGAATTTGATGCTATGAGGCGGCAGGTAGGATGTTTTGTTCAGCCACGAGTTACCATTGCACACACACACACACCCATCTGTCCATGACCCCTCCCACCACCACCCCATCCCCGCTACCCCGTGTCCCATGATGCTGTTTGTCGTCAGCGACCCTGAAGTTTGTTATGCAAACAAAAATTTGCCCTAATTAAGAGGAGGGAAGTGTTGCCTTGGGAACAGGAGTGAGAGAGGGAGAGGTTGAAGACCAGGTGGCCTTTGTCGTGTCTCCAGCCTGCCTTATTTCATTTATGTTTTTTACCTGCGTGCATTGATAAAGAGCATGTGCACAAGAAACAATGAAACGGCATCAGAGAATTTTCACACACAGGGATTGAACAAAGGCAGAGTTTGGCTAAGGAGAGGCAAGAAGGAAGCGATTATAATAAAGTTGAAGAAAACCGGGGAGGAGGAGCTGAGGAAGAAGAAGAAGAAGAAAAACAGACCATGGCTGGGGTCCCAGCGGGGAGAGGAGAATACCCCCTTCATCAACGAGGGAGTGCAGAAATGCACTGATTACAGAAGGGTGGGGAAGGTAGGAGAACAGGTGTGCTGCGGACCCCCTCCCGGGACCACTCCACCACCCCTGTGTCCTCAGAGGGAGGGAGGGACATTGATGGGACAGGGGGATGCAGGAGGGACGGTGGAGAGGGAGAGAGGGGCAGAGCTTAGCTCATTAGAGGGAGTTTGCTTCTGCTAACTCACCTTCCCCTTGGGATGCGGCTAATCATTGCACAGGGACCGGCAGCCAGTTAGAGACAAGGTGGAGAAAGAGAGACTTATTTAGCATCCATTCCTCCTGTCTACATCCATGAACTGTGCATTTGTCTGATCGTCCCCAAACAAGGCCCACAAGTGGCACAGAAACGTCCAATCTGAACTGCAGAGCTTATTCAACAGAGCCGCTGATACGATGATTCCGACTTTAACCCTCATCATTCGTGTGCTGTGAGGGAGGTGAGAGAGCCCTGTACATTATGTTTCATAATGCAGAGGAATACATTTTGGCAAGGTGTCTTGCTGTGCTGTAAAAAGTACCCAGCGTCTTTAAATATCAAAAAGCAATAACAGAATATAAAAACAAGCCATTACAAGTAAAAGCCTTGTGTCCAATTATTTGTTAAGTAGTAGTATTTGTGGATTATCAGCTAAATTTATTTTGTGGCAACAATGTAGCCCTACAAAAGAAAATGTCACTACAGGGTGCATTTACCACTTACTTTCAGCCAAATCCCAGTCTTTGTCGTCCTGTTTTGTTTTTGTTTTGTTGTTTTGTTTTTTTATGCCTAGCCTATGCCTATATTAAAAAAAAAAAAAATCATCAAAATTCATCTTGAGTTTTTACTGACGCAAATACATAAAAGAAAGAACAAATATTGGCCAATAAGGAGACTTTTCATAAGACTTCCTGTTCCTGACTGCATCACTGCATTGAAATAATGTGACTGAAAAATTAACACAATGACAGGTTGTGCTTAACACTGTAACTAAACTGACCTTAATGTGTAAAGTTGGTGTTAGTTTCCTTTTCAGCAAATAACTACTGATTGTAAGGTTTAAATAAGTGTAGCAGTACAAAAAGTACAACACACCCCTGTAATGGAGAAAAACATTAAACTAGCATACAATCTGAAGACTCAGTTTGAAACACTTAAACACAACTATCTTAGAATGACTTAAGCATTACAGCCACTGAGTAAATGTACATACATGCGGTTACTTTTCATCTCCAGTTTCTTCTTTCGTTGTGTTCCCACTATGAGCAGTTCAGATGATGGGTTTGTGCTCACGAGCATGTTTTGACTGATTGTCTGCAGTATGAGAGGCTCTGATTGCAGCTATGCAGCAGTCTGCCGATACAGTGTTTGACCAAGAAAAATAAACCTTGTAATCATGGGCTTTTTTGCTGCTTTTCATACTATTTCATTGTTTTGACAAGTTACGATAGCTATCTAGAGAGTGCTAATTATCCGGCATTAATGAAACCAAACAAGAAAAATGACTTCAGAACTTAACGTCAGATGCAACCATTCTTCCAAGTGTCATTTAGAGAAATCCAGTCCAGTAAGTTCAAGTAAAGGCTGCCGAGTGGAAGGTCTTGTATTGTTAAATTGTTGTAATCAAATCTTCATCCATTGTGTGCTTGCCAGTTAAGACTGCTGTTTATGAAAATAAATCACACCACTAAGGAAACATGAAAGTGTAGAAGTGGCGAGCACATTGTGTGCCTTCGTCTACATCCACGTACCATCTCCCAATCTTGGTTTTCAAGTACCACTATAAGTGACTTTAGCTTGACTTACATGATAAGATGAAATATTTCTACAGGAAAATCATAATGGTGACACAAAGCTGGAGCCTGCACTGAATGAGAGCACTTCAACAACTCCTGGTAAGAATCTGCTGTGGTGCAGCAGTCAGTAGAAATCACACACAGACACCTCTCGGGTATCGAGGGAAACATACAACCTTTACTCTGATCATTATATCTAACTGTTAGGTCCCTTCAGTTGCAAAATATTCCAATGATTGCTCTGAAGCAACACCCCCCCACCACCAACCCCCCCAGTAAACATCCGTAAAGTGGTACAATCCAGCTAAGGCATGCAAGAGCTGTCCTCGCAGCTGGAGCCACGTCAAGGATCATTTCCATTTCCCAATGATTAATTTGAATTTAATATCTTAAATCAAAACCTAATTAATTTAGATACAGTTTTGATGGTGGCCTGCTACTAATACACATGCTGTTAATTAGATGTTGCCTAATGTCGCCCCCCACACCCCGCTCCCACCCCGTAACATAATTAAAACAGAAGATCCCAACCTGTGTGAACTAATGTTGGTACAACCCAGAACAGAAGGTGGTGTGATGGTTGACAGGAAAATGTGATTTGTCGTTGTAGGGTGGAGAGCTCACATCTACACAGAGATGTTGAATAGATGTAACTATATACCAATATGCATATATAAAGAAACCAAAAAATCAGTACATAATAACAATTTCAACACAACAGCTTTCAACTGCATGGCATGGTCTTGTTCAGTGTATTTTCTCACAAAGATAGCCAGATGTGAATATCCTCCTCCTTCATCTCCAGTCGTCCACTCACTTAAGAGTAGATACTGTGTTTTGGTCTGGCGTTCACAGACAGCTCATGCTTTCTGTTTCTGGTATTCATTCAGTCTCTTGTGCACTTGTTATCATGTAATTCAATGTTTAGCATTTCCTTGTGGGAGACATACCTTAATTGATCATTCTAAGCCACAAACAAAGTTCTGAATTGGCCAGGCATGCGTTCGTGATGCCGCTCCGCCAGAAATGTGTGCCAGGAAGAATGGCATATTATTTTCACAACCAATTAAAAGTTGAAGAACTCCATTATAAAATTCTACTGTCTGTATCAAAGCAAAGCAGCTGAAATATTAGTTATTAATTGATATCCATTCAGCATTGCATTAATTTGTGCAGAAGGTAAAACAAAGCACATGGCTGTGAACGGCAACGTATTCTGGTCCTGTTTCAAAGTGATCTTCAGGCAAACTATAAAATGAGCTGTATGAGACAATATTACAATGTGCAAAGAGCACACAAATAGCAGCTTGTTTTACTGAACTTACTTTTTCTCTGATGGCTTTTTTCTACACTGAAAGTTACTCAGCTGTCAACAAGTGTAGCAGATAATTCAGATTCAATTACGTGCTTTATTCAGGATTTTACCTGAATTTCCCTCGATAGTCATTTGTCCTTTTTTCGTAGATCACTGTGCAAGTCAGCATTCTGACACATGCAAGAGTTTATCCTCCCTGTGTATGCATGAGCATGTTTGTGTCTGTGCAGGGTGTCGTTGTGTATGCTCCTAAGCTTTGAAAGTAGGTGCAGATATTGTTATGTTAATGTACTGGTAAAACTCATTAAGCTAATTTAGGCAACATATGGGGCCAAATGGGAAGAGTTTGTTCTCTAAATGGTAAATTACATAACATGCATCATGCAGCTAAAATGACTGTGCACAGTGGTCAGATTGGGAGGTGGAAGTAGGGGAAAACTCCAGATTGTGTGTCTATTTCCCCCTGACTCTTGTCTTTATGCTAAACAGAATCTAGCCATGTCCTGATTTTAGATTAATTCATTATGAAATAAATGACATTTTGGAAAAAAACAAACACTAATTTCCGACAATAAGATGATTGAATTGATATCAGTCCCTTGATATCCGTTTATAAATGAGCTGGTGCCAGGATGTCTTGGTCTAGCTTAGCACACCAGGTAACACTGGTCCTAGCACAGGATGAGAAAGCTAGTCTGGATCTGTCAAACTTCCCACACTTCCAAAGCTCTTTAATCAAAAACACTCACTCACAAGCAGTAACGTAAAAACAACAAGAGCCCAGAACTTTCTGTAGACACCACATCCCAACTCCAGCTCCATACTTCCTGACATGACTTTTAAGAAAGCCACTGACAGACTGGAAATTCCAAAAACAGTTTGAACCACGTTGAAGAAGCAAGACTGTGTTTGTACTAAGCTGCTGTAAGCCAAATCACACTGAAAGCAAGAAGCATCAGGCATCAGGTTAGAGGGTTTCTCCTCCCAACAGCACTCTACTACTGCTCAACCCCTCCCTGGGGTCCTGTGGCTCTATAGCCTAATCTAAGAGGGTAATTAGAGCCACACAAGGGGGGCATCACAGGACAGGAAGACAGGAGCAGAACCCAGCTCTCTTCTCACAGTCACTCACACATGCTCACATACACAGGCTTTAATTTAGCTGTGTCTTTGGCCTGCTCAGATGGCCGGTGGCCATGACCAGCACAGATTTTAACCAAACTAGGCTTCAGGAACAGCAGTGTCCGAAGGTCAGTCCATCACTTTGGTCCAGACTTAAATATATGAACATGATGTTGGACGGATGTCCCTAAAAAATTGTAAAAACATTCAAAGTCCCCAGAGGACTTTGGTGGCCCTCTGACTTTTGGTACGTGGGCTCATCACCTCAGTTTCACTTTGGTTTTTCCAGTCATTTTTGTTTGAAACCAAACACATACAACATGAATGGCATTCACATCAGCTAACCAAAGTGTCTGCCGTTAGGGCTAATAAGCATCCTAACACAGAGTTTACACAGTCGGTGTAGTGGTAGTGGAGCATTAGCCTAGCATCAGCTTCAGCCCTCCATGAGTGTGTACACGGGTCGCATTCAGTAGAGAATGTAGGTCACCCTCATACTGTCAGGGCCCAGTACACAAATCACTGTAGATCTGTGCGTAAAATGAAGGGAAACAGACTTAAAAATCCGCTTTGGGTTGATTTATGCACATGTAGATTGAATGAAGCACAAGCCGCTGTGTAACGTATAGACAGCTGGACTGACCGAAATAAAAATGGACCTGTTCAGTCAGATGCACGTGAAACAGATGACTGAAAAAACTGTATGGATAAGCAATAACAAAACTAAGATGATGAAAATGGTCATCTACTGCTACTACTGTACATTTTATTTCCATTTCATCATGTACTTGTCAGAACTATTCCAGAAAGGTGAATTTTTCGGACCCAGCCTGCACTGTGTCTGTTAAATTTCCCCATTTAGTACAGAGCTCAGAGAAATGACAGCGATTACAAGATGATGGAACATGTGACTTGTTGTCAAGAGAAACCAACCAATTTAAAGAGTATTTTTGGATGCTTTTAAGCATTGTATAATAGAACTACTAATAAGAGAGAGAAAGAGACATACGAATCATGATATTTTCTGTATTCCTAATTTTGAGATTATATAATAAGAGTTCTTCACCAGCAGCACAGAGGTGTCTATGATGGATGCAGATGAAATGTTCTGAGCTGATTCCCCTCCTTTTTGACACTTTCTATAAAAAGCTGTTAATTTACAGCTAATGTCAGGGCCAGCGATGGGCCCAGGTCAGTGTGTTCACTTGTTTCATCAAACTACCTTATGTGGCTATGGGTGTAAAAGCCCCCTTAATGTTCTCTCCTTTCTTACAATAGCATCAAATTATTTCACTTTTTCTTTGCACAATTTGAATCTTGAGCATCAGACTTTTGTGATCTTTGGATGAAATGATCATTGGCTTTGATTACGTGCAAACATGCGGTAATTCAATCAATAATCTACATAAAGACTATGCTCTCATTATATTGAATATATATGTATGATGTTGATACCTGATTAGCATAGTTACTTAGGATATGTGGAGTGTTCCTCCTTTAGTGTTTTACAGTGGTGTTTTTAGGCGTGGGACTAAACTCAGATGGTCTGGGAGGTCCAGATATACTTATTTATAAATTTCATTTCACATTACTGTATTATTTGACTACTGCAAACGTTACATTTTATTTACAAGCACTATGGCGAACACTTGTTCATTTGCACTTTCATTTAGGGAACATCAGGTGTATCCATGGCAAAAGACAGCTGAAAATTGACTGACTGAACTTGTGACTCAAACTTTCCCATCCCCACCCACTGCCTCGCTCTCTATAAATCCCCACACAGGCAGTGGCAAGGGTTAGAGGTGATCAGGAATTAATTTTACTTCCTGATGATTATAAAAAAAATTTTTCAAATCGAGGCTAGAAAAAGAATATTTCCCACTAAAGCCACTTGAGCCCAATGTTGACAATGCTGATGGTCTTTTGTTGTGTTAAAGCGCATTCGGCCTGTACAAACCTTCATCCAGTGAATTTGTAACCTTTCTTTTTTTCACTTCTTTTTAATTATCACTTGGACGTTGTTTAGCCCGATGGATACTGGACTTGGGAAATAGACTACAAGTGAGAGCTGAGAATGTATCAGTCGATTATAATTTTTTGTAAAAACTTTTTGTGTATATCTTGAGATTTGTTACCAAGATACACACTAAGCAGGACATTAAAACAAAAACATTTGAAAAATCAACCTGCCTGTGATGTCTTTACTATACCAATATTTTGGTAGCTAGAAGGGTCTGGGTTCGCCAGCTGGGCCTCTGCCATGTAGAGTTCGAATGTTCTTCCTGGGTTTATTTCAGGTGCTCTGGTTTCCATGTTCAAAAGACATGCAGGTCAGTTTGATTGGTGACCCAATCAACATAAAATGGAGATATAACTGAGCCATTAACTATGATATCTAGCTGTCCTATAAGTAACTTGTGAAAAGATCTCACACAAAATAATACAACCCCATGATTATTGTCCACAATAAAATTATTAGGTGCCTGTAAATGCACCTAATAATTCAAGTTACTCTAGATCTGACACTGCTCATGCCTGAAGCTCTGATTCCCTGCAGCTACGAGGTGAAGTAGAAAAAGAAGTCATATTAACTAGACCTTTGGCAGCTGCAGAACTGATACAGCAGCACATAGCGTGTGGTAGTGGTATTTTAATTCTAGCACACAGTTAGCATAGTTCTTAGTTAGTGTATTATATTGTATTCAGTTAGTGTTAAGTGTAAATGTCAGATTGGATGATGAAAAAGAAGCTACAGAAAAACAAAGTTCATGGCAGCATGGACACAGATACAGATGGGCATAAGACACAACAACACCAAGTGCAGCTTTACTGCTCTGTGTTGGAGTTGGCGCCCATTTTTTAAGGGATGGCTGAAACCTGTTGCCCGGAATGAGACAAAGGTGTTCTGTGTCCAGATGGTGTCTTGTTTTTAACAACCATGTCAGTGGGACCAAACACATGGAAAAGGTCAAATGTCTGGCTCAAAATCAAGTATCCATTGTCCAGTTTTTACAAATGAATGAAAAAGAAAAGCTGGAAAACGCGGCAAAAACAGCTGAAATAAAGCTGGTGGAGTTTTTAGCCATATACAATATTACCATGAGATCAGCTGATCATTTTGTGGATGTAATAGAAAACAGCCTCAGTTCAAGGCTTGAATCCCACAAAAAGCAACCATGATCGCTAGAGGGCTATTTTGAAGACAG
This sequence comes from Scortum barcoo, assembly GCA_023238725.1. NCBI lineage: Eukaryota > Metazoa > Chordata > Actinopteri > Centrarchiformes > Terapontidae > Scortum > Scortum barcoo. The sequence goes on along the minus strand of CM041539.1, from coordinate 22,773,036 downwards.
GCCACATATACTGACAAAGAGGAAATTCAGAGTGCTCATTGATGAGTCAGCACACATTGGCACAGTGAAAACACTTTGCATTGTTGTTTGTTTCTTTGGTGATGGATCCAAATCGTTCCAGACCCCTTTCTGGAAATTGGCTCAAGTATGATAAAGTCCTTCACAGACACCACTGTCCAACCGAAAAACACTGTGGGATTGTGCCTTGGATGGGTGCAACACCATGATGAGAAAAAACTACTCTGTCTTAAGTTGACTGAAAAATTACCTTCCAGGGATAACAGTGCAATGGCGCATCTGTCACTCATTGTATCTCTGTGCGAGTGCAGCTTACAAACAGCTTCCCAGAATGTGTGAGGATTCAGCCAGGGATATGTTTGGCAGTTTCAAAAACAGCACCAAGTGTGTCACACAGCGAAGAGAATTTTACGTATTCTGTCATGTTGAGCCTCATAAACGTCTGAAGCAATCTCAGATCTGGCTCTTTCTCCACCGAGTGGTCAAGTGCACACACTGGGATGCCCTGACATGCTGGAAGTGAAATTAAATGCAGAGGAAAACATTCAATGTGTTGAACAATGAATCACTGAGAATGTATTTCCACTTTTTGGGCAGGGTTCTGCCAGAGTTCACAGGCTTTTACCAGTATTTTCATAAATGAGAAGCTAGTGATACAAACAAGATGTGTGAAACATACAAGGATCTCCTCTTGTTTTTTCGTGGACATGGACTATGTTCTCCACAACCACTTTGCCCAGATTGATCTGACAGAAACTGCAAAAAATGCAATGTGTTTGGGTGTCAGTGTGATGCAACGCCTGCCCACTATGCAGCAGCTTAAGCCTGCTGCCGTCACAGACTTTAGCATGCGATGTCAAACGTTTCTCCCACTTGCTCACTAAGAAATACAGAAAGATTTCAGCTTTAATGAACCAATCCTAACCCAATCTGAGTGCCTCTCTTCTGATTGATGCACACTCAGGAGCACTGTATCCACCCCTGTCCCCTCCCAGTGCCACAAATATTATACATGAATGACACTGACTCTGTTCAGGCAATTGATGGTGAGTGGAGAGAGATGTCCCTAATGAACCCGCCTGTCAGCTCCAAAGAAATGGATGTGGATGCCTTCTTTTATAATGCCTTACAAAGGACTTGGGATGTGGACAAGTGTTTAAACACTTGCCATTGTTGGTGCTTGATGTGTTCATTTCCCCCCCACTCAAACGCCTCATGTGTAAATGCCTCACTCTCAAAAGTGAACTTGGTAAAATCAAAGCCAAAAAACAGACTTATCATGGACTCTGTGAATGGACTCATGCACACATCAGAAAGTGTGAAAGATAGCCAGTGGATGCTCAGAATGAACACCAATATAAAGAATGCTGCATTCAGTGACTCCATCCAATCTTTCCAAAAAGAAAAGTCCTTCAAGCTCAGCTGCGCCTGAGGCTTTAATGACCAACCAATTCAGAGCCGGAGGTCAAATCTGACCATTAGGTATGTTTAGCAACATAATTATTCTGAAGTATGAGTGGCTTTACTTTGAGCTCTTCTTTGTATTCACAATTAATCCCATTATACTTCAAGACTATTGCGATACTTGTACAATATACTATGTTGTAAATAATGTCACTAAAAAACAACACATTTAAAGTCACAATATTCCTGTATTTTCCATATAGCAACACTGGCAGACATGTTCAGTGATAACAGGTTTGCTGCTGTAGATCATATGTCAAGCTGGACTCAAGTATATAAAGTTCAGTCTGCCAGGTAAATTAGGCTTTACAAAGAATAACATTAAGTGTAACTTTGACTGCACCCACATCACTGTGGTTTATCAAGTCAAAGGTTAATCATCAATTGTTGTTGATCAACAGATGTCTACCAGTCCCCCGAGGGCCACCGATGGACATCACTTTATCTGTCTCTCTTTCCCTCAACCCCAAGTCCCTCATTCTCTTCATCACTCAATCATCCTTCTATCCTCCCTTTCTTTTTTCTATCTTCATCCCTCTTAACCCTCAGTTTCCATCCTGCTTCCATCTCCTTCATCCCTCTCTGTCTCCACCTGTCTCTCCAGCCATGCCTGCCCTCCCTCCCTCTATCTCCCCCTGTTCTCTGACTTTCAGAGAACATAAGCCGGCTTAGAGGGGGGAGAGGCGAGAAATCAATAAGGCATGATTTATTGATCACTAAAAATGATGCTCATTAGCCCCCCAAAGGGACCTCAGCGTTAAGCAGATGACAAAATGTCACCCACCCTCGCCCCACCCCACCCTTTCACCCCACCCCACCACTCTTTCACCTCCCAACAAAAAAAAAAAAAAAACAAAAAGAAAAAAAGATCCTGCCCATCACCAAACACCCCTCTGTCCTCTCCTCCTCCAGCAACTGATCTGATATCTGGAATGCAAGACAGAAAAACAGAGGCCTGACAGTTAGATGGCAATAAAATGGATAAATTGCATTCATGTGTTCTGAATTCACTAATATCAACGAGCAGATTGTTTTTTGTTTTTTTTTTTACAATTTTTTGGTAATTGTTTTTTTGCAGCTTCCCTTATGGAATATTAAAGAACTTTCCCAGAGACTTACAAGATCTGGGTAGATAAAGACAAACAGAAAAATGAAAAATAGGCCCCCTTATTTACAAAAGAGTGAGAAGTTTGGTGTTCCAAGTGGACCTTTGTACAGAATTCGTGTTCCTCTGCAGTGACAAGCCAACTGTGGAGGTTCAGTGTCGTTGTTTCAGAGGAGGACATACATGAGGTATGATACCTTTCACATTATAACTGGGGAGGGGAGATGTAGGGACCATATTTTCCAGCATGTCTGTGAAGATTTCCAAGAGGAACTAGGTGCAACTGTGGAGCTAAAAGATTTGGCTGTGGATGTATGGATGAAAGTTCTCCTGTGTTGTAAAGGACAAATTTTGCACCAAATCTGACTGTGGAACATATGGCTTGGCTAAAATACCAAAGCATTGCGGGTAGTGGCTAAAAGGCTGTTCTTAACACCACAGATTCTCAGGCAATCTTAGAAGCCCATCATTTGAAGCTGTAGTGTGATGGGGATGAATATGATGGACAATTTAACTCTTTCACAAAAGAACTGATGAACCAGTTTACATCTTTTATGGAGAAAGAACTGAACCTTTCTTGATTATGTTGTCTCTGTATATCTTATGTGTATCTGCGGTGACTATGACTATAAAACTAGAGGAAACCCTCTTTATGACCCTTTGCTTATGCCATTGGGCGAAAAAATCGGTCTTCAACTCTGCTCTTTGCTTTTAACCCACTCTTCAGACCTGAGTTACTTTTGACTGCCCAAAACTGAGCTGATGCCCAAGCTGTGCTTAAAGCCAGCATCCAGCAACCTTTAAAAAAATATTTCATAGGATAAATCTGAGTTTCTGAGAGTCAGTAAGTTATACCCACTTACAGTTTCAGGGTCATAGCCACTATATCACTGGGCCCATCTTTTCGCTTCACACACACTCACACACACACGGCAGCAAGCTACAGCTGTGGGGTGCTGGTGAGACCATCATGAGCAATTTGGGGTTCAGTGTCTTACCCGAAGACGCTTTGACATGTGGCCTAGGGTGCTGTAGTTCAAACTGCCAGCCCTATTTTTAATGGGTGAATATTTTTGAACCATAGCTAACCAAGGTGTGGGAGACATGACCGATGACCTTCCAAGACCCTTCATCCACTTTTTTATTCAGATGTCTCACTGAGAAGAGTCAGGTGTTGAGCACAGGGCTGAACTCTGAGTTAAAGTCTACAGTTTTACTAAATGTTTTTTTTTTCCATTCACTATTTTCCAGTTTTGAGAAGCTTTTGTAATGTTAACTTCCCAGACCTGTGTCTCTGAACTGTGGTTTGAACCTAATTTACGCTGGCATGTAGCTGGTAATGATAACAAGCCTTCACATGTCAGTCACAAGACATTTTTTCCTTATCTCTTTTGACATTTAGGTGCTCACAAACAGTAACTTAACCACTATGGAGCAGCTTTTATTGGCTGCATCTAGCTCTGCCAGCCTCCATGACTGTCCAGCAGAGACTGGGAGAGCCCGTCAGTGCAATAGCTGGTCAGCTCTGACTGCTGGCATCGTGGGTATGCACATCACTATCAGTATCAATTACACTGAGTGGTAATGGTCAATCGGGGTCACCAGATGACGTATGGAGAGTCTGACACATCATTCCAAAATCTGCAACAGATGTTCAGTTGGATTGAGACCAGGTAACTTTGAATAATAAGTCAAATGATTCACAGCATTTTCATTCTCATTTAACCATTCAGAGAGCCCTTGTGCCTTCTATGGATGTATCCGCGTTCTTTAAGTTTCTCCTTTCATTTACTCATGTTCTTTACTTAAATCTTACACCACACCTGTATCTACTGTTTTTGCAGATCACTACACACACTCTTATGAGGTTAACATAACATGAACAGTTTAAGTTTTGGCAATATAACATAACATCAGGACTACGTGAAAATAACCCTATCAAAGATCACATAATTTTATAAATTAAAAACTACTGGAAACATCTCAGACATGATAACAATGTGTGAGCCCACCAGTAGTAGTTTATTTTCATTACAAGTCAACAATGTTCAGGAGTAAGCGGGTGATAAAAAGATGCATACTGGTTAAATAGTAAAATCAGAGACTTATCCCTTTGGAAACGCTGTTGTTCTCACATAATTCAATTTCATGTTTGTCTGACTTTTTTGAGTTTTCCTTCACATTGTGTGCCCGGACAAGCTTTATGCAGTGACTTTGATCGTTGTCCTTCATGATGAGGTCTGATGAGCTTGTGTGTTTGTGCATTTTGATGCACACACCTTAATCCGTTTTTTAAGCAGTGGGGGTGGTGGAGAGTTTCTTTCCACCACCCCCACTGATGCTGGACAATCCCTCATGCCCGACTGTGTGTGTGTGTCATTGGGAAGAAGGGAGGGGCTCAGGCAGGGCCCCAGGAGGGGGTGACTGGACGCTTCATCACCCGATGGCCAACCTCTCACAATGATGCATGAAGCCTGGCAGGATGCGGTGCATGGGCCTCTGAGGCCAAAAAACGCCACCAGTACACACACACACACACACACAACACACACCATACAGCATAATGGGCATTCCATCCAGTGTCACATCCCCTTAGTATTGGGTGTAGGACTGTGGGCAGGAAGATATAAGACACATGTTGAACACAGTCACAAAGGCTTTGTTCAGACTCCAGGCAAAAGTGGCCCAAATCTGACTTTTTTGCGCACATGTGACTGAGATCTGTTTTTCACATAATTATGAAAAGAAATGCCAATCAGTGACTTATCTTTAAAGTGATACTGTACTGTGGTACAATAATTAATTAACTTTGTACTCAAACTTTTCAGTTATCAATAAGAAATGGGGAAAAATTAGCCCCTGTAAACACAGACAGGAAAAATGAGATTTAATGCCGATACCAAAGTCATGCCCAAGTACTGCAAGTGTTTGAAAGTACATGGTTGTATCACAGTGCAGCATCACTTTACATGTTGCTTTCTAATTTTCTGAATTATAGTGAATAAACAAGTAATGATGGCTAACACTATTAGGCTAATGAAAAGGTATAAATACTGATTATTTAATAAAATGCAGAAGAACTGAATGCTATCCTTTGGGAGTGAAGTCGTCAATGTGATTATCTTCAGGAGCAATGATGTAAATATGACTCCCGTCAATCGCTCCAGCACACTGTGGGAAAACCCACCTCATTCTGAAGCCTTGTAAGACCCCCCTGAGGTCATATCCTTATGGTAGCTTAATGTAGCCAGGCAGGAGGACATGGCACATGGCTTTGTGGACCATCAAGAAACAGAGGACTTAGAAATGCCTAACAGGTTAGACAGCATGCAGTAACCCCTGTTCCTAACCAATACAACCCAACACCTACATGCTTTCTCATGGAGATGGGTTGTCTGGACTGGGTGCCTTTCTGCAGGAGCCTTGTGGAGAGTCACAGAGTCACAGATGTAGTTAAAAATAATCCTTGACATTCTGAAATTTTGAATGAAATCTGTTTCTATGAAGCTATTCATGTCACAATCCTGTCACCCCACTCTGACTCAATGCACACTGCTCAGTCTCACCATAAAAATAAGTTGGATGAAGAAATTCTAAAATTGGGACTATGAGTGCTTACATGCATGGCGTGCTTCATTCAGAGCCAAATTAATGCCAGTGTTTTGTGCCGGAGCAGTATCATAGCACTCGTACAGGCAGCAACATGTGTGACTTTCATGCATCATGGAAAAAGTTAAACTTACAATGGGCAATTCCTCAGCAAACAAATGGCAGAGAGCACGCAGTAGCTTGGCTTGGATGCCTCAATATTTTGTAATGGCATTCTTGGTGAGTGCTCCATCTGCCCACCATTCACTGTGCCTCTTCAAATAAATGCTGGAAATGAGGAATTCCGCTTCCCACCGCTTTTGTTGATTTGCCAAACTGTAAAAACAAGAAGGGAAAAACTTTTCTGGCTCGCATTGTCTCATTTATGTGAGCTCTGGAGATGTTTAGTCCTAATTATATCATATTTTAATTGTGCGTGTGTGTGTACATTTGTATGCTGTGGTGTTCACTTGCACATGCAGCAGGAATGTTACAAGCCAAAGGGAAGTGGTTTAATCTGTTTGATACCCAGAGGCCAGCACTGGTGAAAGCTTTATTAGTCCATTTACCTTAAGTGAAGTTTATAACCATCACTGCCACGGATTTATACCCACTACAGCATGATGCTATTCATAACCTCCTACATTTAACACAAATAATACAAGCCTCCATATTTGACATAAATTAAATTCTCCTTCGTACAATTTTAATTTTCATGCAAAAAGCGTCTTGATGAAATGAAAAAATTAGGTCTGGAAAAAAAAGATTTTCATTTAGAAAAAAATGAGAGTATCACATTGCTGGGAGGTGTGAGGGAGATAGAGTGGAAAAAGAGAAATGTATTTGGCCAAGTGGTCAACAGACGGAGTGCTGAAGGCCTTGATGTTCCCCTCACATGGTGTTAAACACTGCCTCTGGACCGCCAGACTGGTCACTTAAACTGCCTCCAAATGAAGAAATACACAAATGAATCATTCAGTTGGGATAAAAAGCTGCCGTTTTCAGGAATATGGGCTATTGTCCTGTTTGTTTAGCTTGGTTCACTTCACTTAGACAACTGAAAATGGTGATTGTAACTTTTGGTTCTTCATGCAAGCTTCACTTTAAACATAGCACAATATGCAATATTTATACACAATGAGGACTGGTAGATGACTTTTAATGAAAGGTGGTGTGTCATTTAATGTGAGTTTATATAACTGGGTGGCAGTCCAATGGACTAAAATGGGCAAGGTGACAGGGATTTTTCAGAGCTTTCATCCACATCTCATGGCCTTCATCAGTGAACTGAGAGCTCAGTTTTCATGGAGTTGGTTTAGTTGACATACTGTTTGGTCTGGAGCTTCAGGGGGAAAGAGAGGGTAAATATGTTCAGAATGTATGAATATATTTGAACAACATTCACAATGACAGTTTTACCTGTTTTACTTGGAAATAAGTAAACTTTTCCCACTTTCGCTTCCACATGAACTCTGGGCTGAGAAACAAGCATGGAAGGACTGAAGGACGACACTAATGGACAGTTAATGACTTAACTCTTTTGAGGCTGATGCAGTTTTGCTCTGTAGGCCCCAGTCAGTTCTGACCCAATGTTTAGATAATTTAATGTTTTTTTTCTCCATTTACTTCAGTCTTTTTTGCAATGTGCAAGCCTGATCAATGGACATTGTGTGTATGTGTGTGTGTGTGTGTGTGTACACATAATAAAGCACAACTACAGACAAAGGTGAATGAACTTTTGCTGTTATCTAACAAAGAAAATGTGAGAAAACTGTTAGATGTGTCAAGTCAACAAACAGAGTTATCTCCTCCAGACTTAGCGGTTTGTGGGGACAGGGTGGCTTTTCCAGTCTGAATTACTGCTTCAGTCTGTCCCTGCTGTATTCATATGCTGCAAAAGTTAACTTTTCAACATCATTATTATACCTCCATTAATAACCATTACCACAACCTTTTTAATTTAATGGCAAAACAGGAAGTAAGATAACAAGCTTACCTTAAAAAATTTGCAAAAAAATGGAACCAGAGCATCAACAAAAGGCTGCTGACATACTTTAAATATAAAAATGAATATTGTTTATTCACAGAAAAATGATTAGCAGAAATAGACCAACTAAAATTGCAAAAATAAAGGAAAATAAGGGATCTGGGTCTCCAAGGCCAAAATAATAACCCTATACACTCATTAACTACAAAATAAAAAGCCCTTTTTGCCTACAGGACCAAGCAAAAAAAACAATACTAAGCTCCCTAACTAACAACAAAACAGGAGAAAGAGGTAGCAAAATAAATGGCACAGGACCCTTCCTGAAAGTTAAAAGACTAGTTCAGTGAGGCACTTCTACCAATGTAGTCACCAAAGTCAAAGACAAACACAGTTTAAACAATAAACATGCTCAACAACAGGCACCACCAGGCTCAGGTCCTCACTAACTTACTTTTCTTTATATACTGTATTTACAACCACTTATACCTACATGTATCTGTATACCTACATCACAGTATGTATAAATCCATATCTTTTTCTCCATGTTTCCAAGCTATTTAACCATCATATATCTCATATATATTTCTTCTTAGCACCACTAGGGCAAAACCACAGATCTGCTAGTGCAAATATTGGCCCTTTTCCACTAGTACCTACTCGGCTCGGCTCGCTCGAATTCGACTCAGTTTCAGTCGCTTTTCCATTACAATAGAGTACCACCTCAGCGTGGGTGGGGTCAATCGGTATAGGCGGTAACGCGGCCGAAACTCCTGCGACGTATCATATGTTATGCGACACACAAACACGACTATGGACTGCGACTATGGAGCAATGGTTGTCATTGTTATCCGCAGGGTTGATTTCTGTGCAGCCATCTCTGATCGTGTTCCTTGTTGTTATTGGGTTTTAAAAATGGCGCGGTTGACTCTTATGAACAAACAAGTCGCTCTCCCGATGCATCTAGTGACGTCCAGTCCCTGGCCAATTGGTGGCCTGCCGTCTGCCAACGTCTGACACATTTTCGGCTCCTTCGACTCAGCTCGAAACTTGGAACCCCGGCCGAGTAGGTATTTACGAAAGTACCTGGTACCAGGTACTAAAACGTAATGGAAACGCTTGCGACAAACCGAGGCGAGTCAAGTCATTGAAGCCGAGCTGAGCTGAGCAGGTACTAGCGGAAAAGGGCCATAAGTAGACTCCCAAAGTAGACTTTTTGTCATTTTTTCAAATTTTGTCAGTACTATGTACCCGTGATTTATCTGGGAGAAATTGCATTCCCATTTTAGCATCACGTATATGTTAATGTCAAGGTATGTAACATCATCTGTGGGTGCATAGTGTGTCAGTACTACCTTGGATTAATAATAAATGTAAAGGGATAAATAGTAAATAGGAGTAGCAGTGCCTATAGAGCTGATAACCGTTCTTCAGTTTTCTCCCTTTTAAGATAATACATGCATTTTATTTTCTCAAGACAGTGTATGTTACAGTGTTAGCATGGAGCACACACATTAAATGAAATGATAAGTTTAGTGACATTTTCCATCTTTCTTTTTGTCAACACATCCCTTGAAACCTCACATACACAGTCCTGCTGTTGTAAATACTCACTAGATCAAGACCAAATGTGGATTAATCAGATGATGAAAATAGTCCCCAGCAATAGCACAATTTAGTCATGAGTAATGTTTGCCAAAAGCTACATCGGCTTGTTGTTTCAGGAAATAACTGAGTCTCTTATGCGACTAGATTCATGTTTTCAGTAGAAACCAATGGGCTTTGAGCTGAGAGCCATATACAGGGTAGTCAGAAAATATTGAGAAACAGACCAACACATTGTTGGTTTTGGTCTTTTCATGGGATACATTGGGACAAAAAAAGTAGAATAACGTTTGCCTTATCCTTTAAGACTGACTTCTTAACTTAATGGAATCCAAAAATGGACCAACAGACCAACCAAACGCTCAGTGTTTTCCTTTAGCTTTCCTATCGCCCACATTGTTGTAAGGCAGGAACTTGTCTTGAGCCAGAGAAGTGAAACTGGAAAAGAAAAGAAGAAGCAAGAGGCGGCTGGCAGGTGGAGAAGAAAGACTGTGATGTAGTTTGTGTATGCCGGTCCGATGCTGCTACCAAAGTGTGTACACACACATTAGCATAAAACAGCTTTGCATATGATCTGAGCACTTTCCAAGACGCTCGAGAAGACAGAGAGAGGGGGAGTTGAGAGGGAAGAAAATAAAGCTCTTGCTATTTTGCAAGCCTGAGACGATCACATGCTGTCAACAGCACCTCACATAACAACCACCCACCACCGCCACCCACCCACTACCCCCCCCCCACACACACACACACACACACACACACCCAGCCTGCCCTGGATCGACTTATAATCCTCCTCAACACACACAGAGCAGATACTCCAGGTACTCTTATCTCTGTGGACTTTTTTTCTCATTTGGTCCAGGCAGGAAATGGTATAGGATGACAATAGTGTGCCTCCAAATTTGTGTCACCAACTTATGTTTGTCCATCTCCTGTTTCCACACAACAATGCTTCCATACACAAAGCCAACAATCCAGAAAGAAATGCTTTTGTACCAGTTCGGTGTGAAAGAATTGGACTGGCCTGTACATAGGCCGAAGCTCAGCCCAGCCCAACACCTCTACCTCCACACATTAACCTTGTGAAAATGCAAAAGTTGATGCATGGCATCACCTATTTTGCATCTAGTTGCAGGTGGCAAAAGATGGACAGGCAGCAGTGGGGGACCATGTCACTACTGCAGTGTGACAGGAAATTAAGGAAAAACACAAAGTAAAAAAGACATCCTAAGCAACGAGCACTCATAAACTCTGTGTGTATCACATGTATTCTCACTGGTTTCCTCACTTTCACAAGGAAGGCCTCAGCTGAAGAAGTCGAGTGTTTTGCCTCTTCAGTAACCTTAAGCTTGAGGAATGTGTCAGCAGGAAATCTTGTTTCATCTGTGCACACAAGTACACGAAACAAAGACCAAGGTGTGTACAAAGCATGTTCTAAAAACATACCAACCATGTTCATCAGGGGCCAAATGGCACAGGTAGTACATGCTTACATGCCTTTTTATTAGATTGCAGACAAAGGAAAGATACAGGAAACCATCCCCCAACACAGGAGAACCATCAACCTGCTGACGACCTAAATGTGTTTTACTATAGTTTTGATAAGCCAACATTCACCCCCCCTAACCTGCCCCGACTCAGACATGTTGCATACCCTGCCACCCAGTCACCCACCCCACTGACCCCGCACCTGCGCTGAGGATCTGCAAAGGGGATGTGTGTCAGCTCTTTTAGAAGCAAACGATCAGGAAGGTGTAGAGCGGCGATGTGTGTCTCCCCTCTGCTCCCCAGTGACCGCCCCACAGGAGACCCCTCTGTTAAACTGATGGAGTTTGCTGATGACACACGGTCATCTGCCTCATCGGCTGAACAGCTGGCCCTCTGGTGAGGTCAAAAAAACCTGAGGCTTAACACACACTGTGTTAAGCCTCAGAGGTGACAGTAGACTTCAGGAGGAGCCCCCCAACATTCTGTATTTATTATTCAATATTTATTTTAGAGCACCATTTGTATCTGTTTCCACTTTAAACACCTTTTTCTTGAGATTCTGAGAATTGTACATCCCACTAATCCAACTTGAAACCAGCTCATCTTTAGTGTCATCTTCAGTGTCAGAGTCCAGATTTGTATAAGACAACAAGCAATAAATACTTTAACACATAGACAGTTTAAAAGAATAGTTTGACATGTTGAGAAATACCTTCATTCACTTTATTGCAGAGAGTTAGGTGAGAGGATCAAACACACTGTCATATCTGTCCCTGAAGTATACTTGAAATAGTTCCAGCATGTAACTCCCTGTAAAACCAAAATGTGTCATTTTTACATTTCTGTTTGTGAAAAACAAACAAGATATAAAGTACTATTTAGTTATCTTTAGGGTCTTTAAAGGTGTCTGACTATGTTTTTAGTTTACTGTCATCAGGATGCTTCCAGTGGGCTTTTGTTGCATAAGGTCATTATGTAATGAGTGACAAAGGGTTCAGTAGAACTGTGTGATTTGGGAGTGAAGTTGCGACATTGTTGTGTTTTTCATTTGGTTCACTTAGTGTTCACACTGTACTTTGCCAAGTTCACCAAATTTCATAAACAAATGTCATGCAGGCGAGTAGTTGAACATTTCATTCTTAAAATTTTATTTGCCATGTACAAAGACAGCCATTGGAGTCACTGAAGTTTTTGAGTCATGTGTGAAGATAATCACAAATACACAAGTAAACAATGCTGAAAGTTCAACATACAGGAATATAACATAGCATAGAAAAAAATATTGAATAGAATATGAATAGACAAAATACAAATGAAAATAAGAAAAAAAATAAGACTGTTGAAATAGGTGTGCAGAAGTTCTAAAAAGGGTATAAACAGTGGTCATAAATATATGTATATAAACGGAGATGTAAATAATATAGATAGAGATGTAAAAATATATAAACAGGGATGTAAACAGGCAGGTGTGGGTGTGTGAGAGAGAGAGAGTGTGTGTGTGTGTTCAGAGACTCGGAGCGGCTCTTAGCTCATTAATGTAAACACGCTACTAAGCACAGGTTTCTGCAGAGCTGCACCACTGACTCCCACAATCTACTGGGAGACAGACCAACACGTCTGTCTGTTTCATAGCTCTTTATCCTCCTCTGTCACTCTCTCTCTCTTTGTCTGTCTATGGATTTCGCCCATGGTTTCCCCCTCAGGCTTTACCTTCCCTCAGGCTCTACCTCCTCCATCATCACTTTTGCCCCATTCCCATTCTTCCCCCCTTTATGTCCCTGCCCTCTTTGTATGCTTTCATTTCTTTCTCCATCTTCTTGTTTCATGCTCCAACATCTGCCAGCACTTTGAACTCCACACGAGTGATCCCTCAGAAGTTTACACTGCGACACTAAATAATAACCACCATACGCCATCAACTCTTTACAACCATATAACTTTCATCCAGAGTGATTTAAAGGTAACAGGCCTGTGGCTGATGGGATTTAATTGTGAGCCTTATAGCTCATGAGTATAATGTGCTGTATTGATAATTTGTCATGTCTTGTAATGTCCAGAGGACAAATGGAAAGATTGAATGCAGGTGTTGCAGACATCACTCAGTAGATGTGGAAATATTAATAAAATGGAGAAGGGTCCAAGCAGACAATCTGTCTGTTCTCCAGGCACACATGAGTTATCTTTATTAAATGAAAGTGTTGGCAAGCAGGCACAGCTGTGCTATTACAAGCTGTAGAAGAAAGTTAATGTTAGCCGTAGCTAATGGATAACTGACCATGAAAGATCACACTTGACCTTGGAAACAGAAGGTTGCAAAAAACTCTGATACCTGCTCAGCAGCAAACAGACAGACAGACACTGTTAGAGACCAACTGGTGAACACACTGGAGTATCTAGAAGCTAAAGAGCCACACATTCTTCTCAGGTGGAGACTGAAACAGCTAAAGGAGTGAATGTCAGACTGGCATGTGTCTGGTGATGAGAGACACAGCTAACTGCTAATGTTTCTTTAAGTCTACTGGATGTGTAAATAGGCAACTCTTTGTGAACACAGTTGTAGCCATATCAAGCTTTTTACAGCGATAATATGTCAATTAGAGGTCTAAAGATGGACTGGTGTTCCTCCCATCTCTCCATCCTCATCTCCACTGAGTGTGCTCTGTGTGTAAGGTTCCTCACCACTGACCTATTGGGAGTGTAAGCTCTCTTATGAATACAGGTGTGAAACACAGAGAGAGTCTGGGCTTACCATCTCTCCCATACATGAGTAACTGTCATCATATGACTGACAATCCATACGTAGGCCACAAGATGACTGAGTCATGATAACTGAGCAAACTTCATTCACTGATATGATCAGAATTAGTGGAGTGACACCACACCAATCTGCCCATCAACCTTTTCCTATCATCAGTCGTGAACATGAGATACTTAAACTCCTTCACCTGAGGCAAGACCCCAATTTCAACCTGGAATGAGCAATAATTAATATCATGGACACAGAGAAGTTCCAAAACAGACCAAACCAAATGTCTTTAAAGGCAGAAATGGACCAATGGACCATACATGCATAAAGCACATTCATTATTACATTTTTCTGCTTATGTCATGATTATCTCCATCCAATGGATCATTTTTACCCAGGGGTACAATGTCACTTTCTAACCATTGTTTGGTGTGAAGTAATGTTAGCACACCTACTGTATCATATACTGTACAAACAACAAACTGCCTAGAGATACACTGCTCATATTGGATCAGAGGATAGACTTTTCTACTGTTTGTTTCCTTCTCCTTCTCAAAATGAATAAATGACATGGCATTTAGACATATACACAACTTGTTTAAGTCACTTGTACAACTGACTTGTGTAAGTTTAACTCATATCTGCATCATCTATAAATTTTATCGTTTTGTAGTAGAGTCCTGCAGGCATCTAAAACCGAGACCTGAAGACAACCTTTAGGATCTGACTTAACTAACCTACTTGCACTACACTGAGAATAGCCAAACTTGACTTGAGCACAAAGCTTTACACGACAGAAAGTTCAGCCGCCTAATGAGTTAGCCAAAATGAGGTGTTTCATTTTGCACCGCTAAAGCTGAGGTCTGCTGCTTGAAACCCAAACACAACCTGATATTTTGAGGGGATTCACCGGGTTCAGAACAAAACTCTGCTTTAGAGGCGTGGTCCACATGGCAGAGTTTGACAGATCTACAGCTGTATGTCTGCGCATATCATCGTTAAACCACACACTTCTGCCAGAACTTGCGTCACTCCGAGCTGCTGAGTTTCAGCTGATTTCAAGTGGATGCTGCAATGTTTACACTGGGGATTCAAAATGGCGTTGAGAAAGTAATATAAAATTATGGGGATTATGGGGAGGCAATGCAACAATCTGCTTTCTGCCATTAGAAAAGTGGTTCAGAATAGCTGAGGCTGCTACAAGTATCAAGTAAATTTAACTGCATGGTCACAGTTATCTGATGGACATTTACTCATTTTGTCTTTTATGTTTTTTGTCTGTTTCTTCCACATTTTCCCTCCCTTTTCCCCTCTTCTCCTCTGCTGTTGTTTAGTGTTTGTTTGAGTGTCCCCTCCCACTACCTTCCTCTTATTCCCCATGGCATGCTAATCAGGTATTTTTGTCACAAAGTACAAATGTGTGTGTGTGTTGGGCCAGGTTGTTGACTGACAGACGGCCTCTGTAATAGCAGGTGTTGCCACGGTGATGTGGAACAGCTTGCCTTCCCTTACCCAACTTTAGCTTTGCTCTCTGGAGGCCAACATTAAGACAGCAGCCACACACACACACACACACACACACACACACACACACACAGATAAAAACAGGAGGTACCCCAGCCACAGTACATACAAACATGCAAAGAACACACACACACACACACACACACACACACACACACACACACACACACATTATCCCATTGTCATCATTACACTCAGTTAGGCCCAGCCTGGTCCCTCTGAAAAATACTGAATAACGGCCTCTCCTTTTTTCATTTTCTCTGCTCTCACTTGTCATGTATTCCCTCTGCACATTTTCTCTACTTTTTTCACTTTTTGTGTTAAAGGATTTCTCTACTGTCATCAATGCATTTGAAAAATACATTTTTACAAAAAAACATATGGTTGTACAGAGGATCTGGTTTAAATTTTTGTCTTTTGGCAGATCCGTTCAGTGCAGATATATGTATTTATTCGCAGCTAGGATATTGAAAGGTATAATATTATAATTTTGTATCATAAATATATATAAAAATATATAATATATATATATAATATATAGAAAATCGAAATTAGATACTGTATATTCATATATAAAACTTATTACTTTGTTTTTAGATGCTTTTATATGAGCATGTCTTTCATATAATTTGTAAATAGCTGTACTCTAGAACACTGTCATCATTTACTCACTCTGGTTTCTTTCCTGCAAGTAGCAAACCTTTACCTTCTCTGCACACAAAAGCTCTTCTTTGTTGACATGCAGCCAGATGTTGCTCAACTTCCATTTATCTGTATTTTATTCTGAGCCCTCTGGAAGGCAAGGTCACTGGACACCCTCTTTTTAAAAAATTACTGGACACCTTGAAGTGCACCTGTTGTGGCCTCCCTCCTTTTGACTTGGCCTGGTGTGACTATAGGGGGTGACAGTATCATATCAACACACACAGATTTAGCTACTGTGTGTTCGCAGGGTGATTTGGCTGTACTTTCCATTGCTGGAATTTGGCAGGAACTACTTTGCTCTATGACTTTGCTGGTAGATGCCCAATAGAGTCTTTAAATATTGTAAATTTAATTATTACAATTTTTGTTTTTTTGTTTTAAAAAGTGATTCAAGATTTTGAGTAAAGATATTGGTAAAGACTAAATGCTGCCTCTTACTATAAGAAATTATTATTATTTTTTTTTTTTTACAGGAAGTTAGCAGACAACACAAAGCAGCATGGAGGAGAGACTCTCCTGTGTTTAATAAAAAATGGGAAGCCTCCGCCCTCACCTTCCAATTCCTTGTATGCAAATATTTATTCCTCATTCTCCACACAGGGACATTTCTTCTTCTCTCCCATATTAAAATGCTGCTATATTTCCTCATAAAATTAACTAAATATAAACTGTGAGGAAAGCCAGTAACTGCTGCAAAAGTATGAAATGACCAGAATTCTAGGTCAAACCTGTGAATTATACACACAAACACACGCACACACACACAGACACACACAGCATTATGTGTTACACAGATCAATTAAACATTCTTGACAAAAGCTCTAAATTGACTCTCTTCCCATTTTCTCCAGTGAAGTGGAATTTCCTCTGTAGAGATAAAGCTGTGTCCATTCTAAGAATCAATAATCCGTTTATAAATATGTTATTAATAAAGGAGTTAAGCTGCATATATATTTCATGGCAGAGGAAGGGAGCTTCTCCCTGAGGCCGTGGGGCTTTACTCCGTATCATTCATTTATAATTAATCTGCACCACTTGGGACTTGGTGAATTAGGAATCCCGCCACAGACTAGAGCTCAGTTCTGTTCCTATCTGTTGCAGCTCATGAACATGGGAGGTCCTTTTCTCACCGCTGGTATTTTTTAAAACAGGGAGGAGAGGGAGCGATTGCAGGACCTATCATATTGCAAAAGAGCCGAAAATGTAGGAGGAGGCTAAATCTGCTTTCCAATGAAATTTACAGACATTTTAGTTTTGCATTACATATTTAATGCATTGATGCAGGAAATATATACAATATAAATCTGTCAGGCTTCCATGTATACATTGTGGGAGGCCAACATATATATATATATATATATATATATATATATATATATATATATATATATATATATATATATGTTTGTGTGTGTGTGTGTGTATAGTATTCTTGAATCTCACAGTTCTCTGTTGATTTTTGCCCTTCCAGGTCCCAGGTCCCATGACGTGATCAAATGGAAAAAAATGGAGTCAGTTGTTCCACTACAGTTTGTTAAATTGAAAAATAAAATTGTCAGGTCATATCAGTTATTTTGCCAAAAAGTGGAATGTTAAATTTTTTCAAAATCTAAACTATTCACAAAAGGCCTAAATAGCCCAAGACTCCCGAGGGTTAAATAAAGTGGTTCCATTTTCTGGAACTTTAAACTGCATCTCACAGTTTCCATCAGCAAAGTTTGATTGCAGCAATACAATGAAAATTATCTGCAATAACCTCTGTTACTTTGAAAAGAAAAGATCTGAAATCTGTATATTTTATACATGTATTGCTTCATCAGATTTAATTCTTAACTGCTGCAAGTTATCTCTCTCTCTCTAATAATCTCACTATAATAATAAAATACATTATCATTATTATAAGTTGTGGTTGTTTCTATTATTACCTGTAGTAATAGATGTAGAACAAGAAGGGGCAGCGCTAGTGTTCATTTCTTTTTTAACTTTTGTTCTGACATATAACAAAGACCCTGTAAATCAGACAAGAGAAGAAGTAGTACAATACTGCACAAAAGTAAAAAGCCTAAACCTCACATGAAAGTCAACGTTACCAAAGTCCTTCCACCTCGTAATGCAGTTTTTGTCTGTTCTGTTATATAAACATGATATCTGTTCATATAAATATATATACGAAAGATCATTTCCCAACTTGGTCGTGCAGCCCCACAAAGTTAGCATTAGAGGTACCTTCCAGGTCTCGATAATAATTTCCCATCCAGTCATTCTTGCTGTCTTGTTCAGTCTTCAGTGGTTAAGGAAACACAGACAACCCCATGCCGTCTCCTAAAATATCTGAACTCTTTTGACATCGCTTTAGGATGATCCTGGAACAGACAAACCAAGCCAAAGTACTTCCCACACAGGGGTAAAGTACATACAGACACACACACCGACACAGACACACAGAATTGGTGCAGCCTTCTATTGTCCCCGGTTAATCAGGGGTGGACTGACATTGCCGTCACTTTCCCCCAAAAACAAAAGACTTGCTGTGGATGTGAGGGAGCTGTATCAGTGCAGCATCTCCCCGGCAGCACCAGGGCAGCCAGGCAGGCGAGAAGAAAGGCCTGATCGCTGCAGGATGGCTGCAGGCGAGGAGAAAGACACTGCTGACAAACGCATTAATTACTTTATCAACTTCATTTCCCAATTAACCTTACATGCCACCTTCCAGGTAAGCCAGCTGCGGGAGGATGAGTGGTGCAGGGCTCCGGCGCCAGCGACTCCTCATCTAATGGAGAAAAACTCAGAGTCAGAGAAAAGATGAGGTGAGGAAAGATGAAGAATCCTGGAGACAATAGTTTCCTCTGCTGTTTAAGAAAGCAAAGGAAAGACAAAAATGACCAGATAACATTGTCATTAGCATGCGTTTTGAGGTTTCCACCAATCCCAGTTGTGATTACCAAACATAATGTCCAGTTTAATTAATACACTGTTTGATATATGTTTTCATTTACCCCTTCATTTGCATTTTCAATTATTTCTTAATATCGGTGTGTCAGCTGTTTGAAGACTGCCGTTCTTTGTCTCCCCGTCTGCTCACTTGACCAGCATCTCACTGTTTCATCTCAGGCTGGCTTGGCCACTTCTTTCATCAGCTTCGAGACACAGAGGCAAGTCAGGCGAAATCAGGAAAGGAAGAGAAAAATGCAATTAAGGGAAGTGTGATTATGGCATCAATGGGTGACCCAGAAGAATCAATGGTACTCTATCATTAGTCGAATTAAGAGTGGAAGCTCAGGAAATTCAATTCCCTCTGGTATGAAAGCGATACTAAAAATTGGCAGTACGTGTTAAACAATTTTCTAGTGACAAAATATTTTAAGAATAACATAGTAATATTTTCTGAAAGAGCATGATAATAAAAAAAAGATTAAAATTCAACAAAAAAGTAATACTATTACAAGAGTATTGTTAATATTTTCTAAATTAAATTGTAACATTTAGAAAAAAAAACATAAAATATAATATAATCAAAAAATATGGTCCTAATGTGTTAAAGATAGTATATAGTTATACTATATAGATAGTTATATTTCAAGAATGAAATGTGTGGAAATTACTTGAGAAACGTCCAAGACAAAAAGGCGCAATATTACAATTAATTGAATATAAAGTTGAAAATACAAAAAAAATCATAATACTCCTAGAATTGTCAAAATATTATGAGAAAACTAAAAAAAACTAAATTACTTTCTATTTTGAGAACAAAGCCTTAGTATTTACAGTGGAAATGCTTTAATAACATGGGAAATATTGGGAAATTTAAAATATTTCAAGTTAAACTTGAAACACAAATCAAAACACAAATCCTTAAAAAAATATTTTTTTCTGAAAATATTTGGACTTAAACAATGGTCCTGATATTCTGTTCTGCAAATACATTTTACAAAGAGTAACCAGTGATATGATATTTACAGTTGGATGGGTAATACCAATCTCTTCATTAGTAAAAACACAATTCTCTGTCTCTGTAGCACAACAGTAGTAACACCTTAAGAATCTACACAATACATTGGAAACTGCTTATAGTGATCATGATTACAGTGATCGAGCCCTTACATGGATCAAAAAGCTTATTTCAGAATCATTCCATTGACATTTCTTGCTTATGGTAATCAAGTGGTCTCCTTACAATGTTAATTTTGGGTTTTCATACATGACAACATATGGAAACATATGTTTTAAAACTATGATAATTATATTCTTTTTATTGTACTCCCATCATATTTTTTCTCATGTAAACCAGTCTGCTTCCAGCTAGCTACCTAAAGCTTGTGCAAAATTCACACTGAAATCTTCATGTCATTTTTTTCTCAATGAAAAATGTAGTCTCCTTGAGCCAATGAGAAGAAGAAGTGAAAAGTAAGTAAGTAATAAAGTAGTGATTCTTAGGCTAACTTGTGTGGACTGCTCAGACAAATGCACATAGGGAAAGCTCTTGTGGTTGAAGCCACCTTTTGACTGATAATGCCCCATAACTTAATGGTCCCTAAATAGTGCACGACTATCCATTAAAGCAGTTTAGAAATATTAGATATTTACATATGGAAATTTTCATGAAGACAAATGAACTCGGTATCGCTACAGTTTATTACGACCCATGTTTAACTCCATATATGACTGATGATGATGTTCTCTGTACATGTGGCATCTATTGCACGTCTGTCTGTCCCAGGGAGAGGGATCCCTCATCTGTGGCTCTTCCTCAGGTTTCTTCTTTTTCCCATAAAGGGTTTTTTGAAGTTTTTCCTGACTCGGTTTGAGGGTCTAAGGACAGAAGGTGTCACAACTGTAACAGATTGTAAAGCCCTCCGAGGCAAACAATGTTTGTGATTTTGGGCTTTAAATAAATAAATTAGATTTTTTTTTTTTGACAAACTCTCTGATGGTTTCTGGCAATAGTGACCCTGCCAGCATAATTGCCATAATGCCATTGAATTAAGAATAGGATTCTGATCTAGACTGGTGTTGACAAGAATAGTCAGAAATGCTAAAAGCTCTGGATATTGTTGGGCTATCTTGGCTTTGGTGTAGTGTGGAGGTCAAGGACAGTGCCTGTACTGCCTGCACTGGTGGACCAGCGTGGTGGTTCCCATCTTTAAAAAAAAGAGGCCAGAGGGTGTGCTCAGCCTCTCCAAGCAGGTTATGCCAAGGTGAAGGCATCGACCAATTGTCAAACCTTGGATCTAGGAGGAGCAATGCTGACCTATTTAATCCTCAAGATTCAGTATCCAAGATTGAAGCCATGTTTCTCTGCTGTGAAACGGTGCAGTGCTGAGTGAGTTACTGCCCCAGGTGAAGAAGTTTAAGTATCTTAAAGTGTCTTGTTCATGGGTGAGGGCAAAATATACATCACAACCCTCACATAAACTTATGAGCTTTGGGTAGGAGCCAGCAGAATGAGATTGCGGATACAAGTGGGCGAAATGAGTTTTATCCATAGGGTGACTGGGCTCAGCCTGAGAGATGGGGCAACGACAGATATCTATAGGGAGATAGAGTAGAGCCACTGTTCCCTCTTGTCAAAAGAAGCTAGTTGAGGTGGTTCAGGCTTGTCAGGATGCCTCCTGGGTGCCTTCTTTGGAGGTTTTCTGGGCACATCCAACTGGTCAGAGACCCTGGGGCAGACCGAGAACATGCTGGAAGGATTACATATTGCATCTGGCTTGCGAACACCTTATTTGGATGAAAGTTCACATTTAATGTAGCTTCATCATCAGCTTTGAACTACTGAAATGTTATGTATTACAGTGCAGTATCTTTTTTTCCCTTATATTGGAGGTATGCAGAACTGGTCCAACCTTACCATATCAGGAAATGACCATGAAACATTCTCTTTTCACTTGATTAATGCTTCTGACCTACTTGTGATTTTAGGTTATCCCTGACTCAGACTAATAGAAGACACATAAATGGATCTTCAGGAGCCATTTTGCAGTGAAGTAACCCCTCAACCCTGTAATGCTGTGTGTCTCAGATCTGCCTTGTCTGTCACTCCCAGTAATGCTCCCCCTTGAGTGTCTTGATCTAAAGGAGGTGTTTATTGAGGTGCTTGCCATCTCTCTGCCTCCATATTGCCCATATGACTACACTATCAACATTCTTTTGGGTCTCTCAACCCAAAACTCTCACACTGCAGATTCTGGGGTAGTAACTATTTTCTCTCAATGGTGTAAAGAGGACAAGAAACTTTGCCTCTGTGCTTTCCATTCCTGAATTTTATCACCTGCTTGCTGGGAGAATCTATATCTTTGGGGACCAGGAGCTGCAGGTCAAAAATTTTGCAATGGAGGTATTCTTATGAGGGGACAGAGCAGACCACGTGGGTATTGTTCATTGGGTCAAAGAAAGTCAAACCTGATGCTCTTTCTTGACATTCACAGACTGTGAATTCCCTTTTCCAACCTGGAGAGGACCTTGATGGACTTCATCACTGGATACCCCATCTGATGGTAATACTGTCATTCTCACAGTCATTGTTTGCAGCTCTGCCACCAGCCTTTCCACCCTCCAACAGAAGTTGGCTCCCCGATTAATGCTTCCGTTACCCATCTCAAAGGTCATCGATCCATCTGTAGTCTGCACCCCATATGCGAAATGTGGCCTGTCTACCATGCCAGTTGTACCCATCCATTGGCGAACAAGGCCCCAGAGAACACTCCTGGTTCCGACCAGGAACATTCTAGATCCATCCTTCATCAGAAATTTGACTACCCAGACCATCCAGGGGGTCAGGAGCCAGCAACAACTCCATCCAACTCTTAGAATTCATTTAGCAGACATTTGTTGTCTGCTCTGTTTTTCTCCTGCCATGATACTAATTATCCTGTCATTTCAGATCCTACCATTCCTTCCTGCACTGAAGTAACCCCTTTCCCACCATTAGCATCATCTGCCCTTCCCCACCCAACTACATGTTTTCCACTTCCCTAACCAGCCTTCCATCTCATATTATGATTTTCTGCCACTTTGTCTGGTTTGCTTACTCCCTAGCTCTCCAACTTAACTTGCCTACCTGACTTTTACTGCTTGATTGTATTGATGATTCTCTGCCTAACCACTTTTGCCTGATATTTCTGTATTTCTGGTTTTGACACTGTAAATCTGAACCTTTTTGAAAAAAAAAATGCTTTTAAGTATTTTTGAATTCAACATGGTCTCTTTTCTATGCCATTACACTGGCATTGATTCTAAAACTGTGATCAGGATGGGACTGATATTAGAACTAAAATTGGAGAAAGGAGAAAAGGCTGCAAATGGGGTTTGGGGATATGGACTGGCGGACTGGTAAGTATTCTCCTGGACTCTACCATCAGAACTCCCCAAGAAATCCTGTAAATGTAAACTGTATGACTGGATGAGAGCAGAGAAAAGGGGGGGAACGGATGTGGAGGACACTGAAAAGAGAGAGAATAGAGAGAGAACATCAGTTTAGCCTCTCATAAACACACTAAAATTAAACATCCACTTAAACAGCTGCGTGCATATTTGCCTGAAGTTGCAAAATGCAAATACACATCACAGTTCTGTGTCATTTAATTTAGACAGATGATGTAACAAGTAAAGGGAAAAAACTGTCTGTGTCATACCCTGTTCTACTATTTCACTAAACCATCAAACTGGATTAGCATCACACTGTAAATACATTTTACACCACCATGACATACTGTATAATGCAAGCTGTATACATATTGAGAATGCTTTATAGATTCCTAACAGGCTATTTTATCTATGAAAAGGATCACTGAGGCTTAAGGATTATTGAGTTTGTATTTCCTCACTGATTCAAATCAAGTGAATAATTTCACTAATCAAACACTGCAGTAGTTGAAAAAAACTCTGAGTTACTTCTATGAGTGTAAATGAAAAATTCTGTAACATTTTTAACTTTAAGTACCTTACTTTTAAACATTCCGTATTGAAAGTAATTGCTGTAATGAAGTCACTGTATCCATTATAGCCACAGTAATACTGCCTTGATTATATTCAATCCTGGGAGATCTCCAGAACCACCACAAGAGGGTTCTTAGCCTCACAAAAATCTCAAGTGCTTTTCATTCGTAAAACATATTTGTATTTAATCAGTCCTTTACACCACCAAACAGAGCACTGAATTTATTTTTAATATGTGTAAATATGTTATGAAATTTACTGTATAGGATAGAGTCTATATAACTGTACAGTATGTGTAATCTGGATGACTGTGGACTGTGTTGCCTAAACCATTTAACATTTCTATTGAAATGTGTTCTTTTGTAGCTGTAAATAGACAGAATTCTTTTATAGCTACAGAGTTATTGAGGACAGCGGACAGAGTGAGATGTTTTGTTCCTAGTTTCCCCATTACTGGGACTTGGGAGTATTACTGGGGCTCATTGATTCATCAAAACAATACATAGTCTAATTACCACTATATTATTAGACATGAAGGTCAAAGTCAACAGGGAGGGGAGTGAGTTGGTACTGGGCCAAAAGAATATTGAGTACCTTATTTGTTACACAAAACAACAACCCCCCATATTAGATGACATATTAGTTAATTTCCTATTTCATGATTCCTGTTAGATTTAGGCAAGGTGTGTGTCTGTAATTCGAAAAAAAAGAAAAAAATGACATAATGTGTGTACATGTGTGCATCATCCTATAGGATGACAGGTGGATTATCAGCTAAAGTAATTTGTCCTTTCTTTGTTTCAACCACAAGAAACTAACTTTCTTTATCTTTTTTGTGTCTTTCTATTTGTTTTACTTCGTCCTCCGCCTCCTCCTCCTCTTCTTCTTTGCCGGCTCCCCTGCCCGTCCCACCATCCCCCCTCTTGCTCTCTCCCTCTTCCCTGTTTCTCTTTTTTGATGTGTTTGCCTTCACGGCTTCTGAGCGCTCTCTAATTCCATCTGGCCACAACAGAGAAGGCGGCACGGTGAGAAAAAGCATTTCCATATGTGCAAATTAGGAACCCCCCCCCCCCATACCCCACCTCCACACACACATACACAGGACACAAGCTGCACCTACCCTGCTACATATTGACTGCCAAGGCTGCTAATGGTGATCAAGGAGAGGGTTTTTGTTGGCCCTAGGTCTGAGTCTGTAAGTTGTCAGGGCTGTTATGTCTACATCTATGACCTGGGGAAAGAGATGATAATTAATAATAGAATGACAAGCAGATTACATATTATTATTATTATTATTATTATTATTATTATTATTATTATTATTATTATTATGTATTATTATTATTATTATTATTATTATTATTATTATTATTATCTCCCAAATTGGATGTGCTGATTATGACAGTTATCTAGATTGAAAGAACTCCACCTGCAGCTTTATTACCTGTGCTCCGGTTCCATCTGTAATTCCTCTGGTGAATTACAACTTCCCTTCTCACAGCATGCCTCTGAAAAACAAATGTTAGCAGTTCATTTGGTTTGAAGGAAATGGAAGAAAGAGCAGAGAGACACACAGTGACAATTAAAGCCATCCATCCTGGCCTTGCTGAGGAGAGACTCGCTCCCAACAAGCAGATTCAGCATTTTTAAAGTTTGTGTCTGAAATAACTTTAGAATAAAAACAAATGTTAAAAAATTCTCAAAGTTCATTAAATGGTTTATTTTTTGGATTTTGCACATAGAAAATGTGCCTATTGTCTGTCCATCCACCTCAAATACACCCTCCCCTTACACTCCACACAAAGAATGCAGCCGCTTAATAAAGATGCATGTACAGTACTTCTGTATCTTTTATTCTGCCTTTGCATCAGTGTCATTCATGACACGACAGCTCCATTGTGTCTTGGTAAACTGGGATCATTCAATCAATGCCTGTTTGTAAGCAAGTCTCAGACAGCTAACTAGATTGTGACATATTGAGAGATTCCACCTTGTGTGCGAGCGGTCAATACTGCCATTCCTGAGCGGCCATGCCATTAAAACCAGGCCTAATAGTCTGAGGTGACATTGGAATGTCATATTTGTGTGTGTGAGTGTGTCGGCGTGTGTGAAATTTGTGCCTGCATACGTTCTTTGGTCAAAGCCAAGTGTGTGTCAATTCATCTGTCTCTGCTTGTCCTTTACACACACACTGACACACTGATCGTTACATTCTCCGTTGATGCAGTCGTTGGAGGCAGAAGTGAGGCAGGCAAATATCCTTCACCCCATTTCTGTTGTTTTAACACGTATTCTGCGGTATCTATATGCCTTGTTGACAGCAGAGGTTTGGCAAAACGTTGTATGTAAGTAGGAGAATAACAGCATGTGTATGTAGTGTAAAAAGCAAACTAAACTGTTTACCTCGAAGCTGAGGATGGTTACAAGCTGACCACAGCTGCTCTTACTTGTAAAGGGGGAAAAATACAAACCGTTTGGGCATTTGAAACTTTAGATTGATTTGGATCACTTGGACTTTCCTGGGAGGTATAAAAAATTGCATTACTGCCTGTTGAGGTAAGTAGAATAAAGTAAGTACCTCTCCAACTATGGGCTCTTTTGGGGTCATTTGAGATTCGAGAAAAGTTGCTAAATAACAAAATAAGTGTGCTAAGTTGAATTAGAAAACACCCAAATGTGATGAAGAGCTTGAATGATGTTGCTTCCTGAAAACTTCATGGATGTTGACCTTGACAAGGCTGCTTGATGTTTCATACAACCTGGAATTTTGCACAGTTGCATATCAAGCAAAGAGAGTGAGCCTCTCTTGAATGTGTAGTATTAGCAAGACTGAATAATTTACTCTTTGACCCATTTCACCGTGATTCCCACTCTATACATCTATGACTCAGAGCCATGAAATATCAGGTTGAGCTCTTAAGCAATGAATGCCCCAAGGGCTTTTGGTTTTAAACCACAGAGGATTACCCAAAGGTGACATTATGGTTTACCACTTATTGGCACAAAATCACAATACGTTTCTGTCATTAAAAAGGTATCCAATCATGTCTTCAGCCAGAGTTGAAGATTTTCAGGCCTAAAATTGGGGCTCTGAGCCAAAAGCAGGTCATCCCTGTTCTGTTTGTAGTCCTAGTTTCTACTCCACAATACATTGATTTAAGATTTGAGGAGTCAGCTCAGCTGAACTGCATAAACTGCCTTGTTAGCTAGCTGGCTCGAAAGATGTCATCAAAACAACCAATGCTACTCATGTCCCATAAAAACCAGCTGCAAACCAATTACTTCAAATAGATACATGATAGGGATTTATTTGGCAATAGAGAAAAGATTCTTTTTTGGTCATTATGAGCAACATGAATAGGATCAACAAATGTTATGACAATATAAAAGTACAAAATATGCAGATTACAAATTTTCACAGTTTAGCTTGACAGTGGCACTAATGGAGCACCCGGAATGGAAAGGCTTCATCCTTATCCTTGTACTCACTAAAATTCTTGGTAACCTACCCACTAGATTACTAACAGAAAAAAATTATATAAAACTGCCATCCTGTAAATGTTCTTGATCGCTTTTTGGCAATAGTATAGTCTCCCAGACCAGCCGTCAGTTGCAGCCCGCCCAAACCTCTGCGCCAGGTACAACCAACGCACTACCTCCTTGCCAAAGCAAAGTGGCGTGGCAGTGCCAGCGCCGGGTTTGGTAAGCACAGTTCAAACAGCTGGCAGAAATGTCTGGCTACCAGTGGAAACTATCCACTTGACCTCTGCATGTTCAAACAGAGAAGATTACAAGATGGAGGAAGTCATCAATTATAAGGCAATGAGGCAGCCGTCATGGGGGACGTGAGAGCAGGAGACAGACGCAGGCCATCAGCTCTGAACACTGTGTGAGAGCCGGTTTGAAGGGACTTTGTGTGAGCAAAATGTTTGTGTTCATCAATATGTGTGTGTATGTTTATGCATGTGTGTGTGTGTTAGAAGCGGCATGCTGCTGAAAGCGAGGACTACAAAAGCCTTGAGGGGCCAAGGGGAAATCTTGGGCCCCCATGACCCCTCCTGTGGCTGGGGCCCAGCTGTGCTGTGTACTGGGCATCTGCCAGCTAGAGGACAGACCCCCCCCACCCCCACCCCCCTGCAACACACACACACACACACACAAATGAGGCTCGCACAATGTTAAAAAGACACTCACATACAGACTAACATGTGCACCCCTGTGTCTCACTGGCACACACTCACTCACACACACAGATCATTTGCAGTGATCTATCTGTTTGTTTCATGTGGGCATATCCTCTTTGAGCGTGATAGAGGGCAGTTGTGGTCTGAGGAAAATCCTCTCAGTGCATCTCTCTGAAGGAGAAAAATCAAATCAAATCAAATCCTTTGTTTCCCCCAACAACAAACCCAGAAGCCATACTCAACAATCACTCACTCCAATGGCTCACACAATTGCCAAAGCGATAACATCCTGGGAAAAAAAAAGGAAGAGGGAAAAAAGGGCGACTACATCAAATATTCCCTATAATGGGAGACAACTGCATGGGAGCATTTCAGATGAGGGTGGCTTTGAAAATTTTCACACAAGTAAATTATGACCCTGTGGTGTGTGTACTAACATTTCTCCATGTCCAGCCAGTGGCCAACTAAATGATACCTGAACTATCCACCCAAATGATATGGCTGAAAATCTCATTTCAAAACCATGGTCATTAACGTGCTGCTGTAACAGCCTCCACTCCACACTGGGTTCAGTCTGTTCAACCTGCTACAGGGATTTGCTGTCATTCAGAGATTGGAGTGTCCAGTTCATCCCACAGGTGTTGGAAGGGGTGAAATGCAGGTGCCTTAATAAATTCTGTATGGCTGTCTGTAGTTAGAATCACATTTGTCAGATGAGGTTGAGGTCAGGCCTCTTTTCAGGCCCCTCCAGTTCTTCCTCACCTGGGTAGTTTAGTGGTACAGGCTCTCTGTGTCTTTGACTTTCTCTCTCATGCCCATTACTCCCATTACCCAGGAGACACCTGGGTTTCTATGTCGCTTGAATCCATAAAGCATTAGGGAATGGTTTAATGAGGATGAAAATGATGTAAATCAGATGCTGTGGCCTTCACAGTCACCACATCTCAACCCAACTGAACACCTTTGAGAGATTTTGGAGCAACATGTTAGACAGAGCTCTCCACCACCATCATCTAAACAACCAAACGATGAATATCTTTAGAAAAATGGTGTTCATCCCTCCAGGAGAATTCACAGACTTGGAGAGTCAATGACAAGGAGACCTGAAGCTGTTCTGGAGGGACATGGTGGACCAACATCTACTGAGCTACTTTATGCCGGTTTTTACTTTTATTTGTCACCCGTCTGTATATTTCACATGTAAAAAAAAATGTTTGATCAGCTTTTCAGAGTGAGAACAACTCATTTTTGCTCACATCCTCCAGTCTGTGACTTCACAGTCACAGACAGTCACATTTTTTTGAATGTGTGACAATATTTTGCAGCGTTTGTGTGTGATTGTATCCAGTCAGCTGCTGAAACAAACAGACCCCAACACAAATACACTCAAACAGAGTATGATACATAGATAATTTACACACTAATCTGCAACAATATGCTCCCAAGCAGGAAGTGATGGTAACCCTGGTGCAGTAGTTTAGACATTTCCACCGTCACATCAACCTCTCCACCAACAGTCAGTTTAAGGAGGCCTGCGACTGGGCAAATAAAACAAATCTATGGATCTCCTAAAGCGATAAGTGATTTCTGTTCATACTGATTATTGTGGGCATTATAATCACTGACTGAGGATTATAATTTGCCTCAGTTTTATTTACCACAACATCACTGGATAGACTCTATCCACACCAACACTGAACACAGTCCAGATGATACTGATGTTGTGCCAAGGCCTTAAAGCTTGACAGGAAGGGAGAGAGAATTAGCATCATCCCTCTGTTCTTGCTCTTTGTAAAGTGCCAGGTCTGTTTGTGGGGAAATAGATGGTGCTGTGTGTGTGTGTATGTGTGAATGGAGCCATGAATTAGCAGTTAGGTGCTTTTAGCCACTGACAGCAAGGCTGATTAGAGAAGAGAAGAACAGCACAGTGGCCTTCAGTGCCTTTCAGGGTGGATGGTTTGACCCCCCCCATCCCCCACTTACTATCATACATGTACTATACATACACACACATACGTTACCAGTGCTAATAGGGTATGATGACATGTAAACACACACACATAGAAAGAACTTGTTGTTTGTGACTCTATTGTGTGCTTGTGTGTGTGCAACTTTCTGCCTCTCCCTCTCTCTCTCACACACTCATATGCACACACGCACGGGTCACACACACACACACACACACACATGCACAGACAGTCATTCTCTTTTAGAACAGATCTCCCAGTTGTCGCACGAGACGAGCGTTCCCTGTCACTGAGGCTGAAATATTTATAATGAGAGCGATGAGGGGAGGCCCTGAATTATTTAACATGAAGGGAGGGGGGGGCAGGATGGCACTAAATAATCTTCACAGTGTGGCATCCTTCTTCACACACACATACACACTAACTTTTTCTCATGTCCCTACTGTAGTGAGTGGACAGCGCTGCAGTCCCCTCACTTCCTCACCTCACCAGGCAGCAGCAACAAAACCATATGTTTCAGTATGTGTGTGTGTGTTGGATGGCCCTTTTGCCAGGCTGCGTATCCAATGAGACGGCGACACTCACTAGTGTATTTTACATATTCACACACCCCCCTTAGGTATTCAGCTGTCACCATCTAAATGCACAATAGGAGCCGGATCAAGCAAAAATACTCAGGTCACACACTTCGAACGCCAGCAACTGCTATTATCATGGCCGTGTTCGCCACAGTTCATACTGGTGTGGTTAACGTCGGCCCACCGCCTGATTTCCCCCAGGGATCCACAGTGCTCTCTCACTCTCAGGTGTTTATTTTATGTCTTTCAAGCTGCGCTGTGCCAGGCTTTTATGTAAAAATCCAGACTTGTTATCAGTCTGCATCCCAAAGTGGAGCCACAACAGAAAGGAGAGTCCCATCATCACTAATTGTGATGCCCATAAGCTCAAATTAAACTCTGCTATTAGGGAAAGGCAATGAACTGAGAAGTCAGAGGTGAAATGGAAAATGTTTTTTTTTTTTTTTTTGCTAGGTTAGCTAACTGTGCACATTAAAACATACTCTATTACTCAACACAGTTGTTTCCTTTTTCACTTATGACCCTTTAAATTGTCACGTTTGCTTGCAATCCCTTGTCAGCAGATGAACGGAAGATCGTCTCGCATTGTTTCATCTGGAGGATTTTTGATGTTGGTTAAAAAAAAAAGAATGTTTTAGTAAATAATTTTATCATCTTTAGACCCCTCAGATTGAATTTGGAACGGCTGAGGTGGTTCAGACTCACAGTATGAGAACTACTCCCTTAATTATGCATTTAGGTGTAGATAAGTTTTATATTTTTAGAGGTTAATTTATAGCATAACAACACAATTTAGTTTAATAATATGAATATTTTTTTTGTGTGAGGGATGCTTCGCCTCTGACTGAAAGAGACAATCAATATGTTACCTGAACAAAATGTTGTTTTTCTCTAAACCCCAACATATTCTTTCTGCATAATCCAATACACATGAAAGATTAAAAAAATAAGCAAAGCATTTTTCCACTTTAAAAGACTTGAAACAAGTAGTCCTGTTTTGACTTCCTGTTCTAGCTGGTAGTACATCACATTTCAGAGGAAGATCACCACTGAAATGTTGTTTTCTTGGACTTTTTCAATTGCTGACATCTTAACGTAGGAAGTTTGAAGTGGTGGTAAGCAGAAGCTTAATTTTGAGGATGTTGTTTCTCTTTGAGGACACATCATTAAAGTCCATCGGAAGCACAGGAAACATTTTGTGATTTAGTCCAAACGGATGACTGCAGTTTTATTTAAACTTATTATTTTAAAGAAAGCTCCTCAAGGAAGAATGAACAAGGCGACTTCCAGCCACAGATGGACATTGCGGTTCGCCCTCCTCACGTTTTCTCACGTTAAATTGGTCTAGCTGAAGTGTACGCTTGGAGACGACGGGCGAGAGCTCTTTGGGGGATCCTGGACCAGGCGATGAGGCCACCCGGGACTGGTCAGGCCAAGCGGGGAAAGGGAGACAGAGAGAGAAGGCGATGGAGAGAGAGAGTGTGTGTGTGTATAAGTGTGTGTGTATGTCCCATTATCTGCGTCTCCTCAGCATTTTGTGAAAGAACCAGATGGGGTCCATTCACACCACTCTGAGTTCTGGAGGCTCCCTGCAGCCGCCTCTTGTTATCTTTTGTCACCAATCAAGTGCCATTTTCTCCCTCCTCCTCTCCTCCTCCCTCCTTTTTCCTTCTTCTCTTCCTCCCTCTTCCCTGCCTCCATTTGGGGCCATCGGTGTGCACAGTTGACTTTTGTAGTTTTACCTCAGACGAACATTTGTAGAACGTATTAGCGAGACACGCATGCTGTATGTGATACATTTACAGTGGTGGATTATTGTATGAATTCTGAGGGTTTTTTAAATCATGTGAGCCCCTAATTGTAAGTGGAGCTGTCATTTCCTGTGTGTAAATATGGCCTGTTTTTTATTTCACATGGATGTTTACAGACAGAGAGCTGAAGCATTGCTCCATGTAACCTTTAAGAGTTATCCTTCTCTTTTTTTCAAGTTATAGCATGTTTACACTGTCCTTAAGGAGTCCAGAGTTTAAGATCCAGGAGGAAATGAATTAACATGACCCAACACTCCTCCCACTGACACAGGCCTGGGATTGTCAGATGTGAGCTTTGCAATTGGGCCTTTTTCGTTCTGTCAATAGATCCAATCTACATTTGTCTGTTTATCCACCTATCAGATAATTTAGTGCAAAGCAAGATGCTTCAAAATGACAGTGACATTTGATTATGCATTCCCAGAGAATAATTTCCAATGGTGACCCCTTTTTCACCTTTTCACATTTCACATTTTTCCCTTGGCCACCTCTAGTCAACCTTTTAGTTCTGAACACCTCTTGGGGCGAGTATCACTGGGAATAATGTTCATCGAAGACATTTTTATTTCTCTAAATTAATATCCAATGCTAACATTCACTGCCAATGGGAAAGGTAGTGTGCACTTTATGTATCATGGAAAGGGTGGTGGATTGGTGTGTAGTGCATGTCCTGACTACAATCTGAACTTGACTATAGCCATACTAGAAACATTCATTATTTGCAGGTATTTTTAATTGAATGTTAAAAACTAAAATTAGACATCATCTTGGATGGATGGAACACAAGATATCTCATAAAATTACACAGGCTTCTACCAAAAAGATTAAGGTTTTCAATTTTACTTGACAAATGGCCTATTCTAGTTTCTAGTTTCTAGCCCACTTCAACTTTGCAGTATGATTGATATCTTTCAAGAGCTGATTCTTGTGTGTCTAACATACTGTATGTTCTAACTGATTTGCTCATTAAAAAATTATTATTAATTGTTTATTTATCTTTATTTTTCTTTAGTCAGACATGGAATGCACGTCTCTATTATAGGTGAAGGCTGGTTAATTGTTGGACAATATCACAAACAAAACCAAAGCCAGTGTTGTTTTGAGGGTTGTACTGAACATGACAGAGTTTTGTCTTATTCATGAAAGGACAAGATTCCTCTCTTTTGATTCTTTGTTCACATTAGTTTGAGTGTATGTTTGATATTTCTGAGTTTCTGCTGTGTGCATTCCTCTCTTTGGTATCGTAAAGATCTGAATGCTTCTGCCTGATGAATGAAAACCAGAACATTTCAAAGAAATACCTTGACACGAGAGCTACAGAACAGAGAAGAATTCACATAGGAGAGTGGAGACTCAATGAATGAGTATAAAAGCTCCTCTCCATCTACTGTATCAATACACAAAGTGTTGAGTGTGTATGAGAGAATGGGAAAACATATTCTGTACATGTACATAGACTAAATGTGGGTGTTTTGATCAACTCTCCTGACTAATCAGAGCTCATTGTTTTACATGGAGGAGAACAAAGACTGAGTGATTGCTGTGATTATGGAGAAACCAGAGGAGAAACAGAACTGAACGACCCATGGCGGCCACGCCTGCAGGAACGGGAAGATCATCACCATCATTAACAGAGCGATTCTCATCATCACCACCATCATCATCATCTTCTTCACATTCATCATCATCAAATCATCATGGTCACCTCCATTTTGGCAATTTCCACCTTTATACACTATCATCATGTTACATCATCATCATCATCATCACGTCATCCTAACACATCATACTGAAAATAATGTCATCATAGTCACCACAGTGTCCTTGTTGTTAATAACTTAACTTGATGATTTGGGGCTACAACATGCTTACAGGTATGAGGGACATTTTGAGGTATTCATTTGGCTTTTTCTTCGATACTTGAATGAGGGGTGTAAAGTGTTTATACGTATCACCAAAATCCTGTCAGTTATGTACCTTCTGACAGAAATAAAACAGCCTGTTTGACGTTCAGGTTCATACAGTGCATTGTTGATGTGAGCTGAGCACATCAGCTGCCCTGAGAGTATCTGTGAGCTGTAGCCACCCTTAACACCCTTCTCTGTGCAGACCAGCAGAGACATTCATGTGTATCTCCTAGGAACCATGGACTGTTCTTGGTGGGTGTTTAGAGCTAAATCAGTAATGCGTGGTGTAAACACGGTTTAAATAAGGGCTGGGCTGGTGTGAGCATGTCGCTTCAGGTACCTATGACACATGGAGATATGATCCGATAAGGCCAGCTTCAATGATACATCCATGAGTCTGAAAGCAAAACTGATGGCAAAGCAATGCACGGTGTTAGTTTAAAACACCTTTAAACAGGCTTTTAAGACTATTTGTATTTGTACGACCAACAGAATGATCTCTGTATCTGTACATGGATAATAGACCAGAAATGGTTAATACTGGGAGTCATGTATTTCTCTAATCTCTCTAGTCTGTATTTTTAACCTAATATTCACTGGCAATGCAATGTTTGTGCTTTTGAGGCATCAAATTGATTTAATATTGACATATAGTTAATTAAGAAATTTATTTCCACATCCTCATACCATACTTTACACCTCTCTCTTTTTTCTTTTCTTTTCTTTTCGTTCAGCAAGTTTTATCAGCTGTCTGAGCCCCCAGAATTCCCATGATGTTTCATTTGCATTTCTTGATACATTAACATTGCTCTGTGAATGATTTTTGTCCTGTTTCATTTCATTTTTGTATTTATTTTACCTACTGAACTAAACTATCAGCATTATTTGTGCTTTCTAAAATAATGTATTTGAAATGTCTCTATTGGAGAAACTGTATTTGTATTTGCTGGACCAGTTTTTGATCATTGTGCAGGTCTGAATTCAGCCTCAGGGCATGAGTTTACTTCCAAAGAAGAGTTTGTCAGTTCCTTTAAAAGTATTTGAGGCCCCGTTTTCAATGGTAGAATCCGGGGAGCTGCATGTGACAGTTTTCTAAAATAAAATACAATTAGTTCGCTTTATGCAACAACTGCTCAGGTGTACAGAGGTTCAAAAGTAAGCATAGGTTTGAATTTTCAAGATCTCATTTTTCATTCTTCACACAACTATTTAACGTCACATTTCATTTGTGCAACAAACACTTGCAAAATACTGGAGGGAAGGAGGGAAGCAGTGGAATGCAGCCATGAGCAGGCTCTTCAGCCTGTCTGTCAGACAGGTGGAAACAGACATGATAGGGAAACACGTTTACTGAGAACTACTTTGAATGAAGCATACTGAACTTTTGAAACACACACTAGTAATCATGCCCGAGTGGTCAAGGTTACTGCTTCCATGAGAGGAAAAGCTAAATATTTGTTTGATTGGGAAATTTCCTCAGCATCAGCATGTGAAAGAGGAGAGGACGGTAACATCTGTGAGTAATACAGAGGACTGGGTTTCCCAGCACTAGATGGATAGTATTGTATATACAGTACATACTTGTTCTAAGGCAAGCTTCTTCTCACTCCTTTCCCTTTGGTTTCTCTTTAACTGCATGTCAAATTGTTTTTGTTCATTTCAGTGTTAACAGACTTCATGCTTAAGAAAAAAACTGGGATACTGTACTGTACTGATAGTGATAAATATGTACCCTATGTAAAAGTATGTATAAGAAAAGTGACATTTGTATTAATAAGGTGCAAATAAAGTGAGCTCAGGTGAGCCTGGGTGCCAGTGATCAGGCCAGTGATGGCCGTTTTGTCGGCAGACTTGATGATGGTGATCAACCAGTCATGCATGAACAGGGAGTACAGGAGAGGGCAGAGGGCTGAACACACAGCTCTGATGGACACCCTGATGTATTTCTTGTTTTAAATCAGTAGTCTCTGATTTCCTTATTTTAGGGAGGCTGAGCTGGAGCTAAACTTGCTTTGCGAGGCAACATTGCTGAAAGGGACACTACTGGTGTACAGTGTTTAACAGTCACAGTTGTCATGTTAGCCTTCTTTCATTCACCATGACAGAGAGCAATGACTGCATTGTGCAGACAGTTCGCAGTGGAAATGGATTTGCTAAATGTCTATTGTAACTGAAAACTGATGAAACCTTTCTTTATCTTGTTGGAGCTTTTATAATAATAATAATAGTAATACATTTTATTTAAAGCGCCTTTCAGGGCACCCAAGGACGCTGTACAATAAAGAAAGGAGACAGAGTATCCGTAGCCCAAAGCCTTGGTCACAGTTGCAGAGCATATGGACAAAGCCGTCATAGCTATGTCAGAACCCCTAAATGCAAAAGCATGAATTAAGATTAAATGTGAAACCTGATTTACTGTATTAACACAGAGCTCTGAAACTAATGATCTGCTGAGGAAATGGTTGATTTTGGTGTCTGTGTTCTTGTCACTTCTAATCACTGGTATGAAGCTGACCAGTTGGACAAATTGACTTATTCTTTAAAGGTCTTTTTATCAGGCAGCTTTCAGCAACAAGTGAGGCATGCGCCAAGAACAAATAGACAAAGGATCAGCATGGCACGCTTACAAATGTGGAGCTGAGAAAAACCACACTGGAGACATTAAAATACATGTGAGCTGATCTGGGAAGTTTGGACAGTTTGGAGCGGCTAAACCTCAGTCAAAACAGATTAAAGGTTGGGGAACACTTATAGAGGGGGCAAGAGCATGAGAGTGAAAGACTGTGCATGGTGTCACAAATACATTAAGCGTGTGTTTAGCTGGATGAAGCGAGGGTGGTGGCGGTGGGGTTGGTGCGTCCAAGCCTGGCATCCTGTTTCTCCAGCGAGGTGTTAACCGAGTGAGAAATGCGGCGCCCGATAGGACGACTGGCTCGCCTCCACCTCCTCCCACCAATGCCACCCTCTTCTTCATCTGATGTGTCAAAATAAAAAAAATAAATAAAAAAGAAGAAGCAAGGAACGGCTAGACGGGGTCACCAGGGAGTACAGACAGACACTGAAGATGTACACAGTGTTACTGCAGGGAACAGACACAGTGTGCATTTGTATGTATGCATTCATGTACAGATATTCTGATATTCTGAAAATATACCGCACTCAGTTCTCTCGGGTGTGAGTGTGTTATCCTACTCTTGTTTAGACCGGTGAAGTGAGGACACCTTGGTCTGTGTTCAGTCCTGCAAGATTAGCACTTGGATTTTACCTACTGAACTGTGCGTATCCTCTTAAATCCAAGTGGATTTGAAATGATTTAGTTCCAGTGAGACAGTCCTCAAATTGAGAGGCATTCAAGCCAACCACTACATTAAACATGACAATTTGGGTTGGACTTAAAGAATTCCAACATTTAAGTCAGAACACTGTTATTTTTTCTTTGGACGTAGCCTTGAGGTGTAATTGTGGATGGGTGATAAAACTTCTGCATTTGAAATCTAAACCTGTGACACTCGTCAAGACACAGCCACTGTATGAGGTTATTTAGTAAAAAGAAATAAATAAATAAGGAGCAGGTGTATTGATGCACATCATGCACCAGGTCAAAGTGAGGCAAATGAGGCAAAGATGTGTCCAAGTTAGAGATGAAAAAGTTCCTACTGGAGTGAAAAACTCCTGAGGTTTCATGAGTCCATGGACAAGAAAAAGGGGAGCTACAGTTAACATCTGTACATTTGGTGTATTAGCTGTTTAGGATGAATGAAAGAGTTCAGCAGTCAAATTCCTGCAAAAATAAAAACATACATCTCTGTCTTTATTCTCAGTCTTGACTCAATTTTGATATTACATAAGAAACTCCACATTTAAATCATTACTCATCAAATCATAAAACTTTTCCCTCAAATATCGCTGTTTAATCCCACTGTTTAGACTTTCATTGGGATCGTTTGTTTTTGTTTTGTTGATGAATTCACGGTTTAATCTTTGTATTTCTGTATTGTATTTCTGTATGAACTGTATTTCCTCAGAAGTCTTGAGAGTAATCACAGACCTCACTTTCCATTCAGTCCCAGTATTCTTCAGGAAATACTTGGCCACATTACTTGCATTTGAAATGATGGAGAAAAATATCTTGTCTGGTAGTCTAGTTGGACAGAGCTTAAAATTCAAGTACGATTTAGAATACAGAATAAATAAAATATTGACGGGATTAATGTTATTTTCATATTAGAACATGTTTAGGTCAGCTTTGGGCAGCTCGTAGATGAAATTTTGGATTTACATTGTACACAAAAATCAGTCATGGAGCATCTTTCAGTACTACTCCATCTTTGAGAAAAGTTTGATGACATTGCTAGAGTTGTCTCACTTTGAGCTTGGAGGCTACACATTTGTAACAATAAAGACATATGCATTTAGTGATAAAGAAAACACACTTTTCAG
The DNA here is from genome assembly GCA_023238725.1 of Scortum barcoo. NCBI lineage: Eukaryota > Metazoa > Chordata > Actinopteri > Centrarchiformes > Terapontidae > Scortum > Scortum barcoo. Next base: position 22,733,987 of record CM041539.1, on the reverse strand, counting down.
CTTTGTTTTTCAAGACTTCTAGGGATTAAATGTCAGGATGTCTCAGCCTCTCCTGCATCAATTTTGCCTATTCCTTTAGTCTCTGAGAAGTCCTTGAATTTTATAGACTCACTAAATCGCTGGAGTGGCCCTTCAGAATGAAGGCAACGTATGCAGAAGCAAAAAACATGCGTGTGTGTGTGTTTGTGTTTGCTGGTCCACTGGTGATATCCTGTGTGTGTACTGTACTGCCATCACAGCAGCTCCCCTCCACTCTCTCATTCACTCTACTCTGCTGCTTGTCACTGGACACCGGCCTTCACCAAGGGCACCGTGGCAACGAGATCCACGGCCACCACCCCCCAGACCCAAGGCCCGGAGCCCAGACGAGTGTTCGGGGGCAGAGCTGATCGATAATGAGAGGCTGAGATATGCCATTACAGGTGAGGCCAGCCCCTGTGCCATCCTAGCCGCTCCTCAACACAGCTCCCTGCCCATTCAGCAATATGTGCACATATTGGGGAGGCAGTAAAACGAGACGGGTCATTTATTCTTTCAAGTGTTTTTGGGTCCTGGGAGGATTTAGGGATCGTTAGGGCATCTATCGTCGGTCTACCACACCCTGCCTTGACATTGTCTGTGGCTTGGTCAAATGAAATTGCATATCAAACTCAATAATACCAAATTTCTTACTGCTACTTTCAGCTACTCCCCTATTGACTCCTGTTAGAAACAAAGCTTCATTGTTGGACTGTGTCAAAGTGAAGTTTCCTGATGGTTAAAGAGAAAAAAATCTATCATCTTCAGGTCAAGAGAGTTCTTATCGCTAAGTCTGTTCTCCCAGTGTCTGTTCTGCCCACACAAACACCTTCCTTCACTCTCCATTACGGTGCCAAGGCTAAACAGCTAAGGATCCCTTCCTTTTCATTCTGCTCTCCTCATTTTCCTTCTCGCGGAGCAGCATAACAAACGGTGGCTGCAGCGCCTGTCAAACGTCCCTGTGTCCTTTCAAGTTTGACTCCAAATAATAACGGTAATGACGGGTGACGTGGGAGTGGATAGTTATCGCCGTTAAGGCAAATAATAGCTCTTAATGCCAGCGCTAATGGGCAAAAAATAGATTCCCTTTTTATCCAGAAGAAGGAGAGCAGTTAAGAGCGCTTGTGTAGAGTCCCTGTGAGGTAAGGAGCCCAGACTTGCTGCTGCTCTCAGCTAATGGCTCAAGCATCACTGTCGACTAAGTGGCATCGCAGAGATGGGTGACTGTCCGTTTTGTCTACTATTTTTGCTGAATTGAGGTTAACAAGGTTCATTAAGCTTTTGAAGGGTAGTAACAGAGCTATGACAAGTGATAATTGCCAGATTTTCCTCATGAGGTTGGTGAAAATGTCCGTCTGTCTGTTCCCACTTCTATCTCTGGAAGATATCTGGGTCTTATGTATTAAGCATTTCAGAGTAGGAAATCAGTCCTAACTGGCCACCAACTCTCACAGTGACTCACATTTGATCATACTTAGGGCTAGGTATGACTAGATATGCGCCTTAAGACGAGGCATGGAAGCACTTAATCAACGGTCATAACTGAGGAAATAACTGACTCCATTCTGTGCTGATACTTAATAACCTGTTAGGAGCTGAAGATGAAGGTCAGACAGATTCTGTGGAAAGAGAGGTGTTTCTTGATGACAGTGGGGTTATTAAAGGACACGGCATTGGTAAAAATGGAACACTACGGAGCACATGCTCACTCTGAAAAGGTTATGGTCCTTGCACACTTATGGCCACGGAGAACATGAAGCCTTGAAACTGTGATGATTTGTGTGTCGTGATAATACATCAAAGATTGATCACTTGTGCAGCTCCTGTAATAACTTGTATGGTCATTTGTTTCCACAACTTTCAGAATTGAGAGATATGTTAATGGTGTTGCATTGTATTTCACAAAACCAGGTGACAGCAAAAGCTTTTTCTCCACCTGTTAAGGACATTATACGTTCACAGGAGGTGAAGCTCGAAGTTGAATTGGGCAGTGAAATGGAAGATTAAGCGTTCTTTATGCACTCCATTGTACACAAAGGGTTTGCAGCCTCTTGTAATAAATGCAAGGTAACCATTATTAACACAGTAGAATATGAGTTTTGACTTGGATATGTCTTGTGGCCTATTCCTATCTATTATCTACCTAATTACTAGCTTTGCAAAATAGAAACGAACACCTGAAATACATTTCTACTCATTTCGTATGTGCCTTCCAGTGTCAGCAGTCTCTTTCAAATGTCTTGGTGTACTGTTTGACTGCTCTTGCCCAGCCTGCCACCTCTTGTCCTTGGCTGGCTGGTAACAGAGGACATGTGGCAGACCAGGTCAGCTTTCAGGGGCTAGTGGCTGGAACTTGAACTTCTAACATTCTTTAGTCGCAGGAGAGCCCCTCAGGGAGGCTCATATCTAAAGGGGGCTCCTTTTACTCTTCCTTCCCCTTTCACTAAACAGGGGATAAAGGGGGTAAAGGAGGGGTCACCAAACAGTGGTGAGCTGAGGTCTGGTCAATGTGATCTCTAGCAGTGTAAATGATGACATATTCATATAGAGACATGTAGAGTGCAAAATGCTGCATGTAAATCGATACTGAAGAATGGACCAAGGTCAGAAATGCTGACAAATGAGTGTGCTTTTGTTAACCCATCAATCACACTGCAAACCAACCAAAAGAATTCACTGGAGATGATGTACGTAATGTGCACAGTGAGAAAACATATCCCGAGGAGTTATGTTAATGTTGCACAATTCTGAAGTACACATTAACATCTAATAACAGCACTCAGTACTGATGGAGGAAGGAGCTTGCCTTTTGTATAACAAGGCAGAAATAGCAGGAGGGCTTTTTTTTTTTATTTGCAAAATTGTGTAATTTATTTGTGTTTTTAGCAGTCACATGAAAATCTTCTCTTTGCTGGCCTCCAGTGGTTTGACTTCTCACCTTCCTGCAGGTGACATCACTGCTGGGTTTATTTTGTTACAGAGCACACCTTTGACTACATCCATCCAGTAGTGAAACAGGCTCGAAATTCTCAGAGGGCACTAAAACATTGCTTTTTAGTCTGCTGTTAAGTTAACAAAAACAGGACTTTTGGTTCCTGAGTTTACTCTCTGGGGTCCTTAGTACCTGGCAGTGTCTTAACATAGCAATAAGACTTTTAAACCTTTGATTGCACCCCTGATTGACATTTAGCTCTGCAAGTCCAATATGGTCCTTTTCATTACTGTAACTTCAGGGAAACATTATACAGACAGAAATTTATGTCGGTGTCTTGCAGTAGCTGAACAGTCGGCCTGAGCCTTTAACAAATCTGAGACCACTAATTATTAGAAAAAAAGTTATAAAGCCTTTGGAGGAGCCTTAGGGAACAGTAAAATTAGTATACAGTTTGTGTACTGCCTTTAGAACATGTAAGAACACAGTGTCAGTGTTGCCCTGCTCACGATTGTCAGACATCATTCTTGGAGATGGTGACCATGAACCACATCTCATCTCAAGAAGAACTTTTCAGCCATGTTAAAACATTTAGAAGATTAAATATGAAAGTGAGAGCTGAGGGACAGAGAATTCTCAAACAAGAAACAGAAAAATCCACAGTAACACTTTCATTCAAACTCTTACATTTTTATAAATAAAGAAAGAAATAAGATTTAAAAATATAACAGTTAAGATTTTGAATTACAAGTACTATTTTACTACACACCAATATGTGTTCTTTTACAGCCTTATGAGCAATTTTACTAATGTTGTTGTCACAGTTTTCATCCTGAATCATTTCTAAACATTACCTCTCTGAACTCACTAGGTAGTGTTGCTCTCCATATTGTCCTCTTCTTTGTCAGTTGTGACCATTTTTCTTGCATGAACCTTCCATAAAGTCACTCCCAGACAGAGAGCATCTCTCTGAGGCCCTGAAGAGCTCTCTTTACTTCCACACTGCTATCACAATTTCACATCTGTCCTCCTCTCCCTCATCATCATTTACATTTTCAGATCTGCATTTTTCATATAGATCCCACCTTACTCTAATTTTAATATCACTGTTATTTCCCATGACACCTTTTGTTTTATTATACATTATGAATTTCTCCCTCTCTCTCTGTCTCTCTCTCCTCTGTGTTGCTTTCTACCCCCCACCCCCCTTCCCCTCTCCCTTTCCTCTTCTAATCCCTGTGCCCACACCGCGCTTATGAGCTGAAATATTTTATCAGGTGGAACCCTCAGTCAAACTTATCATTTTAATCTTATTTCAATAAAAAAAATAATCTCTCTTCTTGGCTGTTTGACAGCAGTTAATGGTTTTTCGTTATCGTAAAGGAAACTTTGAGGACTGAGATAGACTGCCAAAAAAATGCAAAAAAGCCCTTGTATATTCCTTCCCAGATGACTCATAAAGCATGCACTAAGAACAGGTAACATATGAGGCGAGAGGACAAAAGCCTGCTGAATAGATTCATGCATGCGTGCAGATTTACATATTCCTGCGGCCTTTAAAGCTCAGTATCATCAGTATGGCTGTTTTGGAAGCCTGTACAGAGATGTGTTGTTTGTTCTTGGTATTCGCACAAACTCACAGCATAGCTGCGGCTCTCAGTGCTATTGCACGTGTCATATTTTGTCCTCCACCCTAATGAAAATGGTCTGAACTTCATTATTTTGAGAACTGTGACAAGTAAACACTCCCATGTGACACATGGATTCCCTCCATCTCAGCAGCAGTGTGGGCTGCTTTTTTTCTCTGAGCAGACTCTTAAAGGACGACTTGTATTTCTTTCTCACCCATCAAATCTCTTTGCTCTAGTCATTCCTCCTGTCCGTACTAGCCACAAAGACACCCCTTACTAAAATGATTCCAATGTAAGAAATGGGGAACACAATCCTCATTCCTTGTTCCATGCAAAATGCATAACCCACCTCCAAGGCTGAGCCCAGTTACCCCATGAGGAGAAACGCGTCGTACTCATCATTTGGTGAGGCTTTAAAGGTGTGTGTAGGCATAAATCTTTACTCCTGGACACAGCTTCCAGTATTTATGTGACATCTGATCACACCGCACGCTCTCCACACCTGAGAGTCTGATCATGTGAATCCCAAACAGAACTGCTGGCAGACAGTGGATATGTAGAGGAGCAGACAGTAAAGCTCTGAATTGGCTAAAGGTTGAATCACTACTGTGCAATTCAAATAAGTGACAGACAGAAGAAAAACACACATTCATTGATATAAAAGTGTCACACTTTATCACTTTACAGCTTTGTCACTTGTTCATACACCTCAGGGAAGTTGCAGCTCAGAGGAGAGAGAGGAGAGGGAGGAGGAGAAGGAAGATCAGGACGGGCATGAGAGATGCCCTCAACCCAACCTCCTCCTCCTGTTTCTCCTTCAGTCAGCGTCCATCCCTGTCGCCGTCCTCTCTGTCCACCTCCTGGCTGCCTATTAGAGGCACTGGGGGCACATTCCCTGACAGATAATTTGTTAAGTAAATGAAACAGATGTCTTGCTGTGAGTTGTTTTTCTTTTCCCTTTCTCTTTTCTTCGGGGGGAGTGTGCTCCCGTGGGGAAAAGTGGATGGGTATATGGGTGGCAGCAGGGAGGAGGAGGAGGAGTGGGGGACGTCCAGGGGGTCACACTGAATTCGCCCCAGGGGTGGTTGGAAGAAAGAAGAATCACAAGGCCCTGGCAGAGCGCCTGGGGACCCGCGAACATCATTCACGTCTCCCCATAATCATCAAGGCCATGCTAGGATGCCTCCTTAATTTACATAATACCGTCCCGACGCTTTTACTCCTGCTATCCATCATGGCCGGGATGAGGGGATGAGGCCCTCTTCTCCTCTGTTCTCCTTCTCCCTCCGTCTTTCTCTTCCCTCTGATTGTGTCTTGTGTTTATCTGCCCAAGCACAAAAGATTGATTCCCCACTGTTTCTCCCACTTATGTTCAGCAGATATGAATTTTCACGGAATGATGAAGCACCGAGTCAGCTAATAATAAACAGAAAACACATATTCAAAAACAGAGGGAAGAAAGGGAGAGGGGAGGCGTCTGTCTGTGTTTGGCTGATGAGGAGAGATGGATGTTGTGGGGTAAGAGACTCAGGAAGGTACTCTGAAGAAAGTTGAATTAAAAATGCAGTTCTTTTTTTTTCCCTCCCCGTCAGTCCCTTAAAATTTCATTGTTTCAGCAGGGGGGGACGGTGGAGGAGGAAATGTGACAGAGGAGAGACGGGGAAGACACACATTGCTGTTTGTTTCATTGTTGTTAGCCCTGTTCAGTCAGAAAGAGCAGAGATCTGCAGCAGGTCAGTGATGTCGTGGAGGATTACAGCGATAATGCAAATCTGCTGCTATTATAGATAAATTAATTATTCATATTACATTGAAATGAGCTGCAGGAGGACTTATGGTCTGAATTAAAAGTAGGATCAACTGTTACAGTCATTGATTTCTGGAAAGCAAAACACCAGGCATGCTGTCACCTCAGCTTCACAAGGTAAGCGTGCTGGATGTAAAGTCCCCTGACCTGTGGAGGCCGTTCAGGTAGACAGCTGCATTTATATGGCACATAGGATGAAGACCATTACATGTAGCAGTACCATCCTACAGAGGAGCTAACTGGGACGCTACACAGAAACTACGCAAGTAAAGTATTGTAGGTGGACATCTTCATATCCTCAAGGTATGGAAACCAATGCTCCATACTGTGGTCACATCATGACAGCTGAGCAAATTTCACCAACCTGCAGGATTGTGAGAGACTGGACACACACAATTTGAATTTGAATTCAAAGATAAACTTTTGGCCAACATAGACAAGAAGTCCTAAAAGTAGAGGACAAATGTCATTTAGTCATATTCATTAAAACTGCCTCTAAGTCCTGACAGTAGAACATGAGAATAAACTCCTCCGGCTCCCCCTGGTGCCCTTAAGGCTATTGGACAAGACAGCACCACTCCTGAATCAAAATGACCAATCAGAGCAGAGGATCTGACAGAGCTTCAATCAGTGCTTCTGCACAAGAACTGCTCCACTGTGCAAGTGCAAATTCTGAATGGTAACCTAAGCACCAAGCAATGAATAAACAACAGTTTACATGAAAGATGAGTAAAGAAAAGAAGAGCAACGAAGAAAAGCAAATTAAAAGAGGGAGAATTACACCACATGACACTGAGTGGAGGGGTTACTAAGGTGGGCCTCAGTGAAACAATTCATTGAATCCTGTGGTGAGAAGATAAAGCCTCTGTGGAGCAGGAGAATGGAAGTCTTTGTCATACCCATCTGAGTATTGTATTTGAGGCATGTGTTTTTCGCGTGTCAAACTAATTTCACACGTGCCTTCATTTGGTCCATGACACTCTAATATGTCCTGTGATCTGTTGTTTTGTGAAAAATGTTCCAATATTCTAATATTCATGCCAAGAAAACATGTTTAACTTGTAAACATCGTACAGTGCAGGTGTGCCGAATGCCGAATGTTTAGTCATGGACAGATGAGACTGTGTCGTTGACAATGCTGCAGAATTTAAAATCTCAATATCCAGCAGCGCAGGCCTTTAACTTCTGTGGTGTTAAATCAGCGCGGTGTCGGGGAGCTATGTGCTGTGTGCGAGCGCACAGGGCCATGTCTGGTTCACAGAGGACATTACCATAAGTACCATTACTGTCAGAAAGCATGAGATCAGTTTCAGTGAAATATACTACTGCCGCTGCTACAGCATCTGCCTTGACTTACAACGCCCCTGCCCTGATACTGACATTTCTAGCACTGACACACACAATGCAGTTTGCTACCAGAAGTAATGTGGCAATATGTGGAATACCAAGGCACGTTGTCGATTCAGTCCCAAGCAATAGCGAACATGATGAGGATCAGTGCTGGGACTTTATGCCATTCTGCTTTACATGAACTGCACCATTTTTAGTAACATACATTGTTCACAGTTCAACTGCATTCATATTCTAGCATACAGTGTTATCCATACTTTCCTTCATTAATCTTCCACATTTTTTCCCTTAGAGACATTTTCTCTGGCAGCATAACATCAACCCACTGCAAACGAATTGCAAATTTACAGTGCACATAATTTATGTTGTGTTTTTGAACATAATACCACATAAATGCAGTACAGGCTAATGGGAACCACATGTTAGCACATGGCCGGCTGAAGCATCCTCGTTGGGAAAAACTCACTTTGTCTCCTCTCTCCTTCACTCAGCAGTGAAGGGTGGATAAAATAACACCTTGCAGTAGTTAGTACGGAGAAACACTGTAGTGTGTTTAGCAGCTGGAAACAGTCTTCCTCCATATACAAAGCTGTCTCACTGGAAGTAAAAGGCTGAAAAACTAAAGAGATCAGATTACTTTTCTTTAGTTTTCAGGCCTCCAAATCATGCCTCATACAGATTATGGATGTTTGTGCAGTGACCATAAATATATTATTTATGTAAAATGTTCCTTTGCCCCTCTAGGTTTGTTTTTTGCTGACTTTCAATGCATTGATTTTTGTTTTTGTTTGCACCTTTTAAGCATGCATGGTTTCCTTTTTTTCTCACTTCAGCTCAACTCAGCTATAAGACTGACTTTTCACTTGGTCTCTTTCAAATGTATATAGCTGTTTTTGTGGCTTGTATGCCACTGTTATCACTGAAAATAATAAATCTGTGTTTTAAAAAAAATATTTAAAAAATGTTTTAAAAACATTTATAGTGGTGTGAAAGTCACATATTATCACTTGCCTCTACATGATGTACAATAATAGTTTTCTTTTTGATGATTGAAATCAACCTTGATCTACCTTTTAAAGGATGGACAAATGTCCATAAGTAGGTGCAGAGCAGACAGCAGAAGACCAGTTGACTGTACTCTGCTTCTGTGTCATTAAGTGTCTTTCCATCCATGGCAAAATATTGAAAACGAAAGAGGTGGAAAAGTTGGTGACTGGATTAAAAACAAAAAGCAATAAAGGTCAATGGAAACAGACAGAGGCACAAATTTGGTCCCACGTCATATATATGTGTGAACAACACATATTGCAACCCAAATGTACAATGCAAAGGAAAGCTAGGAATTATTCTGTGTATGAGTTAAACACAAACAGGAAATTGTCTGAAAGTATGTGGCCACATCAGAAAGTAACAGCCTAATCAAAGCTGAGCCTGTAAATGACAAGCTTATGTCTGAACACTCTCAAAAGCTACTGACTTGTGACAGGCGAGACCCACCCTCCTGCTTTTGAGTCTGTATGTGTAAACAAAGTGTAGAAAATGGAGACAATGAAGTTATAGTGATTAAGGCATAAGTGTGATATTTAATTAAAATCGCATACATATCTTGTGTAAATGTTATTATTTAAAGTGAATAGACTTAAAGCTGAACCAGGTGCTTCTCAGTGCAAGACGGAGCCCACTGATAGATTTACAGCCTTTAACAGTGCAAACAGACTAACATTTCAACACTACTGTGTCTCCATCAGAGCCAGCATGGACAAAGCAAACACATATAAAGTCAACCTAGAACAGCTGTACGATTCTCATTGGATTACAGGTTGAACAGGATTTCATATCTGTTGGATGATGAATCCTCAGGTGGGAGTTGCCGTAGTCAGTATCCAAGTGTCCCATCCCATGAGCTATCATTGCATCAGGAGCAAAAGACACAGACCCCTCTTAAACTGTGCTGAGAGTGTGAATCCAGTGTAGCTCTCTGCAGAGCTGAGCTGTCTTCATCTCTTAGAGAGGGTGAAATTTCTTCTGTTCACTAGAACTTAAATGATGCTGCAGAGCCATGATTAACCTGGGAGTAATGCAGAACAAGAGCATAATCCGTGTTTTGTGTGCGTGTTGCAGTTTTGTGCTCCAGTCCCCTTTCTCCTCTTCCCCTTAAACAGTGTTTGTTACAGTCACCACACACAAACCAAATAGCTGTTTTGCAACAGTTTTAAATCCTAACTGAAATCTGTCACTCTGAAGCAGCATGATGATCTTTTACAGTCCTCTACAGACAATTCAGACTCAGATATCATTTGGTGAACTGTAGTAATTACTGGCACAGTCAGAGAGTGGACTCTCATGGACATGTGGGTGAACAGGCCTGGGCTGATGTCTAACTCCTGTCCTCAGCGCAGGACAGGAGAATGTGTGTGTGTGCAGTCAGATTCTTCATATTGCTGTGAGTGACTATTTCCTCTTGTAGCCTGTAAAACACTCAGGTAAACACACAGAAACAGAAAAGTAGCCACCTCTGTGTCCATTCTGAAACCTTTCAAGTTCCAGTCAACTATCGCAGTATGTGAGTGTGTGCGTGACACTGAAGGAACAGACTAACACACACATGGAGTGACACAGTACGGACGCTTTGACAATACTATTTTTTTTTTATTCTCTGCCATTAGAACACACTGAAGGGACATGAAATGAGTGAGCAAAATAATGTGTGAGGGACAGCCAGAAAAGAGACAGTGATAGAGAGAGAGAGAGAGAGAGAGAGAGAGAGAGAAATGCAGAAAGAGAGATAGCAGACGAGTAAAGTATGAATAGAGAGCGAATGAGATTTATGGGGAAAATCAACAATGTGTGCTTGAGAGTGTGTGGAGAGAGAATGTCTGTGTGCATGTGTGTGTGTGTGTGTGTCACAGAAGAAGAGGAACGCCAAACAGGATTAGTAGGATAACAAAAGGTGATGGGCACACACTGCAATGAGCAGCCCAATACCAAAATGCTCACACAAACATACACTCACAAACGCATGCACACACATTCAAGCCATGTGTTTGGCAGGCCCTGCTGCCGGCACCTCTGGATCTGCTCTTTGTAAACTTTCTGTGTTTTCAACAGTACAATTTGGCTGTGGTTCAGACTGTGCACTGCTGTTTAGCTGCAAATCTTGTGTGTGTGTGTGAGCACACTTTGTTGCATTGTTGCCTGGCTAAACTCTGTTAAAGTCATTACTGGCATCATTCTCTTCGAAGCAAAAGTAAGTTTTATTACACATTATTTGCAAAATAATAATGAACAATGAATCAACTCTTCATTCATTCAGTGTGTCATCGTGTTCCTGTTAGCCACTTTGTGACTGTGAGGGGAGCCTATTTTGTTTTGTTATTCATTTACTGGTTTATTTAACAGGTGTAGTGCACATTATCAAACACTTCTGTGAATGTGACAGAGTTAGTCAAGAGGCTATATCTGATCTGAAGCTCCTGGACTGATGCTGTGCTCTAACCAATGAAGAAGTGAGGAAGGAGTCCCACCCACATCGTACTTTTCAGTTAACACAGAATGGTATCTGTCAAAGAAGTATTCAAGAGTTGAGTCCCTCAACAAACCCAAGCTGTGGACTGTGATTCAAAGGTCTTGTCACCCATCTGAAATTGTACATACACTGAAATGGTTGCACATCGTTTGGTATGACCAATTATAAAGCAAATATGAAAAAAAAACATGTTTTATAAGCTGTAATTATTTATTTATGTGAACAGCATTTTCTACTGATTATACTTGATTGGATGTTACATCTGTTGTATGTGCAATAAGTTAGGATTGATAGACTTGTAAAATATCCTTCTTCAGTACAAAGTTAACTGTGCCACAGTTTCCATGCACAGATATTAATGACATTTTTTTTTTACTTTTGGCATTGAACATTCTGAAATTATTTTGTAGAGTCATCCAGTATCAACTGTCTATCTTGGCAATAAGGTTTAACTTTACTGTAAAATCTTCTATAAAAATTGTTTTAAGCTTTGGTCTCAGCATTAACTCCAAACAGAAGCTTTTCTCTCCAGCGCTGTGGTGGTAAAGAGACTGGTTTTCATCCAGTATTTCAGCTCTGGTACCCATAACCAACTACTAAAGGTCAGCTTTTGACATTATAAAATTTAATTGTGTCCTCGAGCGTCCGAGTAATTATGGCACTTGAGTGAAAACGATCCTAGGGTGTACAAGTCAAGAGGGTGCAGTGTTATTTCCATTGTGTTGACCAATCCCTGATAAAGATGTAATGGCGCTGCATAATGATCCTCTTCTAGTTTTCGGCTTTATTCATCATGAAAGCTCTTTGTCCTGTCGTCTCTGCATAATACAAGCTTGGATTTCCACCTAGCTGCTCCCAGAGGAGCTCCTGCTCCTGCTCCATGGGCTTTCTAGTTTTCCTTTAGGTCTCTGTCTGATGCAGACACTGCTCTCACAGAGGAGTGGGAGGCTAGAGGGAGGGGGTCTGTGGAAAGACTGGCCGATAGGTGAGGAAGATGGATGATGGCATAGGCAAAAATACAGCAGATGAAGTTAGGTGAGCCAAGATGGAGATAAGTTGATAGTATAAGATAAGAGGCCTATAGATGTGAGACTGGAACTTGAGTCCATCTCAAGTCGAAAAATTAAGATTTTTGAACCACAAGACATAACTGCTTAAAAACTCATGTGAGCCATTATCCTGTTGTGATAGGAACACTCTGAACTGACAGACCAGAGAGGCTTGCCACTTTTTGACTTGAACAAAAGCTGTTAACTAATGGCCTCACATTGGACATTGTCTGTTGCTATGTTTCTGTTCTGAGAGTGAGATGAGAGGATCAATATCAATTTCATGTCCCTGTATTAAGTACAGACCTGATGTCAGGACATGGTCAGCCTAGATTATTATAAAGCCTTTAAGCAGAGGGAGACCACTGGCTAGGTTTTGTCCAAAAACCAACATCTCCAAAGCTCACTAATTAACATTCTGCATCTCATTTCTTTAATCCATACTGTAAGTGTAAAAACAACATTGGTAGTTTTAAGTTAAGTTGCATACTGGACATATATCTTGACAGTCAGCAGTTTTGCCATCCTCCCAGAAGTCTCTGAGCTCTCCTGGAAGGGATGAACACCATTCTTCTAAAGATATTCATCATTTGGTGTTTAGATAATGGTGGTGGAGAGCTCTGTCTCTGTGCTCCAAAATCTCTCAAAGGTGTTCAGTTGTTGTCAGTGAGATGTGGTGACTGTGAAGGCGACATAATCACACTTTCATCCTCATGAAACCATTCAGTGAGCTCCCTATGGATGGAGGGATTGTTGCCCTATAAGAGACCCCTCCCATCAGAATAGAAATGTTTCATCAGAGGGTAAAGGTGATCACTCTGAGTAACTCTGGATTGATTTACAGTGACTCAGAAAAATGCCCACCACAGCATAACAGAGCCAACAAATCTCGAACCGTGCGGGTCAAGTGTTCATGTTTGTTCTTTATCTTCTCACCCATCTGTATATCACCATAGTATTGTAACATTAGAAACAGACCTCATTATACTTCATTGCTGATTGGTGGAGACAAGGGAAGGGATGGATAATAGTAGGGAAATGGGGTAAGAGGCTGGAGGTAGGCTGGAAGATAGGTGCTGATAAGTAGAAGCAGATTAATAGATTTGATATGAATAGGTTGACATACAGTATGTAGGTGACTGAGAAATAGGTTGACAGGTGTTGGGTGGAGTAGCTGGAGACAGTCGTTTGAGATGGACAGAGTTGGGCAGAGATAAGAGGGGATGGGTGGAGGTATGCAGAGATAAAGTGGATGCAGATGTGGAAGGGAATGAGGTGTGATAAATGGGAGGGTGAGTATATTGAGTGTAAGGCAGAGTGACAGGGATGGGAGACAGAGTGAGAGACCTTCACAGGAAGAGAGAGAAGAGACGAGAGAGAGAGAAAAGTCCAGTCACAGCCGAGCCACTAATAACCCCCTCTCCATAACCCAACTCTGCCCTTCCATGTTAACATACTGTGAACTGAGCACAAGTGACAAAATCAATCCATCACAGCCGCCCGCCGACCGGCACAGAAAGGGACAGAGGAGCTAACAGAAATTGATGACATCCCCGCTCGAATTTTACACCGTTTCGGCCACGGCGGCGATTGAAACAGACAGAGATTTATAGTCCAGCCAGGGACCGCGGCTATCCTTGATTGCCTCTTTTTTTTTTCCCTCCCTCCTTTCTCCGCCACGAAGCCCCCTTTTTTGCATATTTATTCCCAAGCTCATCAAGAGTGAGCGGACGCATCAGAGTGACAATCTTATTTCACCTTTGGGGGAGGAGGTGGTGGGGGAGGGTGGGAGGTTACATCCTACACTTTAGATGAAAGCAGAGCTACCCGTCCTGCTGTCTGTCCTTTCTGCCCATAGTCACGCTGCTCATTTTGATGTGATTTTTCAAATCTACGCTGGGATAGAACAGGGCTGATCTAAATGATTAAAATAGGGGTCGCTCTGCATACCTTTACAGAGTTTGTGCGGCCTTTGAAGCTGGACTGTGCCCAGAACATGTAGAATATAGATCACAGTATCAACCTGACCACTTCTACACTCTGTTTTAAAGAAGGAATGATGATATGAGGAGCCTGTCTGCTGTTAAAGCTTGAGACAAAGCTGAAGATGAGCTGAAAGCTACAGAGACTGGACGAACCACATATAAAGGTTCTCCACCAACTTCCTTTAGTCAACACATTGAACCCCTGGTCACAAAAAACTGTTCTGGAGGTAGTTGACCCCCCCCCAGATCCTGCCAGAATGAAATGTGTATCTCATACCAAAAATAACATGGACGCCACCAGCAGCTTGAACTGTTAAGGTGACATTTGTGATAAAACAGCCAGAAAAGGAGATCGTTCTGGAGCAGTCTGTGAGAGTCTGGATGAGGAGAGTAGGAGCCTACAGAGGGAACTGGAGCTGGTAAGCTGTTTATTTAGACATATGTCTCTCTCAGCAACACACACATGATGTCATTATTGGTCACAGACGTCATAAATATCAAATATGTTTAAAACATCTTTGTGAGAAGGACTGGCAGCAGCTGGATCTGAAGAGGTCAAGACTCTTGACAGATCACACACTGTATAATTTCATCTGTCAGCAACTGAACCAGAGGGGATCCAGAACCAGACCTGGTCCGACTTGGTCCCATCAAACCAGGATCATATTCAGAATTAGAATCAGATGAATCAGATTAAAATATATTGGAGTTCCTGTCTTTATCTTTTGGCTTTCCAACCCAGGTCTCAGTTATACAAATGTTCTGTAATATCATTAGTCAGACATGACAGGGCATGTATAGATAAACCTGCTAAACTTGCACAATATTTGGTATCTGCAACAGGGAGCGCTGTAACTGCTGGAGAACTGCTGATATGAAAGAAGAAGTGGTCTTAGTCCACTCACAGTTTGCATTTATAATGCATTTTGAGAATTATTTTGTGGGTGAACCCTTAATGAGAATGAGGTGAGCTGTCTATTTTATACAGCAGTGCAACAGTGCAGAGTTAAAGTGACAAGACATTAGGGGACTCATGCTCATATGTTGTATATTAATTGTATATTCAAACTGAGAGCGGTCGGCATACATTAAGCACACTAAACATTTGCAGAGACTGATGTTTTCCAAGTGTTAGCCTCTTGTGCCCCACAGTACCAAAAGGGGGGTTGTTCAGTGGAAACATTTTTTACTGACTGCCTTTGTCATGAGATGATAATTAAGAAAGACATTTATTTGTGGTTATTAAGAAGTGTGACAAGGTGATGAGACCATGAAACACGTAGTTGCAGTTTGTGCACATTAAATAAAGAGGAGCATGTCTGAAAGCGGCGAGACAAACTCTGTTCTAGTGTAGACCTCTCACTTAATGCCTGATCAGGTGATAAATGCCGCACTGAATTGACAAGGGAAAGCATGTTTTTATCCGTCTGCCTGTGGCCTGCTGGAAGTGTTGGTTTTCCATATTCACTGGGTGATTACAGCGTTCATGGTGAGTTTGACTGGCTTGTTGTTTTGGGTTTAAGCGGCTTTTATGCTCACTGTTAAATGTAGGAAGTAACTCAGGGTAGCGGATGTTTTCAGCTGTTATGAGCGAGGCCTGTGTGAGGAACAGTCTTGTGTCACGTCGTAATCGCCGATTGAGATCTCGTTCTTAAACGTCTTTATTTGTGTGCTGGAAGAGGAAAAATGATGCCTACGGCTCTTTATTGTGTTTGCAAGCTGTTTTTCTGCTATTGCAGAGCTCTGTACATAATTTTGTCTATTTGTCTGTGAATGACTTTGTTGTCTGCAGCTGTCATCTTGACTAGGATGTCTGGGCGGGGCTGCTGTTGGGGTGGGGGTGACTCTCCCCACTCAGTCATGCTTTGAAGGTTTTACGAGTACTTATGGAAAGTATAAATTTCACGGGCAGCGCCGAGCTGAAAACCAAACGGTGCTTGACGGCGGCGTCACTGTGACGGCCACAGCAGTTAGCCTGACAGCAAATTGATTAGAATAATTCTAATGTGATGAATAACTTTCATCATGTAACCACATAGTCCAGTGAGTGCGCCATTCGTTAGGGCCGCTAGGGTTTATGATAGGACTGTGCACTGGAGAGAGACAACATATCATGGATATGCATTACACCAAACATCTTTGTTGCAAATGGAAATGGCCCCACACACTCTTTGTGACAATTGTCATGAAAAAGTGGAGCTGTTAGGAATTAGAGTCCTGTCAGAGCGCTACTTTTCTGTTTTGAATTTGTGTCTTGACATTCATTTAACTGTGGTGTGAGGATGAAAATGATGATAGCGCAGTTGAAACACCGTCACAAATAAATATGCACACGACCTTGCCTGACATATAAGCAGACAAGCGGCTCAAAGTTCAAACAGAAACATACTCAATCCAACATAAAAACATGTAGAAAACAGTATATCCCCATCATCTAAAAAAAGTTTTAATCACACGTATTATCCTGTTATACCTTGTGTATCCCTAAAAGTAATTAACCGAGACTTTATTTTCAATTTAGCTTAATTTGACAGTATTTAGAGGTCCTGTACTATCATCTCCACTTCCAGTGCTGACTAAAGCTTGAAAAGTTTGGGAAAACTGAACACCCCTCAGTGCTATTAATTAAAAGTTTAACAGTTAAAGGAATCAGGACTGTGTGGGGGTGGTTTAATATACTCTGATTGGTGCATGAAGAAAATGACGTCACCTTTTTTGAACCCATGAAGTGTCATATGTCGGTGGTCGAGCAGCATTCTGGGTAATGCAGTTGCCAGGTTTTGACAAGGAAGAAGAATGTGTAGAATAAAAATGTCTCTGTCCATCATTAACTATCCATCACGGCACAAAATGATTGGTGTTGTAACTACTCTGATAAAGATTCAATACACAGTGTCCTATGAGATTTAGAGGTGTTTTGTGTAAAGAATTTACCAAATTAAATGACTGGGTTTTGAAAATTGAGCCAAAGCAATTCTAAAACACTGTAATAGGGATTGATATGTGCGTATTAGAAAATTATTTACCAGCAATACCTGCCAAACTCTGTACAGACTGTTTACACAGTAAGTACAAATCTGAGTTTGTGCAGATTTCCCATTTAACTAGATACACATGCACATTTTTTTCTTTTCACAGATATATAGTTGGACAGGAAATGAATATACAGGTAAAAACAAATTCAGGCACTGATTATTTACAGTTAATCTGATATCTTATAGTGACACATAAAACATGAAGTTGATGGTGGCAGGTATTGCGTTAGTCTGATAAATTCTTGAACACTGTTCCACAGGAACATCAGAACAGAGTAACCACAGTGCATAATAAAATTAATAATTTCACCATCTCTGCACTAGCAACCTCCAAGTCTGAAAAATACAGAGAAATATGCTTTCTACAAACCCCTCAGTGATGTTATTGAAGGCTGCTGTTGCTGCACTGAAGACCCCACATCTACACGTAGACACGTTTGTCCTCTCCAACATCTTTTAAAGTAATAATCAGTGACATTTTCATATGAATAAATGTCAGTGTTGCTGCTTTTCTGTCACTGATTGCTGTAACACAGCAGGGAATCAACCTATAGCCGGTTCATGAAAGCTTTTACACCAGCCGGTGTCTGCAAGGTCCTTTCGAAAAAAAAAAAAAAAAAAAAAGAAAAAAAAAAATCCTCAAGTGCTCAGGAGGCTGTGATGCATTTAATGTTTGCTGTTTATCTGGAATGAAAAGAGGAGGAATTGTGTTAATTAGTAGGTTTAGATTTAGGGTTTGGATTTTTGGAATTTTAATTTAAGGCAGTGGTTTCCAACCTTTTTAGCTTCTGAACACATAAAATGAGACAGTGTCTACTTGTAACACTCGATGCAGCTTGTAAAAGACCACCAAACAGTGTCCTTTCCCTGTAAATGGATAAAATTGTTTAGGTTAAATAAGTTTTAGTAGAAAAAGTTAAAATATTTGAAGTGAATTTAAATGAAAAGATTAAAGTGCATTAAACTGAATTTAAACTTGTGTCAAAGAGGAATGTTTTTGTTCCTCCTTTTCTATCAACTTGTGACTGCTCAAGGTCGGGAACCATAGGGCAAATGTTTAAAGCTGAATGCTGATAAAAAGTAAAAGAAAATGTCTGTGGGTCCTCATTCAGATTGTAAATGCTATACCTTCGCATCTCAATCATCTCACATCACCTCACACACACACATTCACACAGTCACCCCTCCTTTTCCCAACACCACTCAAACGCAGCAGACGCCGTCACACGCATCTGCATCCTGTGCAATTTGTCACCACCGCATCTCACGCCACCATTGGCTGTTGCCAAGCAACCCGTGTGTCTAACAGACTATTTCCCATGATAAATTAGCTGGGCTGTTACTATGCCAACAGAATTTGTTACTTAATTAAACTGATTCAGATCTGCAATTGGCTGGAGGGGGAGAGAGCGAGAGAGAGAGAGAGAGAGGTCAGCAGCACACACACACACACACACACACACACACACAGGGCCAAGGAAGTGAGATGAGACAGAGAGAATCCACAGAGGAATGACTGTTATTAGATAGGCTGAGATATTGAAATGGTCAGGCTTTGCAGACGAGGGCAACAAAAGAAGAAAGGTGGAAAAAGAAAATACAAAAAAAACAGGACCCATCTGGAATTAACGGCTTGACGCCTTCAGAGGTGATTCATTTTTTTCTCTCTGCTCTTAGGAGAAATGCATTTTCCCTGACAACAAATTTTTTTTTGTTGCTTTTTTTTCCTTCTATTCTGCTTTTATTCAAATGAGCTGCTGGCAGGTCAGGCTGCTCAGGTGGTGTGGAACTCTCACCACCAGGGTTCAACATTACAAATCTGCTCCCGGAGACAAACACAAGGCCTTTCCCTTATGTGACTGAACAAGAAAGGTCAAACACAACTCATAATTCCACTGTCAGTCAAAGAACAACTGTTGATGGCCACCTAATTCCAGAGGTAGACCCCTGTAATGTCTGGAAGCAGCGGAGCACGTTTTATATTTTTAAATGTCCCCCCTTTTCCCACCGTACTGCTGCTGCAGCTGAAGTGGTCCGGGCAATTGCATTGTGTAGCGTAGAGCGTACGCAGCCACTGGGCTTTGACCACTAAGCGAAGAAAAGAAAGAATGGCAGAACAATTTGAGCGTCGGAGCAAGACCAAGCGGTGGGGAGCGGCGAGCATGTAATCTCCTAATTTGGAGCATCACAGCGTCAGATCCCCGCCTGCTTGCCGCGTTCTCTCAGCCCTACCTATAGTTATTTCCATAACTTCCTGACAAAACCATTTTGTCCTGCCTGATTGGGCCTATTTGCATTGGACACCTCTTCTGCATATAGATTGATGGGTTTAATCAGCAAATCAGGGAGAGCGCTCAGACATCAATCAATGTCACGCCACTCCGTCTTGCTCTCAGTAGTAGTCGTAGCCTTGTTTCTTTTTCCCTTTTCAGTCGCTCTGTGGTTCTCTTTCTCTCTTCCAGCCCTCCTGATGTTCTCCTCACATTCATCAGGGAATGCCAGAGAGCCATAGAGGCTGCCGGGGAGGGAATGGGGAGTCCTCTCTATCTCTCTCTCTCCCCCCATTTATTACAGACTCTAATGTGAGCGCTGATGCTTCTTCAGTCTTTGTGGAGAAAAACAAAATAAGGTCTGACTACGGTCAGTGGACGTTTCTGGCCTCCTCTACCTAAAGCCCCCCATTCATCCATATTCTCCAACTCTCTCATCAACCTCAAGACTTCTGACAGATGATCTTTTCTATCTCAGAGACATTTGCACTGCTTATCTTACCTCTGCACAGATTCCAGGAGGCATATTTTATTTTGGGGAGCAATTGTATTAATTATATTTTTGTTCTGTTCTTTTTTTCTTCTTTATTTCTCTTTCTTTTTTTTCCTTTGTTCACAGTGACTTGTGGTGAAGTGTAGTCAAGACTAGCAGAGAGGAAATCTCATGGCCAAAAACTAAAAATAAATTGCAAGAGGAATTTTTCCCATTGCTGATTGTCATCCCATATAATGTGGATGCAGCACTGTAGTGAAAAATTCATCCAAGCTAACAAGTTAACATTAGGAAAATCTGAGCTTGCATAAACAGGAAACACCAACAGCAAATTAAACTGAGGAAATATGAGAAAAAGAGGCTGGCATGTTACAAAAATGATTAAATATACTCTTCTCTATTATAAGCTTGTTTCAAATAAAAGCCTTTTTTTTTTAACAACACACTTTGGTGAACACCTCTCAGAGGTTGGAGACAGTGAAGGTAGGAAATCAATGTCTGTGCAGAGGAGAGGGGGAGGTCAGGTCATCAAAAAGATCCCCATACATCCATGCATGTATATTCAAGCACTTGTATGCATCACACACAACACACACACACACACACACACACACACACACACGCCGCTCCCTCCTATCTATGTTTTCTATATCCCATGTATATGCAGCAGACTGTGAGCTATGGGGATACTTGTCTTGTCTGTGGAGTTGTGTGTGTATGTGGTTGTGTGTGCGTGTGTGTGTAGATGCAGGAATATGAAACCTAACAATGAGCTGGCTGGAAGGCCAGGCCCTGGGGACAGCAGGCTGGCCTGAAGAAGAGCCCTGCGCCACAACCATCCACATCAATAGGGTAAGGCAGCTCATTAAAATCCCTCTGATATAGATTGATGTGTCTGCCCTGTCTGGGTGCTGCATTCTTGGTAACTGTGACAATGTTGGGGTCAAATCTGGCCTGAAACCTCGATTACATGTGATCTCACAGTCTCTGTAGCATATTTTTGTTTCCGTCCAATGAGATGACAGCAATCCTTCATAAGATTCTGGCTGATAGTAAAGTGTGTAATGAGTGAGTAATGTAGTTTTCCAGCATAGTGGTAGAGGGCAGGTAAATACTGTACATACTGAAGTATAGTGTAGCACATGACAGACTGTAGTGTAAAGTTAAAACATTTCAGAATATCTCATCAGTTGTAATGTCTGTCTGTGGTTACATTATCTGTCACTTCACAGACATCTACTGGTCAAAAACATCTGTTTAAATCTGCAGATATAAGTAGTGCATAGATCATGGTCTCCAGAGAACAATTTCTCAGTTGGTTGATTATCCCTCCTTCCCTACTTCTAGCACCACCAAAAGACCAAAGTTTACACTAGCACAAAATATATCCAACTGTGATACAGTATACAGCTTTGGTTGGTGGAGTTGGTGGAGACCAAATGAGAGTTATGTTCCAGAAAACTCCTAAACTCCAAATGCTGGGTATGTAAAAAGGCAATTGTTTGCTAACACACTGAACATAACTTCATACAATAACAATATGCCAGTGCTGTGTTTACAGTTTGTTTTTCAAAGTATCATGAGAATTTCCATTCCATACTATAGTGAAGTGCATTTGACTGCTGGACTGTCTGTGCAGTTGTCCTTGCCACAAACAGCCACTGGACAAACTATAGAGATCAGCAATCACCAATCAGCACAGTTACCAGCTGTTCATGACAAATTATGTTCACTTTGAGCGCTGTTTTATTTGATTTTTCATCAGAGATGAAAGATGCTGAAATCTGTCCACAGGAAAACAAACTAAAGCTCTTCAGAGGCCTTTAGAGGATGCAGAGGTCATTACACCCTGCACTGTGCAGTCTGTCAAGAGTAAAGACAACAGCAACAAGTGTGTCATTAAAATATATATCTTGTTAGATAATATTTCTTAATAAACCTTAGTGTTTTTGCAGTGGTGGCAGGTTGTAATCTTCAATCCAGTGAATGGAGAGACAACTGTCTTCATGTTTTTATATTTAATATTGTCTGATTTGAACTTTGCAGTGGTAGCCACACTTTTCCAGACACTTGTCCTCCTAAAAATATATCTCTACCTGAAATAATAATAACTTTTTAAATGGTCCGCTCTTAGCACAATGCCAGACCGGGCAGTGAGAGGCAGCGTCCGTGTTCTCTGAGTCTGTCATAACATGCATGCAGCTTACAAGACATTGTCTTAACACAAGCAGCGGTAAGAGATTTAACAATAGTTGCTATGTGCCAGCTTTTTACAGTCCACACATTCAGATGGCATCATGTCATGTTGAGACTATCTGAGCTGAAATGCTCTCCACACACACACACGCAGCGTTTCGAGAAACAAAACCTGGCATTTGAGCACAGAGGTCCATAAATGATAGAGATTTGCAAATGGATGCCCCTCCTCACATCCTCAGGCCTGCCGCTGAAGTATGGAGGGAAACACTTTTCCTTTGAAAAGTATATCAATCAAACATTAATGGCTGAGGAAGTCTCCAGACAATGGCACTGTGAAACCAACCCTGCAGTTCACTCAGTGTGTTTGTGTGTGTGTACAGAAACACACTGGTTTGCCAATTAGAGCAGAAGCTGACCATCGAGTTAATATTTAAATGGGCATCACATATCGTATACATGAAGCAGCAAAGCAGCCGAGCGTGCCGCTGAACTCTACAGAGGTCATGGACTTTATCTTTAAGCACCGCTCTAATACACACTGAACATGTCTACTTAGGAGACCTGCAGCTTAAAGAGGATCACTGGACAGCCTGAATTCAAGGTGTATTATGCCTGGCAGCCAATGGAAAGATTACAAGTGGACGAAGTCCAAAATCTCTTGATCATGTCATATCAAGAACCACAGGACAGTTTTAGAAGGCCAGGCCATGAAGGTGAACAATGACAGTCTTTATGGTTAAAGGGGGCATTCGTCCCCTCCAGCTGTACCCATAATGCCTTTAGTCAGGGATCCTCCTGCAGGCCGAAGCCTCACATGGTCCTGCAGAAATTATCCTTGTGTCACTAAGGAGCGGGCCCCAGCAAATGTGTCCTCCAGCTACAAATGCATTTTTAAGAGTATGCACTTTTAACCAGAGCTGATTTTAGCACCAGCCTTTCTGGGTTTCAGTCTGCATTTCATTCACTTTGACACTGGCCTCTTCTGCACAAGTGAAAATAAAACAAAAAACAAAGCTCCAGTTTCCATTTGATCACATTATGGAGGTTTTTAATAAATAAAAATTATCCAAAATTTGTTCACCCATGGTCACCTAGTTGCATCACATGTGTGTGGGAAGAATTAGCTGATGCATGTAACATGGGGGAAGTAAGAGGTAAAGAGTGTATGTGTATCTATGTGTGTGATGGAATTTGTGTTTGTGTGTATGTGCATGAATGTCTGTGTGTGTGTGTGTGTGTGTGTCTCTGAGTGTGTGTGTGTGGTTAGTGAGGGTGCAGGCTTGATGAGTATCAGTGCCGCTGTTGGCTAACGTCCTCTTTGTGGTATTAGCAGGTGAGAAAATGGTTTCGACTTGTGTGTGTGTATGTGTGTGTAAGTATGTGTCTGTGTGACAGTGTTTGGAGGGGTTAGGTACTGATTAGGGTTTACATTGCTAAGTGGGTGGTTACTAAGTGGGCCCCTAGGTGCGAAAGCAAATCTGATGATTGCGGCGAAAGCGAGCCGGTGACGATGTTTCCGAAACGTCAGTTAAGATAAAAACCAGGGTGAAGAGTGAGGAGTCAGTTAAAGAAGAGTTGCAAAAAGAAAAAAAGGTGTCAAGTTCTGAAGTGGCTCACACCACAGATGTCACTGTGGAACAGTATGTAGAACATCATTAGTCAGTGACCTGTTTAGGGTCATGGACTTATAACACAGGATGTGTGCAGTAAAATGTGTTTAGATTCATTATGAGAGGTCGTCAGGCTATGTGTTTGCTAAACTGCATGTGAGAATAAGTTGTGTCACTAAGCTTGAAACTGGGTGCCACACAGTATTTGCTTACTATAAGCAGCCATGTTAGTGAAGGATCACATTGTGACACACTCTCCTACTGACACTATTTAAAATCACATGGAGGATATAGGTAGCATGCAGCTGCTTTTGTGGTGCACGCACACTGGCTTGTCTGATTGTATTAACACCGAGCATTCTCCTAAGCTGTAGTCTTAGTTCCACCACCAAATAGCCTGATGTTACCATACGAGTTTCAGATTCAACTTTTTGATTATTTTCTGTACTTTACAGGAGCAGCTTTTAGCCAAGCTGGGTTTCACTGAGGTATCTATCGAGCAGAGACTAATGGCGCTTTTCCACTAGTACCTACTCGCTCGACTTCGACCTCGACTTCGACTCGACGATTCAACTCAGTTTTTACGCGTTTTCCATTACGTTTTAGTAGTACCTGGTACCAGGTACTTTCGTAGTACCTACTCGGCCGGGGTTCCAAGCAAGCTGAGTCAAGCCGAAAATGTGATGTCAGCAGACGGCAGGCCACTGATTGGCCAGGGCATGACGTCACTAGATGAGTCGGGAGAGCGACTCGTTCATAAGAGTCAACCGCGCCATTTTTAAAACGCAATAACAACAACGAACACGATCAGAGATGGCTGCACAGAAATCAACAACCTCAGCGGAGCAACGACGAGGTGCAGACATTTCTTTGTCTGGTGGCCTCCATAGTTGTTTCGTGTTTCAGTAGCATAACAAATGACATCGCTGGAGTTTCTGCCGCGTTGCACATATGCTGACAACCCCACCCATGCTGAGGTGGTACTCTCTATTGTAATGGAAAACAACCGAAACTGAGTCGAGTCGAGTCGAGCCGGTTTAGTAGGTGCTAGTGGAAAAGGGCCATAAATCTAATGTCCATGTTGTCTGTATCACGGCTGAAACTGACTTTATAAGCAGATAGATCAACAGACAGATGTGAGAAATCCCATTAAATACAGTGTCTTTGTCAATGCATTATAACATTCAGTGTGTTCACCGTCGGTTAGCTCCTTAAGTCACAGTGAGCGCCACAGGTGTGGTATAAATGTTCAGCTGTAGCCAACAGGATTATGTAAACAAATGAATGAAGCCCATTTCTGTCCAGAGTGGTATTGACTGCCTTTCACATGAGCCGCTCTCAAAAGCCATTCACACCTGCTGTGTGCGAGATGCTTTTCTCTACACTGCCTTTGTTTCTTGTTCGAAGTGTCAGAATGTCGTAATTGCACGGCCTTGCCCTTGAGCGTGAGGAGTTGTTTGCTTGATTACTCTAGAAGTCATCTATTCAATGGCCTTAGCTTTTGTTTTTACGTAAAACTATGCCAACATCCAGGCTCATGGTCATGTTTGCTGTAGTTCATTACTGAGGCAAAAAGCAAGAGAAAAGAGGAACTCATCAAAGAGCATTCTTCCCTCCCTTCTTTTCAGCCAAGGTTTCTCACATGAGTGAATGGTGAGGGAGGAGGGCAGCAATAAAGGAAGAGAAGTAAAACAAAGAAGGCTTTGGTTGTCCATCTCCAACGTGACCACAACTTGATAGGAGCGTGACTCGGGCTTTGTCTTACCATGTCACCGTTTCTCGTCTTACACCTTTTTATGGAAGAGGCAAATTTTCCCCTTCCTCTCCTTATGCTATTAGCTCTCACAAAAGGCGTGATTCACAAAAACATACAACAACAGTCATCTTATCAGGTCTGAGCTCTCCATGTTCCTTCTTCGGTAACAGTGTGTGTGCTAATGTCACCACTGCTGTGGTTTACACCCTATAGTTGATTTGAAGGGGGAGTGTTGGATTTCACAAGGAGAGGGCAGCACGCATCTCATTAGCAGGTACAACAGGTGAGGTGTGAGTATGTCGGGCAACGCTTAATCGGGAGATCGTTTGACGTGGTCCAAGCTGCATGCCATCCAGCCTTCCAGAGTGTTTGTGAAGAAGCTGCAAATAAGAGTTGACAACCGTGTGAACACATTTCTGCAGTGATCTCACATCAACTCCCTGATTGGATTATATTTTAGAAAGAACAAACAAGCTCCACAACAATACAAGTGACAGATTACAAGAGTCACTCAAACACAGTAGTCAAACGTGAGACATCTCAACAACTATTGGTCTGACTGCAATGAAATCCTGATATGGATTAAGTGACTTCTTTCCACCACCAGGTCTGAAAGGGTCTTTGTTTAATCTGTGGGGAATATAAGGTATCTCAAAAAACAAAGATAGTTTTCAAGAAATATGTCGTGGATGTTTGTGATATGGGGCTGCAGTAGCTACCACTGTCACAGCAAGAGGGTTGTGGGTTTCCAGCCAGCTGGGGCTCTGTGTTCTGTGCATATCTGAGTTTTCTCCAGGTACTCTGGCTTCCTCCCACAATCTAAAGACATGCAGGTTAGCTTAATTAGCAACTCTTAATCGCTCATAGGTGTGCTTGTCTCTGGATCTTGGCCCTGTGATCTCGCCTGCCTTTTGCCCAATGCCAGCTGGGATTGTTCCAGGACCCCTGCAACCCTGGAAAAGATAAGTGGAAAAGAAAATGGATGGATGCTCATGATATGTATCAAACCATCAAACCAAGGGTTCCAGTTGCAGCAAAATGCAGAAGGCATGTTGCAATGAAAGTTGTAATCCTTAAAGGTTAATCCTTAAAGGTCCTTAAAGGATATATGGCATCATATATGACATCAAATTTGATATACTTAATTAAATGTTATGAGAAAAATAAGCTTGTAGAGGGTGTGCAGAGCAAGTCTTGTAGTCTTGTCTCAGTATTCTGTCATAAACCAAGAAATTTGGCAATTTGAAAGACCTGGTGATGAAGAGGAATCACAGGTCCTGATTATTCCTGAGGCATACATTTATGTATGACGTAAACTTCATATCAATCCATTCTATAGCTGTTGAGACAGTTACATCTGAACCAAATCATTTCAGCCTGCTGGTGGTGTTTGAAGAAAAGTCAGGAGATTATCAAAGGCATCAGAATTCAGTGTCTGGGAACTTTGAACATACCACAAAATACCATGCTGGATGAACTGAATCAGATCTTTATCAGCATGTTTCAGTGCATGTTTCAATGTAGAAGACTGATCTGAACCTTGCTAGCATGACTAAAATGGAAGAGGTCACAACTCGCATTACACACAACCGTGTTAACCTGGCAGAGATAAACGGGGAGGAAATGACGAATATGCCATGCAAGACAATAACTGGAGAGGGTGAGAGAACATTGATCAAACCAGCTGTTCGGAGCGGACAAGGCGATAGGTATGATTATGTGGCCATGTGGCATGTGGCTACCAAAGCGCTGCAAAAAGGAGGAAAGTCTTGTCAGATTCTTTTTTTTTGTAAATATTACTGGCTTCAGAGCACTTAGTCCATGCATACACACTGTCAGTGAGGCAGCTGCTGTAAGGGCAGATTATTCTATCAATGTCAAACTTCAATGACGCTTGTCATCTGATAAGGTTTGGTTTTAATAAATGGGGAACAAGCAGCCAAGCTGAATGCAGCAGTTTAACCCCCTGTTTGCATGGCACAGCACGGCATCTGACCGACAACTCCTTCATCACCCACACAGCGATCATCGTCAAAAGCAGCACCATCCTTACATTTATCACCAGATGCATCAGCTGAGAGCTTCATGACTGTGGCTGCCATAAGGCGGCATGTCCAGAACAGATGAAGTTTGGCTAGATTATAAAGACAACTACCGGAAATACAGTTGTGACTCTAAGTTAATGTTCTGTCCTATTACTGTTACCAGCAAGTCCTCCAAGGAAACAACAAAAGTAATGATTTTGTAACTGCCCTCTGCCACGTCACATAGAGACATTTTCTGATCTGACCCCCTGATAGGACAATGTCATTCACTGCCTGATGTGACAATGCTGTGGTGAAGGTTTGGTTAAGTTCAGGCACAAACATGGCTTGATTAAGTTAAGAGAAAAATCAGAGGGTTAAAAAATCTGAATTAGTATAGCTGCTTGAGGGCGCTGTCACTTGAACATAAACATTTTGGGTCCAACTATGCCAGTCTCGCTTCCCTGCTTTTAGTTTTAGTTTTATAGAAACTGTCTCTTCCACATTTTTAATACCTCAACAATAAACAATAGTTTCAGAGCGGCAGAGTGTCATAAGAAATTCATTTTCACATCCTCATAATATAGATTTAGATGCACACAAAGCAATGGTGTCATATCTACTCTGGCTTATAAAGCAGTTACAGCTGCTGGCTTTGTTTATGAGAAAAAAGGGTGAGAAGGCAAACACACTTGTGGTGTTGTCTCTCAGTCAACAGAACACAAAACTGCATGACTGTCCATTCAGTGGGTCAAGTGTGTAGCTGGACAAAGGCAAACGTTCTCTAAAGATGACAACAACCATTGTCTGATTTATTCATCAGTTCAGGTGTGATATTGAACCAAATGACTGCAGTTTTCACCAACTGGAGAAACAGTCAACCTTTCAGAGCTTTGTTGGCAGAATTCAGAATGGGGATGTCATTGAACTCATAGCTAACTGGCTACATTCATGAAATATACTTACAATCATGGCCACAAATGTGACATGATTCACACAGCTGTGCAGGCTGTTGTAAGTTTACTTACTGCTCCAACAACCATTACTGGCTGAAAAAGACATTGGTTGGACAGATTCATCCCTCTCTTCACTCACAACAAGAAATCAGCTAACTGGCAAAGATGCCAGTCTGGATTAAGGTCATTTAGGAATTAAGGTAGAATAAAGTAATTATCCAGTCGCATTTACAGGTTAAAACAAAATAACTTACACTTGAATGCTATCTGTACTTTAATAAACTTACCATCTTCAAAATTGAGGTCCCACTTTCAATTTCATATATAATTAAAAAAAAACAACTTTATTTAAAATTCTAATAAGAAAGACTCCAAATGGAGGCTGTAGTATTGAGAAATGTACCTGACATTTAGAGTATTTTATTTTGAAATAACAGTCATCACTATGACGATGCCAATGAGAAACTTTCAGTTCAAATTCGTCAAAAACAGTCAAACAGTCAAAGTGCACATATTTCCTTAAATAGTTCCATTAAATAGGTATTATTTTATAAAAATATTTTTTCATATTTTGCTAACACTTGGGTGGCCGGATAGCTCAACTAGATAGGCTGACATGTTGGAGCTGGTGTGTGGGATCAGAGGTGACAGCAGAAAGACACAGTGCATCATGGAGCTGGTTTCAGCGACATTGGCTGACCTTGTTTGAGCTCATGATAGCCCTCAGCTCTTTTATGAACCAATATTACTCAGTACTCTGAGACTTTTTTGAACATCTGTATAATGTCTTTTGTGTTTATTAAGCCCTCACAGATTACCTTCTCTTTCCGCTGGTGCTTAACCCTGCTTCTTTTATATACTGTGACCATGAAAACAGTTTCCCTTTTCTTTTCACTCTCTGCACTGTATAATGATTATTGAGGCCTGCGAGCTGCTGGAATTTAATTTCTCCACATAAATCTCCACAATAGGAAAAGGAAATTAAAGTTGCCATTACTGTCGGCAGTATTATCGTATCCTCACTTAACCTGCCATTCAGGAGGAATGAAACATTTATACTGCGGCCCCTCCTCCCTCCTCAGCCCTGGTGTATCGTCTGTGATCTCGGTGCGTGTGTGTGTGAGTGTGTGAGTGAGAAAGTAAAAGGATCAATGATGGGACATTGATATTTGAGAAGTTTATATTTCAACCAAGGCAACCCATTATGTCCACAATTTTATGGAAAGCATTTTGTACAATATCTACAGTACAAATCTGTCCCGTACACTTGCATGACTTTTGTGTGAATTTATTGGAACTATTGCTGAAAAGCCACGTTAGTTTCATAGGAGGGCGGTTATAAAATCCCGCTGAATTCACAGAAAATTAGAGACAAACAATATGTACATTTTTGCTGCAGTTGGCGGTGTATTTGCAATCTTTGTTTTGCTTTTGTTTCTTCATCTATCATTCCCACCAGCTAATCTTCTCTGTAATCCCTGGCCAGCTAATAATAACAATACCCTGAACACACACACGCACACACACTCACACAAACGAGAATAAAAAAAAAATCAATTATGCTGGCCCTGACCAGGAGTGTCTCATTATTTCATAGGCAATAACCTGAATGATAGAGTAATAAAGAGCAATTTATTTGGAGAGGGGGGAGTGAGGGAGGAGGGATGAGCAGAAGATGGATGTGTTCAGATAGACAGATCTAATTAGCCTCATCCGAGCTGCGGCTAGCCGCTCCGCTCAGGCTAATCCTGGGCTACAGCTAATGACCGGCAATCCACACCTCCTCCTCCTCCATCAGCCTCGGGCTGTGTCAGTCCTGCTCTGTGATGTGGGGATGGACGGACGGAGAGACCACCAGTGACCACGGCTCAGTACTATATAATGTTTCAATACGTCCTTACTGCTTTTGAAACATATGTCTTCTTTCTTCTGGCATTACTAACATTGCTTTGTAATTGCTACTGTTTTCATAAGGTCACTTATTATATAATATTCCACAGAGTATTTATGGTAAACTTGTAATTTATGTGGGCTTTTTATTTCCTATGATACTGCTATACTCTTCATATAATTCCTCTGTAATTGTTACAGTACGAAGTGCATTATTATCATCATTATATTCTGTTCTAATGTTAATATAATATTTCTGAAATACTCTCTGTGACACAACTGTGACTTTATGGTATTTCAGTGGTCTGTTAAATTCTACACTGACTTACTGTTATCTCCGGTATACTGTGAGTGTATACCAATTTTATTTTTCACCACAGTGCTTCATATCTCTAATAATAACAATACTACTACTACTACTACTAATAATAATAATAATAATAATAATAATAAAGTAGTTTATAAGAAAATAACTCCCACAATATGTCTGCAGTAAAATGTAAAATACTGCTTTTAATATCAAAAGTTATGTGGTGACAGTTCTGCTCTGACAGTTTGACTTAAAATGTCTGTATCATGAATTTCAGTCTTTGAGTCTCTTACAGACAGGAAACCACCTGAAACTCCTGTTGAAATTTCACTCGCTCTTAAATGAGAGATTAAGTTATATTTTAAGTTTCCCTTTTCAGGAAATCTCTGTCAACATCTTTTTCAGGCAGATGAAGAGAGGGACAGACAGTATTCACATAAAGATTCTAGTGAAAAAGATGTAGGTAATTAGTGTTAGCATTAATAATTATTTTCAGCATTTATTAGCTTACAAATTATTTTGTTGATTCATCAGTTCCTTTTTTGAACAATAAAATGTCAGAAGATAATGCCACAATTCCCCCACAGTTTTTTAGTTGACACATCCAAACAGCTTGCTTTGTCCAAACCAGCAGTCCTAAACCCCAGCTTACCTTCAGAAAGCACCCAGAAAACAGCATGTATTCACAATTGAGAAGCTGGCACCAGTGAATGTTTGTCTTAGACAAGTAAAATCATTTAAAGATCCGAGTTGTCACTGATTGATTTTCTGTTGATCATGAAAGTGATTCATTAGTGGGCCACCGGTCCTGGAAGTGAGTCAGAGGATAACACACACAAAACAGGATACACACAGCTGTAATAAAGATGTAGAGATAGTTAGTGTTGCAAAAAATTAAAAGTTACAGTGAGCTCATCAGAATTGTTTTAATGTAATATTTCCAATGTACTCTAGTTACTTTATATTTATCATGCTATTCATTCAAAGATTTATTTTCCCATATTGCCCATAGTGTGAATCTAGAGGCTGGGCACCATTTACTCTCTGTTTGTCTACTGCCACACACAGCAACATGTATGCATAAAACATACACATTATTAATATCATTGACTTTATTGTTTGTTTGTCACGACCCCTCTGTTCATTTACACACTGAGCATGTTTATACATTCACACTGTACATTTGACATTGCACAAGCCATTAAGCCATTCGGCACGCGTGTGCATGTAATTAATAACGCTGATTTAGATTAGAGAAAGAAAACAGGCAAATTAATCTCAACCTTAAGGGAGGGGGAGGAAAGTGAAGACGGGCGGGAGGAAAAAACATTGGTCTTTGGACTGCTGCCATCAGTGAATTTACATCTGTTTACTCTCTCCTTGTGTGACCTTTCTGTCATTTCTCTGCTGACCCCTCTCTCTCTCTCTCCTTTCATCACCCCCGAACTGCCTCCATCTCTCCATTCTTTTCCTCTCACCAGGATTTAGCATCTCTCCTCTTCGTTCTCTTCGTATTTGCGGGAGCTAACGAGTCAGTAGACAGGGTTCAGGGAACTTCTTTTGCAGGGAACATGTTTTAAATGAAACATAACGCTGCGCCCAGGCCCGCCGGGGATTGTTGTGAAGGAAGAGCTGCCTTGTCTTTTCTAGCAGCGGCATTTGAATAGTGTTTAGACTCAGAAGCCTTTGCCTCTCTTTCTCCCGCCGCACCTTCTTTTTCCTCCGCTGTGAATCCGTCCTTCGATAAAAGCCACGTTAGCCCGACATCCAGAGTCATTTACTGGAGATTGTGTAGCGATGGCTAATTCGTCTCCTTTCAAATGCTAATGCCCACACTCTTGCCATCTCGCTGGCAACTCCTCTTTTATTGCTCAACATCCTCATTACAATGGAGGAGAGAGTGTGTGTACAACTCTCTTTATGTGCCTGCTTATGTGTATGCAAGTCTACCTACTACCTGTGTGTAAAATGTGTGTGTGTGTGTTTCAGTGTGTGCTAATGAATGAATGAAAGCTGCGCCACAAGGGGGAGTTGAGAGGTGGTGATTTGACACTTTCTCTAAAACACACATCCAAGAGGAAGACAGAGGAGGAGACAGGAAAAGAGGGACAAGAAAAGCAAGTGGAGGTGGGAGAGGAGGAGGAGGCAAAATATGGAGAGATACAGAGGATACAGTGAAGCACTGAAACAGATGAGGTTGAGGTGGAACACTCATACCTAAACAGTTTTTGTAAACCAATTTAACTTAATTAATGGTTGGTTTAAATTTAATTAATTAATTTAAACCAACACAACTTAAACAAGCGTATGAGAAATATTTTTCTCCTCAAAAAATCACTTATGCCATGGATTATGCCATCTGACCCACCCAACTGGATCCTGAGAGGGGCCCTCTTTGTCTGCCATACCATTCCCTGCATTTACAGCCTGAATCTCTTCTGTCACTCTCAAATAAGAGAAAAAAGGCAGACGGTAATAATCTAAAAGACAAACTCAATCAAATAGCTGTCTTACCTCATAAAACATTGATTTAGATGATCTATAGATTATCCACTGTATGATCTGACACACACACACACACACACACACACACATGTGCACTGTGCATGTGTGAACTATTGTAGAGGGTTGCCATCATTACTTTAGCTAGTCATTTTCATCACATAATTGCAACACATTTAAAAGGTACTGAAGTGATTCAGTGTTACGCAGTCATGAAGTTGGTACTGAAGTTGGTAGTGTGATGTGTGATGGAGATCGTGCTGCTCGTGCTGCTGTAACAGTAACATCTTGGCCTTATGGTACATTAATCATCTCTCACACCTGGAAGATTCAAAATGTGCTAATGTATTCTCCCTCAAATAAAAAAATAAAAAAAATAAAAAAAATAAAAAAACAAATGCAACATCGGCACCTTGAAGTTAATTACATCTCCAGTCCACAGTTCTTCTGGTGTTACCACTTAGTGTTATAGTGTTAGCACTATAGCCGGCGTCCCCCCCCCGCCAACCCCTCAGGACACTCTGTCGCTCCCCGCCACTATCACCCCCCATCACAGCGGATTAGGCGCTAACTAACCCTCCTTTAATTAACTCATGATTAGGTATTAATATCTGGCGCAGGTTCCAGGCTTGCAGTTGTTGCCTTAATAAGTGGATTAGCGTTAGCCTCTCGCTGCTCTCTCTCTCTCTCTCTCCGGCTAAGAGATATCTATCCTCCTCTCTGTTTCACCCTCCTTCCACATGCATCCCTCTTGGCTTTCTCTGGCAGCTGTTCAAAAGCAGAATTTTTCCTGCTAACAAGTTTGTTCTTGTGGTCAGGGCGGACGGGTTCAGTGTTATGAACACTTTCATGCAGCCAGAATTACATGCAACGCAATACGCCTCTCTCTCAGTGGATGAATAATACTGGGCTTTGATTTAGATGTTATCATAAATACATACACTGTTGTTATAGAGAAGCCTCGTGGACAACAGCCCAATGCATAGGTCATGGGTGTGGGTGCATTTTTTTCTCCTGCATACTAGTAGCAAAGGCTTCTTCATGCTCCTCCTCATGGTGATGTAAGTGCTAACCTGAATTTGCAAAGGTGATAAGCCTGTTGAAAGTATAAATGGAAAAGAAAGGATTGTCAAGAAGAAAAGAGACACATAGTTGCTGTGCTTGTTCTTAAAGACGGCCCAATCTGAAATTGACGTCGCTGAGAGTCAGAGTTCTTCTCTCGGCTCACCCACAAAGCATGTAACATTCAATACAGCAGAGTAGACCCATGCTGGTTGTAGTTAACAATGTGTGTAATTTATGTACTATATTTACACACACAAAAACACACACACGGCTTGTTAACAAAAGTTGAGGTTAAAAGTAAATAATATTCAAGTTTCAAGACATGAAAAAAATAATTCAAATTTCTATAAGATGATAAAGATGTTAGAATGTACACTAGAATTGGTTTCTGTAACTGGCAGATTTATATTATTATTTGTTAGTAGCTATTGATTTCTGGGATTTTGTGATTTTTGTTCTTCTCTAAGGTAAGAGAAAATTTTAGTAAAGATTGGGCTATTAAATATGTGGACTGAAAAATTCTTATCATGTCAAACCATTTTTTTTTTCATTTCAGTTAGTGAGCCTCTATCTGCTGACACAGCATTTCCAGCATCACAAATGTTTTGCCATTGCTTGTTTTTGATTTTGCTGTAATGCCAGTAACGATTCTCTGCAAATCACATTTACTTTGTTTAAATTTATTTAACAGTGAATCTCGTGAAAATGTGAAAACGTGAATCTCACTACTGTTGCAGGTCTTTCTCTTACAGCTTTTTTTTGGTGGCATCTCTCCAATTATTGGGCATGTGTGAGTATTTGCACATGGCGCAACAAGGCCCAGTGTTTCACGCTGTTACCTATACTGACAAACAATCGGCCACACACCTGCTATTTAGGTTCAAATGGGATTCATCATTCAATGCACCTGGGTAAGAACAGGCTTGGATGGTTAAGGTTTGGTGTATCCTGGGTTGACTTCGGTTATTTTATTTCCAAATAGAAAATAAAGAGAAAACACAAGATACATTTAAGAGAATGTTGCTGCATGAGACCAGTGACCTGATGGTGATACTGCTATCACTTAGATGCCATCACTTAGTCTTTTACATGACTGTCCAGATATCTCATGGCAAGTGGGAAGCATACCACAGGTATGTGGTACAGGTGTTTTACTGCGGAGCAAAAAGGAAGCAATAAAAGCCACATCTCTTCTGCAACAATGACCTTGAGGGCAGTATTTCTGTTGGATCATAAAACACCCGAGATAACATTTTCAATAGCACATAAATGGGCTTCTTCAGACCCTTTAAAGACAGAGGCAGGCAAATGTTCTTTAAGAAAAAAAACACTTGTAATATTTAGCAGGTGTTAAAAAGGATTTACAGGAGAGAAAAATACATTTTCCAGCATATTAAAGCAAGACACCTGCATCACTTAGCAGGTCCAAGGAGCAGCTTTCAGGGAGCACACTGCAATTTAATGAGAGTATGCTTGAGAAAGGCACTCCCAGCCAGAATCAGAGCCGACCACAACAAAGTCTGTGTGTTTATTCAAGTATTTACAGCTGGCCTGCAACGGGGAAGAAAGCTCTTTAGATGTGACCTTATGGCAAAGGATCAAATTTATGTAATGTGGAAGGAATGAGGAGTGAGGGGGGAGTGATCACAGCTGAGTTAGTAGCCTTAACACTTTTACATTAACATTTTCTGATATTTATTAGGGGACGATTTGGTCAGTACTATTTCACATTTTCAAGAAAATGGCAATCAAAAGTATTTTAAAACAGGTATAACTGTAGTCTTTTGACCCCATTATTGCACAATAGTGGACAAAAAAGCCAGGAAACTAGAGGTCACAAAACAACAGTGTATTTGTCCATATTTTGTGACAGGAGGTAGAAATCATACCGGACCAAAGTAAAGACAGATATTTCTTCCTTCTTACAGTTTGGAAACAAAACATCACTCAGTGATGTTTGTTATTAACACTTGCTATGCACTCTTCAATTATCATCTTTTAAAGGCCAGTGAAGAGACATGGAGTCTCCTGAAGATTTGACCACTCCAAGTCAGCGGCTTTAACCTTTCAGGACAACATGTCAGGACTCCTCCAGTCTCCTGCCAGCCAACACTTCTTGTTGTTGAAAGCTTTAAGTGATATAATTAGTGAGGTCTGTGTCTGCAAAGGAATAAGGAGTGAGTTTTTATGATCCTGTCAGGCAAGTTTTAAAAGAATTCAGCGGTTAAAGGCTCAGTCCGCCCAAAATGCAAAAGGACACATTTCTCTACTTGCAGACAGTTTTAGTTTCATCTTTCCAGGTTTTGAAATATCAGTCTCTCACATTTTTGTCTACACACCAACACATTGAAATTAAATAGATTTTTTTTTTGTGGTGCTCATAACATTAGAAAGTTCCATTTTAAAAGCATCAACAGCTACTTCTGTGTTCAGGAACAGTTTAATTGGATCAGTGGTCCCCAGGATACTGTTACAGCAGAGGTCTTATCTGAAATAAAAAGCCAGCAGACATTAGAAGACATCACTGGTAGCAGAAGAGATCCACCATTACGATGCCATGAAAAAGACAACCAACCAAGTTTTTAAAGTTGGGGAAAATCAAGGCAAAAGACTCAATCAGTAACAATCAGGAGGGGCAGAGGAGCAGAGACAGTGCTGCCACTCAGACACCTGGTTGGACATTTTATAACATTTATAACATTTTATAACCACCATCTGAACGAGTCAGCAGCCTTAATCATATTTTCTTTTCTTTGTTCTTGTATCTCAGATGTTTGGCTTAATCAGAGTTGGATCATTTGCTTAAAATGTACCCCATGGTCCATTAACACCTTTGCCCTACTAGCATCTATTTCTTCAGCTTTCACTGCATCCTTCGACTGCTCGCCCATTTTGGAAACCTCTGCCTCTGACAGTCCAAGAAACACGTGGTGAGTAGTTCACAAAGTGAAGAGGAGGCAGAACTTTAAGTCCAAGCTCTCAAACATTTAATTCGTGAGATAATAAAGAGATAGGATGAGAAGCACACACATCTGGAGGGATGTTCATAGAGTCAGTACATTCATGGCTCCCAGACGATCTATCCAGTGATTATTTAGTACCAATATCAGGCCAACATTTCCCCTGGTCAGTACTTTGGTTGACAGTCCCATCAGCCCCAGCTCTACTTAGTTTACTGCTGTGTGAATATATACCTGCTAAACATCATCCTGTCAACACTGTCACTAAGAGCATGTTAGCATATTGACAGTACCTGTTAGCCTTGTCTTGTTTTCTGCAGTTTTGGCGAACTGATCCTTTAACTGAGCTGTTTATAGAAGCCTTCCCGTTTACATGTCCCAATACATTTAATCAATCAACGAGGTGATAAATCTCAGCACGATTCTGCACTGTAGCAAAAAATAGAAAGAAAATTACCTTTACCCTCCTCTTTTGTTAGCTGTTCGATGATTAGGATTAGACCCACAATACAGTTGCACCTCCACACACCTCCACATTCAAATCTGTCTTTCTCCCTGTCTCTTTTTTTTTTCCTTTTCCACCTCTCTCGCTCGTCTTGCATAAATGCCAGCTCCCCTACCTGAAAGCCTTTTGCACTGATTTACGAGCAAGTTTGTACCGTTCACATTATAAATCTCTCACCCCTGTGACACTCCTCTGCTGGTATTCATCCACCATTTTTTATTTTGTCTGTTTTGTTACAGAGTGCTTTGGAACGGGGCCAAGGAAAGGCACTCTGGGATTATCGAGAGGTTTAACAGGAATGAAGTGTGAATTACAACCAAGCGGCTCCGGCACCGCTGCCGACCTCGGCAAACCTGCGCCCATGACCTTTTGTTTTCTTTTCCAAACCTCTAAGATAATTTCTCACCTTATATTGAAATGGCATATGAGAAAAGATTCAAAACACCATCAGAAATCTTCAAAACTAGTCAGTAAGTGCTTCGAGACTCAAATAAAAAGACATTTAGAAGCTGAGAGAGAGACACTTGTGCACAAATACACACTTGTGCTGAGCTTTTTAATGTCCTGAAATGGCCAGTTAACATGCATATTTGGCTCCAATTAGACTCAGTGTACTCAAATTGATCATGCAGTGATCATCCATACCTCGATCTGTTGGTTGCTATGGTATGAAAACCACATAGAATTTCCCTTCAACCTTTGCATTTCATAAAAATATTAGCTGGGAATAATGGAATTCATTTGAAAATTCTGTTGTATTACATCCTGACTTTACAGGTTGTCATTGAGACGAGCCCAACAAAATCTGAGGTTTATACTGAGAAAAAAAAAACAAAAAACATACATTTCTGTGGATTCCATCTCTTTGTGCAAAAATATATATAGATGATGAAACATGTGTACATATCTTAACATTTTTTCATCTGTTTTCAGTTTTTAAATGTAACCCATGCTAATATGTATCAGAAATATTTGTTTTGTATATACAGTATGTACTGTAGATTGAGAAGAGTCAGTTTTATTATCAAGTAAGTTTTCACATACCTGAATGCGTTAATGTAATGTCTTGAGTCAGTGTCCAGACTTTATAGAGGTGGCTATGGGAGGGGAGTGTCAGGGGGATTCCTGGGCCATGTTGACAGGAAGAAACAATTCTTATTGTTTGGTGCACATGACTGATAGATTGAGAAGAGTTGAGGGGAAGCGGTGCTGATGGTCCAGGAGTCAGAGACGTGTTCCTCCAGTTTCACATGCTGCCCGCTGTCAGACAGGAAGTCTGCCATCCACCTGCAGGTGGAGTGAGGCACGCTCAGTTGGGAGAGTTTGTCGTGCAGCAGACCTTGGATGATGGTATTAAAGGTGAGCTGAAGTCTAATATAAGATCCTGGCACAGGCTCCTAAAGAGTCCAGGTGCTGGAAGATGAAGTGGAGGGCCATGTTTATTGCATCGTCTGTTGACCTGTAGGCTCTGCAGGAGAACTGCAGGGGGTCCAGGAATGGGTTAGTAATGTTTGTGAGCTTGGACACCACACAGTACGCAAGTGAATTAATTACCACAGAGTCATTAAGTCCTCTGATCCTTTTTTGTTTTTTTGTGGACAGGGATGATGGTGGGGGTCTTGAAGAACTGGGACATGGCATGTCCACAGTGAACTGTTGAAGATGTCTGTGTGAACAGCTGATCAGCATAGTGCTTCAGGGTGGATGGAGAGACAGAGTCTGGCCTGGCTGCTTTGCAGGGATTTTGCCTCTTAAAGCCTGTTAGCCTCCCTCAAGACAAAACAATGTGCACCAGCACCCGAGGCACCCATCTGCAGTGCCAACTTGATCTACCAAGATATATAATGCTTAAGCTTATGTATACATAAGCATTTCTGATATACTGTATGTTGTTGAAT
This sequence comes from Scortum barcoo, assembly GCA_023238725.1. Lineage (NCBI taxonomy): Eukaryota > Metazoa > Chordata > Actinopteri > Centrarchiformes > Terapontidae > Scortum > Scortum barcoo. The sequence continues at coordinate 22,694,216 of CM041539.1, read as the reverse complement.
GCAATTCAAATATACATTCAACATAAATATAAAGATATGCCTATAAATTATTCCATGTAGGCATTTGCAATGTTAATTACAACTAGGCAGCTCACAGAGATATGGACGGTCTAATTAATGTAAGAAACAATATCCATACCACATATGTCACGTTATGAAAAATATGTGTATATATTTATCAGTAAAATATATATTGTTCATATATGAAATATTTAATTTTTTTTTTAATATACAGAATTTGGTGGTATAATAGATTTTGTGTGGGCTTTTTCCAAAAATTAAGAACAGACATTAGTCCAGTGAGTTTTGTTATTTAACCATACTACATGTGAAAAACACATACTTTCTGCAAGTTTATTTTATTACACATTTGGCAGAGTACAAAAAACATCAATCATCACATTTTCAGTTATAATGAGTGACACTGTTGCAGTCAACACAAGCCCAGTACCAAAGGTCTTTATTCACTGTTCCACATGAGGAATGGCTACCTGGATGTTCGGATGTGGTGGTGGTGTGCCGGAAAGCGACGGATGGAAATGGAAGATGGAATTTGAGCTGTGGGAGGTCATCTCCTCTCGCTCCCCATCTGGATGCCTTTATTTCCACGATCCCGACAACCTGTGTTCAGACTTGGCTTTAATCACTCAGCGAGGGGCTGTCTGCAAAGGTCAGCTCCATTGATTAAGTGCAGAAATGGAGAGTTGTCATCTTTTATGCGTGGTGATATCTCTATAATTCTCTGCAGGAGACTCGGTTGTTTCGAGGAGGCTTCACGCTTACAGAGGCATTTGAGAAGATGTTCTCTCTGCACTCTGTTGATTCATGTTGGAATGTCACTTACAGGATAAATCAGGCCAGCTTTAAAGTTTGTGGGTTCTTCACTACTTTGCTGCCATCTGTGATGCTCACTGTGGGCATTCTAAGAGATCACCTGGCAGTCAAATAGTTTGTCCACTATGGTCTTTTGGACTTTAGGTTGATGTTTGAGTACTGTAGTCTGTAGCATTATTGCAGACCAAAGACATACATGACTTCTTTAATTACACTACAGGGTAATGGGTGATGGATGAGAGAAGTGGGTGTTTCTGAAGGAATGAGTATGTCATGGTTCAGAATGCTGCAGCTAGGATCTTAACTTAAAAGGGTGTTTTAACAAATGTAGTTTAGGGTGAAGTTGCAACATTGTAGCATTTTTCATTTGGTTAAGTTTGCATTCTCACTGTACTTTGCCAAGTTCAACAAACTCCATAAACGAATGTAACACAATCAAAACAGTCGCTTGTCCCTTAGACTGAATATCACAGTGAAACTTGCAGATATGTCCTGATCTCAGAAATAATGAGGTAATTGTATGCAGTCTTGGATTTTGTGGCTTTGATTTGGTATTTCCATCAGTCAAAAAGACGGTGAACAATATGAGCAGCTGACATTATGACATTAGGTAATGTCATAATGAAGTTTGAATTTGAAAATAATCATCTGTTAATAGTCTATTAATTGGTTCATTTCCTATGCTTGGGTCGGGTCGTGTTCTCACCAATAGTGAACTGAACTCTGGTGCTCTTTGAAGTGAATCAGTGAACCAGGCGGAGCAAAGTTTGGTTGTTTGGACTACACCAGAGTGGTCCACAAACCAACTGGACTATCTGACAAAATGCCACGGTTCAATTTTAGCATATCAACAATGTAGGTGTAAAAACACACACCTAAAAAACATTTGCATTTGACCTTTTTACACATTTTTTTGCCCCCCCTCATGGTCAAATTGTAAATGCCCTGGCCCCTTAATCCCTGTCTGATCTCATCAAACCTTATGTTCCCTCCTGAGCTCTGTGCTCTCAGAATACTGGGCCTCTCTGTGTGCCCAGAGTCAGAAAGAAGTCAGCTGGATGCCTGGAGGCCTTATCCTATCATTCTGTTTTCACTGGAATAACCTTCCTGCTGATATCACACAGGCTGGTGCTGTTGAGGACTTTAAATCCAAACTTAAATCATATCTTTTCACCTTCTAGCCTTCTAGCCTCCTCCTCCTCTCTCTTACTCAGGCCTCTCTATCGGCTGTCCTGGGACCACCCCCCACCCCCCACCCCTCTCTCTCTGTCTCTCTCTGTCTCTCTCTTCAGGCTTTTGGTGCTTGAGTCAGACGTGGATCTGGATCATCACTCCCCATAGGATTTTGCCTCCCTCTTTCTCTAGTTTGCATGTTATCATGTCTCTCTCTGTTTGAATGCTGAGCTGGTGTGTTATGTGTTTCTGTGACCTGTGACCTCCTCCCAGGTCTGCATGGTGAAGAGGAGGTGGTGTCTTATTTAACTTTGGGTATAATGCATCCATTTGCACCTGCTTCCCAACAAGAAGTTTGATCAGCCAATTGGCATGTTTGGCATGCAGAGCCACGTGTTGTTGAGACTTGGCTGTCAGCTGGGAGACCCACACTTATGCTGCATTCATACATACAGACACAATGTAGTAGGCAGTCTCTGGCCTCTTATGAGCTGTGTCATTAGTATTCATTAATACATATACAATATTCATTAAACACAAGAACAGAAGAAAACATATTTAACAGAAACACTGTCTTGAGGGAAGAGAAAATCACCTAACAAATTACTGCTACTGTAAGAACCAAACCAGTATGCACTAAACAAAAGTAAAATATTTCAAACAAAGCTTTACGCTAAGAAAGAAAATGATCCTGAATAAAGCAGCACAGTCTACAAGAGAATAAATAATTATTGATGTGCAATGCACTCTTACCGTACTACACAACAAACTAATGCTCTGAAACTGTTGTCAGACTCATGGGTTGTCCAATCAGACAGGCGGGAGGTGCCAACAACTCACCTCGGACTACGGTGGCTTGAGAGGGACGATCTGACTGCTGGACTCACATGAAATTATGTTTTCTGTAAAAATCTGGGGAGCAGTTCATGTGAACGCTAAAAAGATGTCAAACAAATGCTGCTGCTAATATAGAAATGTTGTGAACAGGAGAACACCAAACTGCTATCAAGACCTTTGACTTTGTGAATGTGAAGAACAGGCCTGCCATGGACCAGCTGATGGTTCTGAGAAACAATTTACTATGAATTATTTATATCCATTCGTGGTTTGGTATGACAGATCATCAGACATACGGAGGAGTGGAGGACACAACATACTCAGAGAGTGAGCGACATTGGGAATTAGAGAGAGGGAGGGAGACAGATAACAAAGTTGTCAACTGCAGACAGGCATCAAATGCTGGGACAAAATGCCAGACCTGGAGTTGACCTACCAATGACCTGCTGCTGACGGTGTAGTGTGTGTGTGAGTGTGTGTTTTTGTGTGTGTGTGTGTGTGTGTGTGTGTGTGTGTGTTGTGGGTGTGTGTTTGAGAGTGAGTGACATGGAGAGACTGAAGGAGAAAAAGATGACAAGAAACACAAGAAAGAAAAGTGAGGATTTAAATGTATTTGCTGTTTTCTCATTATGAGCAGGGTGATGTTGAAAGTTCCATGATGAGCACATTAATATACAAAAGGAAACTTTGCAAGAATAATGTTGCTAAACATATGCAATATAAGTGTAAATAACATACATTACTATACTGGAGCACAGTCCCCTTCCCCAGTCAGAGACATGCATTTATATTGTATTAAAAGGACTGAAGACCTATTCAAAAACATTTGTTCTGCTTGAGCATATCTTGTTTCTTGGCTCAAGTTCCTCATCAAACATAAAAATAAAATAGAAAACAATAGTAACTTTTATAACAATTATTTCACAGATTTTTAATACTATGAGCTAAAAGAAATGTATCATGGTTCTACAGTTTCACTGTTGAAATAATGCCTTTAAACATGTTTTTAAAAAGGGAGCTCCTCAAATCAAACACCAAACAAAGACTGGCCTCAACGGCTCCTTGAGGTGCATCTCATTGCTGAAGAAAGGCCCAGGTGAGCTTCCTGTCCTTTTTGTGCTAGACACCCTGTTACCTTTTCTTCCACATCTATTAAACCTATTTTCATTTATTTATAGTCATTTCTACCTCTGTTTTTCTTTCTATCTGTCTTTTTCTAAATCTTATATCGTCAGGTCCAGGATTTCCTCTACCACAGTGGCTGCTGTCATTGTTGCTGTGATAGTAGCTCAGTAAGATCAGTGGACAGACTTCAGGGTCAGGCTTTGTCTACATCCACAAAATCCTATCTATCACTTGTTTCAGATTTCAGGAAAAAAAAAAAAAAACTTTAAACAAAAAAAGGATGATTGTACCTCAAAGTCTGAGAAACTGTTCTCAGTTTGTTGTTCTCCGAGACGATGTTCATCATCTTGCTGCTGGAATGTGACTCCCCAAATGTAGTCTGGCCTCACCCTGCCAGACAAACTTCCACAAAAGAGCTTTTAAGGTCAGGGGCCTCAACCAGGGGCCCTAAATCAGCTTTGACAAAATGATAACCAAATGATAACCATTGCAACCCTTGCATTTCTATTTGCTGCCCAATTGGTTTAAATGCCGCGTTGCAATAAATAACCTCCCCCATCAACCAGCTATGTGACATTTTCTTTCTTCTCTTTCTTTCCTTTGGATTCTTGTCCTCCTCCCACCTCTCCCGACTCCTTTATGTCGTTCTTGTTTTGATTTAATCGCAGCTTCTTCTTCGCACATTTTGCTTTTCTTCTTTTGTCTCTAACTTTGTTTGAGTCATGTACAAGCTGTGTTCGTAGGGCTCAAGCTCAGTCTGTTCCTGTTTTATTGCCACTGTAAAAATCAGACTTCCTTGAAAAGCATGTTTGCAGTCAGATGTGCCTGTGCCTCTGTGTCAGTGAACACTTCCCCACAGATACATTTAAAACTAACAAGGTCATTTTAAAGAAGAAGATATTTTCCCTCTGTTATCCCGTGTTTATTTAGTTTGACTTTTGAGGTTTTTGTTAGTTGTTCTCTGTCAGTTATTCATCAAAGTAAACATTTTCAACTAAGCACTGTCTACATATTCCAAGGTCCTCCCATTCAGGAGGTATTCCAGTGTTTTAGTGTTGCACTTCCATGAAGCTGGAGAATTCCCAGGGGAACAAGAGACAGATTAAAAAACAGAATGATTTTAGGTCATGGTGTGGTATTGATCAATATATCTTGATTATTAGTCAATAATACGGTTTAAAAACCCACAGTGCAACTTTCATTAGACGTCCCTGCATCTTTTAGCACTTAGATTTGCTGTTTCAGAGCCCACAATGAGATACCAAGGGGAATTTTCTAACCCTAACCCTAACTCATTATAACTCATGGCAACTAAATTTATGTTTTTGTACATAATTGTGAACCTTTGGTACAAATTTATTACCATAGCTGTTAGATGTAGCTTCAGTTTCCTTTTAACTTTTGTAACTCTGTTTGAATTTGTATGTGGATTGGTGTTCATCTTTCATACTACACAATTCAATGCAATAGATGCAAAATGACCATACTTCATGTTCAGAAATGAGTGAGTGCTTTCTCCAACAGTCTCATGAGAGACAGAATATCATCAGCTTCACTAACATTGCAAGATGTGGTTTGCATTACATCATAAGTGTGTGTTGTGTCCACTCTTTGTCACAATCACGTTAAAAATCAACCACAACAAAAATGTTTCAGCTGACATGTAGTTAGCTTCCCAAATGCAGAGAAACAACACAATAATCCAACACTATTGGCAGTGTTGCTATAAGATCATTCTGCCAAACCCCAGATTAGGTTCAGTGACAATGTTTTTAACATCCAATGCCAGAATTTAAAAATGATTTCTTTTTAGAGTATGTGTGTGAGGCGCGTATGGTACAGCATGTGTAAGGCTAAGGAAAGGATGTATCATTGGCAACAAATTATATAAAGGTATGATTAGGTTGACGACCAGAAATGTCTCAACCACAGAAAAATAAGAAAAATATGCTTGTTATGATTTAAATGTTGAATTATGAATCCATCGCACTTTCTGTCTCAGATCAGCTGTGCTGTTCAGGATTTATTCATATATGTACTAAACACCTCAAATCAGCACTGAACATTGACACTGGATATTGAGTAAGCCATGCACAAGGTTGGTCTCAGTCTTAGTGATGTTCTCTCAGTTAAAGATGGATGTGATGAGCAGGTCATGTTTCACGTTCGCTGTAAAGGTGCAGTACAGTCAGGGCCGTTCCCATATGGTGTCACTCACACAGCAGCATATTTAGTTTCCCACTCTTCCCCTCACTTTGCGCGCTCTGACATGCATCCCACATGACAAACAAGGTTTTCAAAAGAATCACTATGATTTTGTTTCCGGTGCTTTTATACATTTTTCAGACAACTGAAATCGTTGTTTTGATGATGAAATTAATTATTTTTTCAACCCATAGCAGACATGACAAACAATAAAACTTTGGGAAAAAAGCAGGAATCTTGCCACTCTCTTAGGACTTTAACATTACATAACTTTAAACATCATTTTAATTTCTTTCTTTTCTTGTATTATTTCCTTTCTCTTCATTATTTCACCCATGACCCATAAATAAATTTTGAACACATTAGTTACTTATTTACTTTTTACTTCTACTATTTACTTCATGTTACATGGAGTTGTTGCAGGTAACTGAACCAGGGCAGGGTCAGTGATCCCTGTGAAGATATTACCAGTGCAGTTTCTCAGAATCAAAGAGCAAGCACCGAATCCATAATTAACTGAAAAATACATGAGACAGGTTGACACCATAAGTACAACAAAAACCCCGAACACCTCATAAAATCTCTGATGGTATGCAGGGAGCAGTCCAGGTATAACAGACAGACTGACAGACAGGTGAATCGGCCTTGTCTTCACCTCCTATTTGCTCCACACAGCTCCATTAATCCCCACATACCTCCACCCCTTTGACTTGTCTGTAGGAGGGGTCAAAGGTTGCGCTCACTATAAGACCCTCCCCAGAGGCCCAGACTCCTAGAGGAGCGAACTCAGCTTGACCCCTGTCCTCTGACCCCTCCACCCAGGACCTATACAGAGAGGAGAAGTAAAGGCAGGAGGGTCACGGTCAAGGACTCAGTGTCTGCTCAACGTCAGGACGACACACACACACGCACACACACACACAGTGGCTGTTGTAATCCATCACCTGGGTGTGTTTTAGACCACTGACTGTCAGCACAGACACTTTTGATTTGCCATTCACCTGGACCAAAGACCTATGGGAGAGGAGGAAAAAGAATGGAAAAGAAATTAAGGGAAAGGAGGGGAAGGGAAGAAAAAAATAAACAGAAATTTTAAAAAAATGAGAAAAGGAAATTAAAGGAAATTAAAGAATTTAGGTGAACAGATGGGAGAAAATGATTAAATCAAAGCATAAGAAAAAAGATAAGGGACCAAGGAAAGCAAAAGAGGAAGAGTGAGGAAGATATCATATACACATAGGAGTAGAGACAAAAAGGAAGTAAAGGAAGAGACAAGCATCAAAGATGTATAGGACAGAAAGAAAAGGAGGGAAAATATGGAAAATAAAAAAGGCAAACAAAGGAGATGAAAGGAGGAAGGCAACAGAAAAATGAAAGCAGGAGAGGACCAAAAGAGTTGTGGGATTAAAAAGAAATGGAAGAAAGATGGAGAAACTAAGAGAGCAAATGAAGGAAGGAAATTAAAGTGGGAGAGGAGAGACAAAGAAAAGAAAGAAAAAAAAGGAGGAAAGGAAGGAAGCTACAGATATGAGGATGAAAGGAAAGAGGGGCTGGATGTAAATATGGTGTAAGAAAATGTATAAAAAAGTGCAAGCACATTTACCAATTACCAATTTAACAATTAACTTTTCCCACACAGGCTATACCCAGTCTGAACCTGACTTCACAGGAGTCCAAACTTGGCATGTTGAACTTGGGAGTCCAAATTTTCAAGGATGAAAAGATGCAGTACGCTCAAGACTTTGACTGTGATACCAAAATGAATCATTAGCTGAAAATCTGAGCCGCAAAGAGGATTCTACAGGGAGAGCTAATGTCCCCAAACACATACTTGATTATTAAATCTCAGTCAAATTAAGGTGGAGGCAGTGCATATGACAGGAGTTATTAGTTATTAATGAAGCCAAGCAGCTGATGCAAGTGTGACTTCAGTGTTCTGCCTGAACTAAGGCCATGCTCCATTTGTGGGTTTGGATCATGGCCCCCGCCACTGATGATGGATGATATGAACTGATGACATTTCTCAAGTCCATGAAAACACAAGTACAGACAAATGTGCAGATTGAGAATCATTTCAGCTGTGTTTGAGATACTTGCATTCATCTGAACACAGTTACCTACATGACATACACTGAGTAGTAATTGGAGAGCTCAGACATTTATGAGTCAGTACTGCGTCACTGCTGACGTGTGGTACGCTGTGTGGTATGTGGAGATATTCCAGGTAACCACGCTGCTAATTTCACACAAAGAATATGGACACATGGTGTACAGTGAATGTAGGGCACTAGGCACCATACATGAAATAATTATGTCCAGTAGGTATGTGTTTCTGTGACCCCATGTAAAGCAGGACCAACACCACAAATAGGACTACGCAGAGAGATAGGAGGTGATAATTATCTGTAAAGCTTATGTCAGAGCATCTCAGGTGCACAAAATCTCCTGACAGACTAAAATGTCCAAGTGTCTCCACAGTATTGTATTGCAAATGTTTTCCCTGAGTCTATTGTCATTGTATTTGTTCTCATTGTAATAGCACAGAAAAGAAGAGAAAATCTGTTCTGTTGTGTTCCGGTTTCTTCACTGACCTTCAGCCCAAGGCTGTCATTGAAAATTGCCATTGTAGACGGTACAGATCTCCAGCCCTCCAGCCTCTTTCTCCACATCAACCAAACTGAAGAGTGTCAATCCAAGAAGAAAACAGAGGCTGTGTTTTTGAATATGCAGATGGTTGTGTAGTGAACAATACAGCAATTAGTCATTCAACGAGAGAAGTGGAACTGCCCCCATGATTCCTGATTGGTACTAAAGACAGTCCTGGACTACTTTACAACAATTTGGGTTTATAAATTAACAATAAGCACCATTCCAGCATGTTGTGTTGTCCTAAAGCAGGAAAAGAAGCAGGAGTTGTTTGATATTCTGACCAAAATCCAACAGCACCAGTGACTGCTGGTGATTCATCACCCCCTGTGATCAAAATAAGGTTACAGTCCAGTTTCTTTATGTCTGCCTGCATTTATATAGAATTTGTTGCCTATGTCTGGTCTCTGGGGTTACAATTCTGGTCTCATGATGAATCATTTGAATTGTAAAAGACCACATACAACCAGCTCTGTCAGCTTAGACTGCATCACTTAAACTGTAGGTATGAAGTGGTGGGAGATTATACAAAACAAGATGAAAGTGTGCATGAGCAATCAATGTATGGAAGACTGTAGGCTACATACTTGCTTTTAAAAAAGTGACACAGGCTCTCTTTGTGAGCTGCAGCAAATACTTGAAACAGTGAAAATTTAATTCATTCTCACATTCTGCATCTATTAAAAGCTACTACTACTACTATGAACAGTTTAATGCAATTTGGTCAGGTGTCTTTTGGAGGACTGGTCAAAGACATTTTGGGAAATGTAGGAGATTACCAATTAAATTAAAGACAGACTTTAAGACTAAATAATATCACAGATTACACTACAATACTATATCTATTGTAGATTGGTGAACATCTGTCTTGGTTAGCTTATGTTTTATTTGTGTGGTCGGTAAGTCCACCTCTTTGGTCCAGACTGTAATATCTCCCAGTTACTGTATGGATTGCTCCGCATCTTGGTACAGATATGTAGGGTCCTCAGGGAATGAATCCTCGTAACTTTGATCCCATCTATTTCCATTTATTTATCCAAGGTAGGGTCTCAGGATCTTAGCAAAGTAGTCCAGATGTCTGCCAGCTCCTCCTGGGGGATCCTGAGGCATTCTCAAGTCCCACGTTCCCAAGAGATACACATTATAATCTCTCCGGCATGTAAGAGTTGGACATCAAACCAGTTGGACCTGCCTGGAAAAGGAAGGTGACTTACCAGACGCCCCAAACACCTCAGCTGGTCCCTTTCAACATGAAGAGGCCAGAGAAGTGGCCACCCAATGAAGGAAACCATTTAGGCCCCTTGACCCAGTAACCTCATTCTTTTGTTCACAACCAAACGCTTCAGCCTCACCACAACAGTCTGGTACAAAACCCACATTATAGTTGACACCTACACAAACTGCATGTTGATCTCACGCTCCATTTTACCTTCCCTCCTGAGGAGCCGGAAATCCTGGAGCTCTTTGAGCAGCAACTCACTCCAAATGGGCAGGATTAATTCACTTTTTCTAGCAGAATACCATGGAAACATGTCCGACTGCTGAGAATATGTATAAAGAGTGAGATATAGCTCTCACTTTAGTTATTTGGCTATATAAGGCTTAACACAGGTACCCCTTATCCCTGCAGCAACCCACATGTCATCTTAAGCTGCAGTGGGCTGAACCACCACAGTTTTATACTGTATTTTTATGAGGATGCCTGATCCAAATAATCAAAAGTATTTAAACTCTACCTACAGTCAGGTATGTACAGGAAGAAAATGTAATTTCACTGTTGTTTATCCTATGTCAACTTCTACCTATGTATGAGTTTTAATCAAAATGGTCTCACAGACATACAGTTGGTTATTGACCTTAAATTTTATTTTACATTTGGGTTACATGTTATGAATCTTTTGTGACTTTTAAAGTATAAAAAGTGAAGAAAAAGTTAAGCCAGCTGGTACATCAAACTTATGATCAGAATCTCAGAACTGCTCTCCGCACACATAAAAGCTTCCACACTCATGTAATACAGTTGCAGTTTTTTTTTATACAGGCGCCCCCCTCTGCTCAATAAAATCTGTATTTGTCTTGGCTGACACATCCAGGAATTAGGCACTTGTTCAAGCACTGAAAATATTCAGGACCACATTAAAATTACTTTGGTCCACTTTCACAACTTGCCCAGAATATATCCTTGGATTTTTAATGGCCCCTGAATAGTTTCCTGATTGAAAAATGACATAATTCTATACTCTTACTTTTTCCTTTTGGTAGCAGTAAGTGTGAGAAAAGTATGCACTGTATTTCTGACATCATCTCGAGTGTGTGTGGAGGCTGTGTTTTTGATGCAGGAGGACGGCCTGATAGTGTGTGGAAGTGTCCCCGGCCATGCTCTTGTTGCTGCAGCAGGCAGGCAGGCAGAAGGGGTGGGGGCATTTATCAGCCCTCTAAGTGGCTGTAGGAAAAGCAATGCTCGCTGGGAGTCGAGCTGACAGCAGTTTTCCTCGGATCGATCTGCAGCGCTGCTCCAGTTTATGACAAAAGAGTTCACGACACGGCAGTCACAAAGTCAATACCGTGATAAATACTCCCCCTCCACTCGCTCCTGTCCGCCACTTTACCAGGCATTTGGCCTGACAGTTATTACTCCCGCGGTAAATCCACTGACCAGAGGGGAAGAAAAGGCACTCCGCTCAGGCTGGATTTATGGACCCAGGTGGACCAAGTTTACTTAATTTAAAGAAAAGATATAAACTTGGAGAGTTGCTCCTTTTGCAGGTGAGCCTTGCTGTAGTTTTACCCCTGGGAAGGTGCAGAAAACATTTACAAGCACATAGTCCCATAATACTGTGCTATACATTCATGTATTTATGCCAGTATGCAAATGAAGAAATTGCGAGGCAGTGTTTCTAGCTTTATCCAAGCATGTAGATACATATTAATCCACCCAAAATAGATTTTTAACACATCCTTCATTTTTTCTTCTCAGGGAATCTAATTTGAATAACGATTAGCGAATTAAAATCAGGGATTAAATTGTGCGCTGTCACACACTTGTTTGTTGTTGCCTTGACCGACTAACACCCAGAAACTTTCCATCACATGCTCATCGCATTAATGTGAAAAGAACCCTGTAGTTCAATTTTCCACAAATGAGGAAATATTAGGAAATGTTTTGTAATTTGCCATAGATCCTTGCCTTAGCACTAATCCAACATGTTAAATCCCTTTACAGTTAAAAGTAGTCTTATCCTAGCATATGGCTGGGATCACAGTAATCAACACAGCCGATTATGCAGATTAAAATTACACTGGTACATATGAATATTTTCAATTATTCTGGTCCAAATAATTCAACTCTGGGGTGAGATTAATATTATTTTCAATAATAACTTACAAACATCTATTGCATGTTGAGTGGCAAGTCATCGTGTTGCTGCATGACTCGTAATCCTGTTAGAGACTGAGAAACACATAAAAAGATCTCATTAAGATTTAAGTTGTTGCGGGATCATCAATACAACGCTGGCATGGACACTCCGGCATTTTGCATCCCATCATGCAAAGGATCTCTAACAGGGTGTGATCTACATTGGCATCAATGTGCATGACAAAGTGTCGATTAAACTCAATTTAAATACTGACTCTTAGCCAACTGTTATGGACTAAACAAACCAGAATCTCCCGTATTTGGCTTGCTTGCCTTTCTTCTCTTGTTGTTGTCCTATTCTGGTGAAAAGGAACTACCAAGGATTCAAGGATTCAAGGATTTTTTATTGTCATTCCAACACAAGTCAAACATGGGATGGAACGAGATTAGCTACCCTGGTCCCGGTGCAAGCCCAAATAGAATAAGTATAAAAGATTAAAAAAGTATAATATTACAAAATAAAATAAACAAGATAGAAAAGCAAAAATGAGGTAGTGCAAAATAAAAACGGAATAAATAGGATTAACTGTAGTGCAAAAAAAGCAACTGCATTCTGTGCAGGTGTTGCAGTGTGTATTGTCTTTGGGTGGCTGTCAGAAGAGGGAGGGAAGTGGAGGGGGGGGTGATGATGGTGGTGGTGGGGCAGCAGGGGGCTACAGGGGTCCTCCAGAGTTCAACAGTCTCACAGCTTCCGGGAAGAAGCTGTTCCTCAGTCTGGTGGTCCTGCTCTTAATGCTCCGCAGCCTCCTGCCTGAGGGGAGGGGGACAAACAGTGCATGTGCGGTGTGAGTGGGGTCCTTCATGATGCAGGAGGCCCGTTTCCTGCATCTGGAGGTGTAGATGTCCGTGGTGGTGGGTAGACTGCATCCCACAGTCCTCTGTGCAGCCTTCACCACCCTCTGCAGAGCCTTCTTCTCTGCCGCCGAGCAGCTGCCGTGCCACACGATGATGCAGGAGGACAGGACGCTCTCCACCACGCACATCTGTAGAAGGAGGTCAGGACTGAGCTCCCCATCCCGGCGCGCCTCAGCCTCCTGAGGAAAGTAGAGACGCTGATGTGCCTTCCTAATGAGACATGGAAGTGTTCTTGCTCCAGGTGAGGTCGTCAGAGATGTGTACGCCCAGGTACCTGAAGCTGGAGACCACTTCCACCGCAGTCCCTCCGATGTACAGGGGAGAGGGGAGGTGTCTGCCCCTTCTGAAGTCCACGATCATCTCCTTGGTCTTCTTCACGTTGATGCAGAGGTTGTTTTGTCTGCACCAACCCTCCAGGTGTTCCACCTCCTGCCTGTAGTCGGACTCGTCGTTGTTAGTTAGCGATCCGTCCCACCACAGCTGTGTCATCCGCGAACTTCACGATCAGACAGCTCGGATGTATCGCTGAGCAGTCGTGTGTGAGCAGGGTGAACAGGAGGGGGCTCAGCACACAGCCCTGGGGGAGAGCCGGTGGTGCTGAGGGTGATGGAGGAGGAGGAGGCGAGACGTCGTGGATCCTCACAGACTGCGGTCTGTCTGTCAGAAAGTCCAGAACCCAGTTACACAGGGTGGAGCTCAGTCCGAGTGTTGTGAGTTTCTGGACCAGGGTCTGTGGTATAATTGTATTGTGTTGAAACGCAGAGGTGAAATCCCACAAAGAGCAGGCGGACATAAGAGTCTTTGTTCTCTAAGTGGGTGAGGGCTGTGTGGACCACAGAAGAAATGGCGTCCTCTGTGGATCTGTTCTTCCTATATGCATACTGGTGCGGGTCCACAGTGACGTCGACGCAGTCCTTGATGTGGGCCATGACCAGTCTCTCGAAGCACTTCATGACTATCGGGGTGAGGGCTACCGGCCGATAGTCATTCAGGCCTGTCACTGTGGGCGTTTTGGGGATGGGGATGATCGTGGCGGTCTTCAGGCAGGTGGGGACCGCCGCCTGTTGGAGAGAGGTGTTGAAGATGTCCGTCAGCACCTCGGTGAGCTGGTATGCACAGCCCTTGAGCACCCGCCCGGAGATGTTATCGGGACCAGCAGCTTTGCGTGGATTAATAATCCTCTGGAGGGTCCTCCTCACCTCTGCTGCGGTCACCCTGAGGGGCTCCTTCTCCTGGTGGGGGGGTGAATCTGGTGCTGGGGAGAGGTGTCATCATCAAAGCGGGCGTAGAAGTTGTTGAGAGCGTCGGGTAGAGAGGGGTCCCTGGGGCATTGTGCATCTCTGGTGTTATAGTCTGTGATGCACTTTATGCCCCTCCACATACTCCTTGGATCGTTGGACGTGAAGTGTCCCTGGATCCTCTGGGCATATGCGGCCTTGGACCCTCTTCACTCCTGCAGTCAGCTGTCTCCTAGCCGCTCTGAGTGCCAGTCTGTCACCAGACCTGAACGCAGCATCCCTGGCTTTCAGCAGAGACCGGACCTCCGCATTCAGCCAGGGTTTCTGGTTCGGATATCCAGTTACTGTTCTGGTGCTGGTGACGTCCTCTGTGCACTTGCTGATGTATCCGAGGACAGCCGATGTATACTCCTCCAGGTCCACCTCTCCCTCACGGACAGCTGCCTCCCTGAAGATCTGCCAGTCTGTGCGCTGGAAACAGTCCTGCAGTGCGGGGACAGCATCACTGGGCCACACGGTGATGGTCCTCTGTGTTGGTGTGTGGTGTCTGAGCAGAGGACGGTAGGCAGGGACCAGCATGATGGAGATGTGGTCAGAGAAGGCCCAGGTGGGGGTGGGGGACGGCTCTGTATGCGTCTCGTTTGTTGGTGTAAAACACGGTCCAGCGTGTTATTTCCCCGTGTCGGTATGGTGACATGCTGGTAGAACTTAGGCAGCAGGGTGTCTGTCAGGTTTACGTGGTTGAAATCCCCCGCAACCACGTAAAACGCCTCCGGTGTTTGTGCTGGAGCGAGCTGCGCTGATGTTGTTGTGAAGCTCCTTTAGCGCTTCGTTAGCACCCCTGGCGGGATGTAAACAGCCGTAACAAACACCGCCGTAAACTCACACGGGGCAGATAGTGTGGCCGGCACTTTACAGTCATGTGCTCTATCGCCTCGGAGCAGTGGCTGTTCACCAGAGTACAGTTTGTGCACCACCAGTCTTTGTTCACGTAGACACATAATCCGCCCCCGCGATGGCTTTCCCCGACTGCTGGTTGCGGTCCGCACGCACGGAACAGAAGCCGGCCGTCGAGCTGGAAGGCTGGGTCCGGCATGTTGTCGTTCAGCCAGGTTTCCGTAAGACAAAGCACCGCACACAGTTCCTCATCTCACGGGAGGCCCCCCCAGCCTCAGTCGAAGTAGGTCCAGCTTGTTGTCCAGGGAGCGGACATTGGACAGGAACAGGGACGGGATCGGTGGTCTCCCGGCGTTAGCCTTTAGCCTGGCTAAGCAGTCCGCCCCGTTTGCCCCTCTTCTGCTTCCGCGCACACCGCTTCCTCTTCTTCTTGCCCTCTGTCCGGCGGGCAGCGCTGCGCCAGTCCGGTGTCCTCAGGAGCTGCAGTCTGCCCAGCAGGGCCCTGAGTCCGAGGTCCGCTGTTTGTGGTGTTGTATGCTCGTGGCCGAACCATCCCTTATTTTAATAAGTTCGGTTCGGCTGTACCCTTACACGCTTGTTTTTACACAAGCAAAACCGCAGTAAAGTTGGCCTCAAGACCAACCAGAAAAGTACTAATGGGGGGCTTGACCCCGGGAGCACGAGAGAAGCCGCTGCACTGCTGCGCGCCGCCATTTACTTATTGGCACCTCTAAAGTTCTGGGATTTGACCAAATATGAGGCTAAATATTTTTTAACTGCATTCCACTACATCAAGCTTTTAGAGAGTTATACTAAGGCAGACTTTTCCCTTCACGTTTATTTGCAAGCTCTCGTTATTATGTTTACTTTGCAAATAATAGATGCAGTTTTACATTGAAAATATACAATATGACACACTTACACTAGCCAGTGTGACAGACTTCACTATAATATTCAAAAAGTGATGCAAACCTGTATTTTCATGCGTATGAAGAAGATGTGCTTAAATTTGAAATAATTGTTTCATGATTAGTTGATGATGAGCCATTAAGGTGTGTACAGGGAACCTTTATGTTCAGTATACTGTTATGATTAAAAGGCCATAGTGTTTGTGAAAGCACACCACACACCAAAGCTGGATTAGCAAATGGGCAAATCAGTTCATTTCCACAGAACTCCGGGGACCACAGGTCCAGGTTTAGTGTGTGCTCATTTCTTTATTTCCTTACCTTGAGTCCCTGTATCCAGATCTAATTATTTTTGGGCTGCACAGTATTTATTAAATACTAAATAGTTTCCTGTTTACATGTTACAGTGTGTCTGTAATATTGCAGGCTTCCAGGAACATTTCATTTTAGATCCACTGTGTTTCTTGTTATGTTACTGCTACATCTCTAAGGCCTCCTCGCTCTGTGTACATGTGTTCATGTTCTAGGGACTCTGCTGCTGTTAAAGGTGACTGGGACAGTAGCCTCGGAACTGGCAGACCTTCTGAACAAAAGACTGTGGATGCCCACTGTACCTAAATTTCCAGACAACAAATTTCCTTATGGAGGTTGACACAGTCCAGCAAAACAAAATGGGAGTTACTGGTTTACACTGCACTGCTGTGAACAAAACCCATGTGAGTCTGTAATCACAGAAATATCAATATGACTATAGATTTTCAGTAAGTAAACATGTCTGCACTGAATCCAGACGTTTGTACTCTCAGACTGTTGAGTGCGGCCCAGACAGGACTGGAGGATGCTGGAGGTGTTTGATCCTGGGGGAGTTTAGGCTAAATGGGGTGGGGGGTTGTTTGAACACAGAGCGGTGTAACTATCTGGAAAACAACCAGCGTCTCTGAACAGAGCAGTACATCATAGGGCTATAATATGTGTGTGTGAGTGTGTGTGTCTCTCTGTGTGTGTGTGCATGTGTGTGTGTTTTATGGCAGTCGGGATGTGAAAGCACAGTACGTAGGAGGTAATTTCAGTGAAAGGGTGGAGGCTGGAGCTGATGAGGATAGGTGGACAGAGGTACAGCACAGAGGCTACGACTGAGCTCCCGTTCAGTCTGGAGACATTCAGGTGATGAAAAACACTTGGTGAGGTGAGGCAAAAGCGCTCATAGCACGCACACACTGTAATCACAATTTGAAGAGATATGCAAGGATCAGCCAGAAATAAACTGCAACCATGATGTGGCCCCAAAGGCCCCACATTTATTGTGTCAGTTGGTTGTAAAGTAATGAAGTGCATATTTGTTTGGCAGTTTGCACTAAAGCACGATATAAGGACCTCAGAGTGGGCTGTGCATGATGACAGTACACCTTCCATACAGTTACACGACTTGCAAGAAACAGAAAAACTACAAACTTGTCCAAATGAAAGAATCAGAGGTTTTCTGTTATAAATCTGTAGTATCTAAACCCAAGTTAAGATAACCCAGATGACATCAGTATGACATCATCAGGGTTATTTTCTTGGATTTCACAAAGCTCCTCCAGAGCCGCATAAGACATTTGAAGTCATCTTCTTGTGAAAACTCCTTTAAACCAAAGCACTGCAAGAGGATCGATTGGGGCTCCAAACCAATTTTTTCTCACAGAGTTCATCCGGCCTTAGTGGTGTTTACATTACATCATGTTACATTTATTTAGCTGATGCTTTTATCCAAAGTGACTAACAATAAGTGCATTCAACCATGTGGATACAAACCAAAAAGAAACATGCAAGAACATATAAATGTTTGTGTATTCACTGTAACTTGTGCAGCCTGATGTTAACCCTTTAAAGTGACAAACCCCGTATCAGTCTGCATACTTGTATACTTGTGTGTGTGCATGTGTGTGTTTGTGTGCGCATTTATAGGGCCTTGCTTTTTTGTTGGCTTCCACATGGCAATTAAAACTGTCTCCCAACTCTGGATGGAGGGAGGGGCAGAGACCGACACACAGGGAGGGAAAACATGAGAATGAAAAACAAGAGGAGGGGAAGAAGAAAGAGAGACAAGCGGAGAGCTAAGAGATGAAGGCAGAGATTTTTCTTCCAAGTTTGACTGGAGGCGATACAGCAAGCCGTAATTAATTACCACAGACAGGTACGTATTAAAAACAATATTCCATCTCACCGAAGCCTTGGAGGTCTTTGCGCCAATAAAAGGAGGTATTCATCAGATGAGGCCCTGTCCAAGTAAAGCTTCATGAAAGGGGACGCTGCCTTGTGTGGTTAATTTATATCAAAATCCCTGCATTAACTGGGAGGCCGTAAAAAGTCCCAATTAGCCATCTGCGATTGTCTGGAGGAGGTTTGATGTATGGGCCTATCAATACAGCACAACTGCAGCCTGGGCTGTAATACCAAACTGTAATTCAGGGTGCACATGGCGAATAAGCACACATTGACTCTGTGTGTGATTTTACAGACCGTTAGGGAGAGCTATTTTGATATAGGCACAGCCATGGAAAAGCGGTGGACATAAAGCGACAGATGACGTAGGCACAGAGTCTGTGTTTATCTGCTGTAAAGTTTGACATGGATGCTTGGAGCTTTTATCGCCTAGTTGTCAGCTGGTTTACAGCTAACGTGTTGAGGTTTGGGGAAAAACATCCAGCAGAGGAGACTGAAGTGTTTATTACACAAATATGTAAAATGCTCAACTATCTATCTGTTCATAATGCAGCTGAAAATCCACACTCACTAAAAAAAGCTAAAGACAAATATAGATACAATGCATTTATATTAGTATCACTTTTTTTGTTAATTTCAGGTTGTTAACAAGATAGTCATAGTTATTAGTTATTAGTCTGACATATCTGTATCTAACTTACAAATGGAAAACTAGTAGAAGCTAGGTAGTAGTGCATTAATATTTAGCATTAGTGAGTTTCCTAAATGAGCCTGCTTTTATTTCACAAAAGAAGCCAAACATCCCAAAAGTTAAATGTTTCTAATGCCAACAGCAGGCTGTGCTGTCAACAGGATTACAATTTGACCACAGCTGTACATTACATTTTGGTCAATACGAAATAAATACTGAGGTTCAGTAACCAGCCCATCACACAGTGCACTTTAAATTCTCACGTGACTGAACTGCATCCATGGTGAGTTTCAGATGTTCTCCTACCACATATGTAGAGATCATTTTCACCATCAATTGCGCAAATATAAATCACAGAGACTGATGTGGTAACTAGCAGATCCATCCGAACAGGCCAAAGGAGAGGGAGCGGTGGAAGGAAAGGTTGAAAGAGGTAGAGAAAGAGGAGGAGGAGGAAAGTAGTGGAGAGGAGAGAGAAACAAACAGTAGCCTTGAGAGCTAAATGGGAGAGGGAGGAGAGGGGAGGATGGCAAATGGAAGAATTGGTTTACACTCTTGAGTTTTGTTCCCATTTCTTCAATTACCAGGGGGAAAAAACAGAGTGGGAGAGTGGCAGAAAGAGACAGAGAGGAGAGAGAGCAGCATTCCAGAGGTATTAGCTTCAGGCAGCTCGGCCTGTGAGTCAGCAGAGGAAACAAAGGGGCAAGAAAACACTGTCACTTGACCTGCACACACACAGACGCAGACGATACTACACAGCACACTCATACCATGAAGCATACACTGATCTGTAAATACTCTGCTGCAAGTATTATGTATGCACACACACACACTCATACTGAAGCAGTTGTCCATATAGTCCCAGGTTAATTTGGTGGCAGCTCCCCCTCATCATCATCACACAGATGGCCATGGGAGAACTTAATTCCCCCTCTATTGACTCAGTTTGCGTTGCCCATCCCTGCTGTAATGACTGATCCGTCACCAAACCTACTAGAGGCTCAGGATGAGCGAGGTTCACACTCTATGAGAGAGAGAGAGCGAGAGAAAAGGGTGTAAATCTGAAACAAGGGAAAGGGTAAGACTGCTGATGCATTTAAATGCACCTGCATAAATATCCTGGTCTTTCATGAAACTTTACTTATAATATGTATGGCGCATTTTTTAAAAATGTTTTTACATGAATGCTTATAATTCTTGTGCTTTAATAAAAATAATAATAATAATAATAAAATAAAAAAATCCTTGCAAGCTTTTTTCTGAAGCTCTCATCCATCTCTGACAGTCATCATCGGTAGTATGTCACTTTGTTCAGTACTCACAGTGAGCAAACTTGATCTTCTGATGAAGACAGTGAGATGTGACTGAAAGCTCTGGAGATAAAACAATAAGCAGACTTTCTTAAGAATGTCTGGTCATACAAATTAATTATTCCCAATGTAATGAAATCAGCAACAAGCCCAAACATGACTTCACCACAGGTTTTACACGAGCACTTATACACCAAGTTGAGGTGATGTGAAGATGTCTATTACTAAAGTGTTTAATGTATGTGGCATTGTGCGTCCTCATCTTGAGTAAGAAGTAGTTGTTGATGTAAAAATGATCTGCATCCTGACATTAAAGTAATACTCCTGGACGCCTGGAAAGCTGTAGGATTCTCCACCCCTGGTGGTAAGATAGAGAAACCAAAGCTTTAAAGATGCAGACAGAAACTTCTACAGATTAAGGTTACACAGTTAAGAAGAACTTTTTTTCATGTTCCATGTAAACAGAATTCAGACGTTTCATTTCTTGTACTCAAATATTGATAAATATCAGACCAGAAACCCATTTAATAAGATTAAGATTAATTAAGATTTAGTCCCATTTGGGAGGATTTCATTGTTGCTGATTAAGTATTTAATTGTAGAATTGTCTGCATTTAATTCCCTGATGAGGATTATTTCTATAGAATTATAATACAGTTCAAATTAAACTACTCCTAATTTCATCAAGGACCTCTGGAACTCCTTTAAGGACCTTTTGAAGTTCACCAAGCTCTGGGAAGCAAGGGGTTAACCAGCTGCCAGGGAGGCCTATCTCACTGCTTAACTCTGACAAGTCCAGACTTCTCAAGCCAGCCCCCCCCGTATATGATGGACGGTGTCTAACATTTGGCCATTTCCACTTTTCCATGCAGACTTCCCTGTTCCCTCCCTCCCTCCCTCCCTACGTCTCTTCTTTTCTTCCTCTTTTCCTTAAAGATGCCTGCAAGATGAAAGGCTGTGGCCCTCGCCCTCGCCTTATCACTGTCTTTAGAGCTTGTGAAAACTTGGCTGCACCTCACCTTTTTAAAGAGAGGGAGAGAGGAGACAGAGAGAAGAGAAATAGCGTTGGGGATTATAGTTCTGAGGACAAACCTGGCTATTCACACTTGGCATTAGCAAGACAGCCCGGGTACAAGAAGGATATTTTTTATTCCCTTCAATTTAACTTTAATTACTCAAATCTCGGCGAGGGCACACAAGAAAAGCCCAGGCATTTGTGTCTGGGAGATTAGCAGACTGCCCTGCCAACTCCTCGCCGGCGCTGCATCGTTAGATAGAATTCAAATTCAAATCCAGGCTAAAGACAGTGCAGCTGTCACCCCCCTGGCCTGAAAACCCCCTGGATCAGGAACGAGCTGTCCTCCCTCCTCCCTGCTTTCCCCAGGAGAAACCTAATCCTGCCTCCCTCTCTTCCTCTCTTTCCATCGTTCTGCCTCTCTCTCTCTCTCTCTCTGATGACTGTGACAGCTAAAATAAAGCCATTAAAGCCTCCCTGAAATAATTAGTAATTAAAAATAAAAAAGTGGGTTGTTTAGTATTTCTTTGGCATCCCTCCTCAGGCTGGGAGTGGAGGCTGGCGTTTGCAGGTGTCAGGGGTGATGCCTCTGATCTTTTTCTGAAGTGTGGTTAAAGGGGGGATTTCTTCGCGGACATACCAGGTTAAACAAACGCTTCCGCTTCCACACCTCCTCCCAGCTCTCAGGGAAAAACTTGCTGGGCTTTCCTCTCCTTGGGAAGTTTGACGACATGCCTAAATTCTGCTTCGCGGTGACGTGTGATAGCGCGAGCCTTCATTGGGGACTAGTTTAATCTTGTCAGCTAAGGACTCAACGGGAGAGCGTCTCACACAACACTGAAATCCCCACTAGTTGTTCGCCTTTCACCCGCAATTGACTTTGCGAACACCTGCAATGTCTTTGATAAGTAGCTCGTCTTATCTCCTTTGGGAGAGCAGACCCCATTATTGCGGGTTCGGGGGCAGATACCCCCGTCGTGCCGCGGGCCGCAAATGATAATCCACGCTGCCACACCGCTGAAATCCTGGTAAAGTGATCCTAAATTGACAAAACCCTGGATCCTCTGGACTAGGTTAAGCCTCATCTATTAGTGCTACAGTAGCTTGGGATAAGGGTTCGTCAGCCTTGTGCCACTCCTGAGAACGTCATCAGCAATGCCGTCCTTTTGGTTATCTCCTTCCTCTAATCCCTGCAGACACAGCGATGCAAGAGGGGCAAAGAGTTCACCATCCCTCTCCCTTTAAAGTCTTTAGGTAATTTCTTTATAAAGTCATGTGGCTGGGTCTGTGAAAATACTGCATCGAGCCATAATATCAGAACAGACGGCATTAAGCTTGTGCAGAGTGCTGCAACTGGTTATTTCACTGGCCCAGAGTCCATGAGAGCAGTAATTGATTGGCGTGATGGAATTAAGGGGAGACTTGCCGCGCTGAAGGGAGAGCTGGCACGGGCCTAATACATTAAATATCTGGCACGGCTCAGCCAGCCAGGCATCTGATTATGATTTCAAAGGACTTGGACCTGGACTTGATTAAAAACCACGTAGCCCAGATGAAGGGCCAAGCGAGGCCCCTAAAGACATCCACAGAGATGCCAGTAAGGGGAGCCACAGTGAGTAACAGCAGCCCTGGATGAAGTCATGGCACGGCAGCCTAATTACAGGTCCATTTAAGGGGGCTTGTTTCAACCAGCCAATGACATGTTGTCTGGGAGGACGTAGGTGGGCTAGGGCTGTATACCTTTCTAGTGGAGGTATGCCCTCTTGTACAAGAACTCTTGTAAAATGATGGCAAATGAAACTGTGGAAAACAGAGGGGGGAAGAGGCAAATAAGTCCAGACCTCCTGGAGGAGTTTACTTGCTGCCTTCCTTACTGAGTTCTAACAAGCCGCAAGAGGCAAGTTAATAACCCCTTTTCCCCCTCCCATCCATCCTTCCATCCCACTTTCCCATCATCCCTTCTCACACCCCTCCCTCATCGCCCTCTCATCCTCTCTCCCAGTCTGCTCTGGCCTAAGGGAGGGGATAGCGATTAATATCTGCCTAACTTGTTACCTAATTCATTATGGAATAGCAGTTAATTTGATTTGATATTATTTTAATAAAATTCTGTAATATATTAGATTGTTTCAGGCTATCAAAATCATTTTCCAATTATTACGGTTACTCAAGCAAGTCCAGCTTTTTTCCCCCCTTTGTGGCGAACGGCAGTTGGTCTGACTGTGAATACATTAGCTGCTACAACTCCATCCCGCCGATTGAAGGGAGACTAAAATATACACGCATGCATGATTACACCCCAAATGTTATTAGTGCTATAGATCCACACAGCCGCAATAGATTGGAGTGTGACTGGCTCAGCGAGGTGTCCTGACTGTATTTGACTCAGCCTTCGTATGGAGGAATGGATGAAATAAAACAAGTGGGATCTGATTACTTTCTGTGCTAATGGTCACACACTCGTGTTTTGGCTTTCCCTTAATTAGTAACATGCTTCAGCAGCACCGCCCTTTCCAAGGCATCGACGCACAGTGGGCTTCGGTTCAGACGGACGTGATCTAAGCGACCCCCCCCAACCCCTCCCCAAACACACACATACACACCTCGCTGCCCCCTGCCGGCCTTTGAAAGCCATCGTGGAACACACAGATACAGAGTCGCCGTCACATCTTTACCCACAGCTTCAAGGAGAGGGTTTTAAAGGGGAACAGCACCTTGTAAATGACAGCATGATGGTCTGCTGTTTGTGAGCTTGTACTTCCAGCACCTGTGACCTCATTCACTTCTCCTCCAGGCTCAAACTGTATCCTTACTTCAACCTCTAGATAGGCAACCTTTGAACTCAGGGGTGATCCCAGGCTATCACACTTAATGTTATCTATCTATCTATCTATCTATCTATCTATCTATCTATCTATCTATCTATCTATCTATCTATCTATCTATCTATCTATCTATCTATCTATCTATCTATCATCTCATCCATCCATCCATCCATCCATCCATCCATCCATCTATCTGATGAACATAGGCTGATGAACGGGGCACAGTTTGTCTCTTTCCATTGTATAAAAGCGGAAGTCCAATAGGTGTGCACAGAGGAGAACATTTCACATGTATACATGATTCACACAGTCACACAAGTTTGACTGATACAACAGGTCTTTCACTGTCTTCACTCATATTGCATGCCATCACATATTGAGTTTCACTCCCTCAGGGGAACAGGTTCTGTATATGCTGCCTCGGTGTGGGCTGACTCTTACATAAGGACGAAAAAAAGGTTCTCCTGTTAATCATGTGGTTGCCTCAATTCCTAACCACCTGTTCTGTTTAACCCAGTAACTTGATTTCAGCAACACAACTTTTAATATCCTCTGTTCAGTATGCCAGAGATTACGCAAAGCTGCCGTAACAAGTGCAATTTATGTCTGCTTTCAGATCATTTGCTTATACAGTGGTGGAAATCTTCCAAAGCTGTCCACCTCTTGATGGAAAAATGCCTCCACATCTATAATTACTGGCCACACACTCAATTACACCCAGCTGTAAGAGTGGAGCCAGGTTGACACTGATGGCATTTATTTGACCACAGACAGGTTTTCTGTCTCACCACCTTGTCCAGTGGCTCTGATGTCTGTGCCAAGGGCTGCTCCAGGGCACTTCCTTAAGGCCCAGCCTGGTTTCACAAGTTCCACCTTTCTGAAGCTCATAACTCAGCTTTGACAAGCTGTTGGCACCCTCCCAAAGACATACCGATCTCTTGCCAATGTATGCAAACCGATCTTACCCTGAGAGTTATCTTTTTTTTCCATACCATGACAATGGAGTTCACTTTTTTAACGCCCTACTTTTTATCTCTTATTGCATTCGCATAACCGCCCCCTTCTTTTTTCTCCCTGCAGTCACAGCATTATCATGATTTATAGAAGAGTCCATTTTGTTTTCAGTTCCAAAACGCTCAAATCAAAGTACCATTGCAGTACTTTATCTTGGTTTATTGGAAGCCACTGCATACTCCCCTCCTGGTCAGTTAAATGTATTAAAGTGTATATTTAGATAAAAATAGTCTCAGAGCTGCAGATTTTATTGTTTTCCGTGTCAGTGATGAATCTCTCTTTTTTGATAGTTACTCGCAGGGAGAAGAAAAATGCCGGCCCGGCTTTCTGTTATTTCCTCTGGAAAAAAAAAAAAAAAAAATTAAAAAAAAGAGAAATCACTCACGGTAAGAAAAAGGGACAGACTCAGAAGAATCTGATTACTCTACCTTTGAAAGTATACCAGCTGCAGTACATTCACCACTGCGGTTTGACATCTAATTAACATGTCAAAAAATATTTTGGTCATTATTTCAAGCTTTCCCCCCGGGGTATTTGCCCACAAGCCTGGAATGTTCCCAACAATTAGCGCCACTCCCTTTTCTTCTCCACTGGCTGTGAGGACGCAAGGACAGGTCACTGGAAAACCTGTCTTGCAGACCTGAAGTGCATTATATAGCACACTGTCCAAGGGGTTTCTATGCAAAGAGAGGTGACAGCCAGGCATGCTTACGCCCCTCTCACTATCCTGCACAACCAACTCAGCACTCTCAATGAGCTTCCACATTCTCTAGCAGTCAGAGTAAGGGAGAAAATCACACAATACACAGAAAACATGAAAACCCACCTTTGTCTAAATCAGGTAACAATACCTTGCTGTCTGTCAAGCAGACACAAAAGCCTTTAAGATGCACCCTGTTGTTTCTAAGATTCTTCAAGAAAGCATCTGTACGGGCGGACGACGTTGTATGATTTATGCCGCGAGAACACAGTATAATAGAACAATGGCCAATAAAGAGGGCTGCAGGAGCATTGCTAAATGGCAAGATGTTGTCACTTACTGCAGGTAATATGAATGTAGAGAAGCCAAATTTGATTACAAAACCTTTGTTGGTCATCACTCGCAAATCAACACAGGCTTGGTGAAGGGCCGTAAACACCTCCCAGGCAAGAAAGAGATAGGGGGAGGAATACTTTGCATGCATGTTATAATGTTGTATTACTGATCCATGGGCTTTCCCACATCGTTCATTATGTATGATGTTGCAAGCACAAAGTGATATTTGACCAAATTATATTTCATGTTTACAGTGGAACACACATGATTTTAGATGAGTAAGACAAGCCTCACCTGAAACAACACATATCCAATGCACACAGACACTCACACAAAACACACAGAGGGGGTGTTTTTTTTCAAATTCAGCCCACTTCTTTGGTCAACACAACTTTTGAGTTTAACCTCCATCTGACTTCGACGCTCGTCTTTTTAACCGCTCTCTACCAAGGCGACCAGGGGCACTGTGTGTGCTTCCTTGCACCCTGCGCATTAAAACCTTCCCTCATATGTTCTGGGAGATTGAAAGTGTCCAGCGTTTTATTCAAATGACACGCTGCCTCACCGGGTGCCTCTTTTCTCTCTCTTCTATCTCCTTCCCTCCGTCCCCCCCTCCTTCACATTATTTTTGAAGACAACTGCAGGCTAGAGGATAAGAATCCCGGTTGCGGTGCTTGCCGGCACTTCCTCCCCGGCCCTGATTTGAATAAAGAGCTTTGAAATTAAGTGGACAGGCCCCGTCAGAAAAGCAGCGGTGCGCCTTTAAGAAAGCCACCGAGCCCGGGTAAATTATTTTGATTGACGGTACCAAGACATTTTTGTGAGCTGGCTGATTTAATTGCGAGTGCCAGGGGGCATCTTCAGGGGCCAGGTACCGGCGTACCCGTTTGATCTCCTCAAGCCGTCTCCCGGTGGTACCGGCTACCCGGGCACCGAGGGCCAGAGGGCAAATGAACAAAGGCAACTCAAAGGCAACTCTCGTGTCTGTGAGCCTCTCTCCTCTCGCCTCTCTCCCCTTAGCCTCCTCTGAAATATAAAAAAAAAAAAAAAAAGCTGTGGAATGGGCAGCCAAAAGTGTGAAAATGGATTTCCAAGCTCATTTGATGTTAAGTCTTTAGTGTCAAGAGTGGTATATTCATTGATAAAGAGAAGAGAGGCAGAGAGGGTAAGGTGGGGTTGGGGAGGGGTGGAGGAGAAAGAAGGAAGGGAGAGAGCAAGAGAGTAAAGGCAAAGAGAGTGAGAGCATCTTCTGACAAACAGCCTTTTTTTATTTCCTGGATGGAGGAGAGGTGTGGACTGGGTTTCAAACGGGAGGGAGGATTAGGGAGAGGGGGCTTAATGAGAAAAGGATCCCTAGTCAATGGACAGGCCCTGTCAAAAAGAAGAAGCCAATACTCACTCCCAAAAGCCAAGCCGAGCCCTAGCCGGCAAACACACACACAAATGTACACACTCCTCCAGACCCAACAGTTTTCCTTAAATCCCATCAACCAAAGCCCAACACCACCCTATATAACCTATACTACTATCTCCACCAGCTGTCTGTCTCACACGCGCTGTCTCTCGGAGCAGCAGCTGGATAGCCAGTTGTCCTTATCAGTCCCAGTGCTTGATATGAACTGAAAAGAGGAGTGCGGCTGCAGCGCTCACATGGAGCCTTGGGTCCAAATGCCACTGCTCTCTAACTCAATCCTGCTGTGTCTCGGTCTCTGCCACCACTGCTCATTGGCTGATTTATTGCTGCTCATAAGATCTACATACATACAGCATTAGCTCCACCTTGCTGTCTCCGTCTGCTGTATAAAACAATGTTGAAATGTAGTTACAAACTATTTAGCATACACAGCTAGCTAAATGGCACTGAGGTAGTTTGACCAGTGTTTCAAAGGGCATGTACTCCATCGCAGTTCAAGAAATTCTCTAAAATAAACTTTACATCTCCAAATACACCTTGTCTTTAGCAGCGTTTGGAATCTGAATCCCTATAAGTAAAGCTGCAATCACTTTCTAATAAATCCCTCATTATAAGTTATAAAACTTATACATTATACATCACTTATAAGATATTAATGACTAATTAATAACTTTTGGGTTGCTAGCTTCTTGACCAAAATAACTTTATTAGCAACATTTACAACAACTGATTTAAATGATTGTTGTAAACATCTTTCTCAGAATCACACATGTGTTTGCACATGTAAACATCATATCCTGGTTTCAGAAATTTGGATCAAGCCTTTTGCTGGTTTTGGGGAAACCCAAATATGTCTTCCTGAATTACTCCACAGACTGCATGGCACATATACACTTATCCAGGTGTTTTTAGGTAGGTAGGTAGTAGCTAATGAGTAAAAAAAAATGTAATAATGATCTAAATACTGAAATTAAAGTCTAATAATGTCTTAACGATGAGATGAAAGTGACATGTGTGGAGATGTTATATCATGAAATGTACACAATGTACCACTAAATCAAGACATTAACACACTTTCCATGATTTCAAGATTCGTTCATATATTGCAGACTTTCCCAGGAGGCAAAAACAGTGTAAACATGCACCACTACAAGTCTGGAAGAATATGATCACAATACTGCTGAAGAGACAGATTTTGCTATGTCCTTGTAAACTTGTATTGTAATCAAAACCAGGCTAATACTGGATACTAGTGTGCATTTGAACACACGTTTAGATTTCAAACGCCTCTAAAGTCCAAATGCATTCGATACAAAGTGCTTTAAATACTAAATTTCCATTCCGGAAAAACAAAAAACATGTAATTAGCATTATGCAAGCCATTCACTGATATATAGCTGTGTAGCTGGAGGCTGTAAATCCACCGGGTGTGTTGGGAGGGACAGCAGCCGTGTTGTAACCAGTCTTTACTACGCTGGATCCACACTACTGATTATTCCTTGGCTTCTCTCAGTGCTTTCATGGTATCTCTCTATGAGTGATCCTATAGAGGCTATATGCAGGCGTGGGCTTAGACACTCAATATATTCTACTCTAATCTATGTGTTGATAAAGAGGAGCGAGATTTTCCATTGACACTTGGAAGACAGTGTTGTGTGTGGAGAGGCTCCAAAATCTAGAGCTATAGCTCACAATATTTTTTTCATAGAAGTCAATATTGATTTATATTACCGACATGAATGAGATGGTTGTTGTTGAGCTTAGACTCCGTAATGGTACAATAACTGTATATGGTGCAAGCAGAGAATCTATGTGAATAAATACATTGCACATAAATAAACAAATTAAAATGTATCAGTGTAAATCCTGAGTAATACAACTATCACATACTTTTATCTCAAGTCCCGTCTTGATCATGCTAACAGGTCTATGAGACTGTACTTGGAGACAGTGGTGACTTAAGCTCAGTGTTAGTGCAATATCAGCATGTGAAAGTGTTCTTAATAAAAATGCTAACACTCTGATGCATAGAGGACATTAAGGTTACCTTGCTCACCATCTAGCTAGCATGTTAGCATTTTCTAAATAGTACCACAGTCAAAGTACTGCTAAGGCTCATGGAAATGTCATTAGTTGTGGCGCAAGACAAAAGTCACCAATGTTTGCACTAAATTCTTTGTCAATCCATATCATAGTCGAGATATTTCAGTCTGGAGCAACCAGGTGAAGCAGCAGTGCTTCGCTATTCACAAATCAGTTAACTGATTCAATGATTTTCCGCTAGTTTTGTTTCACGTGTTAGAATCTGTCTTTATCCTGTTATTGCCTCATGTGGCAGATGTTCAACTGAATTTTCGTAGGCTCACCTTAAATAGTTTAAGTTCTTCATGTTCATTTTTGTGATTTGCGACTGTTGAGCTGTCATCTTCTTACATTTTTTTTAATGTTAAAACAACAGTATGTGATGTGCATCATTAACTCATCCAAAACTGTCGGCCTGTTTATTGAAGTGGACAGGGCATTTCTGGATGACTACAAAAGCCTATATCAGGCTATAAGTTTCTGACTTTCTTATTGTCATTTTTGTTATATCAGTGTTCATATGGTTTATGTAGTCTAGCATGTAATTCCTGTGATTCTGAATGACAGGAGTCTCCTCCACCTGCCTGGTAGGACTACGATGAAAGATCTCCACCTGCCCCTGTGCACTGGGACTCACATCCGTGTAAAGAGACAGTGGCTTCTGTAAAATGATACTATCCTCCATGTGAAATATACTATTTTATCACGATGGGAACCCGAAGATGAGCTCTTGGAAGTTTGACATTTTGAGGGAGAGATTTCTGATTTAGATGTCTTTAAAATGAATTTTTTTGCAATGGTGTGCTTGTTAAAGGGCTTGTTTGTATTTGAATTCTACCCCCTCTCTCCTCTCCAACACCGTTTTCTGCCTCTCTATGAATCCAAGTAGCGCTCCACTCCCACTTAATTGACTTTGCATACAAAGGCCTCTCTAAACTGGGATAATAATGTCAAGTTAAACCTATAAACTTTGCATAGGGAAATAAAGTGCAAATTGTAGATTGGAGGCAGGTACATGATGCAAACTGTGTCCTCTGACCAGTTTTTTTTTGGGTATTATATTAAAATGACTGTTGGGAGGAGGAAATGGTCGAACATAAATTATTGACATGAAAAATCTTCCATATACCATGCACTTAACATTTAAGGGGTACTTTGGTAATTTAATATTGCTTTCATCAAGTTTTAAAAATTTCCCATAATGCACCTGATCATTATTGTCATGATTGAAAACAACCAGTATTTACAAGGCTTGTGTTTTAGGATTAGAAAAGAAATATTATCAGCATGATACTATACACACAATTTAGGGAAGTAAACACCCATAGGACTGGAGGGTGGCTGTAAATTTCATAATTTATTAACTGATAGAGAATGGTGTCTGTATCTTGCATTCATACGATCGCAGTGAATTTTGATGTTAAATGTTACTATTGTGGATTTTTATTAGGGCTTGTCATTGAGACAAAGGTGGATACGTTCAGTTTCTGAATATGGAAGATGTAGGTACTAGCAGTGTCATTTCTTTATTGTAGCCCATAACTCATTGTTGGGCTTTAAAAGTCAGTTGTGACCATTTAAAACTACCATGTGTGGCATTTTTCTGTAATTGGTGGTACTTGCAAATAGTAAGCCATGAGCAACAATTCAAGTGCTTAAATTGCTTGTCTTTGTGGCCAATAGATTGGATTTCTAGCAGCTGCTTGACAATAAAAACATTGGTGAAGCTGGACATGTTTGCTTTGATCAGTGCTGATAGCATTTTACTCATCAAAGTAATTGCTGATATCAGGGAAGAAATAGGTCTAAGAGGACAAAAAACATGATCAATCACAAACCTGCAGGTTAGTCAGATGTAATTAGAACAGAATTAATGGTACAATTCTTACCCAAACTGTCTGTAGTAAACATCCACCACAGTTTGCAGACCAACCTCAGTTTTGACCTGCTGTATTCATCATAGTTGTGTGCACTCAGTTGCACAGTTTTCCTGTCCAAAGATTAATTATCAGCAACAATTCAGATGTGCTCACTTCTGGGTTTACCTTCAAAATAAAGTGGTAACTTATCAGGCTTAAACTTGGTTTGTTCAAACCTGTATGACACTCTGAAAAATTGTGTTTAATAGTGTCATGGTATTCCAAGATCACCAACTACTTTGGTGAGTACAGTGTTACCATGATCAGTGGAAATGACGAGTAAAGCTAAAAAAAAAAAAAAAGATCAAAGTGATCAAGAGGTGCTTTCTTTTTAATCTGCCCTGAGAGCCACAGTAATGCTGGTCAGCACAGTTAGTGTATACTCTGTGATGTGGCCACAAAAATACTCGTAATCATGTGTCAACTTGGCAAGGCTTGACTAAAACAGGCTACACTACCAGACATATAACACATGTACCCAGTTAACTGCTACACATCAACAGCTTTATCTATTGGTGCATTTTAAGCAGGTTGGTCTCCACCGCCCTGTAGTATGTTGATCATCCTCCTTGCCTGGATCTCATCAACCGTCTGCCGCCTAACCCACGCTGCTCGTCTAATTCCCAACAAGCTGATTTCCGTCCAAGATTATTTAACCGAGGACCTGCATTGTTTATTTTGTTATACAAGTCAATAATCTTTTTCCCTCCTCTATTCCCCAGATTTAGCTAATCTGCCTAATTACAAATTTGTATTCTCCACATAGAAGACTGGGCTTCCAGGGGACGCTGAATCAGCTGGTACTGGCTGATGCTGTGTCTCCAAAGCACCCAGTCAAACACCCTGCAGCTTCTTCTTCTGTACCTGCCATGTCTCCACATCCCAGGATTATACTGTGCATGACAGAGGAGGAGACAGAACTTTGTTTAATTTGACCCTCTGATGTGAAGAGGGAATATTTGTTCAAATTGGTATGTCTTTCAATGAACTCAGTTTGCTTAAATGGCTTTGGTGTTGAGTTTCAAATGTCACATCAACCTTTGCAATCAGCCATAACAGAGGTGTGCAAGAGAACTGGCTACAATTAAAATAAATGGTCATTTAGTAGAAGAACTATTCACAAGTAAAGCAAAGTATCAGTTGAAATATTAAGACCCATAAAGGACTTATTCAACATTTAAGGAAATACTCTTATTTGCTTTGTTGTTGAGAATGAAATAAGAAGACTGATATTAATCTCACATCTGTGCGATCGATCGAATAGATAGAATAGACTGGAAACAGGTACTTTCTGTCAAATATATCTACGAACACGGATAAAGCTCACTAATGAATACATTTTTATCAGTTTTCAGGGAGTTATGTGCTTTAACTTTTTTGTTCAGACCGCATGCAGCTTCCCTCAGTCTTGTCATTCCAGTGAGGAGGCCATGTTTGGTAGCGTTGTACCTGTAAAACTTCAAGATCTGGCAACTCACAATACGGAACATAAGTTTGGACAAATGGATAAACTATTATCAAGAAATAGTTACAGCACATAACTTTCCCCAAACCCTCAAATTTACATGGTATATATTTCTAAATAAATTTGTGTTTAGCCAAATTATTTCAAAGGGATTTAGTGCAGGCTGACAGCTCAGTTTGCTCTGGGCCCTTGTGAGTTAATTCAGCCATGCTGGGGTGATTTCCATTTGTTTGTTTTGTCCAACAGCCCAAAACCCAAATTGTGTCAGCAATAAAATCAAGAAATTGTATCAGTGATCAAAATACAACAATTCCTACATAAATAAAGCACAAAAACATTGTACTTTTTGTTCTGCCAAAAGCATACATTTAGTAAAAACTACTGTTTAGGTGCAGCAGACTTCCTGGATTGTTGTAAGAGGGATGCACTTTGATTGTTTGCACGTCTGATTGTTTTAGACGACCAGTATAGATAGATAAGTGTTAGTACAAATGTGATGAACATGATCAAAGAGGTCGACCTGAGTTAGCATGTGTTCCAGAACTAACAAGTTCTACTATCTTTCTGCCCTCCAATCCAGAATCGAGGGCAGCGGGGCAAGAAATAAACAGATTTGAAAAAGCAATCAACAACCCAAAACCACCCCACCCCCCACAAGCTGATTTGCATCTGATCCCCAGATCATGTTTTATTTATCAGTAATCACAACCAATCAGGGAAGAAATTAATCAATGAAGGCGCGAGGCAGGAGCGATATCCGCCATCTGGGGGTCGCGCTGATCCCTCCACCCCCTGGCAGGAACACACATACACAGGCATGTACACATACACATCCGAGGTCCAACGCAGATACATACACACACATATGCACGTACACACACACAACGGGCAGGGAGCAGCAAATACAGACATGCGGTGAGAAAAACACACACATTCACACATGCGTGGACAGAACCAACATTATGCACAGCCGCACACACACACGCTGAAGTCCCCTTTCCACTGGCTTGTCATAGGCCCATATTTAGGTGACTGATATTTTTCTCTCCCCCTACCAATGAGCTCCAAGCAAGTCCATATGGCCCGGATCAAAGGTGTTGCTGGGTGCATGCTTCTGCTTTATTGCCAGCCGCTGCTGTTAATTAGGAAACAAGATCACAGGCAGTATTAAAATCCAATTAAATTGATATGAACAGATTGCCAAGTGATGTTCGCTAATGTATAATTGAGCACCATGCAAATTTCTCTGGCTGCCTTTTGTTTTGCCATGTCTCTGCCTCTATCTTTGCGGCCCACAATGAGCAACCGAGCTTGCAACTTTTCCTCTCTCTGTCGTCACCAGCTGAGAGATAAACAAGTTAATGCCCTAAGATCTGGGTATTGCTTTCATCAGTTAAAGTGATATCCGTCCCATCATGCATGCAGGGGGCCATGGAGGGTGGATAGGGATGGCAGCAGAGCACATATCCAAGGCTGCTCTCCCTCTCTCGGAGGGCATCAGTCTGACCTATAAGGATATCAATATTTGACAAAATGTATTTGTATCATGATAGCTTCCTCCTCTAGTTACTTCATAGAGTAATAAGCTAAAATATATTAAGAATGTGAATTCAAAAGAAAATATCAATTTCTTAAAAGAATGATTACATTTTCTTTGAAAGAAAAAATGGTTGCAAACTACAAAAAAACTGTAGTGATATACAAATATACTGTAGTATAAAGGTTGCCAAACTAGAGGTCATGACCCTCACAAGAGGTCACAAGATAAATCAGGGCAGTCACAGGATACTGTGTTAGAAAGCAAATCCCAAACAACATGTTGTCCATCATAATTCTACTGGTAAAGATGAGAGTGCAACCTGCAGACCACCAGACTTGTACTTGCCTAAACAGTCCTAAACAATGAGTACCATCAGATGACGCCCCGCAGGTGTGACATTACATACATGACATTACACAGTTTGTTCATTCAGTGGCAGCCGATAGTAATTAGTTACTGTTTCAGATACAGTGTGATTGAAAAACTGTTCAAAACTGGACAGAGGATTTGGTTATATTTACTATACAATTTTGTGTCTTAATGGCTCTTTAATTATTTTTTGTACTGAATTTATTGTTCTGAATGCCACCTTAAATCAGTGAAGTGAAATTGGAAGGCAATTCAGTAAGGTTACATGCAAGAATGACTCTCTTATCTATTGTTTAAATTATGTTTCGTATGTGTTAAAGGAGGAAAAAGCTGCATGTTTCAAATAATACTAGTGATATACTAAAATAATTCTATTAATAGCTTATATACTATAGATAAGAAATATTTCTTATTTTATTTAATATTTCATTTCATTTATATATTGCTTGAAACATGGCCCCGTAAATCCACTGACCCAAGAATCACCCTGGGAGTGGAAGCAAATTACTTTCATGCCTCTAAAAATTAAACAAGGAGGGAATTATCACTCTCTCATTTATGGTCATGTGCAAGTAGTGAGTCAGAGTTGTAAGTACATAGAGCTTTGTTTTAAGAGGTAGTATGCTATAAAGGCTGGGACACTGCCCAACACTTAATGCAAAATACTGAGACATTATTATCTTTCTGCAAAACTGAAAAATATTTTCCTTTTTAAAGTATTTTTTGGGGGGTTACACCCTTTAATGTTTTTTGTAGATAGGACAGGTGAGAGAGAGAGACAGAGAGAGGAAGACACGCAGCAAAGGGATCCTTGCCAGGAGTCAAACCGGGGTCCGCTGCACCAAGACATCGAGGCCCTCGGACATGTGTGTGCGCGCTCTACTACTGAGCCACCTGCATAGTTTGCCTTTTTTTCATGCAAAGCAACAGTTGTAATCCCAATTAGTGGCAAAGACAAGGATCATCACTTCAGTGAGCCCCTACATATTAGGTAGCAAGGTCAGAAGAATATTAAAAAAATATATTAAAAAAATGTTTTATTTTGAGTTGCTATTGCTAACCCTAGCGCTAACCAATAAGGAAGTAACTGAAAAGAAATATGGGTTTAGTTCAGGTTTGATACCTTAGCAGTTGCCATGAATAGAAAACATAAGTCAAATTACAGGTAAGTGTAACACAGTAGCCAGCAGAGCCCCTAACAAAGCAGAGGACAGACACGTAGCACACAAAGAAAGCTTCAGCGCTACAGAGAAGAAATTCTTAAAGAACGTCTAACTTTAACACTGATCTCGTCAACCTCCCGTAACATGGCAGGTCAGTAAGGTTATGGGATTGGACACATTACGGATTAAGGATTAAAAAGTGGATTATAAAGGCTCCCCTGTCCCAGGATTTGCTATGTGACATATTCATACATGGAGATGTGACTGGTCAGACTGGTTAAGAAGGGGGGATTTTTCTCTGAGCTTTAAGCCGGTCCAGCGGTGGACTGGCAGGTTTTAACAACGGGGCTTAGTTCTACTGGAATGATGAATGACATGAATGATGATCAGGTTGTCAGACTGTGTCGACGAGTAAAGCTGTAACTTGCCTCTGCTTCCTCAATGACTTTTTTTGGGCCTTTTGACATAATAGTTTTCAAATTGGCTTTCCTGTTCTATGGGTCCTTGATGCAATCCAGGTTTTTTTTTTTTTAAGGAGTTTCTGCAAGATTACCGTGATCTTGGGGATTTTGGAGACATCTAGATATCAATATGCATGAGTGTACAGGAAAGGACTTCCAAGAGTTTGAGGTCCTTGCATGGGTACTCAGTGAACCTTTGCAGTCCTCAATAGGACTGGGTAACTGGTGTGGATAAGTCCGGCTACAGGTGGGAGATTGACCATCTGTTTGCATGCTGCAGTCTGTGTAACTGACTTTATGCAGATCTTCTGGATTCTACTTTGCACATGGAAAATATTCTTTGAAATCATTTCCCGTGCATCCTTTTTATGGAAAACATGCTTGGCAATAGGTCTTGAAAGTGTTTCAAGACTTACTGTTGGACTTGGAAGACAATTCCCATTCTGCAGGTTCTAGAGAAGATTGAGGAGATCTCTGGGTGTTCTTGAAGAATTTTCAGAGGTATCCAGTTGTCCTTGAGGGGTGTATTATGGACCATCAGGATCTTCCAGGGATTTCGCTGTAATTTCATTTATTATATTATGGCTAAAATGTTCATAAACAGCCTCAGATGTCAGTTTGGTCCTTGACATATAAACCTGTTCTAGCCCTGTGTTTGCAGAGTCAGGAAGGTCTGCTTCCCCCTTTCCAAACCTTGCCAGTCAAAACCCCCACATTATCGGCGATTAAATACCACTCGCTCTAACAGCTGAATGAGCCTAATCACATATATTGTCGACATATCATTTCTCATACAAAACAAGAAATTAAAGGCTGGATGTAAATGAAAAACAACAATTTCTCCGTCAGATGCCACCATCGGCAGAGTCTCGGCTGCTGGCCAAGTCAAAACCTACCGGTAATGTCAGGGTGTCACCAAGTCAGGCCAAGCGTGGAATGAAGAAAAAAGAGGGATGAAGAGAGAGGGAGGGATAAAGAGATGGATGAGGAGAAGTGGGTGCAGCTGGTGCCCTTTGTCTCTCCAGTGCTTGGTCCTCAGAGCTTCAGATCCACTGGGAGGGCAGAGAAAGCCTCAGTAATGACATGCTAATGTGACTGTCAGGAAAGAAAAGTAGAGAGATCGGAAATTGCGCCAATTCTCTGCCGTAAATGGGCAACATTGCAAAAAGGAGGGGAAATACTCCCCGTCCTTTTTATATGAAAAGTGATAAAAGCCTTGATAAATCCCAATAAAAAGGGATTTGTAGATATGAGGCAAGCAGATAAGAGTGAAATAGTGGAGTAGGGATGCAGGTGGGGGAAGACGGATAAAGGTGTAATTTTGGTTGGAAAGACTGGAAGCATACAAGGCCTGCTGGGAAATCTGCATGTGGAGTTGGATGCTTTTTGGCTTTGCATCCCAGTTTGACGACTACCTGTTTTGAACTCCCTTATAAAGCAGACCAAAATGAAAGACGAACAGAGGGACAATCGCCTCTATCATTGAGGTATAGACCTGCACATCAGTTCAGCATCAAAGAATTCCAGCACTGACTGAAGATGCAAAATCAGATTGTTCACATTTTAAGTATATTATAGCTTCAAATTATGCCTGGAGCTACATGTGATATTGTGTAACATCATTAATCAATCATTAGTTTATCATTAATTCTGAGACATTAGTTTATTATCTGTTAATGAAAGAGACCATCACTATGAAGACTCTATACAGAGGAAAATTCCAGTTATGATAGCCTGTACTGGATCTCTGGTTAGATTAATTGCAAGGAACAATGTCCATGTTCAGTGTCACTTATCTGAATCAACACAGTGTCTTCCTAAACCATCATCTGAACAATAAACACTATGTTCAAGATCATTTCCACCATAGCACTGTCCAGGAGTAGACAGCGGCTCTGAAACTACATCAGAGCCGACATGACTAATGCTACCCATACATCAGAAGACTTTGAAAATATTTGGAAAAGACTCTTGGAAAACTATCTGTTCACACCTGCTCACATCTAAAGACAAGTGTTTAGAGTTTTTAGTCACAGCCTAGTCTCAGACTGAGATTTTACAAAGACTGTGAATCTTGCTGGGTCACTATTTACAAGACTACAACTAGATTCTTTTAGCATTTTTTTTCCCACCATGCAATTTTTTCACATCATGCTCTTAGTAGAAACTTACAAAATGGAGGAGAAGCAGCTTTTGGCTACAGCTGCTCTAGTGTGTGCAGTGGTTTGTTTTTTTTTTTTGTTTTTTGTTGTTCTTGTTCTGTCTGTCAGGTTTCCTGTTTCTGCTTTCATCAGAGCTCATCTATTGGTTGTTGATTGTGTTACGTCACTGCGACTTGAGATAATATCAAACACGTTTAATATTATCGCAAGCCCAAGACTAGGAAAAGACTGATATGAAACAGCGAAGATTACCACCTTAAACCTTAACGATCGAGATGACGGGAGCGCTGTGACTCCAGTAAAACTCCTAAGATTTACTAAAGACTTTCAGGTTTTTAGTCTGGGACTGTGAAAATCGTTTGGTGTAAGGCCAGCATAACCTTACAGAGACAACATACTTATTGCATTACCTGAACACTCAATGGCACCCACCTATGATAGTGTAACAGCAGAGTGAAAGAACTTATTATTGTACGTGGAAAGAGGAACAGAAGAACACTATAGAAAGACATGTCTGAATGAGTCTTCCAAAATGAGCCTTTAACTGTTCCAAAAATTATTCATATGAGCTTTCCCTGACCTGACACCACTATGGTGCGGGATGTTTAAGTTTAAGCAGCGGAAAATCCATGGAGAAGATCAGGTAAAGATTGTGGTCGTGCCATCCACTTTGACCTCTTCTCTTGCACTGTTTGCAGCAATGTAACATCAGACTCCCTTCATCTTTGCCTCTGGCAGTCATGATTCACCTACTACCAGAGTCAAGAAAATATAAACATAAACCATTTACAGCATTTGAACACCTAAATAGAAGCTGTAATTTTTCTGGTGAGGGATCTTACTCACTTACAACTGAAGCTGACAGACAGACAGCTGAAGTTGTCTGAGCCGTTTCCACTCTCTAAATGACAACCTTTTTATGTTGAAAAAGAGCTTCAAAGAGAAAAAATTGTATATTCAAAATTAGAGCTCGCCTCCAAAGCCCCTCCCATCAGCGTTGCTTAGTCTAATTCTTTCTTTGTAACTCACTTTTCGTTATTGCTCTTCTTCTGTTTACTTTTTTTTTCATGTAAACTGTTGTTTTCTCATTGCTTGGTCTTTTGGCTCTTGTTTATCCGCCATTACATCCACTTAGAGTTAGCACTTGCACATGGGAAAGGGTTCTGTGCATGAGCAGTGATTTAAGCTCCATCAGATCCTCTGTTCTGATTGCTTGTTTTAATTCAGGTGTGGTGGATTCTTGTCCAGTGACCTTAGAGGCAGCAGGTGGAGCCAGAAGGAGTCTGATTTTTATGCACAGATTATCTGTCTCATGTTCTACTGTCAGGACACAGAGACAGTTTTAGTGAATATGACTAAAAGCAATTTTTAATAAAGTTATTTACTTCTATTTAAAAGGTTAGATCTGATTCACTTTTAGTAGATTACTACTGTACAAGAAACAACACCAATCTCAAATCTGTGCATTTGCTTTTGAAACTGCAAAATGAACAATGTGTCCAAACAAAGCTGCTTCCTGATTGCAATACAACAACAATATGACGGCTTTTCATCTACATCTGCACAATACAGCTAATTTTTCTTCATAATCATTCTAATCATTCTGAGTGCATGTATTGAGATGTATTTAAAAGAGCATTAGCATGTACATGTTTCCACACAAAGAAACACTGTATGAGTAAAATGGCTGCAGTATTCTTGTGCATTGCATTTAATTTCTGCTACTGTTTATTCATTAACACACATGGCTCTGCATTTAATTCACAGTGTATCTCTTTCTGGAGGAAACAATGCTGCTAATTAAGAAACAAATGGCCCACTCCATGAATTATCTCTGCTTGTACTCGCTTCTTTAAAATGATTGTGCTTAATTAAAAGATTTCTGACTTTTCTTAAGACAGTTGCTGCCTCGCTCTTCACTGCTGCTCTTACTTGTTATGAATAACGTTTACAGAGTGTATTGTCATGCTGAACACCTTAGATCTATTAATATATGTTTTATTTATTTTTAATGTCCAGGCAGAATATGGCTGCAATAAGGCCTTAACACTGGGCAAACTTGATGAGACTTTCATTATCCTCTTCACTGATGAAATTACACTACAACATGAGAGCGGCCAAAGAAGAAAAGTTACTGTGAATCATAGAGAAACATAGATATTCGTAAAATATTATCTTTCAGGAAACTGGCCTAAATAGAGCTGCTCTGCATATATATATATATATATATATATATATATATATATATATATATATATATATATATTTATTTTCATTTCACTTCACTTCATCCATATCACTGTCAAGGGAACAGTTTTTTAGAAATGTTCAGTTCTGTGAGTTAATTTGACCACAATAAGCCATCCGCTAATCCTGTCTCACAGGGTCGCAGGGGTGCTGGAGCCTATCCCAGCTGTCACTTTGGGCGAAGAAGGCGGGGTACACCCTGGACTGGTCGCCAGTCAGTCACAGGGAGAAGGGATGAGGGGATGATATGCAGCAGAAGAGCCCTGGGTTGGGATCAAACCCGCTGCATAGTTGAGCTATCCGGCCGCCCCGTCTCAATAAGCCTAAATATGAAATTAAAGCCTTTCAACATGCCATTGTTTACACTGTATGTTTATGTACACATAATATTATAGCTTCCATATAATTCTTCACAGCTAATTTATTTCCATGATCAGCTGTTTGAGTCCCTGCTATTAACCTACACCTCAGAAACATGTCCATCAAATGCACAGCAAAGTATGCTGGTTTGTAATTGTGTGTGTTTCCTTATAGTAATAATGAGACAATAAAACTTTTCATCTAGAGCAAAAGAACAGAAAATAATGTTGGACAGAAAAATAGTAGGGTGTAAGGTTGTCTGTGTGTGTGTCTGTGTGTCCTAAATATGACTGATGAGTGTAAGGTGTGTGTGTGTGGGCACCTAATTGGCCCAGATATCACAGAATGAAATATTCATGTGGAGGCTCGGTATCTTTTGAAAAGAGAATCTGGTGTGTAATGAAGAAGTCGAACTATTTTATCTCCCATGCCCTCCACTGGCACACTTAAAACCTGCAATGCAACACCACACACACACTTTGTACACATAATCAGACATCTTGATGAAGTAATGCATACAGAAAAACCTGTGATCATGGCTGTATACAAGTCATGAGTACACTTCATATTGTGAATGCA
Organism: Scortum barcoo; assembly: GCA_023238725.1. Lineage (NCBI taxonomy): Eukaryota > Metazoa > Chordata > Actinopteri > Centrarchiformes > Terapontidae > Scortum > Scortum barcoo. The sequence goes on along the minus strand of CM041539.1, from coordinate 22,652,223 downwards.
CGCAACTTCCTCTCGTATCAATCCTTGAATCCTCCTTGCAGTCAACAGTGTATATTGCCATGGTGCTTAAAGTGGATTTTAACAACAAAATCTGTGCTCAGTGCAAGATGGGGAGTAGAGTAGTGCAGGGGCAAATTCCATCTACGTGTGTCACAGGTTAATATCACCAGTGTGTGCCAGGTAACAGGGAAGTGCTGTGAAATCTGACAAACAAAACAACAGCGGTGAAAAAACTGTTTGTGAATTATGTATTTCAGCTTAACTTTTATTTTTTCGTGTCACTTTTGAGTCACTTTGAGGTTATCTCATAAACAGGTAAACGTGAAGGTCATCAACAAACAATGTATCACACCTTCCGCTCCTGTACTGTATCACCAAACATGCTCTTAGTTTTTTGTGTATAGGCAATGTTTCTCTTTTCCACTTACTTATTGTCAGGCAATTTGGTCTGCCAAATGAAAGTATAATAAATGTAACATAACCCATTCCAAGGAGGACGGGAATGTTGTACATGTGTTTAAACATATTGATGAATTTTGGTTACTCACCACCTAGGGTAGTAAGAGACTTGTGATCAACATGGGGGAGGAGATGACCCAAGGCCCTATGCCCTTTTCCTCCTAGATGAACTGCAGAGTGTCTCAATACTCCAAGACCTCCCTCCAATGTGGAAACCTCTGGAACCAGCTCACACACACACACGCACACTGATTTTACCATCACACAGCCAGCCACTAAAGCCTTGGCAGTGAGCAGCACAGGCCTTGGCACAGTTCACCTTAATGAGTGGCTGATTAGAGCCCCCTGCCACTGCTGGTTGGCCGAGAGAGACAGAGAAACTGAGAGAACCAGAGAGAGAGAGAGACCTGATTGAACAGGGTGGATTGTGGGATTGGCATATGCTGCGTCTGTCTGCGAGGCCTTGGCCGGCTAGCCCGCGACTGACAGAGCTTCCCTGAAGTGACGATGAACAGAGAGAAAAAGAGAAAGAAAAAAAACCCACAATGGGGGTTTTGCCCTTTGTATGGACAATTAATTAAAATCCATTTATTTCCTCCCTTTATTCATTCAGTTTCTCTGTCTCTTTTCTGCTTAACCAAGGCTTGTGAAAGCTGGCCACAGACATAGACGAGTGTGGCCAAACTGGAGCAGTCCCATCCAAACCGCAACCAGCTGACAGCCGTCAAGAAGCTGCTGAATGGAAGAGGGGGAAAACAATGGCTGCTCTGCATTAGAGAGCACAGAGACAACTGATGGTCTCTATAGGCCCACTGCAGCACCATTACACTGAGGCTAGCTCCTGTTAAAAATGTATTCAGCCAATAATTGCCCTTCATAAGAGGAAGCATATTCAACAAATATATTCACATTAGTCCATCATGATTGTTATTATTTTGTGTACAGTTAGTCTATCAAGTGGGAAAAAGTTCATGTAAAAAGCTGGCTATTTCAGTTTTTCTTCTAAAGAAAGCAAATATTCATGTCCAGATGTTTGACTGTGTCTTCCTAAACAACCACAAAAAAAAAATCACATTAGTGTTTGCAGATCAGCCATCTCGACCATTAAGTTCCGGTTAAATTTGGGCAACTAAACAGGGGAATTATGGTAATCCTGGTCACTAGAAACTAATATTGAGTGTCTGGAGGATGTGAACTCCCTCCCAAAGATCCAGTCACAGCAGCATTTGAAATCAATCACTTCCACTTCCACTTCCAAAATCCATTTATAGGGGCCTAAACCATCTATAGGTACCTTTTGGATGATTTTGATTTTGATTTTGAAAGTCCAAAACAGAGGACATTCATAGTGTATTAGCTGACCATTCGCCTTTACATAACCCTGCTCTGCTGAACTAAACTGCTCCACAAAGTCATGGTCTACTGATAGTTATGAGACAGCAAGCTTGAGCTATTTTGGATTGATGAGCATTATCTTGTTTCTATTGTGTTAGTGGTCAGCTCAGCAACTACAGTAGTTCGCCAACTTATCCTACAGTCACTATGTCACTGTTCTAGCACCAACTTCATTGCAGTGCTGCATAGATGAACTTTGTTGTATCACTTTTTGATGTGGGCTTATGAGGTTTAGACACATTATAACCAGATCATGCTAATATGAGCTGTCTGATAGAAGACTGATTACCTCCTTCAGGTAGGCCTTTTCACTGTTATCTGTGATCAGGCAGACCGTCAGCAATCTAGACAGTGGTGTTTGAGTTCCAAGTCGGTACACACTCATGTATACAGGGAGTACAGCAGGGGGCTCAAAACGCAGCCCTGGGGAGCTCCAATATCAAGGATAAAGGTGGATGAGGTGTGTCTGCTGACCACCACCTGGGGGTCTCCCTGTCAGGAAGTCCAGGATCCACTTACATTGTGAGCTTTTTAATCTCAGGTCCTTGATCTCTGTGATGAGCCTGGAGGGAACGATTGTAATAAACACTGCATTTCATTCAATGAACAGAAATCTCACATAGCTTCATCTCTTGTCCAGATGGGGTAGGGTGGAGTGGAGGGTGTGTGCTGTAGCTGGGATGGTATGCAAACTGTAATGCATCCAGTGTGGTGGGTAGTGAGGGGCAGAGGTAATCTTTGACCAGTCAATCAAATATGGCTGTTTGGTTAAATTCTGGCAAATTTACATAACAGACTTAAGTGCACATGATTTATTGCACATAATTGATGCGCAAAAAAATTAAATTAACATAACCTTAATGTCAACATTCAGTGCCAGTGCAGGATGTTGTTTGCCCTCTGGTTTGTGAACTGGGACTAAGACTCTGGAGGTCGAGGTGGTGGGTGTGAGTGGGCATACACTTTAATGCAGAAAGCCAGAGTTTGCGTCCCATCATTGAACATAATCCAGGGTTCTCCAGAATCATCCATTTTCAACAATCTTTGTGTTCAAAGGGTTGTTTTAGTGTACGTGTGACATGCAGACAGCATGAAGAAAGCACTGTGAACTTCTGATGGCCTTGCTGAGAGGCTCCCAACACACTCAAACACTGCCTTGGTCTGTATTCTTCCTCCTCACAGTCTTTGGCAGGAGTCTTCTTTAAAGTTCAGACTGCTTGAACTATTTTTCATTCTTCCGTCATCAATTCATCACTCTCATCATACTCCTCTCATCCCTGGCTCTCCTCTGTCCTGGACACCCAGTCTTTCCTCTCCACTACCTAAACATATGATTTCTCAATCTGACAGTAATTCAGGCCCTCTGCCGTTATGAATAATGGAGTGAATCTGACAGCAGTCAGTTTAACATAAATACTACCATCAGCCATGACGTTAATTGCCCTCTGATTGTGCCAGTTATGGTGATAGCAGAGAGGGCCGGAGCACAGAGAGGCCGGGAGGGTAAGAAGACCCGAATCGGAACTATAGGGGACGAGGCCAGGAAATGAAGGACTGAAGTGGATGAGACCCACAGGAGTATCTGGAGGAGTAGGTGGTCAGTTGGAACACCAGGACACTTCGAGGAAACTAGGCGTCTGGGGCTAACAAAAGTGGGAGGCCAAGAGGAAACAGTAAGGATGAGACCTGGAGGATCAGGCAGTGGGAAGAAGATGAGGCCCACAGGAGTAACTGTCAGAGGCCAGCAGGAAAAGAAGGCGGCCTGAGAGTAAGGTAAAAAATATGATGAGGCCTGGACACTGTATCTGAGTCAGGGGAGAAAAGGGAATATTGGAGGGAACCCATGAAGACATGAACATGCAAACTCTACACAAAAAAGAGTCAAATAACAAGACTTTAAGGTCAGAATTTAGGCTTTATTCACTAGTTGCAGTGTACACAATACATGGATCTTTTCATAACAGTTTTACTTAAACCTGAGCTGATCTGGACACTTCCTGCTGACGACTCATGTGCTTCATGATATCTGCACATACAGGAACATTTTATACACACACAGGAGGAGACTCAATTCCCATAACAAACCTGACAGACTACGTCACAAGCATACATCACCCACAAGGCGTCCTTCATGGCCTCCCCTGGTCGATAACACATTACTCAATATAGAGTGGAAGTTGTGAATCAATAAACACACCTTAAAAAAAGAGTATTTATATATATTTATTTTTCCACCTGTTTAGAGCTGTTGCATATACATTTACTACCTTACTTTATCGCCTCTACATTGTATCTTATTCATATCATTCCTTTACACCTGCCAACCACAGTATTTATTTCATATTTTATTGCTGCATCTTAAGTTCTGCACTATTTTGTACTGTATGATCAGTCTGCAGATGAACAACAATCCAGAGGCAGGCTGTGATCGTGGCCGGAGACTTTAACCACGTCGAGTTGAAAGGCAGTTTTCCCCAAATTCCATCGACCCAGCCACCCATTGTACATTGCTGCTACATCTTTAAATCTTTAGATAGTTATGTGCATATTACATATTTTTATATATATTTATATTTAAAGCTGGAAGTCACCAATCTTAATTTCTTTATGTGAAAACATGATGACAATAGAGATTCTTGATTCTTTATTTTATGTCTTAGATTCTCTTTTTTAATTTTTACTTTTGTGAGGGGTTTTTTTTTTTTATACACGTCCTATGAGCACTAAAGGGAGCAAGAATGTCATTGCCAATGACTACTTTTCTGAAATTGTTGTGCACATGACAAAGTAAAGAAATTCAACTTAAACACACATTATAAAAACAAAACAAGGCCACAAGTTCTACTTAACAAGCTTTATGTCTACTTCTGTTTTCCTGTTAATTATTAAGGATTCAAGGGTCCGAAGAGGGTGAGGGATGTGTACACCAATTTCTAAGGAAATTTGGGGATATTTAAAATAAAAACTTGATGGAAGAATGTGCTTACCTCCACAATAACTCCTACCCACATAAAATGGACAACTAAGAAATGGTTTATTCAGCTGAGTTTCATCAGCAGAAGGATGAAACTCAAGAAACTGTTTGAAACTGATATGGCTGTAAAATAGAAACAGAAATATTAACTCTTATGTATTATAAATATCTTTTATGGTTTTGTTATGGTTATCTTTTATGGAATTGTTCTTAAACAATACTTGCATGTTCTGAAATGTATTCTAATAAATAATAAGGTAGGACAGTGGTACAAATTACAGTTGAAAAGATTTCATCCAGTGCTTCTTGCATATCTGTGTCCCCCTCCAGTTCTGTCACTGCCCTACTCAGGATGGATTCTCCAATTACTGAAGCAAGGCGCTTATTAAGGTGGTCCCTTGCCCCCCACCCCTTGGCACAAACACTCTGCGAACAATGACAGCATGCTCCTTTTGGCTTTGACTTTCATTTTGAACCACTTCTGTCTGTTTTGGAGAGGGTCTGACTTTCTGACCTTGCAACATTCATTGTCTCATCACATGCTGCCACTCTGTAGTCCCACACCATGTCCACCAAACAATACATTCCTCCTTGCCTCTACTTCTCCAGTAAGTTCTTTAGTTTCACACTAGGTGAGAATTTTTATAGCTTTTTCTCTGAATTGGCCATCATTCACAGCATGCAGTAAGTACTGATTAGTAATAATTAGGGACTATTTATAGGCAACTATGATCATCAAAAGGTTGAGGTAAGATGCTTGCTGGTGCAAATTTCAAATTGACTGGAATTTATATATTAATCAGTGTGGGGCATGTGTACACACTGTGTTATGAATCCCCTGCACTATGCACAAACCATGACCATTTTTAATGTTTCAGGTCAGTAAGCTCTCTATTGCTTTCAGTAATAGTTGACATGAACTAGACATGGAAACTTTGATGTCTTAAGTTTCCTAAGAAATACAGCATTTTCTGAGCTTTCTTAACCAGAGATGTGTGATGAACATGAATCTGTTCATCTGCTCCACTTCATCTCCACAGATGTAGTCAGGTGCATGTCTTCTCCTTTTTCCATAAATCAGTGATCAGCTCCTTAATTTTGCAGACTGCTGCAAGGATCTGCAAGACTGTTGATTTCCTTCCAACCTGAATTCCTATCATTGTTTGTAATCCAGCCATGGTGGTGTCATCCACTCTCCATGTTAGGGATTGCAGCTGTGGGCGTACAGTGTGAACAGGAGGGGGCTGAGCGCACAGCCCTGGGGGGACTCCAGTGCTTAGCACTAGAGAGGAGGAGCTGTGAGTGCCAGTCTGAACTCTCTGGGCTCTGTTTGTGAGGAAGTCCAATATCCAGTTGCAGAATGTAGCACTGAAGCCCAGAGTGATACGCTGCAAATCAGTCACGGGTTTCATGGGAGAGATTGTGTTAAATATTGAGCTAAAATCGACAAAGAGCATTCTGAAGTGTGGACAGTGGCTGTCTTAAAGCAGGTGGGAACACTCTCCTATGACAGTGAGATGTTAAAAATGTTATGTGATCACATATGTGTATGTGTATGCATACTTGGTCAATGCAGCAGGTCTTGATTGTTATTGTGATATTGCTCTGCGAGGCATCATCACCTACAAACAAATTATTACACGCAGTGAGGAAAGCTAATTACCACAAATCATATTTGACTGGATAAAAAAAATCTAAAATGCGTAAAGACAAAATAGAAGGGTTTTGAAATACAAACAAAAATAAATATGAAACTTCTTGTAGGCTGTGTGCACATCAGAGAGCACTTTGTTTCTTGAATGGATTGCAGTGCTGCAGAACTGTCACTAGATCTTGTCTGTAGCTGCTGTTCCTTCATATGCTGGCTGGTCAGAGTTTGAGGTGGATTAGGGCGAAGTTCAAAGTTCATGCCAGATGTAACATGTCCACTCTGTTGATCCGTGACCTGTGCTCTGTAGTAGTAAATGCCTGTGTGTATATGTGTGGATGCTCAGTGTAGACCAAACGGCTGTACTCTCAAGCTTTAGCAAGAGCAGTTTCAGGCTTTTGATTTAACCATTAGCAGTGCTGTTCCTCAACCTATAAGGGAAATACTCTTTCAGTTTTGTCATCATTCCCTTCAGGTATAACAGCTTAGTTTCCAGGTTAGTTGAAGATTTTGTACTTATTACTGCATTCAGGAGAAATGTAATTGGCTCAAAGAGAATTTGAATTAACTTATTTCACAGTGCACAATAGGAGATGTTGATAAGACATGTGAGGAGACCATGGGGACAGCCACGCATGAGCTGAAAAGGAATATCTCCCTGATGGAGCCTAACACTGCTGATGGTGAAGGAGGGAGGAGCAATAGCTGGATGTGGAGCAGGACCTCTAATGAGCCCAGCAGAAGGACTCATGAACACTGGTTCTGATGAAAACTGGAGGTGAATGTTGTGGAGGGCCGTTGCATCAATTTGATACTGAACTGACAACCAACAGCAGCAGAGAAAAGAACAGTGATTAAAGTTTAACAGCAACAAGATGAGTGTTTCATAGAGGTTCTAACAAAAGCTCATTGGTTTAAATTACTGGATGACAAATGAGTAAAAATAAGCATCATAATATAACAAAACAAGTGTGATGATAGCATACTATTAATACATTATATTATTATTATATATTATAGAATGCTAAAATATTCATATCATTTCATATAATAGTATATTATATAGTATAATATTGACTCCAATTGGTCAATGCAGTAGTTAACAGCCATTATTTATCCTTTTTGAAGGTTTTATTCAAAACAAAACTTTTTTTAATGTCCGGCCCCATCCAGTCAGTGATAGGTCAGTTCACAAAAGGTACTCCAGATGGCACGTCCATCATTGGAGGGCACAGACCTCAATCAGTACTAAAATTAAGTTATAGTGAGGTCTTCATTGATGAAACTGGATCACTTATAACTTTTTACAGGCAAATGAATGCCCCATGCTAGCTTTCTGACTGACAGTTAGTTATGTCGCTAACAGGACAGGTGAATTTCTGTCTCACTTGTCTCATAACAAGTGCCTCTCTTGTATACTCCCTCATAGCAGAATTAAATAAAACTGGTTGGTGTAGCACAGCTGATAAGCCACAGTAGCTTGTTCTCCTTTGGACTAGCCGGCTTTCCGTTCTCTTAAAGGTCAGCACTGTCAAGATGGCTTGCTGTTGGTAAATGGTGCAAATTTGCTTCTCAAAGTTCACCAAAATTGGGATGAACGATTCATGCAGAATTACTTATTGCACAGTCCCCTGGTTGTAGTTTGCAATTTCATTAAAGTGAATTTACTTTGTCATAAAATGTCACTGTTTACATACTGGTCTTACTGGGCCTTCATTTTGGAAGAAATTGTAATTAATTCCAGAGTGCCCTGTTCCAAGTGAGAATATATATTATGCAAAAAGTCTCGGTTTGGTTTGACTTTTTGTTCTGCCGTTGGAAACGTGGCTGCAGGTTATTTAGACTCTCTAGTTGTTCACTTGTGTTTTTCTAGTGGATGCAAAGTGACCTGTTTGGTCGGGGAGGACCAGGGGCTTTCCTGTTTCATATGCAAATAGAAGGCACATCACAAGGAGAGCAGGATGAAGGCTTCCTCCTCCTCTCTAGGTCTCGGCTCTGAGGATGAGTCGTGGGGAAGGCTTCAAGGTGGACCTGTGTAGAAGATGCATGGATGCTGCTTTCACCATACACACACACACACACACACACACACACACACACACACACACACACACACACATCTGACTCCAAAGGGCCCCTGAGTAAAGTCATACACTGCTTTCATTGAGGCCAGTGGTGGATAGTGGATAAAGCAGGAAGCCGACACGGGATTTGAATAATTCTGCATCATAGACACACACTGCATAACAAAAGGTAAGAACAGAAAAACATGCATGGATTGGAAAAAAAAAAGCACAAGACAAGTGAAAGAAGCTGCTGTTTCAGAAACATCACCTCCTCACCACAGCCTAGAGATGGAATACAGAGCAGCGTCCATTTTTAGGTGAATAGAAAATGACAAATGATGACGCGTTCAAACTGCCAATTGCATAAATTACTGTTTCTGTTTCTATTTTTGTTTTAATGTTACTTTTCAGAGGCTACACTCTTCTGGTATCCATTTGCCTCAACTGTGCCTCATTTATTCATTCATTCATTCACCAAAACATTTATTCATTATTTCATTCACTTATCTATTCAGCCTGTTTTAATGTGTCCCTTAATTCATTTGTCCATCCCTTTATTTATACACTCAAAGCATTCATTCATTCATTCTTTAAAATATAAATTATTAATTCATTAACCCATTTATGTATTTATTTTATGTTCCTTTCATTCCTTTTTTTTAGTATTTTAAAGCAAATTAATGAAGCACCATTCATCAGAAGTTCATGAATTCCTTTATATCTGTGTTCATTCATTTTTCTTTTTTTTTCTGTTTTTTACTCATTCATTTGTTTGGTCGTCCAATTTTTAAAACTATATTCAGACTTTCAGCCATCTTTTCATTCAGATTTTTGTTTTTTCTGTCCGTGTTCACTTTATTCATTCAATCATTCATCATGACATTTGTTTAATACAAATATTTCATTCATTCTTTCACTAATCTATCATTCAATATGTTCCTTAATAAACACTTGTTCATTCTTTCATTGATTCACTCACTCATTCATTCATTACTTCATGTACTTAATGGTCATTTTTCTCCTGTTTTTTTTTGGTCCTTCATTCATCCATCAAATATTCAGTCATTTATTTATTACTACATTCACTCATCCATTCCCTTCTCCATCAGTAACTTAAGTTGTTTATTTATTCATCCTTCCATCCAACTACTGTTAAGGTCCTGTGTTCATTGGTTCCCTGATTTGTTCATTTGTTCATCCATTCATTATTCATACATCAAAACATTCAGTCTTTGACTGAAACGTTCATTTGTTCATATACCCATCCTTTTGTTTAAATCTGTTTCTGTTCATTTCTTTCTACATTCATTCCTTTCATTGAATTGATGTCTCAATTGTCTATCAGTTCTTTTCATCACTCCGTTTTGATTCATTCATTCATTCCTTTTCCATTTCATGGTGACTATTCCAGCATGCACGTGGCTTCCACACTCGACAGTGTAATGTAAATAGGTCGTTCAAAAGTATAGCGTGTGTGTGAGTGTGTGTGTGTGTGAGTTAGTGTCTCATGGCTCCCACACAGTCCAGCCCCTCTGCTGTCCAATTACTTTGCATTCACTCGTCTTTGTTGGTTCCCTAACACAAAGTGCTGCTGCGGTAATTGCAACACTATGCAGCGAAAAAGAGAAAAGCGTGCGTTGTCATAATTACCAAAATGTGGATATTGAAATGTGAGTTCATTACCACTCAATTTCTGCATTTCTGCACATCACAAGACACTGTATTATACAGAAATTGATATCAACAAAAGGTAATCACATTTTGAAAATTGAAATATTACCACCTATTAAACAGTCATCTCATCAAGTGCCGATATGTCGGAGATTACAAAAGCAGAGTGTAGGGTCTCCAATGACTGTAATTAAGGCCGACCCATCCACTTACAAATAAAGGCTATAAACCCATTATTATGTGGAGAATTAGAGAAAATTCTCTTTTCAGAAATGATTCAAGAATGGAAGTGTGATTACCCTTTTTTCCTCTTTTACTTGGTCTTTTTTAAATCACAGCAGAGGCCTAATCTTTGTGCAGCCACAGACAGACAGAATAGCAATAGTGCCCCGGAGAAATGTGTTGAATAAATGGACAAGGCGGGAGAATTTGTTAGGTGACTGTGTGTGTGTGTGTGTGTGTCGTGTGTGTGTGTAAGAGCAGGGCACCCAAAAGAATGCCATTTTCTTTTCTTCGCAACACCCCTTTTAATAAAAAATCTGATGGAGTTTCTTTAATCACAAAGGAAAGGATTTGGCGTCTGCTTCCCTCTGCTAATTTATTCATTCAAAAGTCTTAATATCTGTGCAGCGGGCGAAGGATCACACAACACATGCTAAGCATTTTCCCTGCCACTCAAGATTTTTTTTTCTTTTTTGGCTTCATTAAAAAAGGTTAGAGATTAGATTTTTTTCCTTTTTTTTCATGACAGCTTCCCAAATGTCAATTTTCTATTAGCAGGACAGTCGAAATGCAACAAAAAGACTGCTTGATGAGTTCAGTAAGGCAGTAAGTGTGTGTGGGTGGGGCTGCAAATACTTACTATACTGGCTGTTGACCGTTCAAGCCTGCGTCTATTTTCATCACAACACACTCCTCACTGAGAGTAATAAAAAAGTCATGATGGGCCTTTCACCACATTTACTGCCATTTCAAGGTTTGAGGCAATAACAGTATGAGAAATGTACAGAAATTATGCATCCTTTCTGTACTTACTTACTTCCATGCTCTCTAATACAACTACGCCATTTGTAATATCTGAACCAAATGTTTCCATGTTGACCGCAGCAGTTCTCTGTCAGCTTGTCTGCCTTTCTCTCCTGTCAAATGGGTTCAAAGTTCATCCATCATTAAGAAAATGAAGAGTTGATTCTCTGCGCACTATTTTCTAACATCATCAAGTCATTTCAAGTCAAAAGTCTTTTTCATTTAATCAGAAAATGTTTTTGATGGCATCTGGTACTAAACTCAAGCCGAACTCAAGTCCAGGTCATATGACTTGAGTCCCCAAGTTGTGACCTTACCCTGTCACCAGAGAAGAACAATGACATTGGCTGGCTCTGCAAACACTCAGTCATAGAGGACAAATTCTCTCTCTCTCTCTCAAATTCTCTCTTTCTATAATCTCAACACATGGCAAATGCTGTATGGTTTAGATTAGGGGTAAAATTAAGTTATGACTGTGGTGACAGTATGGTTAGAGTCAGGCATTTATAACACATTTTTAATGTTGAGCAAAGACTGTGGTTATGGTTCCAAAAAAGTGCAGATCAACTGCTGGTTAAAAAACTCTTCAGTCTCTTGCACGTAATGGATGGAAGTCAAATATACTACATGCCACTCACCACCACAACCTCCACAATCTTTCTGACTTACTGAATAAATAATACACTACTTCCTGCACTGGCACTGAACATTGAGAAAAGTAAAATGAACATCCCTCAAAAGAATATTGGAATAAAGGACTACACCATCTAAGATGGAGTATGCAAAATGTAGTGTCTATGAAAGAGGCTGCCACTGTCACATGTTTGACCACACCACTGTAATGCTGGACTATTCCGCCTGCTTTGCATGGCTAATAGCACCTGAGCTTCATACTTTGTACATTTAAAAAAATGCCATGGAATAAAATTACAGGAAGGTGATCTCAACACATATGAGATTAGTGTTTCCCTCACAGACAATACATGTAGAGAGATGTGGATAGTGTGGCCTCCAACCCCCACCATCCTCACACACACACACACACACACATACGCAGCCTCCATCACCCGTGCAGCAGTGAGAGAATGATTCATTCCACACTGTTTTTATCTGACCTGAGCCAAGTGTTCTACACACTGCGGTCAGGCCTGCCGAGCACTTTCTCACTTAGAGATTTCACTGTGTGTGTGTGTGTGTGTGTGTGTGCCCTCTGCCTTGTTCGCCAGCCCCTCTTACAACCTGTCTCAGAGATAAGAACCGTTGCTTTTTCATTTCAGGAAACTCTCCCTCTCCGTTCTTCCACTCGGGAGCAGAGCGCTGAGGACCGGCGAGGCTTTCCGACTTCATCCTGTCAATACGACGGGATAAGGAGTCCAACTGAAAGTTCATTAATTCCTGAGTAACCTATGCCTGGGCCGGGCTAATACCCCCCCTCTGCTCTATTGATGTTGCTGTTCCCAGGGTGAGAGAGCAGCTTTAGCCATGCAGCACACACACATGCCTCTGTCTGTCTGTCTTGATCTGACCGTTTGTTTCCACACACACACTCCTCTCCTTACTCTTCTGTAAATCAAACAATGATTGAAGAAATGAGAAGAGCCAGAGAAGACAGGTAAACATTTCAATTTGATTGTTAAAAATCTACATGAAGGCCTTGCCATAACATCCACTTTGATACTGTACGGTGCATTTTTGATCCCTTGATTTAAAGTCTTAAGTCCTTAGAGAGCACTTTGTTACTCTTTCTCGTGCTCTCTCGTGTGTTATGGTGCACATGGGAAGCACATTTCAGCCATAGCACCTACGTGAAGCTTGCATTTGCTGATTGGCATCAGCCATTTCATTCACACCTCACCATCACTGGCTCATTTATCAAGTGCCAGGCTACCAGCCAATCAACACACCCAGTATTCGTACAGGTGTACGCAGCGGCCATTAATATCTGACAACTTTGCTGCTGTAGTTTTTAATACGCCCCTCCCCCATCCCCACATGTGATGTGCTTTTGGTATTGTTGATTTAAATTTAATCTAATGTTCATGTTTCTGTTTGTTAAGGAGGGATTAGTGCTCTCAGCAGAATCCTCATTGCAGCCCTGATTCTTTGACAGAGCCTTTTCCACCTAATCTAACTGCTGTAACCAGCACCTAGACATGGTCAATTTATTCACTTCCATCTCTGCCTGAAACTGTGTTTCCAGACAAATCCTTACAATGACACCGTTTCATTAACTAATAAATGGGAAGTGAAGTGACACTGTTATAGAATGACTAAGCCCAAAAGAGGCGAGGTCGCAGGGTGGATGGGTCAACAAAGCACCAGATTTTAACACTGAAGACTGCTCGTATAACTTCCTCTTTGAATATCAGTCACAGTTGGTGTCACAATCATTAACTAACCTTGACCACATGGTCCCCAAACCTGAAGTAGGACATCTCTTTAACTCAAACTCAAATGTTTACATCTTGTCGTGTCATAAAACAGCTGTATTTCTCTACAGTGGTTGTAACAGGTTACGTGGTCCTTCTGATAGTGTGGTCATATCAGAAAACACTTGATGGCCAACAGAACCCGAAAATGGTCTCAACCCAGATGGTGAGAGGTTCCATTAGTCCTTATTTTGCATCATGTAGGTATAATACATTTTGTTTCACTTAGGACGCTACACCAAGAATGTATATATTGACATGATTACTAATGGACTAATCTTTCTGAGTAACAGCCCAGCACTGCTCATGAGGTCTTAACCTGCACTGAATGTCCATCCTGGGTTAACAGCTCTGAGCAGCATGCAGCCCCAGCAGTGAAGAGGCAGTGGGTGTTGGCGGGGAGTGCAGGACTTTGACCTGTGGCGTCACATTTCAGGAGCTATTTCCAAAGCGTGACATCTGTTGCCTGCCTGTCCTGATCAGTGATAACAAAAGAAGAGAGTGCTGGTGGTGCCCCACACTACCCCTCGCCCCCCAACAGAAACATTGCAGGCCTGTGATTTGTGATGAGAGCAAAGAGCTCAACACCTCCCACCACTGTTTCACTTATTTTACAGCTGGAGGCTCACACTGTGCTGCCAGGAAAAGTGAGAGGAGAGAGAGGTGGAAAGAAAAGGAGCCATGTTTCCTAACTGAGCACGTTGCTACGTTTAAGAAGATAGTGTGTGTTTAAGATAGGCATGATCAACCAGTCAACTGCCAGTGTCACTGAAAGAGTAAACCGGGAGCAGGCGGTGTAATGTTTTCACCCCTGAGATTCATATAAATATGAATATCCATTAAAAATATCCTTTTTTTATAAAACAGTTCCTCAGTAACATGTTCGCTCCCTGACGAACACACAATCAGGTGTGTGTGTTCAGACTGTGATTAAAAGTGTGGAAGGCTTTGCAAGATGGACTTTTAAGAGTCTATGAAGAGGGAAAAGCAAGAGAAAGGTGATGATCTGCTGCATATTCTGTGACATAGGCATAGGTGTCCCTGGGTGTGCTGATGACACCCAGAACGAAGGTTGGCACACCCACATGTCATGGTGACAGGGCGTCAACTCACTTGTTGTGCAACATGTGAAACACGGCACGGATAGGGGACATGTGTTGGACTGTGTTTAAGGATGTCTGTCTTAAACTGAACTATTTAATTTGGATAATGTTGAGATTATCAGTGTTGAGCTGCACCATAGAGCACCTGTTTTCAATGGCACAGAAAATAAAATCAAGCTGCAGGGTATCAATACACACAGCATGACTGAGGAGTCACTGCTGTCACTGCTGTAGAGAAATAATAGAATTATTTAAGACTTAATCCATCTGTCCCTGCAAACACAGGTAGCCTACATCCCAGTGGGGTTTATTTCTTAACATACTGAAGTAACAGGAGAGTGATTTTTAATACAGCCCAGGTCTAATTATGAACCAAAGTCATTTGTGGGCCTACATATTAAGACTAGCAACAAACTGTTTCAGTACCTTATTACTGAATTATTATTTATGTCCTCAGCCTTACTGGTTTGAAAGGCTGGTTGCCATTACACTCATTTAATAAACATTATTATCTGACCAATTCATTAATACATTCTAATACATTAATTCAGTCATAATGTCATATGGTTGTTGCATTGATATTTTCATTTGTCATAAGTCTGCACTGTCAATTTTGTTCCATAAATATAATCAAATGAATTGACTGCACAGTGGCTTCAGATTTCAATCACTATGCCCAGGAGCACTGGGTCTCTCTCTCTCTCTCTCTCTCTCTCTCTCTCATGCACAGACTATGTGCTCTCAACCTCACTTTCAGTGAGCGTCAAAATCCAAATGCCGGCTGGCTGACCACTTTCAAAAAACAGTCTGCATGCACCAGTTCATACATCACATTCTTGCTACTGTGTTAGTAAGACAGCATTGATTTTCTTTGCTTGAGCAAGCTGTCATCTCAATTGAGAATAGCTAATATTGACTTTCAACTTTCATAAGATTTTAGATTACATTTTAAATTAGCAAAACCTTCTTGGATAATATTTTTATTTACAAATGTGTGACCGTGGATAGTTTTGCAATCTGCACACAAACCAAACTGCAAAAATTAAACTTATACTTTGACAGGGACAATGTGCATGGCTACATTTGACAAGGTCGCTGACTGTCACAGGTCACTGTGACAACTTCACAAGACTCCAGAAAGTCAGAGAATGTTTTTTAGATCGTAGGTCTCCCCCATAAAACATCAGCTTAGTTGATAAAACATCCTAATCAGTTTAGTTATTGGTACAGCACATTGTGTTAGTGGGAAAAACCTGATATATTTCATTTTTACCACCAACATTCTGATTCAGTGTTGCTGCCTGTTTTGACACGCAAAGATTTTAAATTGAGATTTCTGATCCCATTAAAAAGATGTCACATATCCAACCTGTAAATCTGACATGACGGGTGTATGGTGCTAATGTGTCAGGTCAGATCTGACCATTTAAGTTGCACTGAAATGACAAGCCACGGTGACTGTGATGGTGCAATTATTAGGAATCCAGACTAGAACGCAGCCGAAAAACTCTGCTGCTGCCATTAGCTTATCCAACTCCAAAAGAGACAATATGTATGAAAATGAGTCAGTGAGTCAAAATCCTCTCCTCGGCAAAGTGTTTTGTCCCGTAAGCAGCCTGCTGTTCCCAAACTGATGAGAAGCTTATCCTGGGTTTGTGGGCCAATAGACTGCCATTGTGCTTCTATCGTAGAGGTGTCCCTACTTTGCGATGCAGAGCTGTTTTAATAGTTTCCCAGTGCAGTTGGCATGGTTACCGGTGCAGAAAGGCAGCGACTTAAATCTGCCAGCTGAACCTCAGTGAACCTGCTATAATCTTTGAACAATATCTGTATTAACATCCAACTTCTGCCCAGCTCTCCCTTTGGTGCTTGTTCCCCCGCCTGCTGCACACCTCAGACCAGCACAAAGAGGGTTTTTAACTCTAACAGGATAAACGCCAGTAAAATGAGGGTTCCAACATCATTACCTACTAAAGCCTTCCTTACTGACCCAACCAGCCAGCCACCAGCCACTTCCCTTTTGAATTTTGTAAAAAAAAAAAAAAAAAAAAAGAGCGGAGGGGGGTTGAGACTGGTGTGACAAGCTACCCAAGGCCGCATGGTGAGGTTTTGATACAGGGGATGAGGACGGGAATAACAAAGCAGGACAAGGGGCTGATGGTTTACTGGCCCTCTATGTAAATCCCTGGAACGTGTGGAGAAATGTAGCAGGCAATGTGCTAGCGTAAAGCCCTTTAGCAGCCGCTGGCCCTGATTAAAACAGCACATTAAGATGCCACAGGCGGCGGAAAGACATCGGCCAACCCCGGGACCAAACTCTGGGTTATTTATTAGCTGGCCCTGCTAACGATTATTGACTGGCCTGAATTAATGTGCTCTTTCCTCTTTTGCTACTGTTGATGTGTTTAGTGCTACAGCCATTTGTAATGGTGTTGGCCACTCCTCATGACCTCAGCTTACATTAAGATACAGCGAGTGTGTGTGTGTGTGTATGTGGAAATGTTCTGATATGATGCTTATCAGTGTTATAGGACACTTGATTAACCCCAACTTTAACCCTCCATTTAAAGTCTGAACACCATGAAATACATTAATCAAATTCAAATTCAAAATTAAAATTTATTTATTTAGAGCCCAAAATCACAAACATTGTTTGCCTCGGAGGGCTTTACAATCTGCACAGTTGTGACACCCTCTGTCCTTAGACCCTCGAACCGAGTCAGGAAAAACTTATTTATATGGGAAAAAGAAGAAACCTGAGGAAGAGCCACAGATGAGGGATCCCTCTCCCTGGGACGGACAGACGTGCAATAGATGCCACATGTACAGAGAACATCATCATCAATCATATAGAGAATTATGTATCCTCAGTTCATGGGTTTAGTCCATGTATGAAGATATCACAGGTAATGGAAATGAGTCTGTGAGTCCAGGTGCATCTCTAGATGTCCTCATATGGAGCTCTGGGCCACTCGACCTTCTCTCCACAGCACAGACACAGATCATGTCCCCACCAGGCCAGTGAACCTCAGACAGATGGAGACCACAACCAGAATCAGTGAGGAACCTGCAAGACTGGAGAGAACAAAGAGGACCGGGGCTCCGGCAGTAACATGCACTTTACAGGACATAAGAGTATTCACATTAACCGCTTTAACCAATTTAACTACTTTAACCAGTTTAGCCACTTTAACTAGTTTCTAAAAGTGACTCCAGTTTGCACTACTACCATAATAAGAGTAGAGGAAGCAGAAGGAAGAGGAAGCAGAGAAAGAGGAAGCAGAGACAGAGGAAGAGAGAGAGGTGCCCGATGCATCATGGGAGCCCCCCAGGCAGTCTAAACCTATAGCAGCATAACTAAGGGCGAGCCTGTGCCCACCCTAACTATAAGCTTTATCAAAAAGGAAGGTTTTAAGTCTATTCTTAAACACTGACACTGTGTCTGCCTCTCGGACCCAGACTGGGAGCTGGTTCCAGAGAACAGGGGCCTGATAGCTGAAGGCTCTGCCCCCTAGACTACTTCTGGAAACCCTGGGAACTACAAGTAAGCCTGCGTTTTGGGAGCGCAGCGCTCTAGTCGGTTGATAAGGAGTTATCAATTCATTAAGATATGATGGTGCCAGACCATGTAGAGCCTTATATGTGAGGAGTAGGATAGGATTTAAAATCCACTCTAAATTTTAGAGGGAGCCAATGCAGAGAAGCCAATACTGGAGTAATATGGTCTCTTTTCCTGGTTTTAGTCAGCACCCGAGCAGCGGCATTCTGGACCAGCTGTAAGAGTCTTTAACGACTTGTTCGGGCAGCCTGATAAAAGTGAATTACAATAATCCAGCCTGGAAGAGACAAATGCATGGACTAATTTTTCAGCATCGCTTTGGGACAAAAAGTGCCGAATTTTTGCGATGTTGCGCAGGTGGTAAAAAGCAGACCTTGAAATATGCTTAATATGGGTGTCAAAGGACATATCCTGATCAAATAAAACCCCGAGGTTCCTTACAGTGGTGCCGGAGGCCCAGTTAATGCCATCCAACAAGGCTATCTTAGGAGAAAGCGTGTTCCTCAGGTGTTTCGGAACCTAATAGGATCACTTCAGTTTTATCTGAATCGGCCATATTTGGATAAAAAAAAGGAGTGTAAAAAGGAGAAAGATGGGTAAAGTACTGAGTGAAGGAGAACGTTTTTGATTTTGCTCGAGCACATTTTCAAATTTCTTTCATTCACATCAGCAAATTGCGGCCTGTGCACCCACAGCCTGGTCACCTGTCAACAGTGCTGCAGGTAAAACACACACAGCTGATGGGTAATGCCCACGCGATTCACAGGATTCACAGGATAGACAATTCCATTTCTAATTAGAATTTTTTTATTGACTGCATGACATATTCAAGAAAGCAAAACTACAATAACTAACTTATATAACTAATATTTTCTTTTCAAGCTGCTCTGTTCATCCATCACAGTTTACAAACCAACTCTGACCTACCATACTAACCCTAGTTGTATGCACTCAGTTTTCCATGTCCATATTTCTTTGCCTTGCTGTGGCGTTTCTGCACTGCATCTTTCAATTCACGACTTCCTCCAATACTCCTTAGCCTTAAAAAGCAGTCCTCCTTGTGCTCTAAATAGAAATGCATCTCTCAAATGGCAGTATTGGTTATTACGGTATAGGAACTTGAGGGGAATTGTGAGATACAGTATGTGATGACTGTATTGTGCTTTTCAAAGAGCTGTGCCTGTTAAGAATGAGAAAACACCTGTGTGTTGCAGCTTCAGTTGAAATGTTGCTTTCACTTTCAGTAGGACAGGACTGACAACGGAGCTGTCATTTCAGAAAATCAGAAATAAAACAAAGAGCGCAGGGCTCTCTGTGTGGTGCTTGACTTCAGTAGTGTGTCGCCTTACTAAAAGTTCAGTTACATCAGTGGGATGTTATTTTTTTTGTTTTGTTTTTTTGCTTTTTTTTGCTTCTTTTGTTTCTTCCAAACTTCCACCCTCCGAACATTGTCATTCCTCAGCAGCCCTTGCATTGAAACATACAGGGTCATTTCAGAGTCATTTGTCAGCCTCCAACATTTGAATATGTTAACTCCTCACCATGTGTTTATATTTCCAAACAGTTCCGAGTCATAGTTGAGTCAGTTAATGTTCATTGAGAGACTTTAAGGACCATTCTGCTCTGCTGAAATCCTCAAAGAGCATTGCTAAGGCGAGGTCCAGGAAGAGTGACCCTCACAGACCTCCATCTGTTGCCACCCCATCTCTCCGCAGTCGCAGCGCTGCTCCCGTCGGTGCAGCAGCATCTGACGCACTAAACTCCGGGGGTCACAAAAGAAGTCAGGGTTACTAAACTTAAAGTTGCCTTAACTTAGTTTCTTGGAGTCGGATCCAGGCTGTTTAGCCAGCCGGCAGAGAGCAGCAGAAGTGGGGGACAACAAAGATGGACCCTTTGTTCCTCCATATGGCAGGTTGAAAGGGGTCGCCACTGGAAGAGAGAGGGACCATACACCAGCAGCACTCTGTATTAAGGAGCTGGTTGGTAGACTACAGCACCGGCTCAGGATTGTGCTGCGACATGAAGCCTGCAGGGAGTTAGAGCGTGCGAGCACCGAGCCAAAATACACCAGAGTTCAAGACAAACGTGGAAGGAACGAACTTTTGTCTTGTTTATAACAGATTTATGAAACTCTTCGGGATCCAAGCATGTTTTTTTGACGTTGGTATGCATTTAAAGAGGCGGTTCTTTAACACATAAATGTCCCTGATCAGTGTGTTTTAATATGTGCTTGTTGTTTTACGGCTTCGATAGAGAAAAATGTGTGTATGGCGAAACTGCCAGTAAATGCAGTTTCAATAAAATCTTAATTGTATGTGTCAAACTGAATGAACACACACCCCTCCTACAATAATACACCCTAAACAGCTGACAACATCTATGTGCATCAAGCTGCTGAGCGGAGCCTTACTGTACTGACAGTATACAGGCTAGTTGGCAAGTCGTTTCCATCCACTCTTGTTGTGTGAATATGAGTTTACTGGTTGGAAGAGGTGGAGTTTATTTTCCAGACAGTGCCATTAAACAATTGCAGAAGAAGACTCCTAAGATGATGTTGTTAAAAGAAATCCAGTCAAAGCTCAAATGATGGGAAACATGACAGATATGTTTCCTTCACACTTATTCATCCAAGTACAAAAGACTTTCAGAATTTCAGTAATTTGCACAACTTTTTTTCCCACACAAACTTTCACACACAAATTGTGCATAGCAACAGGAGGGACTGATTTTAGTTTGACACACACAGGGGCCTTTAGTGTGTTGAGGAAATCCACACCTGATGGGGGGTGCTGTTCGATAAAATTGAGAAGAGCCTTGACTTGAACATTTCACAAAGTAGAACTTCCCTCCTGCTCTCTCTCCCCACAGAGCCGCTCAATCTAATTCTCTCTTTTTTCTTCAATATTCTTCTTTTTTTACTCATCTTTAGTGTAAACTGTTGTTCGGTTGTTGTGTATCCGCGATTACATCAGAATCAAATTAGTGGATGTTCTATGGAGCAAAGCGACTGAAGCTCCATCAGATCCTCTGTTCTGATTGGTTGTTTTGATTCAGGCATGGTGGATACTTGTCAAATGGCCTCAGAAGCCGGAGGTGGAGGCAAAAGAAACTTAATTTTTTTTCTACAGATTATCTGTCTCATGTTCTGCTGTCAGAGACAGTTTTAACAAATATTTCTAAAAGTCGTTTTAAATATGTTACCTACTTCTACTTTAACAGAGACGCCTGCATTATAATACATGATGTGGATGCCCCCTTGGCGAAAAACAAAAAGTGAGCTGAGCACATTAAGAGAACGGGATCTTCATCCCATCAAGATAAACAATGGATTGGAGACAAACAGCAACTGCGTTCAGTCCTATATTTTTCTGGTCGTTTCAGTGGTATCAAAACATTGCAAAATTCAATATATTATTTATTGATTACCCTTTTATATTATGCCCTTCATAAATATTGTAATATCTCCCTACATTAGGCCTAAGGGTTGTTTCTCTACCTTCCTGCTAACCTTCAATTTAATTAATTTAGTTTTTGTTTTTTGACTACAAACAGTAATATTTCAAGTTATTTAGAACAAAAGAATATATGTGAATCAGCCTTTTATAATTTCCACATATGTAAAATATATATATTCATAGACCATATTTGGAATATGTTACCAGGGACATAACCTCAGTGTCCTCAGGGGTTACCCTGCTCATGAGCTATTTTCTTCTCCACTAATGACAAATGAGTCATAATAATATGATAACATTTTGTTTATCAGTGTTCCAGGAGAACGTAGAACAACTAAAAAGTTCAGGTAAGGTTTGAACAAAATGTACTGGCTTGTGTTTGATCCAGTGACCAGGGACTATAACCATTATTCAACGGGATGCATTTTAAAGATGTTGTATTATACTCCAAAAACCTGTTCACAGGAAGCCGTTCCATCTTTTCAATATGAAAACAAAACAATCCATTTGAAACCTGTTGGCCCCAAACAGCACAAACACCTATTACGTGACTAAGTTCCTCGGAGAAAGTGGCGTCTTCAAGGTAACACGTAAAGGGCAGTTGGCATCTTTACGAACCCCTGAATGTCACCCGTTCCAGAGGATTGACAAAATAATATGCACCCATCGCTTTCTGCCTGCGGATGGAAAGAGAATAGAAAAAAAAACATAAAGGAAAGGACGCAGGGCGCATTTGGGCTTTTTTTCCCCCTCTCTTTTTAATCAGAGGAGGAAGACTGACATGTCCAATCATAACAAAACATCAGCTGGTAAATGGGCCTTCGCAATCACTGTCAGCCAGCCTCCATTAGAAAGACCCCCTTTCCTGGACATCAATCAACGCTTTATGGACTGATTCCTTCATTCATTATTTAATTACAGCTATTTCTTTATTTATTTAACCACTGAAGACTTTTTTGTGAGGCTTAATCACTTCTTTGTTGGCAATCACATTCTTACTTCTTGTTTATGTCAGTTTTTTTTCTTTCTTTTATCCTTTTTTTGGAAATAACTTTGTTCCTCTGTTCTGTCCCTGGTGAATAAAAGCTGGGAGAGAACAGCAGCACTGGCCCTATCACCACCTACAACAACTAGTGAAAGCTCAAAGGAACACGGTCAAAGCAGAGTGCCAGACATTTGATCAACTTTGGACGCACCAAAAGCGATCAGCTGAAACAGCATCATTCTGCCCTCTAATTCCAGCACATTCGATGAACACACACACAAAAAAAAACAACCTCCCAAAAGTGGCGATCCCTCTGCAGAAATCAAATGCAAAATAGCCAACTGTGGAAATCTGGAATTATTTCCTGAAATTAAGCCCATTAGCCGTGAAATTATTTGCTTTCATTTAAGACGCCATGCAATCCAATTTGAGGTGGCACGCGTACACTACATCTCTTTCCAATTTCCCACTGATCCCCTGGAACTGAACATCCACAAAGGAAGCGGTTTGGGTCACCTAAGTATAGAAATAAGAGATATATCCTACTGTGAATCAGATTGGAATGGAAGATTAGCGAGGCTTTATCATGATATTCATTCAAATCCCCTCCGAACATCAGCAGCCAGCTCGCTTTTTCCTCCAGTTAACACTTGAGCAAAGTTTCAGGGGAACTTAGGGGGAGCCACAAAGTAGAATGCTCCGATCAGCTGATGGTAATGGATTTGCTGGATATGGACTATTACTGCCATTCACATAAATGCCAGAAAGGGATGGATCAGTGCAGTCAGAGGTGTGTCATTAATCGCATTAGGATGAATCATGTCTGATCTGGATCACAGCTGGGACAAAACAGGAGAGCAGTTCTTTAAGGAGGAACCTCAGGTCAGATGGAGGTTTACTTTCTCTCACCCCCAGCAACTGGGTTTACACTTGTGTGGCTTAGTTTTTGATGTGGGGTGTTCTAATTGACTTACATTAAATGTCAATCGGCAGTGTTTGTTGCATGTTTGTGTGAGGTGGCTCAGTGTCACCTCACTGTAACAAGGTTCTGCATCGAAGACTCTCAGTGTGGACTTTGCATGTTATCTGTGATTTCCCTCTGGCTGCTCCACTCTCCTCACACAATCCATAAACATGCAGGTCGGTTAAATGGCAACTCTGAATGTTCGGGTGATCGCTGCCTCCTGCATAATGTCAGCAGGGATCGACTGCTGCCCCCCATGTCTCTGAACAGGGTGAGCATGCAGAGATAACAGATGAAATATTCATCATTTAAAGTCAATGAGATTTCTATTCAGTAGGAGGGTTGTCCATTTTCAAAGGTCTGTTGTCCCAAAAATACATGTTTTCAGTTGAGATCTCTAGTGCACAGTGATGGCCTAAACGTTCTGCTAGTGGCATTTTGACAATGAAAAACTATGACATCTCTGATATATATCAGCTCACTTCAGTGGAATCGCCTCGAGCAGTATATATTTGAAGAGATCATTTTCTAAACAGATAAACGCCATTCTTAAAATAAACAAACCAACACCAGTCAGATTGATGCTCCCTTGAGGGCACAATAAAAAAATGATGATTTAGGAAAATACATAAAAGACACATCTGTTCTGGCAAATTCAACTTTGGTGAACACACAGATTTGTTTCATGACAGTATCAGCAGCAGTGCTGGGGAGTCCAGACTGGAGGGAGCTATCACATTATCTGTGTCTCACTATCCAATTTATCTATCTCTGCTCTGATAGAGAATAATCCACAAACAAAAGTAGTCACACTGGCGAGAGCAGACACATAAAGAGTCTGTGTTCTAGTATCAAACACTTTCTCACCTGAAGTTGGGAAGCAGCTGTGTTCAGCTGGGATTAAAGCTCCTCTTTCAGCTCGTCTGTTTAGCGCGTATTTCATCAAAACTATGACTGTTTGCAACATACTGAGCATATGAATGGACGGAAATGTGGATTATTCTGCAGTAGTGAATCCTATCAACGTTTTGATTTGTTTTTCTGCTGTGAGAACTCGGCACTGTTGCAATCCATTGTAACTGACATGAAGCCAAGCTGACCAAGATTTCTGTTATCCATCCATTATCCAGTGTTTTTATAGCCACCATGTAAGCCTCAGGGGTGACATATTTTGAAACGTTTGGCATGACAACAGCGAAAGTGAAAGATATACAGATAAATGCAGGCACAAAGTGAGACCCAAGCCCTGCCAGTGATAGACCGTTAGCACAGGTGCTCTTCTGGCAACTTGTTGCCATCGGTTGCGGTTTGTCGACACAGGATGTTTAGTTCAAACAAATGAAAAGACTAAATGAGTGCATGCAGCCAATCCACCAGCAGAAAACTCATAGATATGGGTTCATGAGCCACATCCTGTGACTGAGTGACAGTACAGGATTTACATGCGAGCAGTGGGCTCCAACCATCCAGGGCCATGAACACACTGCTGCTCCCCAGCACAGCAGTCTGACACTGAAGCTGACAGGACGACCGGACGGCTGCCCAGCGGCTCCTGATGGACGACTTTAGAGAATGAGGTCAATTGAATGCAAATAGGTACACCTCCTCCCCCACCCCCTCCACCCGGACTCCTACATTAGTGAGATTGCTTCTGTTTGCAGGAGGTGAAAGGGCTGTTCATTTCCTTTGTCTGTTCGCAGTTCAGCAGATGATGAGTGCGGCGTGTTCTGCTTTTGCATCTCTTTCGAGCAACAGGAACTCACCTGTTGAGTCAGAGCAGAGGATGGAGGCTGCAGGGCTGCCAGTGCCTACGCCATTGTCAGGCCATAATTTCCACTTCTCCCATGAACGTTTTGGTCCAGTGGTAGAAAGTCAGCACATTTACAGTTCTGAAGTAGTTGTATTTTGTCTAAGGATGTCAATTATACATCTCTACTCAATGGTATTACAGAGGAAAATATTGTCCTCTTTGACAGCTACAGTTACTGGCAAAATTCCACATTCAATTTTTAAAGATATGATCAGTAACTAAAATACAATACATTGTTGTAGTTCAAACTCCCCAACCATTAAATATTTTAAATTGACTTACATGAATTTCGTGAATGACAGTGAATACGTTTTTTAAAATGGCTTTCAATGACGTATCATTATTTCTGAGCCCCCAGCGTCCTGCTGTCCCACTAAGATGCTAAACTGCTGATAGCAAGGCCACTCCACATGTTTCCAAGTAGAACATAGGCCTAACTATGCTTTGTCCCACCATTTTCTTGAGAATCCTGTGCTATACAAGTGTACAAGTTCAAAAACCTTCCTTTTTTACCAAATGTTCCATATGGGTTTTGGCATGTTTCAATTAAAAAAACAGCAGTATTTGCCTCCAAACATATTTTAAAGTTATAACTGTATTTAAAGTTATAACTGTTGAATGAAGTTAAACAGCACACCCTCTGATACTATCTAATAATACTACTTAATTCATTGTTTTAATACTTTACATAATTAAAAATGTATATGAAAAATAGCAATCAAATCAGTAACAAGGCTGTTTAAATACAATTACAGTTAATTTAATAAACACTTAAATCAAATAAAAATGTAACTAATTTGACTTCTGTGCACTGGGGCGTGTGTGTGTGTGTGTGTGTGTGTGTGTGCGTGTGTGTGTGTATGGACTCCACATGGTGATGAGCGTCACTCATGGTCAAGTCCATCATAGAAGGAGTGGAAGTCCTCAGGCAAAACCCTCTTCATTAATTGTCTGGCTGGATCTGTTCACTGCTCTTCTTCCTGAGAGATGGTGACAGACACAGTATTTCGTTCAACATAAATATTTGTGCCACAATGTATGTGTATAATAAAGTACCTGATTCAGTCAGATGAACTTGCACATGACTAAAATGCGTGAAGAAACCGTGGTCCACGCACTTCACATGGTATGGCCTGGTATGGTAAGAAAGCGGACCTTTCTGTCACATAGAGTCACAATCCATTTCTGTGTGACTTCTTTCAAGGCTTCTGCTTTTCAATAGCAAACTTCAGGAGGCCATTGCTCAAGAGAAGGTTTTCGGTTGTGGTAGCCGCATCCATCCCACTACAGGATGTGCTCTTCATGAGAGGGGTTTGCACCAAGAAGGTTCATAAACTTGATGACAGCTTCACCCTCATGCCATAAATAACTTGTCACTGATGTTATGGACACTGAGATTGGTCTTGCTTCTTTGTCCTTTTGCTTCATAGCTTGTGCCATGTCTTTTACAATGCAGTGCTCCTTTCATGTGGCAGTTTCAAGCCTTGAACGCACTGCAAATATCACACTAGTGTTTCTTCACCTAAAAAGGAGACATAAGGAGATATAAGTCTTGTTTTATGTTAAATTTTATATGTTAGAGAACATTTGATACCATGTTCTGCACAAGCCTGATGATACTCTGGTTAAAGCAACTGAGGGATTTGAACACAGGCTCCAGGTACATCTTCGATGATGAGGAACTACAGTAGTGCAATGGTACTTTTGGAGGGTCGAGAAGGACGTTCTTCAGGAAGTCCTGTTCTTCTGTCCTCACAGCTGACAGAAACATACATTGGCACACTGTGATTCTTCCACCATCCACTACAAGATGACCAAGATGACCTGGATTTCCAAGGACTTGTAAATGTTCTTCCCTCAAGTGTAGTTTCCCTCTTTGCTTCTTATTCTTCTCTGCAGTGCTGTTTAGTGAACTTTTGGCGGGCCACAGACATTTTTTCTTCCTCCATCAACCCTGGCTCTTGATTCTTCCTCTCAAGATAGGTTTGGCACATTATTCTCCTCCTTTTCCAAATGTCCAACATTCAAGTGTCTGGATTTTGATATAATACAGGAAATGGTGGTTTCAGCGGGTTTTCAACCCATAAAATGCCAAATGTCAATACCATTATAGCATTATTGACATGTTTCATCACAGTACAGTAATATATTTTACTAAATAGCTAAATGATGGACACCTCTTACATCAAATGAAGACACTGCTTAAATAGATAGCCCAATAAAAAAATTTCCTTGGTCATTTAGATGTTATTTAGATGTCAGAAGCCTCCACCAACTCCAAGTGCTAAATGGTCTACTATGTTCACAAGCTAGTTTCTAACTGTGTCTGTCTGCTATTCGGCGGCCTTAATACTGAAAACAGCTGCCTGCTACTGCTTGAAATGAGGTTAAAGGTAACAGAGTTCATGGGCCAGAATACCAAAACAGTAAGCTAAAAGAGGATTAAAAGTATAGAGCTAGGGAAATAGTTGCATGATAAGTAGATTTGTCACTATGAGCAATGTCTCTGACATTAAATATAGTCATTTGATTAATTTTGATATAAAAATACTGATTATTCCAACTTTAAGTAAAGGAGCACTTAAATCTACAGTACCTTGCAAACTAATGGCTTGATTTTTCTGACCACCTCTGCGTTGCCCCCATCAGGCCAGAGCTTTCCCTTGTACATGGGAAATTTCACTGATTGAGTGGGTTTGCAGTCAACAGTATAAATCTTTGGCCAGTCAATGTAAAATAGTATTGTTTTGTGATAAAAGACACTTCAACCACTGTAGAGGCAAATGAGAGTTATTTTCTATACCAACATTTTCTCACCCAGTCAAGGGATCTGAACCGACAACTTTCCAGTTACAAACAAGTTTATACATGAAGTAAAAGGCATCTTGTTTGATGGAATGGAGCAACATGTAGCGAAAATGCAGGGAAAGTGTGTGTGCATGTGTGTGTGGTTTTGTGTGTGCATGTGTGCGTGTTAATCAGTGGCACGCTTGTCGCCGTGGCATTGTCGCCACTTTAATTTTGTTATCACAGGCAGTCCAGCGAGGAGGTCACCTTTAAACCAGATTAACATTTGCTTGTGCGTTACATAAGCAAACACCGGGGCCTTGATCATGATTGAAATAAGAAGGAAAAGATTATCGCAGCCGGTCTGTCATTCAGACCCTCTGTGACAGTTTTCCATCTTTTCACCCTTTTTAATGAAAGATTTTTTTCTCAATCTCTTTCTTCTCAATGTCAGTTAGACCTTTGTGTTTTTAGTGCCAAATGTAATTCATGGCAGCTGTTACTCAGGTTGTGGCTTATTAAATTTGAGTTTAGTTTTAATTAGCACCGTGAGTGAGAAAACTAAGCACTGAAAGCTTGGCCAACAACACATGATACTGTAACAAATTACATAGACATAGCTTGTAGTAATGAGATTGATAACTGTCCATTAAGTCCTAAGTGATTTATACAACCAACAAAAGAATACTTTGGGGAAGGGAGCTGAATGAGCCCTGTCCACCTCAGAGCCTTGGAGCTGGGATGGTAAACCTCAACTTCAGAGAAAGGAAACTGTGGTAAATGTTCATCCATACCAGCAATTAACATGGCAACATTTTGCGGTGATCAGTTCATCTCAAAGGAATTGTTACAACCAGTGGATTTACTCATGGGATGAAGTAAATCTAGACAAATCTTTCCTGTTCAAAAGGAAAATCACTCTGTAGAAGAATTATTATCTTTGAATTATCTTTGAGGGAACATGTCTAGTCTATGTTAGCTTATTAGTGTTGAACAGTCCAGTTTTCTGGTGGAGGTGGGGTATGATTTGCAGACAGGAGTCAATGGTACAAAGTGTCTCTTAAAAATCAAAAACTGTTAACTTAATCACCCTTTCAGTAACGGAGCTGGTGTGGTAGCAGTTGGCTCACCAGCCACAGAGCTTTAGAAGTTAACCAGTGAGAACTATGCTTAGTAAGTAGTCTAACACAACAGATTTCACTACAGCCTGACCTTTGGACCAGCTCTTCAGACAGATGCCCTAAGTATTAAAAACCATGCATTCATCTACATTCCTTCAAAAAGGAGCATTTACACATCCTGATGCCCAAACCACATGGACTGATAGTCGGAGAGCACAAAAGTAGATTTTGGCAACTTTTTGTGAAAGTGGGCTTGTTTAAATTGTAACATGCTGTTGTCATTTGAAAACACAAGACTGCAGTTTTGAAATCTTCCCAAAAAGCTTCAAACACCATTCTGACAGGGCACACCTGCAGATTTCTACATGGAGAGGATGATTTTATGGAGAACTGCAGGGTTTTGTCCTGTGTGGCCTACTGTACCTTTCAGGCTTTATCTGTTGCCACTCAGGTCATCATCTGTAAACACAGTATTGATTTCCAGTGTTATCCAGATGACACCCGACTCTATGTAGCTGTTGACTCTGAAGACCTGATGCCTCTTTTAAAATCTATATATCTGACATCAGTTTATGGATGACTCACAATTTCATCTAATGCCCCTTTTCCACTAGTACCTAATCGGCTCGACTCGACTCGACTCGACTCTCCTCGGTTTGTAATGCGTTTCCATTACGTTTTAGTACCTGGTACCAGGTACTTTCGTGAGTACCTACTCAGCCGGGGTTCCAAGCGAGCTGAGCTGAGTCGAGGCAATCGAAATGTGACGTTGGCGTTACGGGCAGACGGCAGGCCACTGATTGGCCAGGGCCTGATGTCACTAGATGCGTTGGGAGAGCAACTCGTTCGTAAGAGTCAACCGCGCCATTTTTTAAAACGCAATAACAACAACGAACACGATCAGAGATGCTGCACAGAAATCAACCCCGCGGAGCAACGACGAGGTGCAGACATTTCTTTCTTTGTCTGGTGGCCTCCATTGCTCCGTAGTCGTTTCATGTTTGTGTCGCATAACAAATGACGTCGCTGGAGTTTTGGCCGCGTTGCTTACACGCATGACCCCACCCACGCTGAGGTGGTACTCTATTGTAATGGAAAACGACCTAAACTGAGTCGAGTCGAGTCGAGGCCGAGTCGAGGCGAGCCGTAGTAGGTACTAGTGGAAAAGGGCCAAAAGTGAACCAGGGAAAAACAGACCAGACAGAGAGACAGAGTCGGACAGTCATGAGCATCTACTACTACTGTATTTGATTCTACCATAGGAAAGTCAATACTTTGACTTTTTGATGGAGGCACTCATCAAAACCAACCAACCTCCCTCAGCCTCCCTCATACCTTACACTCTGAAGCCAGGTTGAGGACATTTTCCTGCACATCAGACGAACCAATGACCAATGCTGTGACCTAAGCAAGCACAAACACGAAAAGCCAAGGAAGTCTTATATTCCTCATGGATGTGCTGGCTGTTTCCCCCACATGTCCAATGAATTTGAATCTGTATCCCTATTGAATTGAACAAAACAGCCAATATGAAAAGAAACAGACAGAGAATGTCAGTGAATGCAACCTTGTTTTGAAGGGTCACTGTAATTTTGGATGTTCCCAGCTGATATGCATATTGAATCAGTAGCATTTCTTAGAGGTACTAGGTGAAATAAGATCATGTAAAGATTGATGGTACAAACCGGTCATGTACAAAGCAAATGTCTTGTAATGCCTCAAAAAGCTTTCAAAGCCCAACAAGGGAGCTAAAACATGTCCTGTATACA
This sequence comes from Scortum barcoo, assembly GCA_023238725.1. Classification (NCBI taxonomy): domain Eukaryota; kingdom Metazoa; phylum Chordata; class Actinopteri; order Centrarchiformes; family Terapontidae; genus Scortum; species Scortum barcoo. The sequence continues at coordinate 22,621,002 of CM041539.1, read as the reverse complement.
CATATTGTATGAAGCACATATTTTCTTTATTCCACAGCCTCAAGTTTTCGACACAAGTCTTCAAGATATAATTTCTTATGGCTGCTTATATACTGAAGTCTGAATTTGAACCAATAGTAAAATCACACACTGAGAATGAAGTGAACTACTGGACGTCACCACGCAGCTACTTCAGATCTTCTGTCCAGGATTATCAACACAACCCAGCACACACTCTTATACACACACACAAACACCGCCTTACCACCTGCCCGGCTCCTCCACCCCCACTGTCTGGCATTCCCCTGTACACAGACTCCCCCCAATCCCCTCCATATGCCTTAATGATGACCTGCGAAGGCCTCCTTTGGCTGAATAAAAAGGGATAATTGGCTATCATTGTCTTCCCCTGGCGCTACGGCGGCAGTGGCGGCAAAACGCTGGTGTCCAGATGCCCGGACCCCGGCTCTCAGGGCCTTAATTAGAGTGAACCTGAGGACCAGGAAAAGGCCAATTAGAACCACCCAACACACACACACACACACACAACCTACTTTATTTTTTTCCTATCTTCTCCTATTTTCCTGCCTCTCCTTCTGTATTCGCCCCATCTGTCTGAATGCAGGTGAAGAAGTTGGGGGCGTGGGAGTCAGGGGCTTCCTTTCTCTTTTTCTTTTTTTAGGGCGTGTGTGTGTGTGTGTGCACTAAAACAGACACACGGAAAGATACAAACCATTCACAGGGGTCTGTATGACCATATGTGGGCCTTCCTCCATTCTGTGTAAATATAAAGCAAACACACACACACACACACACACACACACACACACACACAGTTATGATCCAATTAAAGCTTCCAGTCATTCCACTCTAATTATAATTTATCCATTTGTGGAGCATATTCATAAAACTCAACAAACAAACCATCTACATCACTGCCCCCCAACGTTTTGGTTTTCAATTAAAAGAAAGAATATCTACTTATGCCTCCACATAACAGGTTATGGCCTTGTTGTGGTCATTGGTAGTGAACAGATTTTTTCTCACTCTAAGGATTATTAGAACAGGTGAGGTACCTTTGTTATGGCCAAATGGCAAATAACCTGTAAGTAGTATTACAATGTGGGGTCCAGTAGGAATAAGTAATTACCTTAGCAAGATAGGCTAACTACCTGATAATAAAATATGCATAATATCCACATTATTTTATATATATATATATATATATATATATATATATATATATATATATATATATATATATAATTTCATTCCTGCTTTACAAGTTGTGAATCACTGATAGATTAAGTGTACTACACTATATCGGTGGTTGCTCAGACAAGTGTTTCTGCATAAAAAACCTGAGCAGGAATTACATTTAAACAGCTGTATTAGCCCATACTGCATTTACCTGTGTCCCTTCCTGTGTAATAGAACCCAGTGAATGCTGTCATGATCAAATTACTTATTTGGGGTTTATGAAAGCCCAGGTCCATTAAGTATTGTGTGTGTGCATGCTGGCAGGAAAAGCTTGAGGGAATAATTGCTCAATCTGTGAATTAATTCAAGTCCCCCATAAGCAATATTTAGCTGTGCAATTTAAAAAGCATAACAGTGTACCATCAGGTATCAGTGGTATTCAAATGACCTGTAGTCTCTTTCGTTTCTGAGATAGAATTGTGGTGAATTTACAAATGCATCTGAGATTAATCAGAGTTAATGCTGCTAGATACTGTAAAAAGGGACATTTTAGCATGGTAACTAGGCATCCTTACATGTATTTACATTATTCATGAGGGCGATTTGGATAATGCTGCCTCTGACTATTACTCCCTCTATGGTGTGTTAACATGTATTAAGAGTGATTTGATGAGATGTGGATTCATGGGGAACGGGGGTGTCGATTACCACTGGAGTTAATAGGGTTGAGTGAGCAAATGGTGCGAGCAAATTTCATGCAGTTCGCACTCATGTAACATTAATGTAATTCTTTAGGAACAAGACTTTTAAATCCCTGTTATATCACCATGCACATCTAATTTAAAGCAGTCACTACTCAATTTGGAGGAGATTTATAAGAGCCAGCCATGCTAACCTGTGTGAAGTTTTGCTAAGTTTGAGTTTCTGTAGCTGTTAATTGGCTCTTCAGGATAAACCACACCACAGGAACAAAATACCATGATACATGCATGTTAACATCTAGAGAACACAGTCAGCAAAGTGCTTATCCATGTGAGTATCAGTCCTCGTAGCTGTTGGTGCTAGATGCTACTTCCTGCCGCCTTCTCACACTCCTTTAGTCCTCTTGTTTTGTGTCAGGTTGTGTAAATATCTGCCTAATAACGGTTTTGTTGTCTTTGTCTGCGTTGGCTCATCATGCCATTCCCAACAGAATCAATCAACACCTCTCAGAAGTGGCAGAGAGCCACAAAATAATGTCTGCTTTGTGAGTTTGACAACTTTGTCACTATCAGCCATCCGGTGAGGAAAAGAACCTGAAAACAACCACAGGAGATTTTAACAAGTAAGGTGCCAGGCATGGCAGTACATTTAATACAGTAGGTTTAAAAATGGAGGAAATCATAGTAATCCATGGAGAAAAACTGTCAGGTCAGAGGTCAGCTTTCATAGCTGGTGTCAGTGAGGACCTCACCTGGGTTCATTCTTCAGCCCATAAGACTGCTCAACTACCTGTTTATATTTCTGTCGATATATATATTTATTAATATAAACATACACACACACACACACACACACCATATAATTATATATATATATATATATATATATATATATATATATATATATATATATATATAGATATATATCATTACACATTTGTATTCATTTATTATTATTTTACCAAGATTAGTTAAAAAAAAAATATATCAGAATATCAGAATATATTTGCCAGCTTGTTTCACTCATTCCATTGGATAATTCCTGTCTAGGTAGGAAGATTCTGTAGGTAGGTTTTTTGTGGAAGAAAAGCCAAAAACACAGCTTTATGATTTTATGATTTTTTGTTTCCAGTTTCTTTGTTTTCACTATTCAATCCACACTGTGTGACTGACACAGCATGGACTGGTGTTTTCTGGATGTGCATTGTTTAAAGAAAACTGCCATGAGTGAGTAGCGCCAAAGAGATTCCTGGAATTACCACATTCTGTATTGCCACAATATGCCCACACTTGCTCCTGGTAACAAGCCCCACAATTTTCCAAGAGAGGCTCTTTTCATCTACTAACTTTGAACAAGAGAGTCCCTCGAAAGGACAGTTGTTCTAAGCTCTGACGCTATCAGTGTAATCTTCTGCCAGACGAACATGATGCTTATCTTAATAATGACCATCAAAATTATATTTTAATGCTGAGATCGGCACTGGCAGTTGTACCCCGGGGAAGGACTTCTTAGAGACGAGTGCGGCTAGATGTTATCCAGTACCAGCCAGTTATCAGATCTGCTGCAGAGGATGCAAGGCTTCCCGAACAGGGTTGGAGGGAGGAGAGAGAGAAGGGAAACCATCCTGTTGCCCAGGACAGTGTGGAGGGGGGATGCAAGGCACAACACACACACACTGGTGCTGAATGTGTGCGCTCACTGTCTTATACACACTCTGTCTGAAGACATGCTTCAATATTAAAGCTTCTCTCTGTTGGTCTGCCTCTCTGGTATGCACCTTGGGACAGGCACGACTACGATGAATGCAAATGAAACCCCTTCTTCTGCATGTCTTGTCCCTCTGGGGCAATGATACTCCTCAACAACACCCCCACCCCACCATTACACACATCTTCTAACAACAACACTGCATCAGAGATTTGGATAGCTGATCAAACCAGTTTGCACAGGATGAAAAACAGATTTCATCAAACTGTGACAGCATCAGATAATCTCATAAAAACAGTGAAGAGCCCAAGTGCCCAAGGCAAAAACGATTTAAACAGCTGCAGCTAAGGGCCAACAAGAGGCCCTGAATTTAGCAAATAGCAAGTGAGAAGTCCTCTGTTACAGTTGCAGTTGAGATACTTGGACATTTTTGTTGGCTTGATATTCTCTTGGAAAAAGGCAATAAAACTTAAAGCTTCCACACTGACGTTGGCCACTCACACTGCAGATATAATTGTACTGGTTTTCGCCCATTAACTAAATGACCACTTGCTGTAATACATGTAGAATGTATATATTTATTTTTCTTTTAATGTGTGTGTATGACTGTCATGACTGAAAAAGAACATAAATATATACATCTAAGAAAAAAGATTTCTTTTAAGTAATATCTCTCCCTCTCAGTTCTTCAAATTCTCAGTTGTAAAGCTAATATGTTTTAAACACTAAAATGTGTTTCCTCACTGTCTCGTATAGTTTAGGGAGGGCAGTTTTTCGTGGGAGTATTTGTGATCTGGCAAAGTGTACGGTAGCTCCAAATGATCCATTAAGTGGTGAAATCCTGTAACGAACACTAGGTCTACTGAAACTTGAAACTGAAGCCTTGCATACTGTTGACATCTGTGTTTTACTGGTGGTATTTTCCCATGTACAGTCTTACCAAATTGTTGATATTTTGCAAGCCGTGACTAACATTACACCAGCAGAGCACTGTTTTTGTTTGCTATTGTCACTTGATAAATGACCTGTAATCAGTTCTTCTTTGCCACTCTAAAACAGTAGTTACCAGCAGCAGCCATAACACATCCATAGTGGCAGCACAGTGCACCTTGCAGTTAGGCAGTATCAGAGGCATTTCTCATACTGGAATCATACTGGTAACAGTATCAGAAATGCTGATATGAGTCATGTCAAAGTTTCATTCTGACTCTGAACTAAGAGTAGCCATTTTGCTTTTTAATGGTCAACCATTTGTAAATTGTAGCTGATGGCCTAAAATATGTTAAATTTCGTGGCTGCTCAAGTCAAGCAGTGTGACCAGTAGTACAAAAACTCCTAGGTACAGTGACTTCTGTTTTTTTTCTATGCTGTACAGTTTCTAGACAGAATGGTTAAAGCTTTCCACTTTTAGTTCAGCAGTTTTACACCCACTTTCCATCCAATATGTGTCATCATGTCAAGACAGATCTATCTACTCTTTCAGGACACTGTGACATTGCATTGGTAACTATTACACACCACACAAACTAAAATCAGTTATTGTTGCGCCGAGTGCTCATTGTCATTTCTGACCCGACCTGATGCCCTACATGTGTTTTGTCAGATTAAAATCGGGCTGATATCGTGTTATCCAACTCTAGCATAACTCTTCCACTGTACAGTGATCTGCTGGTCTGTCTAAAAGTGTTGGCTGACATATTTCAATATGCATTTGTTAGAAAATGTGCATGCTTTGAATTTGAAGTTGGACCTCTTAGCGGGGCTGCTAGTTTAAGTCATGTACATAACAAACCCTGTTTCATTTAAAAGTGTTCGGATTAACCTGACGACTGAAGGATGCAACAGTCACCTGCCACGAGGCAGCTACACATGTCAAACAACTGCACATCACCTCAACGCATTGACGACCATGAGAAGGATCTCACCTCTTCAGAAGTGAGCAAATAAGGAAAGAATGGAGAGCAAATGTACAAGAAGACGATGAGGAGAGAATGAATAATTAGAGGAAGAGAAGAAGAAGAGGAAAACAGATGAGAGGAGGAGGAGGAGGCCTATTTATCAGTCTAATTATGAGAGACAGATCAGAGGCCCCAGTGCATAGTGGGATGGTCTGAGTCAGGAAAAAGACTCCGGCCGGTCGTGTTGAATATTAATAGAAAGAGGAGAGGAGGGGGGAAGCATTTTATTAGAGAGACTAATGGTGGATGTGAGTAAACCTCTTTTCCAATATCTGGGTTGCTCAGACCTCTCTCATCTCTGTGGCCTGTTTTGAATAGAACAGCTCTTAGATAAGCTGGACCACTGCAGGGCGACCTTCTCCGATTTCAATATCAGACGCCTGATTTTAACCCACTGTGCACCAGGAAGGAGGCTATGTGGAAAGGCTAGGAGCTGGATGCAGTGTGAATAATGATTCCTGTGGTTTAACACTTGAGATTTGCAGCATCTTTTAATTTACTGTCCAAACATGAAATAATAACTGCCATATGTAGCATTTTGGGTTCTCTTCACATTAAGTCACCAATTCTTATTCAAGTTCAACCCTGTTCACACTTAAACTCAGTGCATCTTCTGCATAGTAAAAATTTTAAAACAGTTGATAATGTAGGAAATAGCATTTTTAACAGCAACATTTGAAGCCTAGTAGGGAAGTTTAAAAATCAATCAAAATAAAATAATTCAGTTGAATGGAAACTGTATTGTACTGTATGATTTATGATAGAATTAAAATATCAAAATTACATTTTTTTTTATGAAACTAAATACTAAGATGAAAAAAAACATGAAAGAACTTTGTAATGTGGAACAAAATCATAAGAAAACCAGAAAAGCTATGTTTTGAGACTTTTAACAATCATTTTAGTTGGTGCTTAGTTTAATTGTTGTCCTTTTCTGATCTCATGCCCCTCGCACATCTTTTGTTCATGCTATGTTAAGGTTAGGCAAACATTGTTAATGTAAGGGGAGCATAATCATTACGGTTGCAGAAATATATTCCGAGTTAATGTTTGGGGTTGAATGTGTTCATCGTTCATTTAAAAATATTATGGTCTTATAAAATCATCACCTCACTTCCTCCTCTGCTCCTGTTATAATTACTACGAAAAACAGATGAAATGTTCCTTAAAGGAGTACTCCATGAACAGCAAATGCTTAAATGATCTATCTTTTATATTGGTATCCCTGGACTTCTATATAGGATTTTTGAGACACAGATAAAAAAAAAGATGGAGACAATTCTGGCAAATTGGTCAGAGCTGTCGTCAAACTATTTTTCCTTCAGAAAAAAAAGCTGCCCTTAAATCAACCTGAAAACTGTCTGGTCTTGTTGGGCTGGAATGTGGCGGTTACAACCAGACCTGATGGCACGCAGAGAGAGAGCGCGAGAGAGAGAGAGAGAGAGAACTTTCCCTCTGATAGCATGTTCAGTATGTACAAATACCACAAAGCATTCACCAAACTGCCCTTTTTATTTTTAATCTCACTACACAGGAATATTGCACCAGGCGCTAAATCTGATCACTGGACCAGATTTCCTAAAGGTCAGCTCATCTGCCAGGGAAGGCAAGGAGAGGGAGAGCGGCAGAGCGAGACTGTAAAATATGTAATGATACTTACTGGTCAGACAATATGGCATGGAAATATAATTTAGGATAAGATTCAAGATTCAAGATCTTTATTGTCATGTGTGTAATAATTACCTGGGAGCAGTCATAGCCAGTGAAATTGTCAAATCTCAGACCCATCTAACAATGCTCAGAAAAAATATGTATAAAGAAAATTACACAGGTAAATGGGGAATTCACGGCATAAGTAAGAATTAATTCTAAATGTAAGAATAGAAACCAGGACATAAAATTGCGGTCTACTCCGTAGGCCTGCACCATCACCGACCCCCAGTCCTGCACCTCGCCAACAGTGGAGGTGACACAAGCGGCGTGAGAGGAAGCAGAAGCGGGGTAAGCGCAAAGGTATCCGAGCTAGACTAGCAGCTAGCTATTCCCACCATCCTGCTGGCCAATGTACACTCTTTGGACAACAAACTGGACTACTTACGACTACTTCGGACTGTTGACACTGTCCCTGGACAGTGTGAGGAGAGCACTCAGCAGGATCAACACTTGCAAAATTTCTGGTCCTGACAACATACCTGGTCGCGTGCTGAGGGACTGTGCCAGGGAACTCATGGTTGTGATGTCTTCACAGACATCTTCAACAACACGCTGAGGCAGGCTGTTGTCCCCACATGCCTCAAAACCACCACCATCATCCGTGTCCCAAAGAAGTCATCGCCCTCCTGTTTCAACGACTACCGTCCGGTAGCACTCACTCCCATCCTCATGAAGTGCTTCGAACGGCTAGTGTTGAAACACATCAGGTCTGTCCTCCCACCCTCCCTGGGCCCCTTCCAGTTTGCATATTGGTCCAACCGTTCGACCACGATGCCATCTCCACTGTCCCTACACACAGCCCTCACACATCTGGACACAAAGGACTTATACGTTAGAATGCTGGCATTCAACACAATCATTCCCCAACAGCTCATTCTAAAACTGGACCAGCTGGGGATAAACACCTCACTATGCCTGCAACTGGCTGCTGGACTTCCTGACCAGGAGTCCACAAGCAGTACAGGTCAGCAGGAACACATCCTGCATCACCACACTGAACACTGAACCACACTGCTGACCCATAACTGCCCACTATTGCATAGCTCCAACCTCCTCATCGAGTTTGCAAGGTGAGCCATCTGGCCTTGTGGTGCAGACATAATCTCTCTGAACGTTGAGAAGATGAAGGAGATTGTTGTGGACTTGGGAGTGCATGTCACGGAGGACCTCTTCTGGACCATCAACACCACATCACTGGCCAACAAAGAAAGCCAACCAGCGCCTCTACTTCCTCCGCAAACTGAGGAAAGCTAGAGCCCCTGGCCCCCATCATGTGCACCTTCTACAGAGGGCATCCTGTCCAGGGGCATCACCGTGTGGTACAGCGCCTGCTACGCGTCCTGCCGGAAGACCCTCCAGCGCATCATGAGAGCAGCTAAGAAGATTGTCAGTGCCTCTCTCCCCTCCCTGCAAGACATTTACACCTTCTCGCCTCACCCGTAAAGCCCTCTGCATCGCGAGGGACCCCACCCACCCGTCACACAGCTTCTTCAGCCTGCTGCCATCAGGAAGGAGACTGCGGAGACTGCAGGCCAGGACCAGCAGACTGAGGGACGGCTTTGTCCACCAGGCTGTCAGAATGCTGAACTCTCTCCCTGTTCTGCTCCCCCTTACACACACACACCTGGACTCTGCCCCCCCACCTGGGGTTAGGGGTTACAGCAGAGCAGTTTGTGGGTGGATTGGTTGGGGTCTTTTCATGATCCTGTTGGCCTTCTTCTTCTTCACCGCTGGGTGTAGAGGTCCTCCATGGATGGCATGTCCAGGTGATGTGCTGAGCAGCTTTCACCACCCTCTGTAGAGCCTTACAGGTTGAGGGCGGTGCAGCTGCTGTACCAGGCGGTGAGTCCATGTTGACCATGCTAAGGTGAAAGAGTCAGTGTGGTGAGTCCAAGTCAGGTCATTGCTTATGTGAAGCTGATTCCACCATAGCCCGGTTCATGGAGAAAGGGGCTTGTCCTTCTCCCTGTTGCTTCCTATAGTCCACTATCAGCTCCTTTGTTTTATTAACATTGAGATGGAGGTTGTTGTCCTGGCACCATGTGTCAGGGCCTCCTCTCTGCAGGCCATTTCATCATCGTCAGTGATCAGACGAATGACAGTTGTGTCATCAGCAAACATGATGGTGTTGGAATGTGGGTGCCCACACAGTCACAGTCGAACAGGAAGTACTGTGAGGGGCTGAGCATGTATCCCTGTGGGACACCAATTTAGAGAGTGAGTTTGTGGGGTCTTGCTCTCAAAAAACTGATCATTTCAGCTGTACTAAATGTATACAGTACAGTATGCTACATGACTAAATGTACTCAGTTACTCACCAATAAGAGACTGCTGATCACAACAATTCCAATAAGATTGATTTGGCAGAATTAATGTTGATAAAAAATAAAATAATGTTTTAAATACGAGTGGCCTTTTAAAGGCTTTTTAAGATTTTGATAACCACTAGATGGCTGAGATTACGCTCTGAAGTATGTTTATAGTAAAGAAGCTTATTTTACTCTATCAGCCATAAAGTTGCTTCACCTCCTTGTGTCATCGAGCCTTTGCTCAGTGTTTGGGCAGCAGCTTTAGATTGTGCTTGCTGCTACCTGCATACCACTGACTGTACACCGTGTTCTCTGTTAGCATGTCCTCTGGTCCTGGCTGCGTGCCAGTGAGAGGCTGTTTAGTAGCTAGACGTAGTTCTGGTTTCTACAGGATGAAGCAGCTCAGCAGTGTGTGGAAGGCCTCCCTGGTTTTATATAAGCCTGTCATTTTGGTCTACCATCAGCATTCAGTGCCCTCAGGAGTAAACCATTGATTACAGCTTACAGGAGGGATGAATGGGGAGTTTTTGTATCTTGGTGTAGAACAAGAAAGTGTGTTTTTTGCATCGGAGGCTGGTCGGTGTTAGCAGGCTGGAATGGCAGGAAGACGTTTGTTCTTACCTGTGCTCTCGGCAGACTGGCTTGCTGGAGTGTTTGAGGCTTGTCAGCAGCAGACAGTCAACCTTGAAGCAATAGGAGTCACATAGCTGGAGTTCTCATATGCCGGTTCTGTCTTTCCCATCAAGCCAAGCGATCCTTTCACCCATCACCAACCCTCGGGCCTCCTCTAGATAATTGCAACAGTTTCACTGCAACATAAGGAATATATTCAAGATTACAAACAGAGAGGGAGGGAGGGCTTGAAATGCAATATTTCAATTGAGGACATTTACTCGGCGCATCTGCATTTTCAACAATAAAACTCCCTCTAACTAGTGGCGTACACCTTGCAGCGTTTCTCCCTCCCTGTCTGACCTCAATTTGTGGACTTCATAAAAAGGTGGACAGATATCTGGCCCTGTGGTCCGGGAGGTAATTACTAATGTTACCATTTCTCCTTGGGGAGGGAAGATGCGATGCCTTGGTCGGCGCTCCCGTTTGGAGCCTGGCCAGTTATTTCCTGTGGAATCAGGCAGCATTAACCTCCTGGATGCAGATCCATTCGGTTGTAATCTAGCAACTAATTAGAAGGCGCTCGTCATCTTCCTGAGACACTGCAGATGAAAAACACATCAACAAATGACAATAAGGAGATAGAGCCACAAAGGATGTACAATATGTGTTTGTATTGTTAGTATCATATACTTTTTTCATCAAATGCTTTTCAGATGAGAAGTTAACGGTCGTCACCTTAAATATAAAACGACAACATCTAACCAAGGAAAAAATTGTTTCTACAATACATTAAATTCCACATTCTTTATTAGTAATTCTTTAGTAAACCCTAACATTTATTACAGGTAAAGGAGAAACATCAGTTAAAGATGAGTGTTCACAAGTATTTCTTGTTTTTTTTAGCAAAAAAATTAGTATGATAAAGTATTTTAATATTTTATATATTCAACTTCTAAGAGGATGTCTGGATTCATTATCCAAACAGACTGGTTATAGTGGGACGGAGAGGCTGAGTTGACTGGTTATATTATGCTTTGACTTTACAGTGTACAGGACTCACAGGATGACGCTCAGACAGGTGACCGCAACAACACTTTCATTGATGGATGTAACTCTTTCCAGATTAGAACATCTAAAACCCCAGTGTTGCCATCCTAAAGTAGAACAGAGGCTTCATAGTGAGCCTATATGCCCTTGGAATAAAGACATAAGAGATTCTTCCTCCCACAAATGAAAGGTTCAGTAAGACACACTCTTGCTCAAGTGAATCCACTCAGAGCTTTCACTCCTCTGACTTATCTGGTACGACCTGTGGCTTATGTTGGCTAACTTTACATTAATATTGCATGACAGGGTGACATGCAACCTGGGTTTGTTGACTCTTTTCTACTTGTGCTATTGTTGCACTACAGTTTAGCATGTACCACTGTCTTGTAATTCTCTAACTAAACTAACTGATTTTATGGTGCAATGATCATATGGAAATCCAAAACAATTTACAGAAGCTAATGCACACCGATATGGCAGCTTTAAGTGTGAAACTGAAAGGCTGAGTTTTATTCTGACATGACTCTGTGTGTGTATGTGTGTGTGGACAAGCAGGTGAAGTGGATTATGAACAAGTTGTGTAATCCACAGGTTCTCTTATCTCTCCAGGGGAATAACCATCGTTCTTTGTCTTGTAGGTCAAGACACTGCTGTGTTCCTGTAGTGCTGCAAAGTGATTTTTTACTGGTCCTTTGGGAATAAAGACTAAAGTACGAACTTTTTTTAGAGCAGGTACATCAATCTAAAATTGAAAATTACACACTTGTCTGTTGAATGTTGAATTACTTTGCCGAAATGACCAAAGAGTTTTACAGTCATATTAAACAGCTTTTCCTTTTCTCTTTTGTCAGTTTTATTAAAACTTGAATACTTTCAGAGTGCACATTACCGTATATCTGCAGTTTGAAGACCTTCATTTCCCCAGATGATGCAGACACCCTGTGGGCCAATCAAGATGCATCATCTGTTTAAGGTTCTCCAAATCGGACCGGTGTCGGAGCATTTCTGGCCTTTCACAGTTTGAAATTTTGACCTTTTAATTAAGGCACCCCCTGCCAGGCCAATCAGTGGAATGTCTGAAACGTCAGAGCTCCGCGCCCAAATATACCATCAGTCCTGGTTTTGTCAATATCTAAGCAGCAGCCTGAGATCACATTTGTGTTAAAATGTGTGACATTTAATCAGAGCGCCCTCATTAGGTCAATCAGTGCAGCTTTAAGTAGCAGGAAGTTTTAAATTAATGAGTGTTTTTAATGTATTTTTTGAAATCTGAAACAAAAAGGTGAAGACCCAACATTTCTAAAGTATAAAGTCTCATTAGTGGCCCATCCAGGATATAATACTGAAAAGTATCATGATAACAGCATGAAAACATACTGATGATTTATATATATTGTATTTCTATATATTCTATAAATTTGCTAATTCATACAGTCTACATTTGCACATTCTATTCTCTTCGATTTTCTTCATTTTAAGCACTGTAAAATATATATATTATATGTATTTGTAAGGTAGCCTGCAGTGCATGTTTTTTCTCTTACTTTGTCTATTTTGACAACCACAACAAGGCAGTTTCCCTGTATATGAGAACCTGCTCGTTAAACCTGATTCTGATTCCTCTGATTTGTTCGAGTCTTATGAGTAGTGGAGCTTCACATGTAAAGTATGTCCTGCGGATGGTACAACCAACAAACGGTTCACAAAAATGTAAAAAAGTTCATCCTTTTGGAACCTGCCCTGTCTGTCTTTCTGTCTGTCTGTCTGTCTGCTCTCCTGTCTTTCTGTCAGTATGTCCATCTTTCTGTCTTCCTTCCTGCCTATCTGTGTATCTGTCTTTCCTGTCTGTCTGCCTGTCTCTCTGTGTCTCTCCTTGTCTGTCATTCTTTATGTCTCTTTGTGTCTCTGCCTTCTTGTCTGTCTTTCTGTCTGTCAGTCTGCACTGTATCCAAACGCAATCACCAATCAAGGACACAATAATCTGTTCACTGGAAATCTGAGTGAACACGCACACACACGCCTGTGGTTCATGTGTGTTTGTGTGTTCGTGTCTATTTTGCCACAGGGGCTTGGCTGCCGCTAAAGACGGGAATCGGGTAGACAGTAGCATTCATTGATGTGTGTGTGTGTGTGTGTGTATTGTAGCATGTGTGTCCAGCTGGCAGGCAAAGGCCTTTGTACAGCCTTTCATATTGTCTTATCAGTTCACAAATAAACATGGCTGCCGATGAAACCCACGAGGAAAAAAAATGTGTGTGTGTGTGTGTGTTTACTGAGCTGGCGTGGACGCTTCAGCTCTCACTTTGCACATTCATATCTGTAGATGGAGATAAAATGTGATACTGAAACATACACTCTCATTCTGACACACTTTACTGGAATGATTATAACTGTTTAAACGACCCTTTGCCACCACTGGCGTGTGTGTGTGTGTGCGTGTGTGTGCGTGTGTGTGTGTGATGGACATGGTCTATTCTGCAAAGCTCAGCTCCGGTGACTCAAAGGTCTGGACCCTGAGAAAAAACACGACAAAAGACCTTTTGAAACCCCTGCTCTCATTTAAAGTGATCCACGCGCTGTTCTTTTTCTCTTACTCTACCTTTGTCTTCCCAACACACACTCAAGCACCAACAAAGTGTGTTTTCCAGCCATGGCAAATCAAGGCGAGTACAAATGTTACACATGCCAAATATTCCTTTCTTTTCTGAATTGAAAATGTACATTATCTCTGGTGTGCTGCTGAAGTAAAGATAAATCAGGTTTACGAGACTCTCCCTCCGTGTTTTATTGTTGAGAGGAGTAACACGGCTAAATCCCTCCTGGATGAGGCTAGGAGCTACTTTGTCTTAATTACTGGAGGAGGAACAAGTCGCCCCAAAAGCAATCATCTCTGTTTGTTAAAGTAGACTATCTGCCTGGACACATTACAGTTTCATGGTCTTTGCGGTGAGGATGAGGAGGGGAGGTGACGAGAGAGGAAGTCGGAGAAGAAGAGGAGACAAAACAGGGTGTGAGGAGATGAAAGAGCAGCAAAAACAAGAGGGAGAGGACACGTGATTAAAAGAAAAGAGAGGGAAAATGAAACAAAAAGAGATGTGACAAGAGGAAAGAACAGTAAAGAAAGCACAGAGGAGAAAGGGGAAGACATTAGGAGAGGAAAGGAGGAGAGAGCAGAGGAGAGTGAAAAGGACAGACAGACAGAAGGATGAGAGGAACGGAAAGAGGGAAAAGGAGAGGAGAGGCAACAAGAGAAGACAAGAAGGACGGAGAGGGATGAGGACAAGAGGAGACAATAGGAAAGGGAAGGTAATTAAAGTAAAAGAAAGAAAAGGAGACAGGAGAAGACAAGAAGGAGATGAGATGAGCAGAAAGGAAAGAATATGAGGAGAGGAGAAGGTGAGGTGGGACAAGAAAAAAGAGCGTTGAACATCATCTTCCTCCTTTCCTCTGCTTTCTCTCTCTCTCTCTCTCTCTGTTATCTGATAAGTCTCACTCGGCCCGTCATGGCTGACTGATCGAGGCGGCCAATCACCGTCGACGCCACTGCCCCAACCCCCCGATGTAAATAACCTCCCCGCTGGTTCAAGGTGGGACGTCACTCCAACTCCATTAGTTTATTTTATTACCATAGAAAAGCTGAGGGGGGATGCAGGAGACAGGCTGCATGGAGAGGGGGTGTGGGGATACCAGGGGGGGGATATGTCCCCTATAGTGGGAGTAAGGCAGGAAGGATGGAGATGGGCGAGAGAGATTAGCAGAGACAGAGGAAGAGCGAGAGAGAAATAGTGCCAAATGATAGAAAGAAGCAATCTAAAAGAGACAGACGGCTGTGAACAAAGGAAAGGAGGGTGACAGGTGTGACATGAGAAGGTGTGTGTGTGTGTGTGTGTGTTCAAAGGAAAGCTGTGTGTGTCTGTGTGCAAAGCAGCTGCATGTGTGTGTGTGTGTGTGCATGTTGGCTTGCTTTGACTCTGTTTATACAACCTATGAATGAAGGGAGGGAGAACGTACAAAGTAACAACACATGTAACATATGCTGGACCTTTAGACTACTTCCCATTCTTTGGGAAGGACACTTTCCCAGCATGTAACTAACAAGAGGTCAGATATGTACGATGTTGTGGGCCCGCGGCTGTTGTGTGTGATGTCATACTGTGGGGTGACGGTGAACAGTGGTGTTGGTCAGTGAAGACAGAGAAATAGAAACAGTGTTTTACCTGTGAGCTGAACGTGTCCATCCCTGTTTCCTTCAAAGCCAGGAAAACTCCACCATGTCAAAATGTGCTTAAAGTACAAAAGTACAAAAGTACTTTAAGTACTGGAGGTTTTTGGTCAAATCTATGATCACTTTGAGCCTCTGACAGTTACTTAAATGAACACATCAGATGGTTTGTGAGGAGGGGAAATGAGATGAGGGTGAAAAAGGTTGAGATCCACTGGTTTCATCTTCAACAAACATGAATGTATTTGATGAGCTAATCAGATGTCTTTTAATGCCAAAGTGACAAGTGGCTGTTGAACAAATGTTGAGTAAAAACACTGTGTTCCCTGGGACATTCAGCTGAGTGGAAGTAAACAGTAGCATAAAATGGAAACACTGAAACACAATTTTGGGGCACTTTTACTTTACTTAAGTGCAGGCTTAATGTACTTAGTTACTTTCTACCACTGGTATATAGTAAGCAGGATGTGTTTGATGAAGGGCTAAAAGCACTCATATGTATTTACTGTATTTACAGTGTAGCATGTAAACACTTTTTTATTGAGTATTTATATCTGCCACTATAGTGGGTGTGCATGCTGAATGAATATATAGATATATATATATTTTTTGTTATTGTTGTTGTTTGTCTAAGTGGCAAATAATTATGTGATTATTATTAATGGTGCATGTTTGATTTACTAATTCTGTGGTACGTTCGATCCGATGCAAAGACACTGTGTTTTGACGCCCTGCCTGCTCTTTGCTGGCAGGCCTCGTCTCTAGAAGCATGGCCAGAGTGTGAAAAAAAAGGCTAAAAAAGGCTGGAGCGGAGTGATGATGGCCCTGATAGTGTCACTCATGCCTCACCTCTCCCTTGCTGCCCCCACCCCACCCCCCCACCCCCACCGTTGCACTCTGCTCTCTATTTCAAAGCAAAGAAAATGGCCTTCAGTGGTCAGATCTAACCGATGCTATCGTTCCTCGCTGCCTTTAATGTAAGCATGTTCCCAATCGGCCGGGATGAATCCAATCAAGGCGAAGGGGGAGGCGCAACAATCTAGGGCACTTTTCCCAATGACTGCTGCAGGCCAGGAGATTAGAGGACAGAGGGGGAGACGAGGGGTGGGGTGGGGTGGGCTAAAGAAGAAGCCTTTCATTCAGCGATGCAACACTAAATCACACATGCATTCACCACCTTCACCTCCATTTGTCTACCCCCCCCCCCAACAAAACTCCTCTTAGATACGGAAATGCAAATTTTCCTCCTCCTTCCCTATTCACTTCTTTTTAAATGATTTCTACTATATGGATGCCAGCGAGGATGGGAGGGGGCACAGTGTTTCCTCAAATCAGTATGACTACTGGTTGATTTATCCTCAAACTTTTCTCCCTCTCCCCCTTCCATCTCTTCATCCCTCCGCCACCAACGCCCGGTGACGGCTCTCCTTCCTCTCTTCTCTCTCCTATTTCCAAAGCTTAACTTCATTGTCTCAAGCCCCACTCCGCTTTCATCTTAAGACAAAGATTTATGTAAATCTTTGGGCCGGGCGTTAATGCGGAGCGCCGTGTGAGAAATAGCATCCCTAAATCGTGGCATTGTTGTTGTTGAAAATGACAAGGCAGGCCCGTTAATCCTACAATGCGATCATCCAAATGTGTCATAATGCCGTGTGTAGGCAGGCAAATCTGAATATCAAAAAGACGCCACGCACCTCTTATACGGCGCCTTCAGTACTTCCACCGCTACCGCACTACTTCCCTCTATCTGCCTCTTTCTCTTTCTTTCTGTCTCCTTTAAACAACTCACCCTGCTTGTCACTTCACTCACATTAAAAAAAAAACGGAATAAAACACATAAGATGCCACAATCTCAAGTTTGTTGCAGAGCAGGAATCGCCGTCGCATTTAGTTTTCTCTTTATTGTTTTACTTGTTCTCCCACATATGAAAGCGTTGATTCATTCAGATAATAACAAACTACATCTGTGTAATTGTGTACTGCGCAAAGTGACTGTGAACGTGAGATGAAATAAATCAATGGCTTCCTCTTTGTCACCAAGATGTATTTATTTCACAAACAGCAATACGAGGCTTTGTGGCGGAACAATGTGCAGATCCAAAGGGAAACAAAGGCCTGAGTCAAGTCACTACATGTATGGAGCATTTAGCTAACAATCAGTTACCTTGTATTCCTTTATTTAGGATCTGAAGAGGAGGCAGTGCCGGTTCTTCCTCTTATTTGTGTGCAGCGCTGCACTCGGGGATCAAACTGAGCCCACTAAAAGTCTGATGAGGATTCATTTGCTGAGGGAAATTGACAGTGGAAGTGAGGCAGAGGGCGAGGAGTGTGATAGCTGCTTTTTTGGAAAGAGCCATGAAACAGGCATGCCAATCAATTGGACAGGGACAAGGCTGCTGAATGATAATGTTAATAATTACCAGCCACGTCGGGGGACTCCTCCCTGATTGGCCGTGAAACCTCTGCTGTAATGAAGCGGCCCAGCCCTTCGCCCCTCCATCGCTTTCCTCCCAGCATTACCTCCTGACATTGTCACGCCTCCTCTTCTGACCCCTTCTCTCTTTCTCCTCCAAACCCCCCTCAGCCTCCCTCCTTCATTCCTCTGCCATGCAGTCGGGGAGGAGCCCCGGGGGGGGATTTTGTCAGGGAGAATAGCGGCGTTGATCTTGAAGGCTTAAGACCCTACTGTACCTGTCAACAGTGTGGCTTTGGCACTGACGACCAGCGGCTTAAGTCATTTGAAGTTGCTTCTTTTTTTAATGAGGAGGGGAGGAGGCGCAGCGAGTGCTGACAGCCAGTCAGGGTCTTGAAATAATTCCATACCTACCTCTGAATAACCAGAGGTGTCTGTCTGACTTAATCCCCCCCCTTCACACACACACACACACATCACTTTACACACACACACTTACTTTTAAGGTAGTGGAAATAAAGCAGGTTGCAGGGCTAATGATGAGGAAGTGGTGCCAGAGGAAAACACTGTGGACTGACGATGAATCAAAGATGCAGCTTTGACTTAAATAGAACCACGAAACAACTCAAAGATGCAGCTTTGACTTAAATAGAACCACGACAACAACTCTGTGTTGATCATCTTCCAATAATACTGAACATCCAAAAATATTAATGATTACCTTTATTATCAATGGATCTGCTGATGATTGTCTTGATTAGTCATTTGATAAAAAAATTCTCAGGTTTTTCTTCAAAGGTTTGGTGGGCCAATAGTCCGAATCCAGTTAGATTTATTGTTCACATTTGAAACTAAAGCCTAACCTGTGAAAATATTTTTGTTTAAAAAATGATTATCCAAATAGGTTTCTGTCAATTGACTAATCAATTAATTGACCACTAGCTTTATTGTGTATTTCAAGGCTGTGTTGTCTTGCAGTGTTGTTTTACTTACCATGCTAATCTGTCCATGATTCATCATTTTAGCTATTTTAAAATGAATTACTTGAGATTTTTTATCTCTTTTCAGCAAGCCTTCACTCCTTGCTTTCTCCATTTCTCCCCCACTTATTGGGTCTCATTACTTCGCTCTCACTTTCTTTCTCTTGGCTGGGATAATCCCCCCTGTAGGGGACTTCAAAGTGCAGGCCGGCCAGGGAAAAGCCTTAATTACCCATTTGCCTTGAAACTCAAGCCAAATCACAACTCGCCCCGGTCCGTCCGACTCCGCGCTCCTGCCTCCCTCGGACTAATTGTGGCTCTTTTTTTCCTCCTCCACCTAATTGTGGCTCTTTTTTTCCTCCTCCACCGTGCGAATGGAAAGATGAAATTAAATCAAAATAGGAGAGAAAAATCTGAAATGTTGAAGCAGGTGATGAGAGAGTTAGTGACCTTATTTCAGTGTGCTGTTTCACCTCTGTGTGTTTTCTCTTTTTAAGGAAACTGTGAAATTCAGTGGCACAAAGAGTCATTATCTTAGAGACTGTGCTGCCGTCAGTGTAGATATTTGTATTTTCATTGTCAATGCTGTCATTCAAAGTCATAGAAGTGCAGAGATTTGTGCAATAAGAACAATAAATGATCTTGTCTGTTTTGTGTTGCTTTTCACAGAAAAACCACACGTCAGCTGTCCATTTCCTCTGGATGTGGTTTAACGATCATAACTTGTCATTTAATCATTGCGGTCACTGAGAAATATTGAGCCCCACTGATTGATGGCAAAGTTCAACATGTTAACAAGAAGCAGCGCCACCTCTGAAAAGGCACGCTCATTTTGACAAGAGATGTCAATCAGCAAAGTCGACCTGAGAAAAGCCAGCTATTGTATTTACAGGGCTCTTAAATTAGCTGAATAAACTGAAGGGTTTCAGATTGAATGATAGATGCCCGAAAAATATACCTCCAGTATATGTGTGTTGAATTTATAATAATAAAGTCTAACCATTAACAAGATAACAGTAACGTCCGATGAGGTCTGAACTCTGATTAATAAACTGTGTCAGTGATGTTTTTTTCAGGTATAACAGTAGATGTCCAAAAGAAATGAAAATATACTTACATTATATTGAAGTTTCTTCTAAATATGCCAGTAGTGTGATGTGTTACAGATTACTGTGCCTAGTTTACACTGGTCAAGATAAAGTGAAATTTAGGAACTCATTGTCATGAGGTTTTGGGATTTAATTGCAGAGGCTCAAAAGGAATTAAAATATACTAATACTGATACTAATACTAATATGTATACAAAAGGGACTTGTTATTGATGACAAAGAACAGTAAACTGTGATGTGCTGAAGTATACTTTACCTGGTTTAAATGTGTATTTGTCATTAACAGGATATCAGTACTCTCAAACATGCAGTAAAGTCCATGAATGAATACCTGTAAATTGTGGTGTGTCTAAATTTACTGTACATGGTTTACTAAATGATCTGATAAATTAATGTCGTGTATGAAATGTTTTCACTGTTTTCAAAGTTTCAGGTATTTTTTTTTTTTTTTTTTGATGGATTTAATATACAGCTAGAGTTTATGTATAAGAGTATCCTGTTAATGTTAAAGGCATCAACTAATTACAGCTGCTCAAAAGGCATTAAAATATACTTACAGTATATGTGTTAAAGTATTGTGTTTGTAATCACACTGCAAAGCTAAGTTGTGATGTGCTGACGTGCTGTGCTTGGTTGAAACTGTTAAACTGTTGTAAGAATAAATAGGAGCATTAGAAATATTTTAGATTTCATTACAGATGGAAACAAATATACTTGCAGTGTGACTACACCATGCACAAACGGCTTAGATTACATTAAATTAAAACTATCTGTGTGCTGAATGGACTGCAGTGCACGTTTTAAAAAAAAGGAGAAGTAGACAGCGGGAGTCTGAAGGTCATATTTACTGTAACCAGCCAATGGCGTCCACCGACCACATCTCAGTGACATCATAGAGAACACAAGCCGCAGCCTATAAGAGTCATTTTTAAATAAAGTGACATCACAAACATCATTACATCCCTACTCCCAAAAAAAAGTATTGAAAATCTGTAAAGAAATGGAATGTACAGTTCTGCTGGGCGACAGGATGTTTTCTGTGTTTCGCTGTTTTGTGGTCAGTGTCAGCAGCAGTAAATGTGTTTTCAGGAAAATTTTAGAGAGTGTGAATAATATGTTGATCAGTGTGTTTCCGTGGTCCCTTTCTGTCAGACCGGCTCAAAGAACAAAATGAGACAAACAAGCAGAGGATGTAGAATTGTAACAGCTTGTATTTGTGCTCCGTTCTCATGCTGAGAAATATCAACGGGGGAGGCATGTGCCTGAAAACTGACATGGAGGTCACAGAGGTCAAACAGAATTCACCCCCCAGACACAGGAAGTCACTGCCAGTGCCAGTTAGAAATCACAAACATAAAAAGAAAAAAACAAACAGAATGAAAACAGCGTAGTCATAGAAAACTATGTACAACCAATGGAGCCGTAAACAAACATCGACTTGTGTTTTTGTCACTAAAAGGTCGTCAAACAACCTTTGATCCACTTCTGTACAACGTGATTCATTACAACAGTACAAATTCATCAGGTTATGTATCCTGCCCCATGAGAGAAAAAATAGAATGTGGCAGCCTGTGAGTTGTGTCTCGTCATTGGAATGAAGTCACCCTCCCCCGGCACCCAGTATAAGAGCAAGACGTCCCGAGGTACTCAGAGTACCCTATTCACAAAAGGATGCACATAGCCTACAAGTTAAAAAAGACAAGCTCCTTAGGAAAGACAGCAAGTGCCTACACATGTATTTCAAACCATCCATGAAGAACAATCCATTCCAGAAGAAGAAAAATAGATACAAGTCAGGATTCTCAGTGTGTTTTTCCTGAAAAGCAGAACTAATGTTTGTCCATCTGCTAATGGAGCACCCATCGACCCACCCCCACCCCAACAGCCATCCCACCACCAAATCCAAGTTTGTTACAGCTCAGTCATTTTTTAATTTGTTTATTTTTATTTTCATTACACCCAAGGCAGAATAAAAGTTACTAAAACTTAAGACTTTTACAGTTACAGTGACAAAAACATTTTAAGAGACCCACAATTTAAATTGGACTGCAAAGTAAAAAATAAAAAACAACCTTTTTTCTATTTTTGTAAAATGCCCAGGCATTCTCCAATATTACAAATACTGGTATACTTTTACAGTAAACAAGAAAAATGTAATATATATTCATATATATTTATATATATACTAAAATCCCGTCACCAAAAAAAAAGAAGAAAAAAAAGAAAAGAAACAATATACACATCGCCACTACGGCATTCAGAGAAACTTTAGAAGCAAACCTGAAAAAAAAAAAATACTCCTTTGTTTAAAACACACATACACACAAATATTATTTTACCCTTGTACTTATTTCAATACTGTAAACTTATTTTAAGACAGAGTGCACTAAATTCTTTTTTTAGCTTCTGCATTTCCTGATTTTTGTCGAGTCTCTTCCTTGACTTTTTCTGTGGCTTTTGTCCACTCCTGGAATTTTCTGTTGACGGACAGACTCCTGTCCTTATGAGTGAGGAATTTGATATATATCTATATATATGCTTGTGCCTTTATATGTACATATGCATACATATATACACACACAGACACATTGATATTGTGCTGGGTACTCCTAAACCTAAACTCAGCATTGTTTCATTTGTATTAATTTAAATAATTCTGTTGAGATGTCAAATTACACGTTAACAACAAGTTAACACAATTTTACTTTTTTTCTTGTTCAATTTGATGATTTGTAAAAAGTGTTGCATTTGTCTGAGACAAAAAAAAAACAGGAAGATCATTATTCAAGGCACACTCATGTCAAATTGAAAGGCAGCACAGAAACTGTCCCAAATAAATTATTCTTTTTTTTCTCCTATTTTATAGTGCCAGCATTGGGAAAGCCTTACCTAAAAACCCTGGGCACTTCAGTGTCAGGAGATCCCAAGCTCTAGACCCTTTAGTACCTTTTCTGTCCAGCTCTATGTGTGTGTGTGTGTGTGTGTGTGTGTGTGTGTAATGAATGGAAAAATCATAAAGTGCCGGTCTGTTGTTAAGAACTCTTAATTTGTACATTGACAGCATTCAAACCAGAAAAATTAAAAAGTGCCACAATGAGGGTGAATGGGGCCTAACAAAAACTGGCATTGTGATGTTTAAAAAAACAAAGGGGCATGGAGCG
This sequence comes from Scortum barcoo, assembly GCA_023238725.1. Taxonomy (NCBI): domain Eukaryota; kingdom Metazoa; phylum Chordata; class Actinopteri; order Centrarchiformes; family Terapontidae; genus Scortum; species Scortum barcoo. The sequence continues at coordinate 22,597,887 of CM041539.1, read as the reverse complement.
AACTGATGCTGCTTTTCTTATTATTAGTCTCACTGTTTCAGCACACACTGATATATTTTGACTCTTCTATGCAAAACTGTTCCACAACTAACAATGAAACTTTGAAGGATTCCTATTCCTGAAGAGATGACTTCATCAATCCGATTATACAAGAATAGAATGACTATAACAATACAAGCCAAAATGTATCAGCTTTTAACAACTGTAAGATATTTTAGCACAAAAATGCATAGGGAGATTCTTTGCTATAAATGTTGACAATAAAATCTGATAATTAAATTGAAAATTACATTTTCTGCAGAAATGTATTTAAAGTAGTGGCATCTGCTATGTATGCACATACATTTAACCCTCTCTAAATGAATTCATGTCATAATTAGATTTAGCAGTGACTTTGATAGAAATGAATATAATCACTTAGAAATGAGAATAAAGCCTGGACATTGGTCTGGTAGGGAGGACAGGGGGCAGCAGGGGAAGGATGCTGTAGAGGACACAACTTGCCCTAACTATTTCAGCATATGATGAAATGAATGATGCTTCAGGAAACATAGAAATGAATGTGTAAATAAAGAAAAGTAGTATAGCTCACCCTGAGATGTCCCTGTGCTCAATCTCTTGTCTTGATCTTCTATCTCTATGCATACTTGTCTTGCATGGCTTCATGCTCAGTTTACTCCTAATAAATAATATAGCCTTGATCATATGGCTTCATGCAAAATATAATACATGGATGTATGAATGTAGGTAGGCTGATGGTAAGTGGAGGGGGGAAATGAGGGGTGGTTGTCGTAGCGTTGTTGGGGCTTGGTACTAGGTACCAGTCAGCAGCTGCCTTGTCTAGAATCTGTTTCTTCTGGCTGGTAATGATGTTCTCAGGAGGAGACAGGGTTTATGAACCTTGGGATCCTCTTTGATTTTAGATTTACTGTCAAATATGACATTCAGTGCTACATATCCAATTATATTGACATGTTTTAGAGTCAGTTCATGCTACAATGCCAAAAGATTGTTGTCCGCGTATCGTCATCACACAAAATAGACTAATTCTAACATTCTCAGTTAACGCCACTTTCAAATTGAAGATTAAATTCGGCTTCTCTTCATGAAATCACACGTTTAGCTTAATATACAATTTCCTACAAGCAGCGGCCAAAAAAGATGACTTAAAATGGGTTTTTGTCTTCTAAAAAACTCTCAGGATATCATGTGGGTTTTTAAAAAACAGAGTAAACTCAGAGTAAAACAAAAAGTAAAACATTTTTTAAAAAAATGCCTAAATAAAAATGTACCTGCACATGCCAAAATACAAAATCCAATAAATACAGAAATTATTGCACAGTTAAAGGCTCCACATATGTTAAAACTCAACTGACTGATTGTTTAAAAAGGAACCCCAAATGAGGCAGTTTAGACAGCTTCAATTGGTGTTAAGATCTCTGTTTTCACTTTTTTTTCTCAGTTGGCAGTTTCTTAAAAACACAAAATTAACCCAAAAGTAATATTTCAGAAAAAGAGTATCCAGCTACCCCATTTTGTTTATTTTTTAAGTCAAAGTGTGGCAAAGAGCATGGAAATAGAGAACCTGGTTTAGGTTCTCTCTGCTTGTTCAATTTTGACCTCATTGGTCATCAAATGTTCTCCATGCCACTTTTTCATATGTTTCTCCAGAGTGCTGTACACGCTGAAGGGCATTTGGCAAATGTCACAGCGGTAGACCTCCTTACCAAGCTGGCCATGTGTCTTCATGTGGCGTGTGAGCTTGGAGCTCTGGGCGCAGGCATAGTTGCACAGCTCACACTTGTAGGGCCTCTCGCCAGTGTGACTGCGCCGGTGCACCGTCAGGTTGCTACAGTTCTTGAACACCTTTCCGCAGAATTCACAGGTGTCACACCTCCTGCTGTCCTTGGAGCTGGGTCGGCCTGGACCAGGGCCTCCACCCAGATGAGGAGTGCTACCTCCACTGGCGGTGCCGCTGCGGCCTGACAGGCCGCCATCCAGCAGGTCACCCGGAGGCGTTGAGAACCGCAGGCTGCCATTCTCAGATGAGTGCTCAGAGGAGGTGGCAAAGGGCGATTGTCTGGAGTCAGTGAAGCCTAGGAAAGGGTCTTTGATGAAGTGGCGTGAGGCAGCATAGCCCACCAACCACTGGGAGTAGACATTCTCAGAGGGAATATGGGGTGCTGGGGGAATGTCCAAGTCCTTCTCAATCTTGATCCTCTTATTTGAAGAGTTGGAGAGGCTCGGGCTGGTGATAGGGGTGGGCTTACGGGGAAACAGGCCTGAGAAAGAGTCACCGGAGCCACAGTTCCGGCCATTAATGGTTGTCCTCTCTACCTGCTGGTGGTGATCCATCTCCCCAGCCACTGAGTCCTCATCCCCAGTGTCCCGTTGGCCATCCGAGCATCTCTTGGAGAAGGGCATCCTCTTACGATTGTCAACTATCAAATTATTGTACTGCTGTATAGAGTTGAGCCCTCCACCGTCTACCATCTTGTCAAGGGCAAATGATGACTTCTCCTCTGAAGGAGGTTTAGAGCCATTCTCTCTGTTCCGGTAGAACTCAGATTCCATGCTGAAATTGGATTCTGGTCGACTCTCATTTTCTATTTCCTCTTCCTCCTCCTCCTCCTCCTCTTCATTGCCTTCCCCCTGGAAGTCTCCATCACGATTCTTCATGCCCTCACCTGTGACATCACTGGTGCCAGGCTCTGGGGAGCTAGTGGTGGACAATCCATCATCTGAGCGCCCTGTCAGGGATCCAGCCTTGTGCATGTGGGTCTTCATGTGGCGCTTCAGCTTGCTTGCCTGAGAGCAGGCATGGTCACACAGCTGGCACTTGTATGGTTTTTCTCCAGTATGGCTGCGTCGATGCACCACCAAGTTACTCTGGAACTTAAAGGTCTTACCGCAGAACTCACAGGACTTGATCTTGTTCTGTGTTTGGGGAGGGGTGGTGCTGTTTGGGGGCATTGGCGGTAAAGGAGGAGTGCTCAGAAAGGGTGATTTTGGCCCAGGCTGGAAGGGGTTAGGGTTTAGTAGTCGGTGCATAGGGTTGGCCCTGCTGGGTGACAATGGTGGTGTGGTGCTGTTGGTGTTCCCTGCCAACTCACGTAACCGCCTGGAGAAGTCCATGGACTGGGACTCCATGGCCATGGGCGTTAGCCGCATCACCCTCTCAAAGGCACTGGGGTGCTGGGAGATGAGGCCCATTTCCTCTGCACTAAGGCGTTCTAGCCGATGGGGGTCCAGGTGGTGGCGGGGCGGCGGGCTGACAAATGGAGGCGTGTTGGGGAGGCGGTTCTCCACAAAGCCTGGGGGAGGCTCTCGGAGCAGGGGGCCCGTCATCCTCAGGAGGTGGAAGGGGTTGTTGTCCCCGAGAAAGTTGGTGAGGGGGGACTGCGGTATGGAGTCATTGCCCATGGGTGGAGGCATAGTGATGCGTGGGGTGAGGGCTGTGCTGGAGGGGTTGGACTCCAGGTAAATGCGAATGCCGTGGGTGTTCTGGGCATGCTGAAGCAGGAACCAGGCGCTGGGGAAGGGCTGCTTACATGTGGTACATATGTAGCTGGAAGGCTCATCCCTGCCACCTGCAACACACAGAGAAAGGAATACAGTATTTATCTGAGAACCAACTCCTTTGTACTACTTTCATAGAATTCCATTCAGAGATGGACAAACATATTGAAATGACAAGTATTTCTCAAGCACAAAATGAAAGATGGATTCCTTAGTAAAATCTACTTCATTCATGAATCAAATTGTCATCAACAATGTTGCTTTTTTTAATAATGGCTTATTTGAAGTGCTTAATTTTTTCTTGGCCACAAAGCAGTGAGATGTGATAAGTGTGTATGCTTTATATTCTGCCTAACACCCAGTAGCTGGAAAGGCCTTGGCTCATCATTTTGTCACATAAATGCTACATACCTATCACACTTTTGACAAGTGCACTTTCACAGTCACACTGGATTGGCCCACACTGGATCCATGTTTTAAGAGGTGCTTAATCTCTCACTTGATACAGAGTGGATTTCCTAGTACAAACTGCTGAATTATTACATTGTGAGACTGTGTGTGCCTGCATCTGGGCTTACGTGTACATTAAGCATGACAGTACATGTACATAAATGTGCATGCTTGGAAGTGCGTGTGAGAGCGAATAACTTAAAAATCTTGGGAACCCCTCCAAGCAGAGAGTGTGTAATGTTTGCCGAGTTAGAGATGCCAAAGTCATATTGGTGAAGATGGAGGATGAACAACTTCAAAATTTATTTAAGGAAGACTAATCACACACCAGCAAATAAAGGTCTCAGCTCTTCTGGGAGTGAATTTCTTTTTTAAAAAAAAAATCAGATGAGAGCAAAAAAATAAATGGGCATATTAAGAAAAATTACTTCCAATACACACAGAAAGCAATACATTACAAAATGCAGGAGAGCAAAGTGACGCTGGTTGCACATAAGATAGTTTTAAAATTTTTAGCATTAAAAAGGCAGTTATATCTGTGTGAGCTAATCTGAATAGAAAAATATGTCACAGTTTTCAATATTGTATAACAGAAATAGCTAGAAAATAGAATAATCCCTTTTATCAGCCTTTTAAAAGTCAGACTAGTTTAAGTATTTCCTGGGCAGAAAAGGACCTAAAATTTTGACTTGACTTTGCAAACACACAGACTAAACATCACCTCCTTTAGAGTTCAGGGGGTCAAATTTGTTGTCAATTATAATAAATGAGGTGGAACCACAGAAAAATGTAAATAACTGAAAAAAAACTCTTACTTAACTTACTTTTCCTTGACAAATCAAGCATTGCCTTGCTCTGTTTTGTACTTTTTAAGGACAAATGAATGCTAGTGCTTTTATGTAATACACACACGCAATTCAAAGGGGACTTGTTATACCACCACGGCACAGCCAAGCCAGATCCACGACTAAAGGACACTAAACAGGCTGAGGAGCACTCCTACGGGGATTATACACACACACACACACCGCATACACACAGATAATGGTAATTGTGCTCTTGTTCTTGCTCTCTCGTGTTTATTAAATGAAAGCTCGTTGTCTTGACCTAGTACACTCATTTCAGATACTAGAGGAAACATATGCTGCTGTAATTGTTTCACTTATTTGTGTGTTCATGCTCTTGGCTATTTCTGGCAGGTACACACACGCACACACATACATCAATACCGAAATGTATGCTGTGTACTAATATTGTTTGCATTGTCATATTTATAGATGTGTTTGTATCTGAATGCATTAACCCTAACCCATCTTTTTAAGGAACGCATCTAAGTATCCCCTTCTCTTCCCTGAAGTGCCTGTCTATAAATTTACATCCTTAAAAAATCATTTAAATACATGCATAATAAAAACAATAAATAACCAAATCAATAAACTGTAAATTTATTAAATATGTATGTGGTGTAATATTTAAATCCCACGTGTTTGAATTTTGAAACTCCCTCCAACGATGTTTGCTACAAAATAATTATTTTTAAATACATTTGAAAAAGCCCAATTCATTATCTATATCTTTATCTAACAAAGTCATATTTCTTTTTTTTTCAGCAGAAACGCACACCCAATGCCCCTTTAATAATTTAACATTCAGTAATTCAGTCATTTAATTTCTCTTTATTTGACATGAAACTTTAACACCTAACCTCTTCTCATGAAAACATCTTTCTCCTTTTCTCACTCGTGTGTGTGTGTGGAGGGGGGGATGTTAAGAAGGAAAGGCGAGAGGCGGAACAGCTGTTCACAGTCCTGTAAAGCCTTTTGACTTAATTATAGTGGACAGCACATTCACAGATACACACACACACACACACACACACACAAACACATACAATGAAAATAACAGCTCCCCATGCCTCAGCTTTTGTCTGCACTTTTCTCTCTCTCCGCTCACACACACACACACACACACACAAGCTGTTTTACTACTGAATCTTAAGACCCTGAACACTCCCTGTTTGCTCGACCCGTTGATCCATGAGTAAAAAGTGAAGAGAGAGAAGATCCTCCCTCCATCCTCAGTCTTTCAGCTGAACTTCTCGTCTACAGAGGGGAGGGGGGGCAGCTGATGTTCATTTCTGCCCAACAATTAAGAGCAGAGGGGTGTGCGTGAGTGTGTGTGTGTGAATGAGAGACGAAGAGTGAGACATTGTGTGATTCTGTGCTGAAACTGCATTTCTCTCAGGCCGCAGTGGAAGGAGCGGGTCGTGGTTTTTGTTTGGGGGAAGTGTGTGTGTGTGTGTGTGTGTGTGTGTGTGTGCAGTGTGTGCGTGCCCTCCCGGGGGAAGGGAGTCCAACGCAGATGGCAAATAAAGTATGCAGCCTGAGGCGAGAGCACATTATGCTAATTCTAATGTCAGCTGTACTTTAATATACGACTCTATTTAATCACCCCATTATTTCCTATTTCCATATGAAAAAACAGAGAGAGAGAGCGGCTCATCACTTGATTTGGTAGAATGCAGAGACCCATGTTTTATGTTTTTGTGTGGGACTGAATGAGAAAACACACTATCTCCTCAGCATCTGCATAGATACTTTCTCTGTTTCTCTTTCGCTCTCTCTCTCTCTCTCTGTTTCTGTCTTACATGCACACACACACAATTTGAATTATGGCTCTGTATGTGTATTTACAGTAATTGTGGGCTATGTGTGTGTGTGTGTGTGTGTGTGTGTGTGTGTGTGTGAGGAGAGTATGGCCTCTCCACATTTCTATAAAGGTTGTAGCACTTCACCCTCTCTGTCCCTGACATCCAACCTTCTCTGTAGAAATATTAATGCTGGAATAGTAAATGTCCCCTTACAGATACAGTGAAGCCAAACAGAATAAAGTCCAAGTGCCATGTTAAACTACACCGTTTGCATACTGTATGTTGCATTAGGTACAGTCTTGCCAAAGTCCATCTGTCAGGTTAATCATGCCTCCCTTTTTAACAGATGTTTTCACTTGCAGGAAGGTAAAGTTTTTTTGTGTCCCGTCCTGAGTTGTCAAAAATCCTGTCTTTAAAAGCAGCATGTATGGCACTAATTTGAATCTTATTTAGTCCTTGGCATCTATTTCTGCCAAATTAATAAAATTTAGCAAGGTATTCTATCTTGCACCATAAAGACCTTTTTCACAGCAGAGGAAGTTGTAATTAATAACACCAATCTATTTTATCAAAATGATACGTTTTAGGTTAAAGTTAAGGTCAAGATGTACTGAGAATTCTGATGTTGCAAATATGTGTAATTAAGTGCAAAAAAACTGTGAAACATCAGAGTGAATCCTTTGGATAGAAAGCAGAAGGGATAGAGGGAAAGAAAACCCAACATTAAGACGGCAGACGAAGAGGAAGATGAAGGAAGCAGTGTTAACACAACACACATCAGCCTCCAGACAGCGAGCTAACAGCTACCATTAGCACGGCTTTCAAAACATTTCAGCTAAATACAGATTATACAGCTCATGTGAAATAGGCTTTGTTGTAACTTCAGTCAAAAGTTTCTAATTAAACCACAAAAAAACAGATTTGTAAGACTATTGAGATAAAACTGGCCGTGATGTTACTTGTTGCTGAAGTCGTGTTTATATTCAGATACATTGGTGTCTGTATTTTGGAGGCTTTTAACACTATTGATATTTTTTTGGGTCATCATTGGTGTCATTAATGGTAACAAAGCATTAGAAAGCTACTTGTTTTAATAAATTCAAATTTATCTCTATTTGTTATATTTTTCAATTTCAAACACAATATAGCAGGCAACTCTTTGAAACCATCGGATTTTAATGGAAATACTGGAAATACAAGAACGTATGGTCATTTTTTAAGTTTTAAATTTGATGTAAATCATATAAATACATTGTCATCTTTGCAAGAAATTGATTCTAAATTATCAAATAATTTATTTATGATGACTAGTATCCATTGATTTTAAGCCACAGAAGCAGCAGCATCCCAGAGGACATCAGGAAAAGAGCAAAACTAGTTAAAAAACAAACAAAAAAAGTAACATAACGGTGCTGAAAAAATGAAGAGACTTAACATCAGTCTGTCAGTGGGAGACTCAAAACCATTATTCTACATACAGTTCTCTCTCTGTCTCTGGTGCTGAAAGCCTTTTTCTCTCTATCAGTTGAAGTGCGGTCTGGCCCCATGCCTGTGTTTTGTTTGGCTCACACTCACACACACACACACACACACACACACATTTACACACACACTTACACATTGGTAGCAACACAACCTGTTTGGACAAGTCTGAGAGAAAAGGAAAATATGTGCTGTCATGGATAATAAAAGTTGTATTCTTTTTTTATATCCCATTTCTTAAAAAGGGTTGATAATTTTACATACACACACGCACGTACACACACATTTTGAAAGCTGAAGTCGATGCTGAGAAGAAAATGTGATAATTTGCAACATTATAAATACTGCAGCAGTCTGATCTGTGTGTGTGTGTTTTCGTGTATACATCCTTCTCTGGGCATGTTTTTTATCAAGACACTACATGGTATAGTGTGTGTGCGTGCGTGTGTGTCCTCCAGCAGCAGCCATATGGAGGAGAAACCATACACAGTGACAAATACGCTGTCTTCCACGCCTCCATCCATCTCTCCATCCCTCCATCCTTTCACAGCACTAGCTCCTAGGTGTCCTCTGCTTTTTTCCTCCCTGGTTCGGTTTCACACAGTATAAAAGTCTCATTACTGACTGATTCCAGTTTTCACTATGATTCAATTTGCCATAATTACTGCGGCTGCGGCTAATAAAAAAGGGAAGAGAGGGAACGGCTAGAAATCGGTGCGAAGGTCAACTGGCAGTTAGCAGCGTTCATTTTCATCTCAGTGTATTCATCTGGGGCGGCTAATGGCCCAATTTTCTCCCCCTCGCTCCTCAATAAATATTGCTGGAATTACAGGTTAAATAGCTAAATTAAATCACAGCTATTACAGATGAGGGAGGGAGGAAGGGAGAAACAGAGAGAGGAGGAGAGAGGGAGTCAAATCTGTACAATTACAGAGGAAGCCCAGATCACCGCAAAGTGTGCGATTAATGTAGCGAGTGTCGGAGGCGCGCTGTCGGATTATTGCGTCAAATTATTACATACATCATTTTTCTCTGCGGCCGGCGGACAAACACTGAGAGAGAGTGGACTGTGAAAAGCACAGCAGAGTTAAACTGACTCATCTTCAGCTCCACGCGCATGGATGCTTTTACACTCAGTTCATATGTTATGTCCTCTCTAAGTGGTTTATTGTTTTTTAATCATACAGACAAACTGTGCGCTGAGTTTCATCACAGGGAACGTGGTTATACGGTGTGTAAAACCTTTTTTCACTGAACTTTACCACACCAGAGTTAGAAAGCTGGGCCAAACCTACATGGTGTGCTGAGGTAAGTGATGATGAAATATACTTAAGTCGAGGTTCACCTACTAGGTTTACACAGAAAATTTAGTGTAAGTGTCCTATCTCAGAAAAATATAAGATCACATCACCATGATATGGTAACACTGAATAATTACCCAGTGCTAAGGTGCACCACCCCTGACGACTAAACACTTGAGGTTTGATAGTTTAGTAACTATAAGCAGCTCCTTACTCAACAAACGTGCAGGCTGTTTTTCTCCTCTACTGTAAGTCTTCTTGTGAAATACTAGAGTTTTACCTCCTCAGGAATAAAAGGAATGTAGCCGTTTGGCTGGACTGGTAAAACCGGTGATGAGGGGCTGTGAGTGGGCACTGCTTGACTTTAAAGGCTCACACAGGTTTGGACGTGCAGAGAGGTGTCCAGGTGTGACCACAGCTCTCACTCTGATTCATCTGGGAGCGTCTCTCTCTCTCTCTCTCTCGTTCCTCCGTCAGCATTACATTTCATCCCTCTGGTTAGTGTAGTACTGTACTCTCCTCCCCCTGTGTCCCTCCACCTTGATCTCTCAATTAAGGAGGCTTACAAACGCTGTCCTGTACAGTAGCCTCCCTCCGTCCAATCAAAAGTGGATTAGGGACCCGAGCTGGTTTGCATACAGGAAGTGCAGCAGCAGAACAGGTCTTGATGTAAGGGGGCCAATGTCAGCGCCGAGGTATTTACATACGGAACAGAGCTGACATGAGCCAAGGGTACAAAGAGTCTGTGTCTGTATGTGTGTGTGTGTGTATATGTGTGTTTGTGTGTGTGTGCGCTCCCTCTTGGCCTTTCTTCGTCATGCTTGTAAAAAGTTTCCTGACGTTTTTTTTTTTTGCATTATTAAGCTTAGCAGCATCATTAACATGTATATGATCTCAAGGTGCACCCCCCCCCAACCAGATACACACACACACACACACACACACACACGCACACATACATACACACACCGTGGCACAGTGCCTCACCTTGCATGTCTAATGTCTTGTTTATCGCTATCAAAGCACAGCAACAATTACATGCAAATCAGATGTGTGCGCGTGTGTATCCATCTCTGCACACACACACTCCTCCGTGTCAATACACTGCACATACATCCGCACAACAGTAAGAAGTAGAGGAATGTTTTTTCCTTTTCTGCTTGTGGAGAGTTAAGAAGTGTTTATTCGGTGCGTGTGTCTCCTCCTAATGAGATCATTTCAAAAAGTGGAGCTTATTTGGAGCCGAGTTCCCAGTATTCTTTAAGTAGTCTGTTAGTTTTGAATGAAGTGGTTTGAGAGCAGGGTTTTAACGTCATCCAACAGGCTTTTTAAATTGGCTTTAATAGCTCGCGACTAAAATCACTACAGGACCACACAGTAGCAGCTTTAATTAAATTGCCCTAACTGTACGGAAATTAAAATCTCACACTTTTGCTCTGACAGCGGAGTCGGTATAGGCTTTATCTGTTGCGTCTGAGTCTGTGATTCACTACCACTACTTCACAGCTCCCAAAGCTCCGGTCGGCCAGACTAAAGCCTCCTTCTGGGGAAACTGAGTCATCTCTGAGCTCAGCTCACCACAGATGCTGTTGGCTAAAGACCAAGAGGCAAACCCCAAACTCTTGCTGCTATGCAGGCTGTTACTGTCAGCCTACATGCCACGAGCTGGGTTCCCATCCAAGGTTTGTTCTATTTTTTTTTTCTTTTTGTGAATTATGATGTGTCGACAGAGAAAAGCTGAATGGAAAATTCAGTATTTGGTTTTGAAAAATTGTGTGCTCATTTTAAGTAGAGATTCTAATCCAGACGTTGGCTGCAACAATAGCAGGACACATAGGGTCAAACAGAGATGACATTAAACAGCAGAGGTTACAGCTCAAATGTCCTAAAGATAACATTAGAAGAGAGTGTGGGTGGATAAGATGGATAAGACACCAACAGTTTACATATTGATCCTGATTATCATGCCATTTTTTTTGCTAAAAAGTCATTGTTACCTTAAGGGTTCAAAGTCCAATAGCAAGTGATATAGTAGTAGCAAACCTCTGGAACACATTTTACTTTCTCAGAGGAAAAAACGTATATGGAAAACTGCACTGGGCCATAGGAGCTTTGATTTGATAGCTCTCTTAAAAGTGGTGAAGTTTGCATCAAATTTAAAATTTCAGGAAAATTTAAAATGTAATCTTTCCTGGAACAGGAAGATGACATGCCCATTCTCACCTTAGAAGAAAATGCTTAGCTGGTTGGCTGTCAGTGAGTACACCAGCCAACCTATTTTAACCACTTAAAAAGAAGTAGACGTGGGTGTCAGTTCAATGGTCTGCAACAAGGCTAGAAATTTCTGTCATGAGTGTAGAATTCTGGGACATTTCTTCCCCAGGAATCGGCAAAGGACACCCGCTTAACTCACATTTTAATTTGAGCAACATCAAACTTTTAAGTTTTCATGAAACTGACTTGACAGTTGGGTGGAAACAAAGCCTATGTTGTGTCCTGCAGAGCCGGTTGATCTCAACAGGACTAACCCAGATAAAAACGTTAACAGGTAGCGTCTAAAGAATCAACACGAGCTGCATTTATTTTTATTTTCCCTCTCTCTCTAACTCTCTGTCCTTTACTCTCTCTCTTTCCGAGTCTATGCAACCGTCTTTCATCCTAGCATGTGCTGAACTTTAGCATTACCCCATCTTCTCTGCATGTTATCCAGCCAACAAAGGATTATCATTGTGCAAGGTGTGTCTGTACGTGTGTGTATACAACCCCTGACAGTCATGGCAAGACAAGAGGGGGAGGGAAGGGGCTTTGGCATTCTTATGTTGTGAATTTTAAAGGAAGGCTTAGCTGATCATAGCCAAATTAGAGTGCATTTAGCTCATTAGGGGAGTGGAGGAGCAGCAGGAAGAGGAAGAAGAGGAACTCAGAGTATCTCACACAACATGACAAGAAACAAGTCGTCCTTAGTGCTGTAGTCAAAATTAGGATTTGGGATGCAATCCAAAACAAACTACAGCAGCGTGTGTGTGTGTGTGTGTGTGCCCTGTTAACAAATTAGAGGGATTACCAGAAGAGAGTGCCAGAGCATACCAGCTAATCCCACACACTGGCCCGCACCACTGCACCTGGGGAGTGTGTGTGTACATGTATGTGTGTATGTGAGGGGTGTGGTGGCAAGAGGCTCTGTGGGGGCAACGTCTTCCCCCAGACACACCCCCCCAGTGCCAGTGGCCCCCTTAATCCTGGACATACACAAACACACCATGCAGGATGCACCTGGTACATGTCACTCGTAGCGTGTGTGTGTGGACGATGACACGGTGCAGCTCAGGTGCGTGAAGGGTAAAGGGGCCTTTGATTGTAGCTTCAAGGGTATCTTGCAAAATAAGCAAAACTGGTTGTTTGTAGAGAGCGCTTACAAGGTGTAACCAATTCAAGTGTGTATGGAGTTTTGCAACTCTGATGTTAAAAACACTTTGCAAGCTGAGGTTGGTGACAATCCAATGAAGAAATGAAGGGCCTGTCTGTGGACCCACCTTCGCCTGGAGCTGCTTTTCATGTTCCAGGTGAGGCTGTTTTGTTCCACACCAGCAACCCTGGAAATGCCTTCATTATGGACCATTCTCCACCTCACTGTATATGTCCAATGCCGATGGTTTGTGCCAGTGCAGGAATGGCTGTTGTGGGTAAGCAAGTAGTGTGTCTGACTTTGTCGCAGGAGACTAGAGTTCATGATGAGAAACCTACAAATAATACGTGCCATCATTTTTTCACCCTAACCATAATCTTTTACTTTACCATAACCAGGCCATACACAAATGTTGTAGAAAGCAACAATTTAAAAAATATTGCATTCTCTGCATTCTTGTCAGGTAATCGAGCTTCAGTGCTCCCGTACACAAAGTTGCTCCTTATCCTTATCACATAGGAGTGTAATGAATCTGTTCAATAAAAGCATCTTTTACATCCATAATACTCTCTGTAACATCACGGCACCTGTGTTTTGGTTAAGGTTAGGGAATGATTATGCATGCGAATGTAAACTGTGATCAGGATATCATATTTATTTATAGCTTAAAAATACTTTAAATACTACTAATATTTTGAAGGGGAAAAAAAAGATACCAAACTGATGTGATTTAGAAATGCTATATTCTGACATATTATACAGCATATTTTGTAGAGTGTAATATTTGTAACCCTAGCAGGTTCTGAAATGATAACAAACATTTTAATTGTGTCATTTAATGTAATAGTGGGAAATCAGATTGCTTATCAGATTGCTAAGACATGCAGACCCTGTAGATGAAAACATTTGGTGGAATAAACACAGCATATGGAAGGAGAGCCTGACTGTGATTTATTTCAATGGCAGAATGTTTAAGATCAGTCCCTTATTGGATGTGCTGAGGCAGATCTTCAGTGTTCAGTACCCTGCAAGGACGGCTCCTCTACGGAGACTCAAAGTGTTTTTGTCTTTTGAGGTTTAGTCATTGACATGTTGTCAGGTGAAGCGTTGGCTTGGTCTCTGTAGCCACAATAGAGAAACTCTGCCATGAGCCTGATTTGACCGGGACAGCGATCCAACACATTTTTGGATCCCTCTCTCTCTCTACGTCTCCCTGTCACCTGTCCCATCCAAATCCTCTCCCTCCTCCCCTCCCGTTATATAAAGCTGGTCCAAACTGCACATTGCCAAGTGTGAGTCTCCTGGCTCACACCACACACACACACACACACACACCAGAGCCCCATCCCAGACTACGATGTAGCAGTGCCCCTCCTGTCTGAATGAGACATATTACAGCACTGCCTGACACCGGCGTCAAGAAGAAAAGATGTCTCTCTTTCTCCCTCTGCTGTTCCTGCACCTCTCTCTCTCTCGCTCCACCACTGAACCAGACACAGTTGAGTGTAATCCTAGATTTATGAATTCAACATTATGCCCTCTGATCAGCTTCACCTTTTCAACTTTCAGAGTGAAGCAGAGATCTTTTCTTGTAAATGTAACCTTTAGCGGCTATTTAAATATCCTCCTCCCTATAAAAACGTCTGAATAAAAGAAGATATATCTGAGTTGGCTAACTTCACCTGTGGAGACAGAAGTAGAAAGAAACGGTTTGCTGGGGTGGAGATGAGGCAGGGGAGGGAGAGGGGGGTGAAAATGAAGGAGTGTAGCCTGTGGTCTGAGTGTTATGGTCAGACTCCACTTGTTTATACAGAAATGGCAGCGAGAAGTAGGAGCGGGGAGGGAGTGGGAGTTGGAAGGGGGGTGGGGGGGCAGGTCGAGGACGAGAGCAGATCCAGACCAGATGGAGGTTAGAGGAGGGCACGGATGGAGGGATGGAGGGAGGGATGAGGGGACAGGTCTGTGCTGGAGGTCCTTATAAGGCCTGGATGACTGGAGAGCTCTGGAAAGGCAGCAGAGCAGCTGCAGAAAGATATACCTGCAGGCAGGGACAGTGCAGGGGGGCCACCTCAAGTTTGTTCAAACAACAGTTGAATTTGAAGCGTTTAACACTTTCTTTTTCATCATATAATCTCACATTACACTGTTGTATTATTCTCCTTTGATAATAATATTATGGGGGATTTCTGGTTTATTCCAGCCTGTGTCTTACAACAAATACTGTAGGCCAAAGAAAGTGTTTGGCTATTTTTTGCCATTACCACCTAAATTCATTTAGGCTAACCTGGAGATTTAAAGGCTGTCTCATCATCTGACTCGTGTTTGCCAGATATCAGTGATTGATTTCATACATTATTATTATTACCAAACTACAAATATAAACTAATAAAAGGGAATTATCTGTTAGGCCATACTTCTGATTTTACAAACACTCAGGTCAACCTTAAGGAATTGATTAATTCATTTAACTGTTCAATTACACATCGTATAATGGTTTTGAATGTGCTGTCTGATGGAGAAGAGTTGAAATACTTTAGTTAAGAAAAACAATTGCAGATTTTTTTCCCAGTGATTTTTTTCTTATTTTGAATAATATACATGATGAAATATTTTGTTTATATTATTCATTGTTATTTTTGCCTAAATGCAAAGATAGCAGCTATAAAAATATCATTATCATTTTAAAAAAAATTGCACTGTGTAAAAACCTGGAAAAAACAGTGAGGAGATGACCTCAGTGTCCTGGTAGCTATGATCACTGACTGGAGATCATCCCTCTCTCATACCTTCTTGTTTCAGTCTGTACCTTTGAGCACGCTTTTAACACACACAACTTTTTAGACAGTCAGACTGGTTCACTGTCAGTCAGACAGCCGGCTCTACCACTTATCTATCCAGCTGTCAACAAATCTGGCTCATGGAGGAGCTGACATTATGTGCTGAGCGTTAACAGTGGTTAACAGCTGCATGGTACACTGGCTCATGTTTCACTATGACCTCAATTACTAAACTGACCTACAGAAAACCAAATCCATAATTTTCATCTACAGTTGTATATTTATATATTTATAATTGTTTATGCCCAGTTTATTCTTCTATTGCTACTGTTAATTCTCAGTTATGATCTTTATTCCTCAGAGGAAAGCACAGGAGAAAGGAAAGGAGCTCCTCTGTACTCCTGCTGTCTCCACACTAACTGGAAGCAGGCCTGCTCCCATAACCACTCCAATCTGTTTTCATTTGCTGAGCCTCATGCCATCACATGCACACACACACACACACACACACACAGTCTGAAGCATAGTCTAGCATGGCTGCCCCATCTCTTAAAGGAGAAATGCACTGGTTTCATTTCTTTTTCAAACAACAGCCCCATTGTCACAGAGCGGGTAGTACAACACTGTCGTACATATTCCCCAAACCAAAACCCGGGGAAGATTACGGAAAACAGATTACAGGTTATATTCTAGGATAACGGCGCACACTGTCACACGCGCCACATCCTGCAACTGTAACACACGTTGACATGCAGCTGCATCCTGCAACATGCTACAGTGTGCAGCCGTGCTCCCCGACGTGCTGGGACATGCTGCAACATGATGCGACACGGGCCGGCGCTGCAGCATGCTCAGACAAGTCTGAGCAGCCTCGGTCACACCTGGATGTTTCCTCTGCAAAATAAGACAGCGTAATAGGCAAAAATGAGAAGGCTGCAAAAAGAAGGGAGAAATAAAGTGCTGGACAAAGAGGAACGAGAAAAACTGGAAAAACCTCTTTGTCATATGAGGACATGACTTTGCGAGAGGGCTGGAAGGAGGGAGCGTGGTAGAGCCTCATAGTCATAGCTCAGCGGTCATACAGCAGCCAAACACAACAAAGACGTGAAGAGAAAGTGGGGAAAGACATGATGATGAGTGAGGGTGGGAAAGAATGCTTTTAACTCATCTCTTAGACATCAGTTAGAGTATTTTGGCTCCAAAGAAATTAAGCCTGGCTGATCTGCGGGTTCACCTCTAACAGCCATTTTTCACTGCAAAAACTTTTTTAGGAACTCAGGAACTTGCCTGCATCTCAACCCGAGAAACCTAGACTCAGATTTGGTTCCTGAAAGTAGCACATTGGAATCAAAGTTCTCTTAAGGTTTTGTTAGTGATATTTCAAAAGCTCTTCTTCCAGTGGGTGAGTACCTTTCTATAGTGTTCTTGTTGAGTTTCTGGTATGGACCATGTATCCCACTGAGGCTTTGTGGAACTATTCTAACCAGTAGTGCAAACTGCAAGACAACTCCAACCTGTATGCTACGTTCATTTAGCCATGAGAAATTCTTTTTACTGTTATTGATGTTTGAACAACAATTAAAAAGTTTTTTTTTTTTTTAAGATTAAAAAATCATCTTACACAATTGAAAAAAAGTCACTTTAAGCCCATAAGCCCTTATGTGCTGAATATGTGTGGTTCCTCAGGGATACAAACCAAAATGCACTAAAGGACTTTTAGTTCTTGAGTTCAGTTCCTTTGTGCCTTGGACTGTTTGTTAGCAATCTATCTGAGGTGTGTTTTTGTACTTGTGCTTGATGGGGAGAAGGAGGAAGACAATCACAGCAGTGTCTGAAATCCCTACAGTAGGTAGGTGGTCTAAATATATAAATATATTAATAATCCTTCGGCACGCAAGATCCACCGCTCTCTTTCTTTCTGTCTGTTTGAAGAACTTATATGTCATAAAGACACACACACACACACACACACACACAGACAGGAGTGTGGCTCCTGCCAGTGTTCCTGCTCGGTTGGTCATTAGACTCAAGCTCTGACCATTTAGGTCAAGGCATCTGCTGCTGGATCCACTCTGCTCTGAGTGTCCTTGTGTGTGTGTGTGTGTGTGTGTGTGCAGTGTGTGTGTATGTGTGTGTGCGCTTTGTTGAGCTGTTGTAGTCAAGCTCACATCAAGCTACTCTCTGGATGCACTGATCTGATTCCCTTTCCTAGCGAGACTCCTCACCACAGCCAGGCAGATGGTGGTGCTGTGCGAGCCGGTCACACTTTATCCACTGACCAATCTTAGCTGGGCTGGTGAAGAAAACCTTTCGGATCCTGCGGTTGTTATGAATGCCTGCATGGGTGGGCGTATAGCACTGCAGTGTACCAAAGCACCTTGATGACATAATAATGTGCTGTGGGGCAGGGGAGAAAAACAATGGAGAAACCCTCTGGTGATTAAGCAGCCTTAGACAGGGAGAGAGAAAACATTGCGCCCGCCAACCTGCAATTTCCTCCCAGGTAAGCTTTTTATCTGCATGCCTTCAAGTGGTGCCAGAGGGGCAGTTAAGGGATCCTATGGTTGGCCAGGAGTGTCGCTAAATGGGCCAAAAATTTCGCTGTGTGTCATGCACAGGGTAAAATGTGTGTGCAGACACTTTGTCACAGCACACGAGCATTCGTGGTCAGGGAAGTGGGAGCATGTGAAGGTGTAAGCCAGTACTCGGTGTGTTTTCAGTAATGCAACACATGAAGTGAGCAGGTTATGTGCAGCTTTAATTTCAAAAGTCTCGCTCCATCTTTCCCAGTGCATAAAGGAGAGAGAAGAAGACGAGGATCTGCCTGTTTGCAATCAGAGGGGTTGTACTGCCAGTTGCTGGCCCTCAGCCAGCATTGTTTACTTGGCCAACCCCCAACCTCGCTCAGAATGGCAAATTACCCCAGCGATGGGCAATTTTAGTTTAACCAACAGGTAGAAAAGACTGTTCCCACATGGCAAGGCCCCCGATCCACAGACACATGCTCTAACTACCTAAATAACAAAGTAGATATCATTTAAATGCATTATTTGCTTTCCTGGGAAACAGGACAGAGGTTGCTTTCTCAGGAGAAAAACTACGCATGTTATTGATTTATTTACAGATGGAAAAAAAGAAAGACGGCAGCAGCCCAGCTTCTCTCCTCCGGCCCTCTTTTTGTTATCTGTGATGTTGCCCAGAGAAATCAATAGAACAACTGTAGCTAGCAAGCTTTGTTTATCTTTTCCTCTAAGTGAATAATTCAGGGGTGTCAGCGGGGGTGAGGCAAAGCTTTGATACAAACGAAAGGGTTTGGTGTTCAAGGGGGAAATCTAACCCCCTCCTTATCCCGCTCCTCTTCCCTCAAAAGTCTCGGGGAGATGAGAGATGCTGAAAGCAGCTAAAAGTCTGGTTGTGGGTGAAAGGCGGAGAGAGGCCGCTGCTCTGGTTTTACTGCACCGCCACCATGAATGTCCCTCACACCAAATAAATGGATGAATATGAGCACTGAAGACAGCAACATCTGCTAAATATTGGGTGAAGGGAAAAGCCAGTAAAAGTTGATCGGGCTTCAGCGGTGGAAGGGTGGTGTAAATGTTTTTAAGAGCTGGTAAAAGAGTTCAAGGGGCAGCTCCGACTTTGTGCTAAGACTTTGTTTTGAGGGCACTAAAGGAGGTGGAAACGGGTGCCAGGGGGTTTGATTGAAACAGTGTCTTCCACACACATCTAAGGGCAAAAGAGTTTCTAGATGTCCCGAATAACCACCCTAAGAGCAGAAGCAAAAACCCTGCCTTCACTGAGAGGGGCGAGACGCGATAATTATGGATAATTAGGGATAACAGTGTACATTTTCAAACAGGCTCTTCCCAAAGGTACTCGTGGTGTTGCATTCATTTGTACATACAAACCACGATGTAGTTGTACAAGAATTAAATAAAGGAGCCCAATTACAATGTGAAGTGGGTGCGCTTGTTTCATAAAGTTCCAAAGGAAATTGCATTTTGCAGCGTTGTAAAGGTGTTTGTGGAGAAGATTTGCTGAATGATACAATATGCACTACATGCAATACACTGGTATAAAGGGGTTAAATGGGGTGTAGGGTGGTACTGAGTCCTCCAGGCTTTTAAAGCTAAAAAAAGGATACTACGGGTCTTTTTAAGGAGTTTTAAATGATGAGAGCTATAACAAAACGTCTGCTGTTTCTATGACATGACACAAACAGGGAGGGTTTAAATTGCTGTTGTTTCATAAGCTCTGATTGCGAGCCGTCCATCCTCGTGTGGAGCCCGCGCGGTGCTAGCATGTGAAACTGGGGAGACTTAAACCCTCCTAAACAAGGGGATCAACATGTATTTGTCAGGCTGTGCCACCCTCGGCTGCATGCACGTACACGCACACACACCCACACATGTGCACGACAAGGCAGCAAACATTTCCAGCGAAGTCACTAAACCTCGGTGTCCCACCTTCGCCACGGACACACAAAAGCCCTCAGTCCCTTGTAATTGAGGTTTAAATCCTTTCCTAACATCCCTCCATCCCTCACTCTTCACCAAACATGGATTGCGCCGACACAGGGCCCCTAATCCTTCCCAGTTTAACCAAGTGAGAAATTAGCTTTTGTTAAGTGGTGATTTGGCCGGTGCTAAACGCCAACAGCCCATTGTAGAGGAGAGGGGCAGTTATGAGTCCCCCCAACGCAGCAAAATACTGTGGTAATCCCATCCTGTCCGTGCGGCCGGGCTGGAGCTGCTGCTGCCTGCTATTGTGTAGTGACAATATTGTCAAGTTATTTTTAGTCAAGAGCTGTGTCTCCCTGTTTTGTCCAGAGACGTTTTGAAGCATCAACATGTCAGCTTGGCAAGGAGGGCTTACCGTATGCATTACCTATTTCTGACGCGTCTTTCTCAGCATCTACAGCCCCCCCCCTTTACCGACATCTCCGACTTTAAATCAAATCTTGTATGCAGAGTTGTAGTGAAAGCCACCAGTGTCAGGTTGATAGACGACACAAGGAACGGCTGCGGATTCAGATCCTCAAAGCCGGTGAGAAAGAGCAGGCTGTTCTGGCAGGAGGAGACAAGACAAAGCACAGCGTTGTCTCTGGGACTCAGCGGGGAGAAACTTGGTCTCAATCCGAGCAAAATTCAGGAGTTAATTCAGAGAAGTCTGCAATGGCAGGGTGTTATGCTGGAAGGCAGGAGATATTTTCAGGCAATAAAAAAAAGGCAGAAGACCAAAGAGCTGCTAGAGAGAGAGTTGGCGATGGCCAGCGTGCCAAACATTTTTTATGGCCAATCCAAGGCCAGATGACTGTCAAGTTTATTCCCCCGCTGTGGCAGGAAGATACCACAGTTGTGTGGACAGAGTTAAGACCCAGAGAGTGTGATGTCTTTATGTGGAACACTGTAACTCTTTGCACCCTTGTTCATACAGGACACAATGTGGCAAAGTTCAGTCAAAAAAGTATTCTTTTTTTTGTCTCCATTGTTGGTGCTAACTGGTCCATTGGACAGTGGATATGATGTATCTTCTGCTAACCACCCAGTGCTTCTTTTATTTATTCTGTTCTAAGTGGACCTTCCTGTTCAGAGAAAACACCTTCCGGACTCCAGGAACTGAGGTTGACAAATACACTCTTTTTCTCTCTTTTAATTCTTCATTTTTACCGTTCATGTCTTCTGTACATATGCACAAATTCCTGTACACTTAATGCACTTTGCTTACTTTTTATTTAAATTGTTACAAGCCTACCTCTATTTAAGCATTTTCAAACCGTGTGAGCTTGTGAATAAAGCAACATCTAATTCCTTGTCCTCCTTTCAATGTCTTTGTTTAATCTTAATACTTTTTAGGCACTGAAGAAATAAAATTACCAAATAACTGCATTTAGAAAAATTTTAAAACTAAAGGCAAGTCTAAAGAAATAAGTGCAATCTTATCTCAGAAATTTTACATTTATGTACAGATCACAGCAAGTATGTCTGTTTGTTATTACAAATATAAGCCTTGTATGTAATTAGTGCCAGAAAATTCACACCTTCTTATTAATTACTAATTCTGTATTCATTATCATTGTTACTGTGTCATAAAAGTGTGCATCTAAGCTTTGATATAGGTTGACTTGTGTTGCATATATCAGAGATAGAGCGCAATAAAACACATTTATTTATACATAAATATTATGAATTATTACTTTAACTACAGATGGGATATTTTCTAAATATGCCAGAATGTGACACTCATTCTCTCACTAACTATAAACCTCCAGTGTGTTGAGGTTCAGAGTAAATGTGTCGGACACAAGACTCGATCTGCTTCAAAAGACTTTTTCACAAATGACCCCTGATATACTCACTTACAGACATTGCACGTACACAGACCTATGTAATGTACACACACACACACACACACACACACACACACACCTGACCATAAACAATGCAGCATAAATGTGCTTATCATAAATTTTCTTCAAAAAAAAATTGTGGTATAAACACATCCACATGTTCCAAACTGACACTAAAATAAAGGTGCACACACACACACAAAGGCAGTTTCTCTGTAAACACAGACCGCAGCCTACGTAGTGTACAAAGGAATTCAGAATGAGTGCAAGGTGCAGCCTTTCCTGGAGGGCCTGCGTCCTGAAATATCATCAGTGGTGAGTCCAGATGAATGCAGAGGGAAGTGTAGCTTTGCATCCAGCCATTGTCACCTGCACAAAGCAGCCCAATCAGCCTCCTCCAGCCTTTCTCCTCTCTCTATTCACTTTCACATACTACCTGCCTGACAACAGCTCCTCGCTCAGGGACACAATTGGAAACAAACTACACCTAGTGCTTTATCGTCTGATCTGATCTCTCGGAGTCACAAAAGCCAACACGCTATATGAAAGCCTCTCCCATCGACAGAGGGATTATTCACCAAGGAACCTATATGTTATTCAGAGATGAACTCAGTATAGCTACAGCTTATTACGACTCATGTATAATTCCATAATATGATTGATGATGTTCTCTGTACATGTGGCATCTATTGCACGTCTGTCCGTCCCAGGGAGAGGGATCCCTCATCTGTGGCTCTTCCTCAGGTTTCTTCTTTTTCCCATAAAGGGTTTTTTGAAGTTTTTCCTGACTCGGTTCGAGGGTCTAAGGACAGAGGGTGTCACAACTGTGCAGATTGTAAAGCCCTCCGAGGCAAACAATGTTTGTGATTTTGGGCTCTAAATAAATAAATTTGAATTTTGAATTTGATTACGTTTCCCTCAGAGCGATCATGACACCTCTGATGACTCTGAATACAAGCTCTATTAGACTGATTAAACAACACTGTCTCTGAACTTTAATTCAGAAACTGTTTCACTTTTATCTATTTTACTGAAACTGAAAATGTCTTTTTTAGCTGAATGTGTGTAGATTTTCACAGATCAAAGGTTGATATGCCACTGATCTCGATGAGCAAGCTCATGCTGTTCAGCACAGGATCTTTAGGTGTTGAATGAAACTACAATACAAACAACAGCGAGTTACAAGTTGAATTAACGGATTTCATGCTTCTAGTTTTATTCTACAAAGCAGAGGTGCTGCTGTGCATCATTTAGTGAGAGTTACCCGCAGAACATGTTTCATTTCTTCACAAAGACACAAAATCTCTTTAAAAGGACTTCACCTCTCTAAATTAAATTAAACAGAGGAACCAGTTCAAAACCTAATATTTTCTACTTTACTTTGGTTTGTACATTCTACCAACTGTCTGCTTTTACAACAGTTTTAGTAAGTTAACAGAGGGAAAAGAAGCAGTTAATCATGGTTGAACTGATGAACTTACAGACGTAAAGACTTCAGCCTGGCTGACAGATGATCAGTGGGACATGCAGAGCAGAACACAAACCTCTCATGAGCTCTTACCTCTAAAAATGGAGAGCAAACAAGCAAAAAAGAGGAATCTTTCTCCACGGCTGCCTGTGATTCATGTCTATCTTATTGGAAATGCCGTTGCGTTGGCTGGCGCCCCGCACTCTCCATGCTGCTAATAGCTTCTGGCTTTAATTCTGTTGTTACGTTCGAATGAATCACAGACCACCAAGAAAAACCACACACATTTTCTCTCCTTTTCACCAGAACTCTCCGTTTCACAGATTTTTGTGCATCTAAGAAAAAAAAATACATGACACATACATTCACAGCCCTGTGCCAGAACCACGAGCAAAAGGCCAAAAAAAAAATCCATGAATAAATGCCTGAACTCTGGAGGGACCATGAAGAAACTCTTTAACTGGGTTTAGCAGGAGGTTTGTTAAACCTGATCGTCCCTGTGGGGAATTCAAATGAGCCAATCCTTGAGGGAAAAGCTTTAAATAAATGGAAAGCTTCTAAAATCAACCTTCGTTCACTCGGATGCCATTTTCATCAAAGAAAAGCAGATTTTCCAAAGCTATTAAAAGGCAAACAGCAAAGTAGACGTCATGTCTCAGTAGCTGCTAAACCAAGTGCTTCTCAAAGGGTCTAGGGACTTCTGAGAGTCCTCCAGAGGTACAATACAATATGATATGAATCACATGGCAGCAAATTTGATCACATGTGGCTCTGTTTAGGAGTGTTGTATGAAAAATGTAGAAAAAATAAATAAATAAAAAGTCTGCTACCACATTCAACCGCACACATGCAAAAATAGAAATTTCCAAGAAGGAAACCTGTTCTTATTAGAACCAAAAAGCATTTATACAATGTTGTGAATATTATCCAGTCTTGATCAAACCCGACACAGTTTGAGAAGCTGAGAGCAAAACAAAGTCTCTGCTGTTTGAAATAAAGAACTGAGAGTAAACAATAGATTCACAAACGGCTGCCAGCCAGCCTCTGTGAGTACGTGTGAATGTGTGTGTGTGTGTGTGTCTGTGTGTGTGTTGTACGACAAAATTAGGAGGGGATTTTACTGAAAAGCCTATCCTTTTACTCTCGACAATTAAAGGAGATTTCGTGAAAGTTATGGACAGAGAGAAAGAGAGACGCTGCCTGAAAAACAAACCACAGCAATCTGCCATCTATTCTGCCTCCATAATGCCCCAACCCCCACCCCCCTTGTCTTCATCATTTCCGCCCTGTCTTCATCCTCATTCACACACACACACACACCGAGCCTCTTCCACCAATCTCATCCCTGACGCCAGGACATCAATTTTCGCAAGTCGCCGAAAATTACCATGCATGAATGCAAAAAAGGCTGATCAGGAGTAATTAACACGGCTTCATATGCAAATTTTATTAATGCAGAACTACAAAGTCATTATGCAAATAAGGGTTTCATCGAGCCTCTTGACAAATACTCCCAGCTCCAGCCATCTCGCAGCCGGGATGGATGACAAGTCTGTTCGCTCAGTTTAGACTGGAGGGATGCCTGTGTGTTTTAGTCTAGTTAGCGGATTAGCACTGGTTAGCGCTGGTGGCTAGCTCTGTGTGTGTGTGTGTGTGTGTGTGCATACATGGGCTGGTCTGTGTGTGTAAACTGTGTGATTAGGGAAGTGGCTAATGGCTGTGCAGCAGAGTAATGAACCTGAGATCCAGGGGATGGAGGGATGGAGGGGAGAGGGGGGGTAAGACGATATGAATATGCATGATGCTCACTGGCTTTGATGATTAAAGAAAATTTTAATATTTAAATGAGTGCATGCAAAGTGATTAACGCGGCAGTGAGAGGCGACGAGGCGAAAATCGCAAAAAGGGATTTTGAAAATGCTAAGAAGCACATGAGATGCCGATTTGCCTTTTTATGCTCTATTAATGGCAAAAAAAACCTCTCTCTCTCTCTTCTCGCGTCCCTGTATGTCTCTCTACCCCGCTCTTTCTGTGTCTTTTCCAGCCCTCATGTCATGGTGTCTGGTTTGTGTCCAGGATGCTGGATTTACAGAGGAAAGGTAGAAGACGTGGATCGCACACACACACACACGCACAGCAGGCCTGAATTACAGAGGGGATGCTGGGTTGTAGCAAAATGGCTCAGACTGATCGGAGATATACGTTTGACGCAGGTGCTGGGGGTGAGAAGGACTTTATCTTCCAGTGACTTTGTCTTGGTAGATGGCTGGCCAGTTACTGGTAAGTGGGAGGTTTTGTAAACTGCATAGTTTCATATATGCGTGTGTGCAGTCACAAGGCTGGTAACGCTCAGTAAATACCTCCAAACCGTAGGCCGGCTGCTTGTTAAACCACAAAGTCTCTTTCTATTTCTATACATTAAATACAGTTAGGGATCTGTATTGTTTGAAATTAATACAATACCTGAATTTCTGTACAAACACCAAAACAATAAATTTAATTGATGAGATAATTTCTCTACACACCTTTTTTCTGCTCTATCAGAACGAGCCGGAGATGTTTGTTAAATGTTAAGTATGATGTAAACAGAATCAGCCGTACAATCAGGCCCATCTGATCAGAGACGGAGGAAACAAGTTTACCACGATAGCTTTCAGTGCTCACTTTGATAGCCAGCCCGACATGCACAAGATGAAACGTGGGGGTGGGGAGGCTTTGGGGCTGTTGGAAGGCATGCTTGAAGGAGCACAACCACGTAGGAGAATGTAATAAGTAAAGTAATTAATTACATTTTCCAAGTAACTTGTAAGTGTTCAAGAGTAAAACAGCAAGCGTGGTTCCCTCACTGCTCCATGTTTATGTGTGTGTGTCCGTCTGCATCCTTTCAGGCCTATTAAAAATGCATCAGGACTGTAACTGTGCACACATACACACACACACACACACATACACACACCCAAAACCGAAACTAGCCAAAAGCACACAGGATACAGAGGGCGAGAGAGGTACAGAGAGACAGAGGGAGAGAGAGCGAGCGGCAATACAAACCAGAGTAATTACCACTTCAAAAAGGCCGGCGCTCTATCCGAGAGGCCTCCCAGCTTTATTGAAACAACGCAAAAAAACAAGAGCAGCGGGCGCCGTAATGCCTCTAAAGTACAGGCTGTTGTATCAAACACACACACACACACACACACATTCTTTGCACACATTTACACACTTGCACAGACACCGTGCCAGTAGCTCTTTGTTAAGTCTTTGTGCAGTTTCATTTGGAAGATAAATAAGCATATGGTAAATATTTTAGGGACACACCACTGTGTTCAGTCATTATTTATTGAAGAGGTGTATGTGTGTGTGTGTGTGTGTGTGTGTGTGTGTGTGTGTGTGTGACATGTTCATGTGCATACTCTTTACATAAGATTCAAACATGCTGTCTTGAAAATGCTTTTTTTTTTATGTGTGTGTTTTAGTCTTACTCTGCACATCACACATCCTGTTTAAAATAATGTGTATTAATTATTCTCTTTTCTGTCTGATAATCAACTTAAAGCTGCGAGCGTGCAAGTGCGTGTTTGTGAGTGAGAAAGAGAGAGAGCTCTTCGTCTCAGTGTCTACAAGTAACCATCTGTGTGTGAAAGACAGAGGATGAACTGGAACAAACAGAGGAAAAAAAGTCGTCGGGGAAAAAAAACGCTAGAAAAAGTGAGTGTGAAAGCAGAGGTAGAGCTAGACAGCTGGCACACACACACACACACACACAGCCTGTCAAATGGCTCTGTCAGATTAAAAAGGTGTCATCATATTAGAGTTTGTCAAAACTACACGCGCCTTTATGCGTGTGTGTGTGTGTGTGTCAATGTTCCCCTCCACTCCAACTGGACTTAGTTAAATGTGAATTAAAGCCTGCTTGACAAGGCTTCCAGGGCTGCACAGCACTGTGTCAGGTGGTGTTAAACACTCCTCAGTGATACATGCTCGCTACCTGGATGTATGTGTGTGCCTTCAAGGAAAAATGACATGCTTCCTTCTCTTTTCTCTAATCCAGACTGTCAGGATTACACCTCTGTGCACTTCATAGCTAACCTGACTGACAGTCACCTGGGAGGCTGGAGTGTGTGTGACCTCAAGGTTGCCTGTTCAAATCCCCAGACTCAAAGACCAGGTGCAGCTGAGCAGGGGGGACTTGGCCCTGCTAAAGGGTAGTAAAGTGTGGTTGTACTGGTTAATCTACCACTAATGCCTCTGTTATTTTAACACATATTTGACTAAATGGACTGAAATGAACAGACGTGAATGAAGTTTTTGGCTCGGCTGATTTCTCATTCTTTTTAAATAACAAGTTACCCGTACTAGCTAACAGTTAACATGCGTGCTGTTATGACTATAAGTGTGCTGCTGAGGAGCATCTACACTGGGAGGAGCTGAATGGATGTCCAGGTAGAGGAGGGGAGGCTCAGATATGGATTTGTGAGATCAAAGCTTTTTTTTTTTTTTTTTTTTTTGGGAGGGTGAGGGGGTTGTCTGTGAGTCGCCTTAAAGCAGTGTGTGTTCACGTCATAAGATGGTGCTTTCAGATATTCTCCATTGTGATTTACTCACACACACACACCTCGACCTCCTGACGACATTGATGCCTATCATAAATGTCCAGGAGATGGGATTAGAAGTTTAGGAAGGAGGAGGAGGAGAGCTTACTGCTGCTGGAACTCCCGCAACAAAATCACACAAAATATCATTTGAAGAGTTACAAGGTGAGTTGAATATGTTGCTATAAGTCCAGGCTAAAAAAATAGAAAGTGTTTAAATATTTATCTAAATAATATCATATATTTGATACCATTTGATTATATTTTCCTTATGGACAGATAGTATTTGCTGACTGTGTCATCAAGTTTAGTTAAACCATATCAAGGTTTTCAGATATATGACAAATGGACTGTAGTTTCACTGTACTTCTTTACACAGTTTTAAAAAATGTGGACTTTCACACAAATGTGAAGGATTTCAAAAGACACCTTCCTTAAACCGTGTGGTGTGTGAACGTGTGTGTGTGTGTGTGTGTGTGTTTGTGTGTTTTTTTCCATGGAGAAGAAATGGGAGAGAAAAAGCTTGAGAATAAAGCAGTAGTTTGACCTGCTGGGAGCCCATTAGTAGGCGTCGTCATTAGTTAGTCGTGTTCTGAGCTGACATTCAAACTCCCTGATCACTTTTCCCCTCCCTCGCTCGCTCTCCCTGCCGTCTCTCACTCTCCCCCACCCCCCTCTCGCCAGGTAATGAAAGGTGTAAAACCTGCTGGAGGAAAAGCTCAGTCGGAGTTGCAAAAAGAAAATTCCACCTGCCATATTTCAGTCCCTCTGTGATTATGAGCAGGGCTGAGCGTGTTCGATTAATAAACCCCTCTGTCCTCTCCTCGTGTTAATAAGGTGCTAGTTGGACATATTTCATGCGGAAATTGTGAAATACTGAGGGTAATTTTGAAACATAAAATGTTATTGCAGCAATATAGTTTACAGTTGCCGCAGTGCACGTCCAATTGAGCTGCTAATATGTTTTTGCTTTTAATGTGAAAATTATTGCGCGTTCTGTTATGAAGAAATATTGTGCAATTACAATTTCAAGCCTTCCAACGCTGTACATGTGGAGTTGATTTCACAGGAGAACTACAGTTAGATATATTGCAAGCATTTAAATGCAGGGTGAAAATATACTTATGCACATAAATATGAATAATGCCAACCTAATAACGTGACCAACGCCAATCAATTAGTGCCCACACTTGAGTGCGGCTCCGCACACACTCCAGGACTGTATCGAAGCTATTTGCACAATCCCACTGCTCAGATTGTTATGTGTAAGACATGGCGCAGTTAGACCTAAGAGCCGCACTTTCTGAGGTTCAGGTGGCTGTGCGGCTGCCTAGCAGAGTTGTAACAGCCTGTTAAAATATTGATGAGTTCAGGCCGAAACACAGTGTTTTACAGCGCAGGCCAAACCGCAGACTGACACGTTCAGAGGAGCTGAGTCCTGCTCCAACACACTAACACAGTCAGGAGTGTTACCTGGCAGGGCTCAGGGCCAACATTTTGCTGCTGATCAATGCAGCAATGTTTGTTTCCTGATGTCAGACAGATTTTACACTAACTTTTCAAATGGTGCTGCCACTAAAACAAATACAGATCGATATTTCTTACCATGAGTTCTTTATTATCAGTGTGTTATTTCCTCTTTAAATGTAAAAAGAAACTCCTTTTACTCACTTTTATTATTGTTTCTATGCCAATTTTCCACATTCGCAGAATTATTCCAACTGATAACTGCCATTATTCTGTCTTAATCAAAGGGTCACAGCTCATTCAGAGGCCTGTGGTTACAACTCAGTACAGTTCTCATATGATGCACTGCATACCGGTGTGTCAAAACTTTTTTAAGAAGCACTCCGTTTTTTATGGACCAAATGCACTTCTGGACCCGTCTGGCAGTGGTCTTCTTATTGGTTCAGAGGGTGACATAAGTACTGTATATGGCCTACACCAAAGCAAACCACAGACTGCTTCTTACATTTGTGGCTGTTTAGTCTGTAGACACTGCAACTGTATTCCTTTGTTTATTAGTGTTTTGTGTCATTTAGTTTTATTTCATTTTAGCTTTTTTGCCTTTGACATTGTAGTTCATTCAGATTTATTCAACTTTAAATCCTTTATCCAGGTACAGCAGGATATCTAGAAATACTGAGTCCCAAGCAACTGGATTTGTTCTTCTACTACACCTATCTTTTATTTCTTATGCAAAGCACCTTGAATTGCTTTTGTGTGTGAAAGGCGCCTTACAAATACTCTCGCTTGCCTTGAAAGACCGTCAGGTACAATGTTTGTCTAAACCAGGAGGGGTCGAGTATAGTTTTGGCTATTTCTTGTCATAACCCTGACCCTGCCATACTCCATGATACACGTATGAGTACGAAGACATGATATTCCCAGGTTAACTCTGCTGTGAATGGCTACAACACTGAGCCAATTTCAGGATTATTCTCATCAAATTGTGACATGTGTGCTCTCCCGTACACCTTCATTGTTTCAGCAGCTCTTATTTGTGTTATAATGACTTGTACTAGGCGTGCTACACCTGCTGGTTGTTGCTGAGTACCTGCAGTCCTGCAGACAGCAGAGTCGTGGTTCTACAAGCAGTGACCTGTAGAGCAGCAGGAGGAGTTCTTGTCGCAGACTGGAATATTCTGCTCTTCCCCTCTGGCTTTCTTTGAGCGTCTTGACTGGTTTGAGAGATAACTGCTGGTCCCCCCACCCGACCACCGCCCACCCCCCCCACAGCTGCTCCATTGCTAAACTCCTTCTTTACCCCTCTGAATGGTGGAGAAACTAGCCTCTTTATAATCCCTCTTTCTCTGTTTTTTTTCCTCCTCCTCCTCCTCTCATCGTGTTTTTTCCTCCTTTGCTTATTTGAATTTTAATGAGCTTTTCACCTTTTTAAGCAGATGGCTTAGGCTGGATTTCTCCATGAAAGTCGGGGTGAGTCTCTCTGTCACGTTTTGCACAATTTGTTTCAACTAGCCGAGTCCTTGAGGGGGTTTAGGGCTTTGAGTGGGTAATGTGCCTGTCTCACCCCGCTGTCTCCTCACTCCCTCTCCTGTTGTCCTCTCGCTCTAACAAAATGAACATCTCTCTCTCTTTTCCTTTGCTGCAGAGGAAGGGTCCACCAAAGCTGAAAAGGTAAGTTTATGTTGTAAAGTGCGCGCAGCTGCATAGGTGATCAGAAAAAGTCAAATGTATTTAGAATGATTAAAGAGCTGCAGGTTTGGCACCAAACATCTCACCGTCCGTTTCTTTCCTTCCTCCTTTTCTTTCTTTTTGGAATAGTTCAAAATGTCAGGATAATGCTTATTGCCTTTGTACAAACTGGAAGAGGTCAGCTTATCTTAACATAAAGACTGAAAGCAGAGAGAAACAGCTAACCTGTCTCTCCTAAAATATAAAGAGTACTATGAGGGGACAGGGTGGATCTCCTTGCTAAACAACAGATGTGTAAAGTGACTGTGTGCAACGTCCTAAAATCAAATCATCACAGAGAGGTTTGCTATTATCGTGCCTGAACTATATCTGGCAAACTACACCGTAGTTGGCACAAAAGTACAGGGAGTGGAGGTCAGAAATACACTATTGTAATATTGTTTCCCATAAATCATATCAAAATGGCTGCCGGTTAAAATGTTAAGGTTTTCAGACATCAGATTTGAACTGTTAAGATGTTCTGAGATTATTTCAGAAAAACAAGGTACTGCTTTCTTACTAAATACTGTACATTTACCACTCGGGGGGTCAAGCTTCTGTTATTTAAGAAACATATCCCAAGCACTGTGAGTAATAATAATTCCTCTGTCTTTTTCTGTTACATCTAGAGCTCTGGGCAAGTGGATTAACTGTTTGTCAATAAGTAGTCCTCCCTTTAATCACATTTTCTTTTTCATTTTGTTCATGTACTGGTTTAAAAGTCGATTAAGACAAATTTGGAGGTGTTTATTGCTGTTTTTCTAGTCTCACAAGCTGTTTCTGCCTCCAGTTTTATGCTATGCTAGGCTAACTTTATCCTGACCCTTCCTCCATATTTAAACTACAGACAAATAAGCGCATTTCCCAAAATGTTGAACTATGTCTTTATAAAGTGTGTGTTTTCATCATGCCTACCTGCCGGTGTGTTCTCCTGCTTCGGGCAAATTCCTTTGGGGGGCATCCTCTCTCCCCTCTCACTTCCTCCCCCCACCTCCTCCTCCTCCGGCGTCACCTGGATGCCGATCTCCACCGGCTCCACCACCTTCTTCAGGTCCCCCCTCTGTGCGTTGTGATGAAGGCTCTGCAGAGTTGGGCTCCCCCCTCCTCCTCCCCGGTCGGTCATCTTGTCGTAGCAGCCATTGGCCAGCAGCGGCGTTTGGCACTGCTTCTTCTTGTGCTCAATGAAGAGGAGGATGTCACCCAGCGGGAGGGTCATCTGACACTGGCCGCAGGTCAGCAGGTCGTGGTCAGCGTGGAGGCCGGGCGGCAGGGTGTGGGCCAGACTAGGGTCCAACGGGTGAGGAGGTGGCCGAGGCGAGCTGGGTGGAGGCAGGCCAGCGGGTGGGAGGGCAGGCCAAGCGGGTGGGTGGGTAGGGAGTCGGAGAGCAAGCTGCCATCTGGATGCTCAACCTCCGCTGTCCAAAGAGGAAAGCAGAACATAAAGAGACATGTCAGATGATTAACACCTGGACAGTTCCATTTCATTCTCACACTTTGATTCTGATTGTAACTCTGATTCTGAAAAAAAAAAATTGATAGATACCCTTCAACAACACTGCTGCTTTTTTCTGATTATTTTTCCTGGAATACTGCACAGCATCATGTTGCTTTCTAAGCTAAAAGTAAAGTCAGTCTCTTAAAACGGAGCTATGTCTACGTGGAACCCCCCCTCACATGAGCAAATCCTCTCGGTTGCAACCAGATCAGCAAAGGACTGATTGTTCTTGTTGTCTTGAAATAATAAATGTCCTGAAGATAGCTCAGTATGGAAAAAGATTAAAGGTAAGTCTGAAAATATAAGAATTATTTTGTGTGGCAGAAATCAGCCCTCAAATTTATCTTGCAACCCCTTTAGGGGGCTGAGACCAAAACTGTGGAAACCATGGATCACTGTGTTCTGGGTCAGTTGTTGACAGAGCTGCTAACTCTTTGGCAAACCTACAGCATGTCGGGTGATATAGACAGCATGCTGTGTACATTTCAGTTGTGCGTCATTAAGTCAAGACACTTGTAAATATTACAAGCAAATATTGTTTCTGTTTGTGAATGAACAGATTTATTTTGTCCAATATTCCTACTTGAGATAATGTTGAAGCTGTTTGCTGCTGCCGTACTGCGCCTTCCTTCCTGTGCAGCGGAGGATGTTTGCTGGGACAGAGCAGTCAGAGAGCAGATGTGTGGTAGAATAACAAATGTAAAAGCTTTTATGAACAGGCTAGAAGTGAGGGATCGGTTTAGATTATCACTGAGGAACCAAAGTGAAGGAGTGAGGAGGTCTGGAGGAGGATGTGGAGAAAAGAAGTGACCCCAGAGGTAAACAGAAAAAAAGGACAGACATCATCATCATCATCATCGCTCTCTCTCTCTCTAATACAAGATGATGGATTAGCAGCAGGTTGGCCATTTGTCTCAGCCTCCACATTAGAAATGCAAACAGATTTGGGATGTCAAATGCAGATGAAGGCTCCAGATGGAGCAGCCCACCTCATCCTATACCTGCTTTAGGTCTCTTTTTAAAGAACCACTCCGAGTAGGTAATATATCTTAGTGGCTCCTCACCTGTTTAGCTTATGGCCCCTTAAACTGAAACCCTGTTCTACTTGTGACCACAAATAACAGATGAGAGCTTTAGTTTGGATCAGCTATTCAACTAAAAAGGCATGTTTCCGATTTTAGAAAAAAGGTCAAGGGAATGTGTCTAAATCCATTTATATATAAAAAAAAACAACTTTTGGTATCAGAAGAAGTATGTAACATCCTTCTTGTCATCTTTCAACAATCTTGTGACCCCTCAGATTTATAATGACACCCAAGGTTGCACTGAGATTTATGGTTATGTGTAATATAGTCCAGATGAATAACAATTATTACTTGTTGTAACAGCAATAGCAATACAGATAGAGCAGTCAGCGTGTGAAAATGTTATGAACGTTAAACCCTATGAATGTTAAACCCTAAACCACAGTATGTAAATTTGTGGGTGAACAGCGTGACAGATAAATGATCACAGTCTCACCAGTTTGTTTTACAATCCACAAATTACAAATACTATACTAATAATAATAATAATAATACATTTTACAAAGCAATAGGAACATTAAAGGAAATGTAAGTCAAATATACAATCAATTACATTTTTTATTTTTTATTCTCATCATTATCAAAAACTGTAAAAAAAAAAAATGTAAGAGGAGGCTCTTATTTTGGTGAAAGCTTTCTAGTCTATAATTATTATTTGTTTAGTTGCTACAACTACAGGAAGCATGGATATGTGTGAGCAGGTGTACAGTGTCTGAGCTCTGTCAGCCCACATCTCCACGCACCAACTGCACTGCTCCCTCTGCATGTGTGTGTGCTGCATGTTTGTACTGCATGCATCGTGTGTCGTATCATGTTTGTACGTGCGTGTGTGGCCTGCAGGCTGCAGCCATCTGTCCTCCGCTATTGAAATGAACAGCAATGTACAGTGAAGTATTTCTACAGTAGTAAACATTAGAGAGAATAAAGCCAGTGAGCTGACCTGGAACAAACACACTCCACAGCTACACTGACCCCTGCAAACCAGAGATGAATGATTTTCAGAATATGATTAAAAATGACAAACCTCAAATACACGACTGACTTCCTGTGTGTGTGAAGAGACACTTATCAAGTAGGACAGGATCTGATTATTTTGAAACCACAGAAATAGTTTTACATTTACTCTCAAATGCAGATGTGTTTGTACGAATGTTTCTTATTTATTGTAAACACCTAATATATCTCTATATCAGCCAAAGGCAGTTTCAGGAGATGTTCAAAAACAAAATGTGCATTTGGCTGTGGTTTCTTCGCCCATAATTACTGCAGGCCGAGGAAGTGTGTATGCAACACACACAGTGCGTATGCAAATGACAGATGCAAAGGAGGAAGCGCCACTTTGGCCTGATTTACCTAATAAGGCTCGGGTGAGTCAGGCAAGCGCGCTAATAGGATTTTAGTTAACCGGGGCTGAAGAACAACAAAAAAAATCAAAGGAAATGGAACGTCTAAAAATGATCGGCTCAAAAATAACACCCCACTCTTGACAAAGCGTCTACAGTATCTGCACTGACAGTACTGCAACAGGTATTTGGAGAGCTAGAATACGGCGTTCAGCTCGTGTCGAGGCCCAAAAGGTGCAGCTGTGAATTCCCGTCGTCGGGGAGAAGTTTTCTCCGAGCTGCCTGCCATCTCTGGGGTTTGGCTTCCTCTGTTTACCACCTATCACTGTAAATGTGCTGTTAATCCATCTACACCCTCCACACAACCGTCGGATAATATTCACAGACACAAATGGGACATCTTATTAGTGGCAAGCTGCTTCGCAAATATTTCTTTTCCCCTTTCTTCAATGTTTTTTTAATGACTTGACTTTTTTAAATAGCATCAAACGTTTCCACATTTCGACTGATGAAAAGCAGCAAATTGCTCCAAGAACAAAAATGGTTCTGACAGTTAAGACCAATGATAATGATGCTTGTATGTATATGTGAGTGTGTGTGTGTCTGTGTGTGTGTGCATGGATGGACCAGAATAAGACTGGATCAAAACTATAAAAACTAAATTACACTGCTACATTTTTCACTGTTTCCTCATCACACACAGATACACGCGAAAGGTTGAGAATCAAGATTAAATGTTTGTGGTGAGACGGCACAGTACACTAACGCTCACATATACATGCACACACCTGCAGCATCACAGTCATTCCTCGCCCGCTAAGCTATAGCCACACCTCGACATTTCTCCAAAGCCGAAGAAAGTGACGGTTTGTACACATGCACACACACACACACACACAGTGCACTGACAGCTGGGTCACTACAGCTCATCTGTCTTCGCGCCTGATATGCGGAGGTGAAAACAACTCTTTTTGGAAAATATTACTTTTTTTAAAAAAACTGGATTAAAATGGAATGCTTCAAAATAAGAGCTGATTCCCGAGCCGACCGCTGGTGAATACTCACACACAGTACGATGCTGCACATACATGAAGCATTGTGGTGATGGTGCTGTTAGAAGTGTGAAGGAAAAACTCTGATTGGTCCAACAGATCTGCCACCACAGAGGCTGTTGAAGTCAGGACATGGCTTCTGAACACTTTCAATAATGTCAAAACAGGAAGTGGTTTCGTCCAAAGTCGATTAGGAAGATCTCAGGGTTGAGTGAGAATTTCAAAAAGCTCCTGTGACTGTACTGAGCAGGGTTTTTGATGAATTTATGATCTGATGAGTGTATCTGTTATAAACATACTTTTGTAAAAATAAGATGTGGCCTAACATCCTGCACTGAGATTTCGAACGTGTTACTTTCATACTGTTGTATATAAATACACTGTGCTGGCGAAGGTGTTTAAGGTGCTAATGTCCCACTTTGAGTTTTGGCAAGTCGTCTCCTCGCTTTCCCCTTATTTCCTGTCACCTCTCTGCTGTCAACTATCAAAATAAAGGAAGATAAAAATACTTTACCAAAGTACATTTTATCAGAAATTTCACAGCGACATTGAAAAGAACATTTTTGGTGCTCTCGCAATTAAACAACGTGCAGAAATGTTTGAGAATAAACGTCCCACCGTTGTGTCTGTGCCTATTTTCAGACCTGACCTGATTTCAAATGAAAACCTGTTTACCTCAAAGCTAATTAAAGTTCATCACGAGGTAAATCCCCCGTTCTGGTCAAAGTCAGGATTACCGTGTCAGGCCAATCAGACGTGGAACAGAGGCAACTGCAAATAATTCTAAACATTTGTTTCAGTCTGATTGTGGCATTACTTGGATTCACATATGAGCATACAGGGGAGTGGCAGACTGGTGGAGGGAGAAAAGTGTGAGTGAGGATGGAGCCACCAGCCCGGGGGGTGCAGTGATGGGAATGAAGTGCTCCTCAGAAACACAAATCCTTTTGGGTGAAAATAAAAGGACTGACTGAGTTTATGCACCATCTCTGAACTGCACATGCATTTGAAGTCATTTTTAATAACATAGAACATTTTAGGATTAATAAATAACCAATGACAAATTAATTAAGTAATAAGTAATAGAACAATTTATCTTGCGATCATTTGCAGAGTTTGCTGCAATTGTTCTTTATCACAGACAGTATTGTCAAGGCAGTTTACAAAATGGAATTAAACTAAAAGAATAAAGAGCTAATATCCTCAAGCCAAAGTGGCATAAATATTTCATCAGAAAAAAAGTATAATATACACAAAAAAAATATAGATTAACTTCAAATAAAAGTACAAACGCAGTTCAGTTATTTACAATAGTTATTACTTTAGCTGCTTTACTATAGCAATACACTACAGTGTATACACACTCACACACACACACATCACACACACGCATACGCACATTTGGTCAGACTGAATGCTATTCATGTCAGTCAGCCACTGTCACAAATTTACAGTACATGGTGTAAATAAAGAGTGCGACAGGGAAGTACAGAGTGTGCAGGTGTTGACAGTTAAGAGGTGAATGTGGTCTTGATTAACACACACACACACACACACACAACAGAGACACACACATGTACACACACTCGCACTCTGCTGCCCCTCTCACTGGCAGAGCGAGTGCAGCACTGACAGCCTGAGAGCTCCCCTCTAGCAGGTAGAGAGAGAGAGACATAGAGACAGACAGAAAGAGAGAGAGAGAGCGAGATTGGTGAAATACAGAGAGAGGAGATGTGTGGTGTTTAAGGGCAAGTGACGACAGACAGAGCTCACCAAGCCTCAGCTGAGCAAACCAACGTGGTATGCAGGCTACGGCATGTGTGTGTGTGTGTGTGTGTGTGTGTGTGTAGTGTGTAAGTGTAAGTGTGTGTCTGGGTGTGTGGGTGTGTGTGTGTGTGTGTGTGTGTGTGTGTAGTATCGGTAGGGTGAGTGTGTACAGCCTGCTGATCAACAAAATGAGTTTAGGCATGCTCTCTGGGAACTGGAAACCCTCGTCCTGTGCATTTATAACACACATGAGCACACACACACACAACATCCTGTAAAAAGTCACACTTTTTATGTTCCAACAAACACAAACGTTTAGTGTTCTTCCCAACAGCAGAAATAATCACAACTGATATTGAAAGGATAAACACAAGGATTTCCTCACCTCCTTATGATGATGAACAAATGTGATTTAAAAAAGACACCTGAACGTATCACAACAATGTGTCTTTACAGAGACAGTCCGGCTTTCTCTGAAGAACACTCCGATCTCTAAGGGGACGACTGCTTTAGGTTCTTTAAAACTGATCCACAATGAGACAAGAAGTTTAGTTCATGTGAGCGCAGCTTTACCGGCACAGACTGTAAAACTAATATAATGACTGATATGAC
Organism: Scortum barcoo; assembly: GCA_023238725.1. NCBI lineage: Eukaryota > Metazoa > Chordata > Actinopteri > Centrarchiformes > Terapontidae > Scortum > Scortum barcoo. Next base: position 22,559,347 of record CM041539.1, on the reverse strand, counting down.
TATTAGAATGTCATTGTGTATTCATTCCAATCAGCTGTGACACTTAATACGAGCTGCATTTAAAAAGAGCTCATCTACAGAATGCTTCACTGCGCGCACTCTAACAAAGACCGGGCCCAGCAGGGTGCACGGCTATTTGACAAGCCGAAGGGAAACATGCATCTCAAGTGGGCGACTGCAATTTACACGCATCTCCCTGTCTCTCTCTTTCTCTCTCTCTGTCTCTTTCTCTCTCTCTCATTGTGCATTGTGCGTGTAAAAGTGTGTGCAAGTGTGTGTGTGTGTGTATGTTTGCGGCTACAATGAGAGCTGTCGTCCTGTTTGCGTCTCTTCACACTAAAGCAGCCTCTCGGAGGAAAGCTGGGTTATTCGCAGTGAATGAGAAGCAGAAGGCACGTCTGCACCTTCGGGTGTAAACTGTCTCGGCACTGCAACGCCAAAACACACACCGAATCTGCCTGACAAACAAACAGAAATAGATTTCCACCGATTCATCTGCCCCACGTGCTCTCTGACGGAGAAACTGCACCACATTCTTGTAAAGATTCCCCACTCAGGACAGACTGTTTCATTTCAGCGTTGCAGGAAATGAGTGTAAATGCGGCGTACTGCAGGAGAGCACCATAAACATGTAAAATGTTCTTAACTGTCCCTTTTAGGTCCTGACAGCTCGAGAAGAATTATGTGGGTCTTGGCGTAAACTGAGTAAACTGAGAACGAGATTCCTGAATTCTCATTTTAAATGTCCTCTAAACAGACAAAAGCGCTGAAAAGAAAGCACAGTGAGAGAATGAGAGAACGTCCCTGAAGGTTGCTCTGTGACTGCCACCGAGGCCTCACCACACCGCCTTTAAAAAATGTGACATTTAACCTCCTGACAAATGAGGTGGAGCAACTCTTGTTCTTCTGCCTCTGAAATCTAATTCACACACAATCACTCCATTTTGCTCCAAACACATTTCAGGTCCTGACAGCTCGAGAAGAATTATGTGGGTCTTGGCGAAGAGGCTTCACATGTGTGCATTTGCATGTGTGTGTGTATGTGTTGGTGTTGCTGTCCATACATACATGTATAAGTGTGTGTGTATATGTGCGTACTCAAGCATACTAAATCAGAGAGCATCTCTTACACATAAATTATAGAATGAACAGCACAATGTTATAAATCTGACAGACAGACAGGTCAGACCTGCTCTGTGGACACAACTACCAGGCTGCATTTCACACCTCACACACACACACACACTTGTGCACGCACACACGCTGAGCTTAAAACAAACAGGAAGCTCATTTATTAGTAGCTCGTGACTGTGTGTCTGTCTCCTGTCTGTCTCTTAGAATATATGCTGATGTCACAATGTGACCCATTTCTACAGGTAACACACTGTGTTTTTAAGTGTGTGTGTGTGTGTGTGTGTGTGTGTGTGTGTGTGCCATGCCTGGGTTGGCCTCACAGCAGCATGGAGGAGGAAGCTACAGAGAGCCAGGCCGGCGCGGACGCTCTCAGGCGGACAGGCGTGCTGAGCCTCGGCTGTAGATATGGGGGTTGATACACACACACACACACACACACACACACACACACACACACTCTAGTGCAAGCGATCTGATCTGGCAGCTTCACACAAGACAAGTGTCCCCCAATAAGCTCAAGCTGGAGGAAGCAGAGCAGTGATAATTCACTGAAGCACATCTGTAAACAGCTGCAGCTCTCCGGACTGTGTCACGGGTTCGAGTCCTGCTCAGAAACTGACCTGAGGCCAGAGAAATCCTCCACCGCTGAGACAGCGTCCGTGTTAAATAAGAGGGCGAGCGGTGCGTTGGCTCTCTCGGTGTGTAACTTGGGTCTGATATTCTGTCAGAAAGGTTCATTTTCTTTCCCACACCGTGTTAATCCTGCGCATAAAGAGCCGCTTCCTCTCACCGTGTTTTGCCTTAAACGCCGTCACTTTCTGCCTAAAGTGCCGTGGGGGGAAACCCTGGATTTTTTTTCTTTCGCTGTCAAGGCGTGCAGGGTATTAAATAATCCAAAGCTATTATTAATATTACAATGAGCTTTGCATGCAGGCAGCAGAGAAACAGCGCGGACGGGACAACTAATTAGACTGAGCAGAGGGAGGCTGGCACTAATGTGTGTTAAAGATTCAATAACCTGCAGAAAAAGAAAATAAAGAATATCATCTCTTCACTTCTTTTATCAGCCCTTCTTTTCTTCAGCCCAGCTGCAGAAATAAGTGAAATAAACTCTCGGCCTTTTCTTCTTGAAGTGAAAGAAGAATTTGTTAGAATTAAATACTCGTGAGGGATTTTTTTGTATGTGTGTGTGATGGTGATCAGATTTGAATTTAACAGAGCTGTTGTTTAATTATGTTCACCAGGGAGGAACGAGATCTGAATATGAAAGAGTGTAAAATTAAAAAAAAAAGTCAAAACAAATTTAAATGGATACAATTATAATTAGGGTTTAAAATGTAGTGATTTCCTCCATAACGCCTGTGTGTAATGTCATAAAAACAAAACGGAAATAAAACCGAAGTCCTGTAACTGTCCGACCTCTCCGGGCTGCCTCACGAACTCTCCTTCTCTCCGAGCTCCGTGTCTATTTGCTCTAATAATAGCGCGCTATTTATAGAGCCTAATAATCAGACAAGTAAATTGGGGGCATTTATCTAATTTTGTCAGTAAAACACGAGAGAGAAAAACTGGCCTTCAGGAAGAACTTCGACAAACTTTCTGCTGCGAGTCTGATTTTTTTACGCGCCGATCATCCAAAAAAAAAAAAAAACTTCTCATGATGACAGGAGAGGAGAAAAGAGGAGCTTAGCCTGTTCTGTGATTGTGTGAATTTTTGCAGGTACACTTACGTGTTATTTCTCTCTGGGACAGGTGCTGCGGGTTCCCCTGCTTGCGTCGGGACATCGCCCTGGCATTTACACTGGCATCGCCCGGAGAGCGGCGCTGGAAGGGTCTGCTCTCCTCCTGCTGCTCCTCCTGCTGCCGAGCTCCACCGGCCACAGGCTGGCCCCACAGCCGGCCGCTCGCTGACCACCCCAAACTGACCGCTCTGCACCGGCCCCAGACGTGGCCCTCGGACTGACCCCTGCGCGGCGGATCTCCCTCCAGCGGGCGGCTGCTGCGCTCTGCGGTGCGCGGCCGTGGCGCGGCGCGGGGCGGCCGGGCGCTCGGTCGGACTTCGGTGCCAAAGTGGTTGCGCGCCTTCTCCTCTTCACTGGCGGCGGCGGCGGCGCTGAGAGAAGGGGGTAGTCCGGTTCTGCCCTCCGCCGCTTTCACACCATCTGTCAGAGGGGAGCGGAGGAGAGGAAGGAGCGGAGCGGAGCGGAGGAGAGACGCGGCGGGACGCGGGAGGTCGGCGGTCACCTCCTGATGGTCACTCTCTACCTGTGTCCACTCTCCGGACAGCCTGGACACCGCGCGCTCCTGTCCGGAGAAAGCAGGTGAAAGGACGCCAATTAACGTGTGAAAGTGTGTAAAATAGGAATCCAATTTTCTTCTCGGCACTTCTCGAGGTGACGCCAAGTGGTGGGCACTTCTTCTGCTGCACTGGCACTGCCAGCCAGGCGGGCGGGTTAGACTTTAACTCTTTAAGTCAAAGCCCAGCGCTGGTTTGAGGACAGACTGCCACCCTCTTTCTCTCTGTGCTGGCTGCAGAGTCCCGCATCCCCGGGCTGTGTGCGGCTCTGTGCGGCTCTGTGCGGCTCTCTGGCTTCTACAATGGGAGAAAACTCAAGTTCAAGTGCGGACGTGACGTTCAGTCTGCGGTGAGAAGGGAGAGTGGAGACTGAAGAGCACTGGGGGCGACTAGTGGTGGCTTTCACACACACTGACACACACACACACACACCCTCGCACACACCCGGGCGTGCGGCGCGCACGGCAGCGGTGGTCAGAGTCGCTCAAGTCATCTCCGCCGGTGTCCCACCGCCATCAGAACGGGATTTATTCCTGTTAAACTGTGACCCGAGGGGCTTCCGTACCTCGTCCACGGGATGCTGGACACTTTTCCCACCAGCCTGCTCTCCCATCTCTAACACACGCGGACTGGTGGTGTGTGATCACGAGCCGCTCCGTACACACTTTCCCCGGTTTGCTGTGTCGCGTGCGCACCTTCCCCTGATTCTAAATATTATTTGGACTCAACTTTTATTCCCATTTGACCCTTTTTAATCCAGTTTGTTACAAGTGTGTGCAGACGCCGTCACCACATAAAGGCCTGTAACATAATACACCACACGCCTTAATAATTCATCGCGAGAACTTTTGAAATATGCGAAAACATAAATGATCATAAATGACTTTATGATTTTGGTTGATCCACTGATTCATGCAGCCAGCTGTATTTTATCTGTATTTATATTTAATCTACAGATTCACACTGATGCGCCGTCGTGGCCTAAATATGAGCACAAATGTGCGCACACACACATTCACATTCAGATCATTTAATACAAGCCTGTGATTTATGAACACACACATCCTTCTGTCTGTGTTGTTTCATCGTATTAATCAGTAATAAGTGATGTGAGTGTCAAAGAATTAAGGATCAATTTAGCTGTTAACGGAAGTGGTGTGGTGTGTTTTGAACGGGGCAGGTCTGTGGCCATATGGTGACCCGAGGGGGCCAAACGGAGTTTAGCTGAAGTGGAAAAATGAGAGGGGGGGATGTGACATCCGACTAATCACCGGGAGTTTCAAAAGACAATTAAAATGAACACGAGAAAAGACTGTGGCACGCTTCTCCAACACCAGCGCGCGTGTGTGTGTGTGCGTGCTTGTACAGTAAGTGTGTGTTAGTTTGTGTGGACGCGGCTGATGACACACACACACACACACACTGTAAAAAGTAAAAAGGAGAGGCAGGTCCGGTGGGCAGCGTCTGATTTTCACCCTCACGCGCCCCTGTGGGAGAGTCACATTTGGTGACTTGTGTGTGTGTGTGTGTGTGTGTGTATGTGTGTCTGTGTGCGCGTGATGACACCCCACCTCGCTCAGATTGAGATTAGAGGAGCATCAGCGCTGTAGAAGTGTGTCCGGTCCGCCCTGAGTGGGAGCTGCTCCCATCATCCCCTCAGCTGGATGAGCTGCTCTCACACTCCAAAAACACTCCCCTTTTTTTATTCATTCTTCATCTGCATGTCTGCGTCTCATCTTCGCTCCATCTCCATCCTCAACCCCGTGGCTTGCAGAAGAAAAGGAAGGGAGGTGTGTGTGTGTGTGTGTGTGTGTTGGGGGGTTTGCAGGCCTCAGGGTTTCTTTTTATCCCTCCCTACCTCGCATCTAGACAAGCCTGTAGTTTGTTCCTGGGCCAGGTGTTGTCAGAGCGGCGGATCATCCTCTCCCATCCCTCATCCAGCCGCCTTTGTGTTTGGACTTCTCGATACTTTTTTTTTTCCTCGCATCGCCTCGAGTACCGCCGCGTCTCCTCCGTCCCTTCTCCTTCCTTTTTTTTTATTCTTTCTATATATCTTCACGGGGGCTCGTCTCGCCTGCTCGGGCTGTCTCCCAGTAAGCCAGAAAGCCTCTCCTTATTTCACCAGTACACTGTAGGAGGACATAAATAGATTTCCCATGCTCATTTACAAGAAAAAGGAGAGGATGGCAGGTTCGTCCAAATGTCTTTGTCGCGCACATAACAGAACACCCACTTTCATTTGGGAGGGATACATGCAGCACTTTGTCACAATAAGAGCCGACAGAGAGCATTATGCTGAAATGTAAATCATTGTCATTTTTAAGGCGCGACTCAGTGCCAGTGGTTTTTTGGGGGTTTTGTCTCCTCATGAAGATATGGGATTAAAGCTGCAGTGAGCGGCTGTGCTGACGGACGGAGGGAGAGGGAGCTGTCTCCATTGTCGCTCCATCCACACACACACACACAAACATCACACATTTCCAGGTCGGCTGTTATCAGTTTGAGGCCTGCCAGTGTTACAACAAGTTGTAAATCATTTCTTAGTGCAGCTTTAATGTTTCTAATGTTGCCTCTTTTTTTGGATGTTTTTTTTTTAGATCAGCACAGGCTCCTAAATCCTCACTGTTGTGGAATCATGGGTGCATTGGGTGCAAAGTGACACTCCAGGCCAACATCACTACCCGGATGTGCTCCTTGTCCTTGCAACCTGATTGGCTCATTAGTCAGATGGGCGACAGGTGCATCATTCCCACTTTCTTATTGGACATTTTTTAAAGGCGATTTCTCACTTAAAGGCCATCAGTGTGAGTTATGGCGGATGGCTCCCGGCATCCTGCTTTTGCCCTTCCTTCATTTGCATATATATATGCGGCTGTTTGTTTTTATGTTAATGCTAAATAAGCCTTTTTTCCCCCTCCCCCCTCCTATCACCCATCGCCTCGGCTGGGCGGTTAAGTTTTAATTAGAGGGACATGGAGGTGTCCTTTAGAGTTTTAAGATCACTTTCCCAACAACTGTTCACCACTAAACTGCTAATATTGATGTTTATGCGTTCAGATGCATGCTGGGAAACAAAGCAGGATGTGTAGAGAAACAAATCTGCACAGTGAGTTCACCACTTTAAAGAGACGTTATGATAGGAATGCTAAATTCAAGCTCGTAACATGTGTTAGACCGGGGCCCTTGTCAGCCAACCAGAATCTGGTTTAGTGGGGACAGATGCATCTGAGAAATACTGTTTTAACCGAGCTGCTTTTATTTGCAGAAATGCCACATGATGATGAAGACCACGAAATGCACTTGAAATGTCTGGAAAATGAGGCTGGTAAGTGGAGCTGTGGTCAAGTTTAATTTAGTAATTCAGGAGGAAGATTAGGTTCAAACATCATTCTTGACCTTGAAGCACCACAAGGTCCATGAAGTTTGCAGATGATCATATCACATCATCTTCATCAGCAGATGGAGTTTACCCAGTTATCATAGAGTTGTAGGTGTTCAATTTTCTTTTCTTCCATGGACACTTTAAGGACTTCCCTGTTCAAAGTTCATCCTTGACCTTGAAAACAGTCACAGATGAAGATCATATCATGAGGTCGAAAGCTCTAGAACAGCTATAAATGTGGTGTGACTGTTTTCTCAAAAGAAGACAACCATTCTTTTGCCCCAAGTCAAAGTATATTTAAAACAGAATTACACGCAACATGTCTATAAATCTGAACATTAACATTTGAATCCCTGCAAAATGTGGTCGTTGTTTCAAGACGTGTACAAGATACAGAGAGACATTACTTCAAGCTCGACCAGCTCCCTTACATTTAAAACACCTGACAAGTCCTTTTTAACGGCAACCATCAAGCCTTAATGCCAGCATCATCCATTACAGGGGTGATTGTCTTTTTTATCCACTCATCAGTAATGAAAAGCAGATTAGAAAGGCAGGTGCTGATGTGATGAGCTCCGCGCTCGCTCCCAGCTGAAGACGATGACCCTCGGTGCTCACACCCGCAATGCAACACCACCCTCTATTGGTTAGCCACTGCCACATGCAAATAACAAGCCCCTCTGTGTCTCTGGGAGTGTGTGTGTGTGTGTGTGTGTGTGTATATATATATGTGTGTGTACACCTCTTGGCATTATTCTTTGTGTGTATGCAGAGAAAGGTTCGTGCCTCCAGTGGATTAGCAGACCTTTCTATTCTGGGTGTCCGAGTCTGTTTGAAAGTGTGTGTTACAGATGATTGATCACTCCCAGCGCCTGCTCAGCTGAGTGCTCTCCACAGTAGGCTGATTTCAACTCTTTACATACCTGGAATAAACTTCTCTTTGCGTGTTGCAGTGGCTTATTAAAAATAGTATTCAGCGAGGCTCATTATTACAGGTTCTGAATGAAGTGTTAAGTGAATAAAACGCTGCTGTGATAGTCTCTGCATGGGTTGAAGAGCGAGCGTTTGAGGGCTAGCGGAGGAGCGCAGAAGCCCTTAAGCACAATTACGGATATCAAAGTTGAAATTATTCCTTTTAAAGGGAAAATGCAAATCATAGATTTATTTAGAGCAAGTTAGCAGCAGCACTGAGCGCTCATTATCAACACACACCCTCTCACACACGCGTGTTTGTGCGCACTCTCACTTCAAGACCTTTTACTCTCTCGCTCTCTTTTCTCCTTCCTCCCTCTCATTTCAAAGAGATTTATTTTCAGAATAATTAATCCCATCACAATTATAGCAGTGGTTAATGTATATGTTGGTCATTATTCAGAGTCTCATATAACGAGGCAGAGAGAGGGAGCACAAAAAAACCATGTGTTCTCAACTCAAAGTGTAGCGTCCTAATTAGCTTTGCCTTCAATTAGAGAGTATAGAGCAGAGCAGGCCTCCGATTCCTGACTGAAACGTATTACTAAAACCATGTGTGTTCTGAAACTTGAATTTTGAGGAAAAAGGGCTATCTAGTAAAATAGTTCATGAGTTTCTGTTTGGAAAATAAAATCTGAGTATGTTTGTAAAAGCAAAGTAATCAATTTTCAATGTTTCCCAGTATCTTTAGAAGCCAGGCTACGCTGTCCAGTGTGTCTCTCATGCAGTGACAGTGAGTCGTAGAATAACTTACACACCACACAGTCAAATTGACAGTGGAGATTACAGCTCATCATCGTTCAATTCAGCATTAACAGCAGATATATGAACTTTGAATTGAAGGCTACACCATACATGGAAGTCCTCCCCATTAAAACACACACACACACACTCACTAGCAGCTAAAACAATGAGGAGCCATGCCACAGGCAGTGCAGAGAGAAGCACTAAAGCAGGTTGTGTGTCCAGACCAGTTTATGACCCCTGAGCCCAGAGATGTCCCGCCACCGGCCACCAGGCCACCCCGCCAAACACGATTGTTTTGCTGAAGAAAAATGGCAGCCGAGTGTGACTAAATCAGGTTTGCTTGGCAGCCGGACGGCAGGCCTACTTCCACCAGAGTCCCTGGAGGAACGGGGGGAGTGAGCAAACAAGTGAGTGAGGGAATGCATGGCCTAGAACACACACACACATAAACGCTGGCATCTGATAGAGGAAGTGTGCTGCCAAAGCTCTGTATCCACCACAATTAGCTCCGTCCTCACACACTCATCCTAAACCCAGCGTGATGAGCCAAGCCTGCGCTTTTGTTTTAAAGAAGCTCTCGAGTCTTTTTCCTTTTCCAGTGCTGACATGACTCTAGGCTGTCTCACCCTGCACTTTGTTCTTTAGTGGACAACAACCACAGTAGATGAGTATTTTGTGTGAGGGAGGAGGCCTGATGGGGTTGATGATAGCAGGGCAGGATTTACTAACTCAATATAAACTCCACCCTTTGAATCACAGTGGAACAACAACAAGATGCAGAATCTCACAGAGATTATCAATTGAAATGAAATGAGAAAATTGAAATGAACGTTTAAACATTTGTACCTCCACAGCAAAATTTTGGGCTCCAATTTAAGAAAACATGAAATAACATAGTTTTGTCAAGTGAGCAACACGCACAGATAAACACAGGTGAGACACAGCAGTGTCATGAAGAAGAGCTGAAATGATCAATGCTGAAAAAAGGACGCACACACACGTGTAAGTGCGCGCACACACACACACTCTTATTAAGCTGAATCGCAGCTGACTTCCGTGTTGGGGCAATGAGAGAGAGAGAGAGAGAGAGAGCTGAGCCTATCTATCACTGTGACGTATGAGAGAGAGAGAGTGAGAGAGAGAGAAAGGGAGAGAGGGCGAGTCAGTTCAAGTCAAAAGCTTTATAGGCTGAAAGTTTCAGGAACAATACATAAAAATGAAAATACACAAAAACATAAACTAGATCAAATAAAATAAAGAACAGTATATGTATAATTGTAATATGTATAATGCAGTCACATGCAGTTGTTCAGCTCAGTGTGCTACATACTGCTGTTGTTTCTCACTGTCATCCAGCTCTGTGAAGTGAGGCACCAACAAATCAAGTTCTGAAAAGTGTTCCACGCTGATATGATGACACTGGCCATATTTTAAGAGGAGGTGCAGTGACCACGGAGTCTTTTCTCTGCTGGTAGACAGGACTCCTTGTGTCGTCCATGATGGCCAGACTGTGGTCATCATGTCTCTGACTGTGAAGAGATGCTCTGACAGATTGTAGTCATGGTTTAGGCTCAGATAGCCATGGAGTTTGTTTTGAACTTTAGTTTGATTCATCCAGTGTCCCAGATAGACATCTTTTGCTTACTCTGATTAGTTGTTGGAAAGCAGCGCTGGTTCAACAGTACTGGGTGTTATTTGATCAGTAAGTCTCAGGACCAGCTGACAGAGGGGACTCTTATGGGGGTTCGGTTCTTGGGGTCTCAGTGTGTCTTTGGAGATCAATCTGAGATGTGATTAAATCTGAAGTGTTCTTTTGTTCATCTTAATGGACTCCTCTTTGCGCTGCTTGTCCATCTAGTGTAGTCCTGATGACAGGACATTCTCTCTCTCTCAGTCCTGGTTAATTAAGCTGCTGTGCTTGGTTAACTGTCCTCCGCTGCCCTCTGCTGGTGGCTCAGAGCTCTCCTCACTTTTCTGCTACTGCACTTTCAAATATCTCAACTTAAAAGTGCATTCAAATATTTATCAGCCAGCAGTCTTCACACCACTCAGTTCACGCTGGATGTCGTGGACTTGACGAGTTTTCTATTATACTGTGATGCTGACACTATTTTTGGTATTCCACATTTGAATATTTATGTACATTATATAATTCCTTTTCTGGCCATCTTGTCACAAAGATTTCATTGACTTCACTTTCTGTCTCTGATGTTTGCTGTAATTTGAATGATGTTTGTCATAGTTACACCTTCTGTCAGGTATCACCAGTCAGCAGTGCTGCTCTGTGTGTTCTGATTTACTCCTTTCTCAAAAGAGCATTCAGTCTATGCCAAAGATAATACAGCAATAATAATATGTATATAATAATGAATATTTTCAAACAATTTATCAAATGACAATGTGAAAACACTGTGACAATGTGTTGGTGTCTCTGGTAGACAATTATAAGCTGAATCTGAAGCTCCTCTCAGTTTTTACAGAGCTTTATAGTTTCAGTTTATCTGTCCAGCCACAACTTTACTATTCTGGTTAACCATCAGCTGTTACCACCTGCTCAGCAGCAAACAGCAGACAGTCACAGTTAGAGAGCAGCTTGTGAACAAAGTGGAGCATCTAGCAGCTAAAGAAACTATATTTTTCCCAGAAATTGGTGGAGACCAAAAACAGAGCTATAAGAGAGTGAATACTGGACTCAGTCATCAGCTGACACAAACACAACTAATAAATAATCATAAATGATCACATTGATCTTTACCTGCTGGAGGTGGAAAGTTAATCATATCACCTTAAAATATGATGACATGTCAATGTTGTGTTCGCTGCTTGTTTCTTGCAGAAAAGTAAAGGCCAAAAACATTAGTTTTTGCAGGATTACTGCAGGATTAAAGACTTCCTCCAGACATGTTTTAATACATACAAAAACACTCTAGGAATAATGTTGTGTCTGATACTGATTTTCTACACAAAAAGTACATTTACTTTAAAATGGCACCTGTTCCTTCTCCCTGATTAAAAAAATCTGCAGTTGATGAATATGCAGATGTTTTTCATTTCAAACATTTAACAGCTGGATACAAGATGTCTCCAGTCTCACTGTACATGTGATGGATCAAGGCCTCAGGTTTCCACATCACACTTGTTTAAGTCGCATATTGGATTGCCTTTCATGCTAGCAAAACCCTCTCATATGTCCAGATGTTAAACTGAGATTGAACGTTTCTCCTTCAGAAGATGAACGTGCAAATGGTCATTGTTTTGCACACTGAAGCTCAAACGTCACACTGAAGGAACATGGAGACAAGACAGCAGGGGGGCAGATACCTCTCTGTCACAGGACTCAACAGACAACATGACCACAAGATCAGGAGATAAAGAGACATCTCAGGACCCTTATCATGACTTCTGTTTTGATAATACACATGGCAATATATAGTATATGTTCAGTATAATAGCATAAAAGAGTCATTTGGAGTGCCCCAATGGCCTTCAGCTCCAGGCTCAGGCCCTGATATAAAATCTGAACTGTGTACAGAGAACAATCCCTTTGATAAAGAAGAAAGAAACCAGATTCTCATTAATGTTGAAGGATGTTAAGATCTGCTGAGTGGAGCAGAAGAAGGAGCTGAAGGACTTCTGCTGTTCATGAAACAATGTGTGAATTTGTTGAGTGTGTGGGGACATTGTTGTGCTGGAGGAAGAGAACCTGCAGGTCTGATTCAGGATCTTGGAGGGTTAGGTATGGAGGGAAGGAGCATCACGCCCTCTGTGACTTGATGGTGAACTCATTATTTTTCTTCTCCTTTACTTTCTCCTCCAGCCTTCCATCTCCCCATCTCTCCATTCTTCTCCTCTGTTCAGATATTTGGCCTGACAGTCAGGCTACTGGGCAGGAGAGCACGCTGTGCCAAAAGCCATCATGTCACACACACACACACAGTCTGTCCACCTGAGCAGCCAGGGCCTCAGCCACAGCAATCATGGATGTGGTCAGAGGAGGAACACACACACATGCCAACACACACACTCTGACACACATACACACAGGGAGTCAGGGCGGCAGGTCTGGAGGATTCTGGGTCAGGCCTAGGAGGTCTGATGAAGATGAGGTGGGACATCGACACTGGGCCTCTTCACCGCTCACTGGTCAGCACACCGCTGTGCCTGGGCATGTGTGTGTGAGGGGATCAGGTCTGATCTGAGCTGATTTTGCCGTCTCTCGGCCCTCTCAGCGGCATCTCCTGACAGGCCGTCACACTGTAACCAGGAGAAAGACCGGAGAGACGGAGGTGGAGGTTTGGGGGTGGGGGATGGGGTGAAGGGGGGAGGTTAGGAAGGATAGAAAGTAGCAGGTTGAAGGAAGGGAGGGAGGCCTCGAATGGATGCTACTTTTTGTGGCACGAGAATCATCACACTTAAAGTCACTTGCAATCAGCGCAATATTTTTCAGCTTAGTCCTCAAGTTCCTTCACTGCTTGTTTTACAGGAACCTGCTCAGGTCCAGGCAATGAAATGTGTTTTTGTACCACCTCCCTTCATCTGCCTCTCAGAGTCTCTCAACCACAGCCATTTGAAAGTGATTCAGCATCTGATGCTGCATTTTTCAGTTCCTTTACTTTGTCAGACCAGACAAAACACGAGACAATAGGTGATTACAAACACAAAAAGAGGCTTGTGTACTGGTTCCTCTGCTGGTGTGGGATGAGTGTGTTAGAGAGGGAGGAGGAGAGTGAATGTGGATGTGTCAGTAAGGGGGAGTGCCTTTGTATTCTCTAACAGTTAATATGAACGCCATGACAGATGATATGGCATCGTGGATGAAAATGAAATATTGGGCTACTTTTATGATGGTTGGGAAGGGTTTAGGTTTACCTGGGGAAGGATGCCGCGGTGATGCAGTGGTTAGCGCTACTGACTCACATAGAAATGATGATGGGGTTGGGATCCAGAGCTGGAGCCTTGTTGTGTGCAGTTTACATGTTTTTTCAAGTAATTCACAGCCCAAAATGGATAAATGGAGAGATCCAACTTATCGAATACTCATTAATCTCTGAGTGTAGTGTGATTAACATTTTGGACTTTGGGATTAAGGGTCAACACCAGGAGTGTGAGTTGTCAAATAGGCCTCATAATCAATACATACGATGTAGAGTTATTTACAGCAGCAAAGAGGAGCTCAGTGAGGTGCCCCTCTCTGTTTGTTAGCCCCTACCCTGAAAGTGATCAATGCCCAACACCAATCAAAATCCCTTATCTACAGAGCCCTTGAAGGCCTTGCCCATCATTATATATGCATTTCAATAATGATCTTGAGGGTGTTCAAGGTCTTTTAACAAGCTACAGAGATGATGATACTTAATGGAGGTTCCAGCTTTCTACTCTTAAACAGCCTTGAAGAGATTTCTGCAGCTTCTGGGGCCTTCACAGCAAAGACATTATATACTGTTTAAAAGTATTCAAATTCTTGTTGTGATCCTACACCTCGTTTACGTACATCACCATTATTGTAAACTTGCTGCTGGGCTACTTCTGGTCAGATGGGTGTCAGGGGCCCCCAGTAAAAACATACGCAATTTTTCACTCACTCATTCTCAACACAGATTTACCTTGGACATCTATGGGCTGTACATTCATGCTGGTGAAAACAGATTCTCCATCATGTTGTGTGGATGATCATTATGTTGTCTCTCTGTGCTCGCATGGTGATTTCATGGCTTGAAACAAACTTACCAACACCTACACTCAAGTGGCACGGTGCAATTTTTGTGTCCATTTTGGCGTGAAAGCGCTCCGGTACTTTCACCCACTTACAGCCCTCTTCTTAGCACAGCGCAGTGTGTTCTATTCTGTCTCTTCTGCTGTGTCTCTGACAGCAGACAGGGCGCTTGCCAATACATTTCATCCCACCTTAGGAAATCCTTAAACCAACAACTGAAACAAGGGTTTTGGATAATTATCTGGTAAGAAAAGTCCAGTTGTGACACACAGTTACTGAATTCAACATACAGGTTATATAATAACTAACGACATATTATAATAATAATAATAATAATAATAATAATAATAATAATAATAATAATAATAATAATAAAATGGTTTTGATTAGTAATTTTTATATATCTAGACTGTTAATAAAATGAAATACAGTCCATTACTAAGAGGTACTTAGAGGTATTATACTTTTGTATCTTGAACAAAACCATGCTGGTTCCCCCGGCTTCCAATCTTTATGATAAGCTAGGCTAGCTAGGGCAGACTTCAGCGTAATGCACAGAAATGCACTGATATCAATCTAGACTCTCTGGAAGAAAGCAAAAACTGTATTTACATGGATGATCTGTTCCTTTAATTGAAATTATGCCTAATCCATGCCTTTAAACAACTGTTAGTCTTAATGGCTTTAATGATCTGTTGTGCACAACCAGAGACAGATTTGCATGTTGTGTCTCATCTGAATAATTTTTTGAAATGTGTTTTTGTCACCACGTGTAAGACTAGAAGATAGAACTGGAAGAATTCTGCATTGGTTCAGGAAAAGAATCCACCATCTCTAAATCACATGTGTGTTCAAGGATGACTAGAGCTGTACTTAAACTTTCACTCAGATTCATCATCTGCATGAGCCTAACTGTAAGAGTGAGGATTACCAACATTACCCAGTATATGTGTATATGTACGGTCCATCTTAAATCAAGTCTTACAACCTACAGAGATCAACACATGTATTTCTCCATTACACTACACGCGTACACACACATACACACATCCACACTGACTCTCTCTCTCACACACACACAGACACACACATACACACACACACACACACACATATATATATATATATATATATATATATATATATACACACAGAGTACATGACAAGGAGGAGTGGTCCTGGCTTCCATCATCCGCAGCACAGCAGATCCATCAAGCAGACAGTCAACGCCTGCCACATGCAAAACAAGGACACCACCTTTGTGCGTGTGTGTGTGTGTCCAAATGTGTGAGTGACTTAGATGTCCTCCAGTGCAGACGCCCCTTGTTAAGGGTATTAGAGATCAAGTAAGTGATTGATCTACATGTCAGGTGACTAAGTGGTGCTTCTGTCCACACTTCAGGTCAATTAAGAAATTGTGTGTGTGTGTGTGTGTAAAAGTGTGTGTGTGCATGTGTGGTAAATAAATAAGGGGGGAAGAAGATTGAGGAATGTAGCCACGACGATAATTGAAAAGCAGAAAGAGAAGACGTGCTGGACCTGTATGTTGAATTCTTTTCATTTTAGAAAACATTGAGTGCTCTTAACTTGCTGAACTTCTGGGCAATTTCATGGAAACTAGGGGAAAAATACTTCTAATGCTCTATATGCTACACATGCAACACAATAGCTGGAAGGAAGCGGTCAACAGGCCTGTGACAGATATGTATGATTTAGAACTGAAAATAAGGTGAAGTAAGGAAAGAAACAGTAACTTGCTGTGTTACTCGATGTGAATTAAGTCCGACCCATAGAGAATTTTGTATGAAAATGAGAAACAAATATTTGACTTTCCATCAGTTACCTCAAGAGACAACACTGTCAAACTTGGACAGAAAATGGGAGGTGATGTCGGTCAGTAGTCTGTTGACTTGCCTATGTGGCAGTACATTTAATGCTGTGTTCATATCATATCATGTAGATGAAGCGGCCAAATGGAGAAAAAAAAAACTTTTATGTCAGATCCCTACTTGTGACTGGTAAGCCATTAGTAGTCACTTTCAAAGGTAGTTATCAAAAGACTCAAAACTCAAACAACATCAGCAGAAATACATTAGTATTACACTACATGAGCTTAGCAGCCTCTATTTAATACAGCAGTGTGATCCAAAACAAACAGATTTTGCAGACATCATATCTACATCATGATGCTGCTTTGTAAGAAGTCTGAATTCATGCATTGTCAGGTCTGTCTGCAAGACAAGAAGCAAACAATTCTTAAAATATTTTTTTCTGATGTGTTCTGATCTCTTCTTTACGTAGAAATTAGTCTATAGACTGTTGTTGTGGACAGAGAAAGTTGGAAATATTTTAAGTTAGAACACATTGGCAACAAAAAATACTATTATTATTTGTAATAATAATTTGTTAATTTTTCACATGCAGTGCCATTGAAAAGGAACAAAGTCATCATTAATGTTGTTGTAACACCTTTGCTTTGCTGCTATGACAAGTCAAAATGCTGGCAGATGTTCAAGCTCACCAATCAGAACTTACTGCTGCTTTGTTCTAATAAGCTGAGCTGAAACAGTGTGGGCATGAGGAGCGACTCCGTCACAGTGAATTGTGTAAAAGGCTGTTGGTCAACACAGTGATGTGATGATGCTCCAGTGCTAGCCGGGCTGCAGCGTATTCCCCGGGGCGCTGTGCTGTCTGGAAGCCTCCATCAGCTCTAACAAATGAGCCTCTCTGCTGGGCAGGTGGCTGCATCTCCTCCACCTCCTCCCTCTTCTCCTTGGTAAGAAATTATCCTGGAAAGGGTTAACCCCCCCCAACGCCCCCACCCCCCATCCCTGCCCCATTCTCACTCGCCTCCGCTCCTCTTCCACTTTGGCGGCCCCTGACTTTGCCCCCCCCCATACACACACACCACCCATCCTCCATCTCCCCGCATCCATTTGCAAATGATCTGGTTTGTCTGCATATTGTCAGTTGCAGCCGGCCCGGCCATTCATCACCTGTCGGCGACTCCCAGCGCCCTCCACACTTAATTGTTCCCACTCTGACCTGGAGAATAGAGAGTGATGTTCCCTCTGCCGGAGAAGAGAGAGATGGAGAGAGAAAAGAAAGAAAGGGAAAGAAAAAAAGAGAGAAAGAAAGAAGTGGTTATTAGATTTAAATCAGATGGAGATAGGGCAACAATGTTGGTCACTCTCTTCTCTCTATCCATCTTCTCTGTGTTTCTAGGTCAGATTATAAAAGGAGAGGAAGAAAGGAAAGGACAAGAAAAGGAGACAAGGGCAGGAGAGGAGGAAAGATGTGAAATGCTGGTTTATAACCGTCAGTCATTATAGTATATTGTTTATAGTATGTATGTGCCCTTATCAGCAGGTTAGGACGTTTAGAATTAGACTTATTAGACTAATTAGAAATATCCTTGTGCATGTAAAACAAACCATGTAAAAGAACACTGAAAATGTAATGTACTCTTTCTACTCTGACTTTTGGTCATGATAACATTTGACCCACTCCATTATAGAGATTTGTAAAAGTGCAGACTGACAAGAATGATGTCTGACTGAAAGTTAGTCAATGAAACCTTCAAGATATGTTCCTTCTATATTTATTGTTCCCATATTAAGACTTGCAGACACAAACTGTTGTCTCTTGTCTTTTTTGAACATTATTTTTGGCTTTTTATTGAATGAGTTGCATGCATAGTACGTACTGTTTAGGAAGGGGCGTTCAACATACCTGGGATGTTGCAGAACCACTTGGTTTGGTTTTACCACTACTCTACTACTGGTTAACAATGGCTGAAATAAATTCAATGTGTGGCTTCAGATTTTGGGGTCAGGTTCAGGTCTTGAATTTGACATTACCAAGTTGTGTTCAGTCTGACTGGGTGGGGTCAGGCCGGGCTGGGCGTGTTAGTCTTAGATGCGTGCAAAGCTCATGCTGCTAATATTATGCTCTACACATGAATAAATCAGGGAAGTCAGTCAGCTAGCAGACTAGGAAGTGGATCCACTGTGTTACGCAGTTCACTACAAGAGCCAAAGGAATCTGAGGGCACTACTTCATCTGTTAACATGTGATTGGACTCAAAGTGAGATGGTGAGTAAAATGTCATCGAGATTAATAGTCACATCGGACAGTACTATGACAATAAGACACAGGTTGACAAATAATCACTAATTTCCTTGTAAAATGAGAATGAACATTGGCAATATATGTGCACACACAAGTATGCCTAACAAAGCTTTCTTCAGTCTTATAGCAGCCATTGTGAACCATTTCAACATCGCAGTTAAAAAAAAGTCAGTCAGCGTCTCTTTGCCTTTCCCCAGTTACCTCACTCTGCCACTGTTGTATCATTTCCCCTGTTTAAATGTTAAAGAGCAGCCCATGCAAGCTGCTTCCTTCTTAAACATCACACCCACTTGAGGAGTTTGTTCAGAGAGAAGCCCTGCTCCTCCTCCTCCACTCCTCTCCTCCATCTTTATTCACTGTGTCTTTTCTGTCATCATTCCTCATTTCCTCCGTGATGAAGACCTCTCACGCCAGGCCAGAGACTCCTCCATCCCTCTCCCATCTACCCACCTCTTCAATAATAAATGGATGCTTCCATTATGAGCTGCTGAGAGTGTTGAATCCCAGTCAGTCATGCTCTGGGGAGAGGGGGGCAGCAGGAGGATGGCACATTTCTGCAGATGTGCTTATTTATGTGGGTATTATACATAGACCGTTGGACATTATTTTTTCTTTTTTAATCATTTTACTGTGCAACATGTCGATGCAAACACAAACAATGACAGACAACCAACAATAAACTAAAGTAAGAACTGTAATACCTTTATATGATATTTGTAGGTCTTTGACTGGGATACTTCTAGGATGTCCAAGTCTAAAAAAATAATGTATTCTGCATTTAAATCTGCATTTTCCATTGGTATTAGTTCATATATCACTTTATACCATCCAATTTTTTTACCATCTATAAATTATCAGTCAATCTGAGGAATGTATGTCTCACAGGCAGCAAATGTAAGAATACTGAACAGCCATTTTTGATGAAAACTCTTAATATGTGGATGGGTTAAACCAAGATGCAAAAGCTTCAAGATTCAAGATTCAAGAATTTATTGTCATTGCACAACAATAACATCACGCAATCACTTGACAATGAAATTCTTGAAATCTCTTGCTCCCTACAAACAATGCTCAAGAATATTAGCATGAATAGAAACACTCAAACAAATTATTTAGATTAAAGAATAAAAATATATAAATAAATAATAGTACAAGAGTACTAATACATTAATAAATACAGACCTACATTTAAATTAAACAATTAAATATAAATTTTACATCTAAGAAAATATACAGTGCCAAAGTGATAAAAATCAAGTTACGTCTATTGGCCAGCTACCCCACTACTGTTTAATATGGATACATGACCACTTACCTTCAAATTGTCACATTTCTGCCCATATTGTTCTATGTATCTATAGTAAGATTGACATCATCATTTTTTATATTTCTTAAAGATTTTTAGTCAAAGAAGTAAGTGCTTTGATTGAATCTGGAATATCTGAAGTAGTGATTTCTGGGGAAACCATATTTGTTTTGAATTTGTTTGAGTGTAAGCTTCACCCCATTATCAAATAAATGCACCAGAGTTAAAATGCTTTCACCTTTCCATACTTTAAATCCTGATTAGAGCAATATTAAAGTTATACTGTGCTGGAGCCAGAGGGTACAATGTTTTCAACGATCCTTTAATGATGTTATTATCCACAATACTCTTTATTTCTCTCAAGTCTGGGGCAAACAGAAGACTTGATAATATCTTACCTGTATTAAATGTTCCAGATCCAACTATACTGATTCTGGGTCATTATTAATCCAAGTTAATGAAGCCATGCAGCCAGCTAGTAAAGTCTCAACTAAACTAAACCTCCATGCTCTACAGACATCTGCCTAACTAACAGAGAGTGGAAGAGATATCTGGCTGTCCAAATCGTCATAAATATGTTTTAAAAGAGGATCAGAATTGGCCTTGTACATTGCTTCTAATGATGGAGTGATGAAGTTATAAATAACACAATATATAAAGTTATTTTGTGCCTTTTTTTTTACCAACGGGGATTCCATTGATATCTCAACTGTTTCTTACAGCTTCCACAAGGGGCTCGATGACTATTGCAGACAGCAGTGGGGATAATTGGCATCCTTGCCTGGTTCCCCCTGCCCAAAGGGATGTAGGAGGAGGATTGGCCATTAATCCAAACAGCAGCAAGTGGTCTGTTATAGAAGTTAACCCAACCGCAGAATGCATCTCCAAGCCCAAAAGTGTTTAGAGCAAAGAAAATAAAATGCCGTTCCACTCTTTCGAAAGCTTTTTTTTTTTGCAGAAAGTTTTATCACAAGTTTCGCTGACATCATAACTGAATTTATGTTCAACAGCTTTTTCATATTGTTACAAGAATTTCTACCAGCAATGAATCCTGCCTCAGGATTCATTCAGATCAGTACTGATAATGAAGGGTCGCCTCCTCAACATAACATGCAGGTATTTTAAATACTATTTTAAAGTACTGACAAACTATTTTAACTGATTGAAAGTCAATTTTAAAAAAAGTTTTAAAAATCTCTAAATAAGTTTGGGTTCATGACGTTAATGTGGATAAAACTTAAAAAGTTACTAAAAGTTGTTTTTTGCCAATTAAGAACTGTAATACTGGGTAGTGATCCAAAATAGAAACAACTCCTGTATCATATATACAGTATATGGAACATACTATATGAGACAGATCAGATAGCATCAACTCATAGTAGGCCTGAAAAAAAAATAGTAAACCTACTTGGAAAAAGAAAGTGAACTCCTCCTAGGGCCCTTTCAATGCTATCTCATTTGACTTTGGGCCGTCAGATTCTGCAGCCAATATATCAATGAGTGCATTCATGTGACAATTAAAGTCTCCAGCTACGACTGAACATCCTGTTTCAAATTCAGCAAACTTGAATAAAGCCCTTGTAATAAAGTCAGTAAGGTGGTTTAGGGGGGCATAAATATTAAGAACTAAAATGTAATTCCCATAAAATAGACCTGTAACTATTATATATTGTCCACTACTGCCTCACAAGCAGGGTAGATCACCACATCATCTTCCTCTTGGGGATTTGTGCAGATTTGCATAGTCTTTTCTGTGTTGCAGCTGAAAAATCCAGGAAGAAATGAATCCCCATATTTTCAGATATTTTTAAATCATCTGGCATTGATCCATTGATCACTGAAGTTGTGAGAGCTGGCTATCATGGCGTGGGGGAACGCAGATGTCTCATAACCTGGGAGATCTTGAGAGTAGGCTACAGGTTTGCTCCAAAATTCATGCAACAACATCACCTAAGCAAAAACTTAATGCTTAATAAAAAAAAAAAGGAATCCTAACCCTTTGCTTTCAGTTTTCTTGCCAACAAGAATACTGAAGCCAGTACTGCAGAATAATGTGCCAGAACTTGAGTTAACTTAATTCTTCGAGCTCTAATAGCCATGTATCAGATTTTTCACAATCCAGGTACCTTTTGCTGAAATTGTTTGCAAGTTTTGTAAAGCGTGAGAATATCAGTGAGACTGGTAAGTTTGGCGGGTTAAGAAAAGGCCTGGCAGCTGTCAACCGGAAGTCTAAATATGACCAGAACAATATTACTATCTGTAGCGCTGGTGTTGCAGACATGGACAGACATTAAAATATACAAGTGCTATATGCAGCTGTAGACACTGTGTCTCTGTGTAAGTACACCTCTTCAACAGGGCTGGCCGTCAGCTGAGGTTTCAACCACATAGGCCATTCTGAAGCAGGTATGTAAGCCTGTCTGTTAACCTTTATGCTAGCACTTCCTGTTTGTGGACAGCTGGGCCTGTCATACAAGCGCTGAGTGCTAAACCACAGTCATCTTAAAACATGAAACACTGTAAGTACACTACGGTACGTGTGGTTACAGTTAGGAGTGGAGTACAGATGAGTGTGATAGAGTTCAAGTAAAGCTCTGTTTTAATATATACACGTGTTGGATTCACCTGTAGCCATAACAGTCTTCCTGGGTGGTTTTATCATGTGAACTTTAAAGGAGACTCAGTCTAGGTCAAGGGACCAAACACAAAACCACTGCATAATTATAATGAGCTGTAATAAAACGTGGTTCTACGAAGGTCCGAGGGCTCGTGTGAAACTTTGTGGGAGTCTGTTTCAAAGTCAAGACAACAGCAAGAGCTTTGTTACCTTTAGTTTTCAGCCTCGGTGCAGCCAGGTGATGGGCTGCAGAGGATTCCTCAAAGTGCTGCACTGTAGCAAGTTCCACCTCAAGTCTCTGGGAGAGAAGTGACGAACACACGGTGGATTTTAGGACGCTAAAGACACATTTGGGCTAAAGAGGGCTGCATTTAGAGGGGCTCTTTGACATGGATGGATTTACTGAGAGGGTGTAATGTATTCAGTCATTTCAGTGAGATGCTTCAAATCAAAAAATAATCTGGCAGCTGATCCATTTCTTCTTCAGTGGCCCTACAGACACACACTTCAACTGTGAAAACAGGGATGCTTTGAATTGATCATGACTGTGGATATGGATAGGAATGTACTTCAGTGTAAAAAGACCCATCTGAAATGGGTTACGGCAAAGGCTTTGGGAGAAAACTGACGTACCACTTTTACTCCACATTTATCATAACTCACTTACTCATCATGACTTTACTAGGCTTAACTAATGCTAGACTTAATTCTCAAAATATTGGGACTTTTTTTCACATAATTGCAACCTATTCTTCTTGTGACATTGACACTTTATCAAAATATTACTATTATTATATACTTTTGTTATATGACTTTTTCCTGAAAATGACTACTTTTTCTCAACACATTTTGGCAAATATTAGAATAAGAAACCCAAACAAAATTGAGACAATACTTTATGTAGGGTTCACCCTCTAGGACACAAGCATCAGTCTTAATAAAGTGAAAATTCAGATGGCAGAAAGTGTGAGAACAATGCACTTGTCTGTCTATCAACTTCGATTCCACACTCACTGCCCTAAAATGCTAATGGCATGATTTTAACCTGGACCCCACCATCCACCCCCCCCTCTTCCTCCTCTGGCACCCACCTCCCAGCATCACCAGCGCGACACCGGTAAACACTTGCATGACAATGGTGCAGTCCCGGCCATGGCTGCTGCCATTGTATATTAATGTGGAGAGCAGTTTATAATTCATGGGTCAGGATTACTTGGGAGTGCTGGTCCCAGGCCTGGTCCCAGCACTGACACAGTAAGTACTAACAATACTGGACATGCGTCGCTCTCCGCTGCCCACCCCAATGCCCATTATAATAATATATTCAAGGATTAAAGGGGTTTTATCTTAGACACCCATGAATTATGAATGTGGCATTTCAAAATTTAATTGCGCCGAATTAAATGATTCAAGATAATGTTTCTTTTATAAATTGGTAATAGGGCCAGGGGGGCAAAGAAGGGGGAAAGACATTAAATAAACCTTTTTCCCCCAACAAAGGAAGGAGGGAGAGGAATAACAGACGGATGGTGACCTCGTGTCTCTGGCGGAGGAGATGGCTTGATCCAAAGATAGAAGGTTGAAAAACAACACTACAGACAAGAGGTGAGAAATGAGATGAAGTTTAATCTCTGACAGATCCAGGACAAGTTTCATTATGAAGTCAAGCTTTGACTGAACACTCTGGATCTTTCTACGCTTACAGAAACCCAGAACTACTGCATACAGTGAAATGGTGAGGAGTCCGGTTCAGCTGGATGGCAATGCCCCTGGCCAGGACTTGTTGAGTCTATGGTTAAAGCTAGGAGCTCTCTATCTTTATCTCACACACTCACCCACACTCACACACACAGACAATTGTACAGAGGTCTTTAGAAAAGCAGCAAACAGACTTGATGTTACCAGGTAAGGTTGGTAAAAGTACATGATTGCATATAAAATACAGATTTGTGATGGAAAAGTGCTCGAGCCACACAAAGACTAGTGACACATCAAACGTGATACAAAACAAGAGCATCATGGGTACAAAGTGGTCATAAACATCTGACCTAAGGTGGACACAACCTACTTTTGGTCATGTTAAAGCATACCACCTGGAGCAGTGAGATGTCACACCAACGTCCAGCCTCCGTTAGCTGACAACATGGCAAGGTTCAATAAATCTTTATAACTTCAAACTTTAAAAAAATCACCAAGCCAAGGCCAAGGTTTGATATTTATATCTGAAGGACCTTAAGTAACTAAAAAAGTTATCTCAAACCTGTGGTGCTAACCAGATGTGTTAGCTGATACTCATTTCTGAGAGTAAATATCAGCTGGGGAGACCAGGGACAGTTGTGATGGTTTATTTTGAATTTGTAGCAGAGCTGCCAACAGGTCGTGCTACAACTTTAAAGAAAGAGTTTTGTGTGAATATGCTCAGTAATGTTCTTATTGAGAATTACATGAGAAAAATCAATACCACTCTCATGTCTGTGTGTTAAGTATGGAGCTGAAACTGATTAGCCTAGTTTAGCATAAAGCTAAGCTAGTTTAAACAACTCCCCTCAAACGACAATTCACATTTTTACATTTGTACACTGTAGGATTAACTGAACAGTTAATCAACATAAAACTCATCGTCAACTATCCTGATTAATGATTTAGCGCTGAAGCCAAACATTTCAACACAAACACTGGAATAACTTTCCTGAATGTAAATTTGGTTGGTTTTCTGTCTTTTATGATTAATATCTTGAGGTTTTGGACTGTTTGTAAAATTTGCAGACGTAACCTTTAACTCATCGGGGTGCCGATGGAATTAAATTCCAATCAAGAACATTAAAGTTCAGTTTTGACTCTAAAGACAGCAGTTTATCGAAATAACCTTCAGTAAAAGGTTCACTTACTAGTCTTTTATGAGGCTTTCAACATGTCTCAATCAAATCTTTGAACTGAAGAGGCACTGAAAAGCAGTAGAGGAGGTTCAAGCACCTGGTTCAGAAGTAGTTCAGAGACTTCACTGACACTCAGAACTGGAGCTGAGGTCTTGAGAGCAGGGTGCAGAAACCCCTCCATCGACCACTGTCTACTTCAGTCACAGTTACTTTGGTGTTTAGGTCATTTTAAGACAACAATCTGATTCGAATGATTCACGGCAAACTCATTGATGGCCCAATGTGACCTGACCTAACAACTTCATGTTCTGATGAAGACCGTGACATGTTGAAAGCACTTGGTCGACCGTGACTTGAGATCAGTTTGTCAAACTACATCAACAATGTGTGTGTCTGCATTACTGTGGCAGAGCTGAAGCATAAAGTAGCTACATAATGTAAGGGTAGGATAATGACATGAGACAATGGGGGAAACTGGAAGTACCACATTTCCTACAATACGGAAAAATGTTCTGACTAATAAGAATTGCGGCCAAAATTGCACATTTTCCCTTCCACGAAGCATCGACTGTCATGGACTCAGTCAGCTGGCTCTCTGTAACAGTCCACCTCACAGTTCACACAGTTCACACAAACTAGAGTCAGTAACGAGAGTCAGAGCCTACCGACAGTGCTTCCGGTGTTTCATACAAAAAGTGTCATGTTGAGATTGCCTCGTTTTAAGGCAGTCGAACAAACAGCTTTCAACAGGAGACCTCACACGAAGCGTCATCTTCCTCAGTGCTGTATATGGCTTTCTCAGGGGCAACAACAGTGATAACTGGCTCACTCATCACTCCCTTTTGCTGACATCCGCAGATAGTAACTGCTATGTAAACTGAGTACATTCATAAATATACTTTTTAAAACACTAAATAAAATGAAATTCTTTGTTTCTTAATGAGGCCTTAAACTATGTAATGACAGAAAATGTACAACTTGATACAATTAGAATTTTTCAGTGAGAAACCAAAAAACATTTACCGATTTGGCTTGTCTCCTGAACCATAAGATTTACCACCAATTTGCTCTTATAGGCTAATAGGAGCATTGTATGTTTTCAGCAGTACTGTTGCTTGAAATGATTTTAACCAGAACAAAAAGGGAATCGAGGGCAGTGATGGTCTTAACTCAGCAGCACACCACAAAATACACTAGAGAATACCATTGTCAACTCAAAACTCACTGGACATTTATGGAGACAAACTGCTGTAATAAACCAACCAATTCGCAAGATTAGAGAGATTTTGGCATTGTGGAAATAACATTCACCTAACTCCATTTTGTTTTTTTCTCTTCACCTAACAATTTACTGGAACCAGTTTGAGGTGTCCCCCTTGATTTCTTCATATGCTGTAGGCCTGGAAATGTTTCAATGTATACCTACTCTTCAAACTTACAACGGAAAACAAAAGCTCATTTTAATTCAATCCTGTTCTGCACAGAAGACTGAGGGACACACTGGCAACATTTTTAAACAAGTTCAGCAGCAGACAACTAAAAAAAGCCACGCTGGATGAATGAACAGTCAGAAAAGTTCTGTGACTGTGAATTTAAATTTTTTTTCAGCTTCTATATTTCTGAGTCATTTAAGAGACACAAAAATAAATAAATAGCATGAGCTGTGGCAGTAACTGGATTTTACTTATTCACTGTTTTCTTTGGGATTATCTTCAGTTCGACTGGCACTTAGGTTGGCCGCTTCCCTTTGGCCGTTCTGGGTTGAACTTCCAATTGAGTCCAAAGCTGAATTAACATTTTTGCTGACCTTCTCCTGAGTCTCCTTCTGCATTGGCTCTCCATTAGCCTCCATTTCCATCCCATACACAGCCTTCTCCCCGTTCAGGAAGTGACTGTGCTCCTCTACCTGGATCTCCTGGCCTTCTTCTACCTCCTCTAGCTTGCGCAAGATAATAGGAAGCTTTGCATCTGCGTCAGTATTCTCCAGTAAAGCGATATCACTTTCCTCGTAGCGAGGCAACGGAGCACCCTCCTCCAGCTTCTTCTCAAAGTGCAGACGTTTGGCCCGTCCGCTGGCTGACGCCTTCTCCAGGATCTGCTTCTCGGCCAGACGGAGC
Source organism: Scortum barcoo (assembly GCA_023238725.1). NCBI lineage: Eukaryota > Metazoa > Chordata > Actinopteri > Centrarchiformes > Terapontidae > Scortum > Scortum barcoo. The sequence goes on along the minus strand of CM041539.1, from coordinate 22,532,056 downwards.
TGGATTGCCACGCGAGAATGGAGAGTTAGATCAGGTTTCTCTAGCATGGAACGGTCCTCCTAGAAGAGACCAGGTAAGAGGTTAGAAAAAGAGAGAAACAGGGTGGTGAAGATGACAAATGGTCATAAGAAGAAAGTAAAAAACAAATTCAGCTTTACACATTCAATTCCAAAGTACTTGTTGGATCTTTGTAAAGCTTCCCCCACATCTACACTGTCAGGATTCGTCAATCATCAATCATGCCTTCGATTGTGGCCATTCAGAATGAGCAGTTTTGGCTTAAGACTTATTTGAACAACCCTTCAAGTTTGAACCACACTGAATCCAGACACCTTCTGCATGAGACAACCCAAAACAACTTTCTACAGAACCCGACTGACCTCCGAGGTGGTCTTGTAGGTCTTGAGCAGCAGAGCAGCTCGGGTCTCGAGGAAAGTCCACAACTTGATCTCGTTCTCCCAGCTGACAGGGAATTCGCTGTTGCCCAGGGTGAAGATCTTATTGATGGCACGATCTCCAAGCAGGTAGTCCTTCAGTTCCTCTGAAATCAAACAAACACATCTCTTCAAACAAACCAAACCAAAGCTGGACAGTAAGAGGACCAGTGAAGAACAGTGAAGTGAGAGTTGACTAAAAAAAGCTTATGGTTTAGTGCTCTGGACCTGATCCTAAACGACCCATGAAATGTATAAAGTTTTGTTGTACTTGTATGTATATAATAGTCATATTCTTAGTTTCACCATTTTGTTCCGCTTTGTTATCTTTGACAATTTGATGGCTGCTTTCATTTTGGATCTGGTTCAGAGTTTGGAAAAAATACCCAGAACCTAAAGCTACACTCTCATTAACAGATCTCCTTAACGTTTGATCACTTCATGTTATTTTTTTATTCTAGTGAACATTCAGCAACCAGGCTTCACAATAAGACAAAAGTGGTGACAACAGAAACAATCTAGCTGATCCCATAGTAATGTGAGGAGAATCTCCCACTAAACAATGACGCATTCACAGAAAACAAATATTGGCACTCAGTGGAACATGGGAAACCGGAAAAACTTGGATTGGCAGCTGATAAAAGCCTAAATTGTAGTTTTGGACAAACAGAGATGAAATTAATAATGCTCTGATTTAACACAAATGTGGGGCTATCCTCTCAGTTATGATCAAGGTTGCTTCATCCAGTCCTCTTGTGTCAAAAATGTGGTAATCCCGCCAGTCTTGATCATCCAACACTGTCTGCTTCCTGAACATAATTTTGGTAAAGATCAACATTTACATTTCTGTGATGAAGTATAAAAAGAGTCACAGACATTCTTCCTTGTGAACCCTTATCCTGCTGCCTTTGATCAGAGGACTTAAACACAGCTTGGTTACATGGCAAGGTGAAGGAGGTAAACTGCAGTTCCCCGGTTGTGTGTGCACACTATTCCATCATGTCACATCTGTTAAGAAATGTCGAGACACACACACACACACACGCACGTAAGAGATGATACCCTTACACACACACCCATCCAAAGGGGTTGGGGCCGTTTTAAAAATTAACATGCAGCAAAAGATGTGAATAATATATCAAGCAGGGTCCTGAAGATGAGTCCTGTGACAGAGGAGGATGTGGCCTTGTGTGCTTGGGGATTTATGACACCGGTGCCATTCTGCATACATGCCGATGAATATTGCAAACCCCCGATGGATTGCTCCTTCCACACATCTGGTGGCCTGCCTTGATCAATTAACCAGCTCGGGAATGGACAGGCCCTGCTCTTCTCCTCCCTTTCTCCTCTACCTCCACCTCTCCTCCGTCTCTTCCCCTCCGCCGATGTGCTTGACGACGGTCTCGGAGGAGCGCTGGAAACTGTGGCGTGTTTTGTCTTGTGTGTGCAACCAGGTTTGTGACTTCGGGGTTCCACGGGGAATGTCCTTCTGCTGGTATTTCACTGAGAGTGTGTGTGTGTGTGTATATATCTGTCGGTGTATCTGTCAGTGTCTTACCCTCTGTCATGCAGAAGACTCGGAGGAAGGCTAGGAGCTGGGCTGAAATGGGGGGTTCATTACAGTGCAGAGCAAAGATACAGGACCTGAAAACACAGAGCAACATATTAGTAAGTCAATAAAGAAAAGTCGAAAAGTCAAAAAGAAAATCCCTGAGCATGTGCATGTTTACTACTCATGGAGTACAAAGCCTGTAATAAATATTCTGACATTCTGGACAGCAACACAAAACTGCAGACAGATTTAAATGGAACTGTGACATATTTTGAGAACGTGTGTACTTGATTTCCTTTTGAGAGTGAGAAGATGGACAGTAACAATACAATTAAACTAAAATAACTGAATAAACACACATGCAGCAATGAAGTTCAATATACATAGAAATTCCACCAAAAACATTTTTTGCAGACCTGCCATCATACATGCTGATACCAATGTTTGTGATAATCCGTTCTCTAATTAATTAAGACATATCACTATGACACTAAAACATTTTACATGTTTATTCAATGAGCACACAACATTTTTCCTAATTATAGCCTCTGTTAATGTCTTTTGTCCTTCCCAGTCAATCAAAGGAAATGTAAAAGACCTGTAACTGTTTGACGATAAAAGATTATGTAAAGGTTTTTAACAAATTAAAAGAACAAAAAGGTAAAAAAAAAAAAAAAAAAAAGAAAACACAGACCAGATTACTGTTTCTGCTAAAACTAATCTGTCCAATATTCCTGCAAAACTGGGCAGGAGCAGAATATATGGGTGCAACTGGCATCATCCCAACATCTCCACTAATAACTCCATGTAACCTTAAATAAGTCAAATTGTAGATACCATATTTCAGAACACGCACAGGCTGATCACATATTAGTGCTGGTCTTGAGGAGAAGCAGCTCTAATGTAGATAACAAACATGGAGATGACTGTGAACCTAGTTTGTTGGATGTGAGGGGATACAAAAAACTTAATATATAATAATACTTATAGGACATTCCTAATCCTTATTTTTATTGTGTGTTGCAGGAATCTTTACAAAATATTTCAAGCTTTTCCAAATAAGCTTCATTTTCACAACAGCACGTCCACATCGCTGCCTGCACGTCATCGGATTCTATCAAAACTAATTCTCATCTCTCCAAACATAATATTAATGTCGCTGTTTGAAGTATTTCTCAGGATGGTGAAAGTCAGCAGTGTGACAGAAAATATATGAAACAAGTGTGATCCAGGACTCAGCAAAATCCATTCCACATCATAACATTACACACTGAGGTAATTTGGGAGAGGACAATATTTTCCCCCTATTTCAGCAAAGTGATCGATGTGGTGATCGGTAGCACAGGGTCGACATTATTACAGCTCACAAACGCATTACAGCCGCCTCTCCGTTCCTCCTATTAAATTATCCCTCTGTCCACTGCTCCAGCAATAGAGCATCCAGCGCAGAAAGTTAACTCTTTGTAGAAAACGCTGTGCTCCGATGCACTGTGTGTTTAAAAGGGTTTGTAGACTTGGGAAGAAGGGCGAATTGCAAACTTGTAAATGAACAGTCAAATGTGCACACTTAATTCCACTTATCAGACTATTAAATAAAGGAAAAAGGAAAAAGAAATCATTTCCACGTTGAAAAACGAGTGTGATGATAGCAGCGCTCAACATCTCAGCAAGGCCCTGACACCGAATCTGTTGCTGTTTCCTTTGAAAATGATCTACGAGCATATCTGTCAGTTTAATAGAGCACCCCGGCAACAACGGGGATTGTTTCATTTAATTTCCACTGTTGAGATTTAGACTGTCATCAATAAGAGATTAAAAGGCGTCTGATTAAAAATGCCGAGCACAGAATGCTGCATAAAATTAAGGGGCTAATGATAAAATGATTAAGCTTCTTGGTGATGAAAGTGTTGGGGCAGATGGTAAATTGATACTTGGTGGAGTGGGGGTGAAAAAGAAAAGGAACCTGCTGCAACATTTATATTATGTGTTTCAATTATGCCAAAGGGGGGCCTAATTGGTTGAAATAGCTACCGTTGGTAGACAAAAGTGCACCCCGGCTATATGAAAGGTGAGCCTGAAGCTCTCTTTGACCCATATTAAAAGGCCTAAGAGAAAAATGCATCAAGCCTAGTTTGCAAACTCTGTGCTTGTAGATAAGTAGAGAGAGAAGAGGAGGAAGGTTTGTCCTTCTGAACAGTGAGAAGAGTTGGACATACGCTGGGATGCCGGCTCGTGCCAGCACTTCGGCCTTCATGGCGTAGAGGCGCTCGCTCTTACTGACGCCCAGCTTGATCTTGACTCTGTCGTGGGCGTTGTCTTGGAAGAAGAAGCCGTTGTGGATGACAAACTCGGCATTGGATCTCGTGCCATAGAAGATGTAGATCTACAGGAAGAGTAAATCATCAGCACTACATGCGTTAGCTGGGCAAGTTACTGTTATTTTCCAGAATACATTTGGATAGTCTAAAAGGTTATCAACTAGCATGTAAGAAGAACTATACATGTTTACAGAGTATCCACCGATTTATCATCTGACTCCTGTAACATTGTAGAGATATCCTGTTTTAATTCCACACATTCTACTTCCTTGTCAAAATGTGGCGCTTACATTACCCACAATGCAACTCGACCGCTGGCCCTAATGTAGCCTGCAGCAGAGAGATGGAGGAGCTACAGATGTCTGCATGGATTTTTTTCATCTTCAAACTTGTTGTCAACAACTGACACCGACTCAAGTGACATCCCTCTGGAAACACTAAAGGTTTCACAGGACCTGTTTCAGATATTTAGTAGCTCTGCTCAGTTAGACAGGATTCAAAATAATTTGGATCTGTTGCCTGTGTCTGCAAGGTATTTGCTCATACAAATATCTGTGTGTAGAGGACAGAGACTAAATGAAAGAGCTGCTTCTTTTAAATAAAATGTTGCTAAGCTACATACGAAAAACTACTTTTAGAGACTTTTTGGGCCCAATGAAGCTTTGTAAATGTGTCGTCTCCTCACCTGATCGTTCTCCTTGTAGTCCTGCAGCGCTACACATTCACAGCGATCATCCTCCAGGTTGTAGCCGGTGGTGATCTGCAGATCAACAACAAGTATTACTAATTCAACCACTGCTAGCTCTCAAAAAATACATTAGGAGGTTCATCACAACAACTCGTTTAGGCATTCATTGCCATCCAGGATTAGAAGTTAATGCTTTTATTCTGAATTCAGTGTTTTCCCGCTGATACTGAAAACATACTGTGTATTACTGAAATATGTAATCACAGTATGGGCAGAAAGTGTCTGATGTGGGGCAAAGTCAAAACTTTTAAAAGGTTTCCTGCTGACAAAATCACTTAACAATATTGCATGTAAGAGTGTGTGTGTGTGTACCAGTCCATTTGTGTGGTTGCACATGTCCCAGAGGGGGATGAGGGCCAGAGTGACCCGGCTGCCGTCCTCAGTGGGGATCTGGTTCTGACGGGTCATCACTGAGGACACTGCCCACCTGTCACATACAATCAGCCAATCACTGCCTGTTACAGTAAGGTTTATTTACTCCACTGACATTCTGGACAATAGCTGCTCTCACTTCATAAAAAGAGAAGGCACCAGCTCCATCGCTGGTATTGCCAAAGATGGAGAAGGTTTGCATCAGATGAGGATGTAGAGAGAAGGGAGGAGGACGGAGGGAGGGAGGATGAGAAGGAGAGTGGAAGGTGAACTGAGCAGAAAAGTTAGGCAAAGAGGAGGAAGGAAGATGAAGAGGTGAGGGAATAATTCATCACCGGCCCACTTTCTCCTCCTTAGATGCAAATAAGTTAGTTAAACAGACAATTCCAGTTTATTACTGCTTGATTTTTGTAGTTTTGGCCAGTATCTCCACCAGTTATGGTAAAATTGCACTCATCAAGCTAGCTGGTGAACCAAGAAACACAAGCAGTCAGGTGATCACTCAGGGTGTTAACAAGCTAAAAGTTCCCCTAAATGAGGGAAAACCATTCATGTAAGAATTCAGAACTGACTCACACTCCAAAATGTGATTACTGTACAGAATTCATAGTTTCATGGTCCCTCCATGCGATATAGCAGCACCCTCCACGCACACACAAACACTCATCTCCAGCTGATCTTCAGTGAAGGCAAGTATTTGGCCCCATTTTGTCTCAAAGGGAAGAAATACGCAAGCTTTATAAGATGAAGGTGAAGTATTTAGTGAGCACTACAAACATGACAGCTCACCTCATTGAGGGACTAACAGTGCAGCAGCAGCGCGCTCTGACTCCAGTACATGTAGACCAACTTCTGCAAACTATCAACACATTTAGCCTGGATCATGTTTCCAAATGATTGCAAATAAATATTAAAAAAAAAGGCTGTGTATTCCTACATGAGTTTTTCTGCTGTTTGTTCTGTTATTGAGTAAGGTTATTTACTGTGTAATGCGTATATGTGGACATCCATGGCTTAAAAGACACAAAAACTTACAGGTGCAGTGGTGAAAGATTTATCAGACATGACCAGAAGCTCTTAATTAAACTATTATGACTTCTTCTGTCGCATGCTTGACTAATAAAATCTTCTAAAGCACAAATCATTCGACCAGAGGAACCAGCTCTGTTTCATATTTCATTTCAGTTTAACACACACAGCTCTGGAGTGAGAGCTGGAAGACAGCGTGTCCCTCTCTGCTTACTGAATTCTGAAATGAATCCTCACAACAGGGATCAAAATCAAATCCAAAGACTCACAAAGATCCCCTGACATACCCCTTACCTGGAGTTAGCGAGTCCACACAAGTACAGTGTGAACAGCAAATTTGGACGACGCTTTGGGTAACTACTGCTCCTATATTACTGCACGCCTTCGGTCTCTCTTCCACAAGTCTCTAGTCTGAAGGTTTGCTAGCAATCCGTTTGACCGTCTGAATGCTGTTTTGTGTGCCATCTGACTTCTTTATCCCTGATCTCAGCAATTACTATGGTGAGTGCAATGTTACCTAAAGGAAAGACGGCCAAATCTGCAAACAGAAGACTCGAGTTGCATTGGACCCGAATGACTCTTTAGCATGTGCTCCAGTTTACAGGAACAACTCACATGAACATGAAGAGGATGATGTGAACAGTCTAAATACAGGCTCACTCTGCACACACACACATACTGACCTGTAGTCATCAAATGTGAAGCTGTCCTTCAGGGGCAGTTTGCTGGCAGCGGGATGAGTCTGGGGATGGAGGGAGGAAGGTGGACGAGAGGAAAAAAAGGGAGAGAGAAGGAAAAAACACAAATCAGAATAAGGAATTTCATTATGCAGGTATGCTGGAGGGGGGCTGCCTGACAGGGACGCCTAACAAGAAGGACTGGGAGTAGGGGGCCACCACTGGGGCGGTGTGTGTGTGTGTGTGTGAGTGTGTGTGGTCCGTTAGTGCGGTGTGACACTCGCCCCCCCACATACATCACTGTCAACTTAATTTGTTGTGGCCAGTAGCCGTCATAAATCTGCCTCATCAATTTGGGCCTGAAACGGGGTGTGTGTGTGTGTCTGCGTGTGTGTGTTGGAGTGTGTGTCCGTCGACGCCAGCGGTTTCTCCATTTAAAGCCACAGCCGCCACCTACCTGAGCCATTGGCAAATGCTCCTGAGTTTAAGCAGGAGAGGGGAGTTCAGTGGAATGCATAATGAAGGAAAGGAGGAGATGGAGAGAGATGAAATGGAGGGAGGGGGCAAAGAGTGAGAACTAGACAGAAGAAATAAGTAGCAGAGTAAGAAAGAGCAGAAGAAGAGAGACTGATGAGGAGAATTAGTATTAGCTGAAAGTCAGATATAGTAAGTACTTTAAGTCCAAAAAATATTATGTTTCAGTCATGTTATAGTTCCCTGCATGTTGATTTTATGTTGATGTTGATCTTTTTCAGCTTCATTTTAGCTATTTGTTCTGGTTCTTAGAAACTACAAGCTCAGTTCCATACATTGGACTAACCTATCCATCAGGTGAAAAGCTCTAAATAATAGTTATTGTTGCTCTGCATCAGCTGGAAGTGATTTAAAAAAGGTGCTCATTAACAGTTTTTAGCAATGTGAGTTCTGCTGTAAAATCAATATGTTTTAGTGTTAGGGTTAAGCTTGTGGAGCCTTTGGAGCTAATTTAAAACAGGAATTTGTACCCCTGCTCAGAGTCACAACTGAAAACTGAAAACACAGACATGAAACACATATGTCTGGATCCAGTCCAGTCCAATCTAATATGAACATTTAAATAAAATTGACTATGAATATTATTTGTAAATTTAACTGGCAGGTGATGTGTTAGAGACAGGAAAAAACCCAACATTTTCAGTTACAGTTTCACTGAGGGGCCTGCAGGAGATGGACACATGGGTGGAAAAATCAGCTGAATGGACTATGTCTACACACACACTAACACACGCTCACAAAGAGCACAGCACGCTGAGCTCTTGATGCATTAGCATCCAAAGACAAGGGTCATCCATCATGTGCCACGGTGGAGAGAGAGTGTGTGGGTATGTGTGTGTGTGTGTGAGGGTTAACGAAAGATACCACAGAACAGGTAAAGTCTTCTGAATCAATGAATGCACAAGAAACCACAGAGTTCATTAGCTCATCAGTGACGACAGCTAATTGGCTGAGTGTGGGTGTCCAATCAGAGCCAAGATTAGAGACACAACAGAGAGAAGATGAATGATGTCTGTGCAGTCTCAGGGTGGGTGATGGAGAGATTAACACTTAAAGCTACCCCGTGCTATGGAGCAACGTTTTCATGAGCAGGTGACTGGCACGAGCACAAAGACACACATGAAACCAGTCCTGCCAACAGTGGCTGTTCTACTGACGGACAGTCGGTGGCAGTAACACCAACAAACAAAGACAGGAGAAAAGACTGCTGGCTGGCAAACGGGCCATTTTAGCCTGCTGCCTGTTTCGGTCTGGATGACTCTCTAAGATCTCTGAGGAATAAACTGAAGCCAGCCTTTATGCTATGCTAGTCTAACCATGTCATGACCAGCTCTGTACAGGCATGAGATTAATATCGTTCCATCTAACTCAAGGAAAGACAGCAAATAAGCGCATTTCCCCCCAATACTGAACTGACAAAAAAACAAGAAAGTAGAAAACAAAGAAAGCAGACTGAGGATTTTCTTGGAGAATGCTGCAATGATAGAACATCTGAAATACTGATGATTACAATATATGGTGTCCAACAGCCCCCCCCCCCAGCCACACGATAATATGCTGTGGATTGGGAAGTGTTTACATGCTAGAGGCGCTGTCTGTATACATCAGCATATATCAATCTGTGTGGCCGATCATACATCCAACACACCGGACGGGCAGAGGACAGGGAGGCGGGGGTGTGGGGGGTGAGTGAGAGGGGTTTTGGAGGAAGGTACATTCAGGTCAATTCAATTCAAAGCCAATGTGACAAGCTAATTTTCCAGCCCGGTCATCTGAGGAGGAGGGAGAGGAGGGAGGAGGTGGGGACAGTGAGAGGGGCCATACGAGGAGGGAAGAGAGAGAGTGTGTCTGTGTGTGTGTGTGTGTGTGCGCGTGTGAGTTAAGAAAGGAGATGTATCAAAGATGAGGGGACAGGACACACACACACACCTCCATGAGCCCTCCTCACTCAGTCTCCATGTCAAGACAAGTGCAACACAGAGCTGTGAGTGTGTGTGTGTGTGTGTGTGTGTGTGTGTGTGTGTGTGTGTGTGTGTGTGTGTGTCATGAGAAAATCTTCTCTCCTGATAGACAAAGTCAAACTCAGCAAAAGATCATTATTAAATACATCACTCTGCCTACCAAAGCTCACAGTTCAACAGTCACAGTTGTCCATTCATTCTATTTTGTATTTGTTAGCCACAGATCAAAACACAGCCCTGATATTAGGAGTGACACGATATTAATCCTGCAACATCATGGCACCATGTGACTTGTTGTACAGCTGTCTTTACTACTGCAAAGATGTATAATTCAAATAACCATATCTGTACAGCACAATACTGAGCCTGCACACCATGCCACAAAAAACAGACTAGCACCCTGACTAGCACAGGACATCCTTGGCTCCGGATTACAAACTCACCGGAGAAACTGGGTCTCTGTGGTGACTTCTGACAGTAAAAAGAAACTATTTGTTTTACTTAAAAACATTAGTGTCTCTCTAATGTTTCTCTCTCCTGTCTTTCCTGTCTCTCTCTCACTGTTCTGTCTGCAAAACCCCCCAAAAAAAAAAAAATAAAAAAAAAACATTAGTGCCAAAGTTTAGGCGATTTTAACATGTTTAACAAAAGAAATCTGACATTCAGATGAAGGCAAACAACCAAAAAAGCACAGAAAGCTCAGGGTTAGCACTGGCATTGCCTTGCCAAGGTGGAGAGTGCTGAAAGACAACACTGAGGAGATGACCAGCATCCAGACCATGTGTCACAGAGGGTCCACGCCATTCAAAGAATGTAGTTTGGCACTGTTATCAACAGAGAGGGTCAGTGATTAAAGCTCCTCCAGCACTGGGATTCCTCCTCTAGCTCACTGGCATCAAGTCATTTAGATTACAACACTTCCACCTAGTGGAGTCCACAGAAATTACACCATAAAGTGATTTCAAGGAGGAGTAAACAAAGAATTTGTCTTAAGTTAGCCTTTGTTACTCTTAAAAAAGGAAACATTGTGACTCCACTTGAGAAAGGCAATAAGCTAATCAAACAAACTACCTGACATATTCCATTAAATTTGTCTGAAAGAAAAGATTCAGCCAAATACAAACATCACAGTTTATCTTAAGATGCAAAGCATCATGTGATTAAAACAAACAGCAGGCTGCTGGCAAATACAATTCATTTCTTTCAGTGTGACTTTGATATAAGAAGAAGGGTCTGCCGCCAGTTCTGATCAAAGCTGTCATGTCACCATGCTTCAGATTAATAGTGGGACATTAGCATATTTTGAGATTACTATCCCACTATCTGTTGTCTGGGCCTGTTAACCAATATTTCATCATATAGCATAATTAGTCTCTCTATATCTCACTCCCTCTGTTGGCACATTACACTGGACTGTCTCTGTGTGATAACTTCCCACATTGCTTCTTTGCCCAAACTGAAAACGGATACTGCTGATCTTGATATGTAAATCACTTTGTGATACATTAACTGATTGGAAAAAGTTTATATGCCAACCAAAACCCGAAAGAGGAAACTATCAGTGACCGTCTGTTAGCATCTGTTAGTTCAACTCTGCCTGTATGTCTTCACCTGTTTTAAGGTGTTTCACCAGCTAAATCATGGCTCTTTTAAATGAATTTTCCTCCACAGTTCAGCAAGTTCTGAGATCCAGGTGGTTCGAATTCATTAAATTAAATCCACTGGAACAAAGAATGAAAATAATGTTGGAAAAGAAAATATAGGATTGCTTCAGAAAACACTAAGTTTTGCTTTAAAGCTTCATTATATTATTATTAAACCATTTTTGTCTTTAGTCAAGAAAAAAAGCAAATACCAAACTGAAACATTACAGCTCTGCAACCCCTACTTCGATAGAAATATCAACAGTAAAACATCTTAAATGTTTCTGTGAGACGTTGTCTTGTTCATGCACTGTACACACACACACACACACACACACCTTTCTACTTCTGACTGATTAGACCCCTGCTAAAGCTGCGTAGTTCAGTGTAAGGAGAGTCCCACCTGTATGGGTGATCAAAGCATGTGTAGGGCCTTTGACATCGGCGTGTAACCTTAACCACTCAAATGAAACCAGACCTCAAATTGTATAATCCTGTCTCACTCTGAATGTAGTAACTACTAACGAAAGCTATCAGATTCCCCATCAATGGGGGGAAGTAGAAAGTCTACAACACTGGAAATGCTAAATTACAGCAACCTCATTCGTACATGTTAACATGTGTAATTACATTAGTAATGGCTTCATTCCACTCAGATCCACAGGTTCACATCCCTGATGCTATGCAGTCTGTCACAGCTTACTGAAACACTAAAGGAACAAGGCTATCTTGCTAGCTTTTCAAAATGTCAGCTCTATTACTTCCCAAATCTCACACACACATCAGAGGCAGGGGTGTGTACTGGTTATTGTCTCTGTCTGTGCGTGTTTTTGTGGGCCTCCACAGGAACACTCACCCAACATTTTTGCTATATACTAATAATCCTCTCATATGTAAAAATGACTGAATTAACAGTCTGCATTTATACCGTATGTATGTTTGTGTGTGTGTTCAGTGTATCTGCCTACCTGTACCAGTTTGTAGAAGTAAGCGTACTGGCGTGCAGTGTTTTTATACTGGCTCAGGATGTCCTGCACTGCCTGTGTTCCCAGCAGCAGCTGCACCTCGTCCTGCTGGTAGTACAGCGGCGTGTCGTACTCCTGAGGAAGACTGCGGATGTACGGTAGCCAGGGTGAAGCCGGGTTGGCCCGCTCACACAGCAGGTGGAAGGCCAGTGTCACGTTGCCCATGGCCTGCAGGATCCGGTCCTGACTGTACAGAGGACCTGAAGCGTGGAGGTCACAGACAGTTACCTTGGGTTACTGCTGTCATACATGTTGATATTTCACACAGAGAAAGTAAAGAAATGTTTTACTAATCTCACACAACACCTGTAGTGGAAGAGATGAGATGTGCAGCCCCCTAGGCAGGGATGAGGTGATATGCAGTTTATATGTTGTGATGTTTAGGTTACATCTTTAAATATTTTCCATTTCGCTTCTGCTGTAAATGACTGGTGTCAGTAGTTCCATTTTATCACAGTAGTTTGATGATACATACTTAATGTCTAAAGTCCTTACCCAGTACAGAGTTCTGGGCTGACTCCACTGTCATCAGCATCTTCCTGGGGATCCACAGAAACAGTTCCTCTGCCTGCACACACACACACACACAGACGCACACAGAAATATTCAAAACAATGCAGCCAACCTTCTCTGCCAATCTGCTCCACCAGGTGGCAAGAGCTTCTTTCATGCATACTGCAGAGCCAAACTGTGAATTGCTTTAACAAAGTTGAATTTGGGGCTCATTCCATCATGCACTGGGAGTCAGTGAGGTGCTTCAAATACTGGAGAAACTTTAAAAACAAATGACTGAGCTGAGCTCACCTTGATTTCTTTGGTGGCCCGCAGACCATAGCCTTCTGCACCAAAGTCGGCCACGGTGAAGCTGTCACAGGACGCCCCGTTTTCCTGAGCCCAGGACATCAGATCGAGGAAGTAATCCTCTCTACTGCCCTCAAACACTATGGACATGCCTGAAACACACACACACAACACGCATCAAAGATTAATAGACAAGAAATCTAACATTACTTGAAGCTTGATATTTATTTAGAACTGCAGTACAAAAAAATAATAAATCTGAAGATGTAAAAATACTGTGTGCACATGTACTGACCTTTCTGTTTCTTGCGGATCTTCTCCACCAAGCCTCTGATCTGGATGTACTCCTCCCACTCTTTACCAGCAGAGGGTGCTGCACTGCTACATTCTGGGGAAATTGAGAGGGAAAACTTAACTATCATTTTCATAAAGCCAAACACACCAAAACCGTGACTTGTTCATCTGAACATACAGAAATATAACCAGTTTACTGGTTTACAGCAGCACATAAACCAAATGCAGCACAGAAGACAGACACACTTCCTTTTTAATATGCGTAGTGAAAATAAATATGGAACACATTGTTATTCAGTAAACTTTCTAAAACAAAGAGGAAATGGGGAATTGGACTTCACTCAATATTCCACTCATATGCTCCAAATCGTCAGGGACAGTGACTATAAAACTGCATATGCCTTCATTCATGCGAGTTACCATCTAGACACCTCTGGTACCAGTGGAATGTGGGTATGAGTGTATGAGTGAGTAAAGTAAGGTGTGTGAAGGTGCACTGGGTGTAGAAGCTGAAATAAACATACTCTGCAGCAGTTCAGAGATGAGGTACATCATCTCCTTGGGGGAGAACACAGCGCTGGCTCCTGAGCCGGACTTCTGAGTCTTCACTCGACTCTTCTTTCCCATGGTGCTGGATGGACAACTGGGCTGAGAAGACACATTAATACTGTTAGCATTCAATACGAGGACTTACTTTGAGCAGTACATCACGCATACTGTGTGAACTCTCTAAAATTTAAGTCAAATTGAAAAGTAGACATTAGGGGTATAACAGCATGTGTAATTGTTCAGGACTGTTCAGGACAGGACATGTGGTTTCATATGCAACTCCATCTGTTCTGTGCGGCCTGTGACCCAAACAGTTACTGTCCAAATAGTCTATTTATGTCACCACTGGTACACTGAAACAGATATTCTAGAGCTTTATCCGCAAAGTTTTGGCAACGAACCAGAGGCTGTCTGTCAGCTGTAGCATGCTAGTCGACTTAGCCCGGTGAGTCAAGCTCATGGGTCAAAATGTCAGATTGTTATTGTCAAAATGTGTGCCAACATTGTTCAGCTAAAGTCAGCCCTGTCTGCAGAAACACTTCAAACATTTCACCCGAATGTGTCGATTAGCAGAAAACCAGACTGGGTGACGAGTCCTTCTCCCTGCAGAGTTCAGGCGGCCTCTCACAGAGTTTACGGCTGCAAATACGTGACCACACTCAGTTGTAAAGACTACAAGAGTTAAGCATGTGGTCAAAGTGCTTGAGCCTCACTACACGCTGTCTTCACTTGTGTGGCTTGTCCTGTATAAACCAGCCCAGGTTGCAGCTGTTAGAGTTATCACACAGCATTTCTCTTTTTTTTTTCTTACTGACAATATGCCTGTTGTGTTTTAGCTCTTACAGCGTGAATTATAGCCTGAATTATCGCCAGCGAGCCACTATTGAATTCTGGTTGGAAAACACACAAACCCTGACCCCAAAGCTGTTGTACATACTTAACTGTTAATTGTGAGTACCGTTACAGCCCTAATAGACTGAGTTCATTAATGCCACAACATGTTTAAAAACAGACTAAATGATTAAATAAGTCAATACCCATCTAAGGCCATTTGTAAACTCCATCTCACACCACAAAGACAAACAAGCTGTAATAAGTGCCCAGAGCCACACATGACCTTTTCATTGGTTTTACAAAGGAGTTTGTGACATTAAGACAAAGGCAAACCTTTGTCTTGAGGCCTATTCTTCCAAAAGACCAGTTTACAGAGTTATCTGGAAGCCTTTGAATGAAAGAAAAGCCCAAATATTTATCAGGCAGCACTATGTGTCAGTTGTGTTTGATCAGACTGAAAGATATAAAGCTGACAACAGTGAACCAATAAGATAATAAGATCCGACAGAACAACGCAGCAGTTGTGTAGTGAAACTGTTGGTAAAAGCTGAGAGGACACACATTATTCAAGTACAACAGAAAAGATAACACAGTGTCTTTCTGTTAACAAAATAAACTGGCACTTCAATGAATGACTGGCACTCAGGTTTCTAATGGTGTTACAGATGAAGGTGCACCTCAAATAGCTCCCATTTAGTAGTTCCCGTATATTTTCAGATAATAGCCTCACTAACACTCTCTTTGGAATACTACATGTAATTGAAATTGACACAAGGACAATAAAATCGTTCCCTAACCAGATAACCTGGAGGAGAGGAGAAGTGAGGGATCAATCCAGAGCCAAAAAAGATGCCTTTAAGTCAGGTGACAAGTAAGAATGCAACACAGAAAGAGGGGGACTGAAAGCTGGCATCAGTGAGGCAAAGCAGCGACATCAGGAGAGCCTGGAGAGTCCTCAGCACCAAAGATACATGGCAGGAGATCCAAAACATCACAGGAAACAAAGGCAGGAGCACCCCCACCGTCACTTCCCACTCAGCCCTTACACCTGGCTGACCAGATAACAAACATGGATCACAGACTTCCTTACAGACAAGGAGGCAGCAGGTGAGGCTGGGGAAGTGCTGCACCAACGGCAGCACCTCAGGAGACCCGTCTGTTAAACTGCTAGAGTTTGCTGATGACACAATGGTTACAATGGCTGAACAAACAAAGAAAAGGTCGATGACTGCAGACGATGGAGTTTAGGAAGTGAGGTCCAAGAACACACCTGGAATTACCGCTTGCTGCCATGGGGCTGGGATTAGGGTACTGTGAGGGACGATGAAAAACTTCAAGATTATAACTTTAAGACATAGTACCTTTAAACTACATTAAAAAACAAGGGAACTATCAGAACTACTTTCAAGCACCACAAATCTCAAAATCTAGATAACCAAAACTAAACTGTTCAAAAAGTTAGATACCACTAGAGGTGAGTGAGAGATCATGTTTTGTTTTGTGTCATTTGCAAATTACGGTTTCATGCAATAAAAGCTTTTCCTATTATTCAAAACGCCTCGCTTAGCAAAAGCTCTGTTAAACTTTGACAGAGGTTTACTGTGCCAACAGTGTTACAGTACTACATCCACTCTGATATGTCATTATGAAGCGTATGTCGCAGTGTTAGGCCTATGGCTTTCACACCAGCAAAATGACACCTTTAAATAGACCAAGTGTCAATGTCCAGTTTACATGGACCAATTCAATTTCCTACAGGCCTTAACACGACTAATATGAATTCCTCCTCCCCGTGCAGCTGCTCACCCCACTCGCTCTCACTCATACACAAACAAAGACACACACATAGGCTCATGGACACACACACACACACACACACACACACACACACACCATTTCACAATCTAGACAGTTTACCAAAGCAAAGGAAGTGGCTGAGGCCATTTTTGGCAGTTGGGGTCTTTTTTTCCAGTGACAGAAAGGCCCATCCACCGCTCACTCTGTCTCTCCTTCCCTCTCATAAACACTCACACACCAGCCAGCTGCTCAGTGACACTCGGCAGCAGCTGTTACTGTGCTCTAAAACCCGTCACGAAAAACACTGGCCACCTGATAAAACCAAACCCAATAGTTACTCTCATTTCAGCTCTGTCTTCGGTCTCCACCATCCTCAGAGAAACACGTCAGCCTCTTTAGCTGCTAAAAGCTCCACTGTGTCCACCAGCTAGTTGCTAACTGTGTCTGTCTGTGGCTTATCACTGGAGACATCTGCCTGCTGGGAATGAGATGGGCGAGAGCAGAATATACGGGACGGAAAACCAAAAACAATGATCTGCAAGAGGCCAAAAGAGCTGAATGAGAAATCTCTGGTTCATTATCATGTTCAGATCATACACGGCCATTTGATCCATTGTCAAAATGAAAATATTCATTGATGTAGCTTAATCTCTGTTGAATAATGACTTGAAAACCTGATTAAAACTGCTGGTTTAGTTGCACTTTATAAGGTTTATTCTGGTTCAGCTCTAGTGAAACAATATGATCAAAGAAAGTTAGAACCAGCTCTACTTTCCTGAAATGTGTAAAACAGTCAGAAATGTGTAAAGTGGACTCATTATTTCTTTAAAAAAAACATCCCTGGCATCCAGACACGACATGTCTCTGTCCAAACCTGGCTGGACACAGTGAGCTTCCATCTGTCTGACCCTGCAGCTTCACACCTCCAGGATGAAGACAGGAGCAGCAGCAGCCTGGTTTGTCACCGATGGCCCTCTGCTGCCACTTTCAGCTCCTCTCTGCTCACTCCTTCATCTAGCTGCATGTCAGCAAACTGAGCACTGAAATTACTCACTTTCTGCACCTTCACTGTACGAAATACTTCACTGTAAACAGAGCATGAGTGAGGAATTAGCCAGCTTTTATCCTCCGAGCGACCACACGCTGACACCCCCACAACTAGTCAGCCCCCACGGGTTATTTCCAGCCCTCCCCACCAGGCCAGCAGCTAACTTTAGCTTACTAGCAGCGGAGGATCACGCCCATCCCAGCAGTAATTGGAGCAGGGAAGGGCGCAGGGCTCACTCATGTAGACAGGCTGAGTTCGCTGCTAGCTGCTAACATGTCAAGTGAGACAGGATCAGCCTGAGTTTCACAAGGAGCTAATCTGCTGGGCTGGCTGGCGAAGCTAGCCCTGCCTGCTAACACATATGACTGACTCCACGCCACGTGCACATATTAGCGCTGACTAACGGCCGACACCGAGCCAGAACTTGAGCAAAACACAGAGCAGAAGCATTTTTCTCAGATTCACTCATACCTTTATCAAGTGACAGCAGCAGTTCCTGTGTCCCTGCACTGAAACCGAGCTTGACTGAGCGCTGCCCGTGATTGGACGGGTGTTGAACGACGCCCACAAAATGAACGCTGGATTCTGGAGCTCTGATTGGCTGTTTGTGCAGCACGCGCGCGGAACGTGACAGCCATTGGTTTAGGCGGCTGATTTAGGTACATGTGATGTTTGCCCTCCCACGAGGCTTCGTGATTGGACACGTACTTTTAGAAAGATTAAAAAGACCATATATGGTAATATATGAGCTGCAGTGATTGGTGGAAAGATGTGTCCATCACGAGTGTGGCCCGGTGTAGCCCGGTGCTCTTTGTTTGCATGGAGCGGTTCTCATGAAGTGTCCTGGTCCTACTACAGCGGGAAATTGGACTTGTTTTCCATCAATGGGGATCCTCTCGTTGATATTTACTCACTTGTTTGTTTATTTATTGACTGTATCATCTTCCGGTCCCTGCCTGACTCGAACACGTTACATGCAGGTCTTCCTTTAACACAGTGAGACATCTCAACTGTCGCCTCCAATCCTGCAGCCAAAGGGACCACCCTGGACCTCATCAGACCCCTCCTGTACTGGGACAGGAAGGACTCGGCCACCCTGGACCACATCAAGCCATGCTGGTACTGGGACAAAAAGGACCTGGCCCACACTCCGTCCCAGTCAGAGGGACTGGACCCCGCCACAGAGGCCCGGTACCGCAGGGAGGGGGCCCGCTTCATCTTCGACGTGGGCACCCGGCTGGGGCTGTATCCTTCAGGGGGACACCTGCAGGGAGTCTCCCGCCTGCAGCACCTGCATGACACTGGATACACACCATCTCTCTCACACACACACACACACACACACACACTTCCTGTGGTGGTGCATGTGACCGGCCCGTGTTGTGCTGCAGGCTGGACGCTAACTTTACATCGGGCACATGTAGCCTTCAGTGCATGCTGTAGACACAGAGAGGAAACTGATGTAGATATGTAATGTGTGTATACGGATGAATATATATATATATGTGTGTGTGTGTGTGTTTATATTTGTAGTTATGCTGCAGTGACTGATCATCTGCAGTGATTGCCTAATTGAAATTCTACCCATACACATCGATTAATGCAACAGTAAACCATTGTAGCTGACACTGCTGGTCTCTGTAAATAAGTGCAGTGTACAGTCTCCTTAACCTCTGTGGCTACAGGCACTATGACACTCTGGCTACTGGAATCGTTTACTTTCACCGCTTCTACATGTTCCACTCCTTCAAGCAGTTTCCCAGATATGTAAGTATCAATGTGGTGAGTGTATGATGAAACCTAACCTATCCACTGCTGTGTTTTACATAGCCATCAGTGTGCCATCAAGTGCAATTTCACACATTTTAAACTTTAAATTGAATGTTTTCTGAGAGTTGTTTAACAGACCTGACTACCTCAGTGGAGTCCTGATCTGATTCATATTGTGAGAACGTCTATATTCAGATAGTGCCATGCAAACCTTCGATATCCCTTCGATATCCCTTCGATAGCTCAGTTGGTAGAGTGGAGGACTGTAGTGGAAATCCCAGGCATCCTTAGGTTGCTGGTTCAAATCTGACTCTAAGGAGTGGCTTTTTTTTGTAATTTCCCATCTTGGGATTAATAAAGTATATCTATCTATCAAACAGACTTTGCAGTACAATTTGAAGGGAATACATTTAGTTCCTAACCCTGGTGCGTGTACCTGCAGGTTACAGGAGGATGCTGCCTTTTCCTAGCAGGCAAAGTGGAGGAAACTCCAAAGAAGTGCAAAGACATCATCAAGACAGCTCGCAGCCTGCTCAACGACATCCAGTTTGCACAGTTTGGAGATGATCCCAAGGTCTGTAAGAAATCATTTCATCAGGACGCGAATAGTGATGCCTTTTTGAATGAGCTGATGACAAACTGATACGGTTACCCTTACTGGGTCACCGTGTTTAAGTTTTCCATGCATCTTCCAGAGAAGCACTTGCACATCTGTCAAGAATGTCTTAATGTCACTGTCCATGGTTCTGGAAAAACTTCTGTTCAAGCAATTTTATCATTTAACTTTGAGGAAACATGCCACCCCTCAAATGGAAGAAGCTGTGTAAAATAATTATCTTACCTGTTCAGTCTTTTGGTAAATGAGGTCCTCTGTCTGCATATGGTGTGTTTCATGCACTCACAGTGCAGACAGCCTCTTCTCATTTCAGAATATTGACAGACACCCAGCAGACTGTAACTTTATCTGTGTGTGGTTTTTCCTAACAGGAGGAGGTGATGGTGCTGGAGCGCATCCTGCTGCAGACCATCAAGTTTGACCTGCAGGTGGAGCATCCTTACCAGTTCCTGCTGCGCTATGCCAAGCAGCTCAAAGGTACTTTTTTAGACATTTGGCAAAAGTTTAGTTTTGACAAATTTATTCAGAAAAATAGTGTGTAAATTCATTTTTTATTAGACCTTGACAGTATTGTGCCCTGGTTAATTAGTACTTATTATTAGTTTAGAAAATATATAGTTCCCTCAGTTACAATTACAAAACATTTTCAGATTGAAAAATGTGGAGCTGATGGACTGTTGTTTTTCCTGCTGTTCAGGAGACAAGAACAAGGTGCAGAAGCTGGTTCAGATGGCCTGGACATTTGTGAATGACAGGTAAACTCAGAAACCTGTATTTTTGACTGAAATAGTCATTTCTGCAGGTATTCAGTATTCTGACTTTCCACCGTTATCATGTTTTTAAAAAGGTTTTTATTTTTATTTCCCACAGACGTCCAGCCAGGCTTACTGTCCAATAATGAATCTTGTCTAGTCTAAATAAATGTAATTTAATCAGTTTATTTAGACCAGACAAGATTCATTATTGGATAGTAAGCCTGTGCATCAAATTGCAAAATAATGAAAAGCCTGTACAGTTAAGGGATCCTTAAACTTACCTCAGAGTATAATATATATTTTGTTTATTTATTCACATTGGACAATAGAATGTCAATGGACGTGTTAATGAGCTCATTTTCATCTCATCTTATCTTTTAGTTCCCAGGCAGGTTATAAGAAATCAGTGTCATCAATAGAATCCTTCAGCAAGTACTATAATACAATACATGAATACATGACACAATACAAACGCGTGTGTAAAGGTACTGCCAGAGATGATGTTTACATTAAGCCATGTCTTGAGTTTTGAGTTGGTTATGTAGTTAGTGATGTCTCTTAATTTATTTAGACTCTGTTTGCCCGCTCCTACAACTCTGTGGAATTCATTACATGCTACATGTGAGCAGATTGACAGATGCATGTGTAGGGAAATAATAATAATACTTACTGTGGTCCTCCCAAGCCTTTGCACCATGGTGGCCCTACAGTGGGAGCCACAGATCATAGCCGTGGCTGTCATGTACCTGGCTGGACGTCTCTGTAAGTTTGACATCCAGGAGTGGACCTCTAAGCAGTCGTCCCGGCGCTGGTGGGAGCAGTTTGTACATGATGTACCTGTGGAAGTGCTGGAAGGTAATGGGAATACTGCCACACTAATGATAGTATATTTACTATCAACGCGTTTCTAATCCTCCTACCCTTTCTCCTGTCTCCGTTGCTTCTCCTGTTCTCTCCTGCTGTGCTCTGTCACAAAGATATCTGCCACCAGATTCTGGACTTGTATTCTCAGGCTAAGCAGCAGATGCCTGATGGAGGGATAGGGACTGGGGAAGTCCCCCCACCACCCTCCATACTGTCTCCCTCAGCTCCTCCACCAGTCAAGAAGGCCTCCCCTCAGACCAGCCCCAGACCACCCAGACCAGCCCAGGTCAGTGGACGTGGTACATTCATCTCAGCATGTATTATTGTGTGTTTGATCTCATTTTATACCTTAAATGGTTCTTTTTCATTCTGTTTAGCCCTCTCCCAAAGATGACAGCAAGGCCACCAGTGAGTGAAAACCCTGCTTGCAAATACCAAACAGACCACTTACTGTCAATTTTTACTGAGTTTTTCTCTATCAATGCCCTCTTTGTTTTGTCTTTTTGTTTTCCAGAGCTCACAAGTCTAGAACCTCCTCCACCACCTCCTCCACCCCCTCCCCCTCCTCCAGTCTGCGTAAACTCAGGTCAGTGTCTTCTGCCCCTTAGCTCCATGTAAAAAAACTCAATCAGTTGTTCTTGCACAGCTAGAAAAAGACTTCCTTCAAACTGAAATCAAATGAATGAAATGAAAAAGACAGAGAAGAGTTTGTACCCATATTCTTTAGATTTACTTTTCGTCTTTTCCATTTTTAAAATGTGGTAATTTATTCATTTCTCTTAGAAATCTCCAATACTTATCAATACATAACACATGTTGTATTATTTAAAGATGATTGGGACTTCTCTCCTGAGTGTCCATCTTCCCTTCACTGGTTTTATCTTGTGATTTTGATCCTAGCATTACTCCATTACTTCATACATGATTTTACTATTGGACAGTTTGTGAAGTGCCAAAGCCCCTCCCATTGCTGTTCTGTTTATTCGTCTTTGTCATGTAAACTGAGAGGGTTGTCATGAATAGTACATATTAGCAAGAGGAGCATAGCAGTCCTTCTTCTGTTTCACAGCGATCAAACAAGAAACCCATGAGAGTATATGTGCAGTATGTTAGGGCAAAGTCAATAACATATTAGACACTGTAGATAAATTCAGAAATGAATTTCACACTTCAGAGAGACATGAACGAAGACAGTCTGCTCACGCATCCAGCAGACATTTGCCCACCAGCTAGAAAGACAGTGGATGGTCCCTAGCTGCTGCAGCGATACGCAGCCACAGCCAGTGGCTGGCCCACCGGGGGTCAGATAAGAGAGGAGTGCCAGGCATGTTCATCTAAGTCTGCTAATAACAGAAATAACATTTCACATGCCAGACCAGTCGTGCTAAGTCGACCCAAAGCCTCTGTAATGGCCCTGAAGTACTGGTGTCCTCATGTTAGCTTGGCCTGTGTGTGTGAGTGTGTGAGTGTACTTTCATAGCAGCTAAGCCATTTCAGACAGATTAATGTGATCAACAAGCACCATTTGTGTTCCAGCTCAGCAGTGTCTCTGACTTGTCAGCACAAACTGGACTTCTTCTGTGAAGCATTCTTCTGTGCTTTGTACAGAACATTCACTGAATCGTTCTTCTCTCCCACAGACCATAAACCTTCCTCCTACCCACCAGCCCTAGACCTCCCCTCTAAACCTCCTCCCCCACCTTTACCCCACTGCCCACCTCCACCACCTCCTCTGCCTAAGGACCTCCCCACCTCTAGCTCCCTGGTGTCTAGCGAAGGATACCAGAAGCTCCAGTCCTTGATGACGACAGAGGGCTCCTGTTACACCGCTGTACCCCAGGCCTGTGTCCCACAGCTGGGCTACCACCCCTACGCCCCTGGCACCGCATCTTACCATACTCCTCCACTCTCAGCCTATAGCTACCTGCTTGCACCGCCGCCCCCCTCAGTCATGGGGATGGCACCTAGTTTGAGTAGTGGATACCCACCACCATCAACTGCTGGACACAATCAGCTACCCCCTCCGCTGCCACCAGGGATGCCCCCAGTCAGTGGGCTGAGTCGTGGTACGTGGATGAGATGAGTATCAGAAGACAACAACAGCTTCTTTCTGAAGATGAAACTTTATCAAATCGCCACAGTAGGCAGCTTTGATGGTCTGAACATTGTGGACACTACAGGTGTTCTCAGTTCTTCAGAAAGTCTTCATTACATGATGAGGATATGGAGCAGATCATGAGTTGTGCCAGTTTCTGTGTTTTTTCCAATTGTAAAAATATGTTTTACAGAAACATGAAGGATTGTAAAATGAATGTCTTCCTTTATCTCTCTTCCTTTACCACTACACATGATGTCATATTTTAAACAGTGTTCACAGTTTTATCTGTTCATCTGTTTTATCTTCTGCTCGGATAATCTCTCTTATTCCCTAACATACTGTTTAAACATTGAAAGGGACAATATTTTACTGTTGTTCTGCCATGGAGGGGCATGGGGGGTTATGAGTAAGATATTTTGTTTTATACTGTTATGTTTTTATTAGCCTATTACAGATATCACAGCAAAGTAAAAGGCAGCTTTTTTTCACCTGTTTTCTGTTGTTCAGCCAGTTTGTTTTCTGGAAAGCAACAGTCACAGCAACTGGTTCAATTCAGTTCAGACAGAAATATGTTCCTTTGTCCACACTTACTCAAGTGCATAATAGTAATTCATTTTTTGAATTTCTTTGGGGTTTTTTTGTTGTTTGTTTATTTTGTTTTTTCTGTTGTTTTTATTTATAAAGAAAACCCTTTCAGGAACTCAGAATATGTTGGTGCCAACCAAAATTGGTTTGTATGTATACATGCAATGTTATGAATACATAAACACACCTTTTAAAAATACCTTGGATGTTTCCCGTTTTTTTTGTTTTTTGTTTGTTTGTTTTTTTTGTTTTTTTTTACTGTAGTAACTTAATAAACCCTTAAGAATCACTTGAGTCTAAATGTCAAGGGTTTACAGTTGCCAATAAAAAAGAAAAAAGGTTTAGCCTATGTTAAATCAAAGACATGCCACCCAAACTACATTGCACCGGCCCCTCGTGGACCTTCTTGTGGATGGTGAGCCTACTGGAAAGCGGGCCCACGTCACCATTTCGGGCTAAGCCCGGCCGGATCCCGTGGGCAAAGACCCGGCCACCAGGCGCTTGCCTGCATGAGCCCCAACCCCAGGCTTGGCTCCAGGGTGGGGCCTGCCGGTAACGCTAATCCAGGCGACATAACGCTCCTTGTTGGTCTGTTATCCACGATGAGCTTGTGAACCGCTCTTAGTCTGGCCCGTCACCTAGGACCTGTTTGCCATGGGAGACCCTACCATAGCTCCTAGGATCATTTGGGCACACAAACCCCTCCACCACAGTAAGCGGTAAGTAAGGTGGTTCAAGGAGGGGACCGAATTCCCCTCTGGGATAAATGTATTCCAAAGATGCTGATGATAATGGTAATGATGAGGAAGATCTGTACCATTTTCATGAGCCCTTGTTTGTTCAGCATTTCAGCACAGTACAACTGTTTACTTTATAAAAAGTGGACCAGCTGTTTATCACAGCCTTGATCACTGTAGAGCAGATTCATCTCAGTACACCTACATAGTTTTCTGACAGTGGATCTGGACTGGTGTCACGATGTCTTCTCTTCATCTACCTACACAGATCATATCAGAGTCACTCGGGCCTACCAAAGCGTGATGAAGCATGATGGACCACTGACACGGACCATTCAGCAGCAGTCCCACCAATCAGACTCAGCTCTGCAAGACTGCTTCAGCACAATGGAGTGGTAAGGACAGAGACATAAACACATGCACGGATGCTGTCATTGGATACATCGGCAAAATGCATCGATGACGTCATACCAAGGATTACTGTGCGGACATTCCCAAATCAGAAGTCCTGGGTTAACGGAGAAAGTCCGTGCCAAACTTAAAGCACGGACCAACGTCTACAGTACAGGGACAAAGCTGAGTCTCACTACCAGGGCTCCAACACCAGGAGCATGTGGGCTGGACTTAAAAACTCTAACAGACTACAAAAGGAAGATCATCAGTGCTGAGGTGGTGTCTGCATCTCTGCCTGATGAACATTTTTTATGCACGCTTCACCTCCACCATCATGAAGTGCTTTGAGCAGGTTAGTGAAATCATTCATCACCTCCTCCCTCCCAGACTCACTGGACCCACTTCAGTTTGCCTACAGGCCCAACAGGTCAACTGAAGATGCCATCGCCCTCACCCTCCACACTGCCCTCTCCCACCTGGACCAGAGGGACACATACATGAGAATGCTGTTCATTGACTACTATTCAGCATTCAACACCATTGTGCACCTCCAAGCTCGTCACCAAGCTCAGAGACCTTGGGCTGTTCACACATGACTGTGTAGCCACCCATGCAGCTCCAACACTGGCACGCCATCATCAAATTTGCTGATGACACGACATCCGTCATAGGCCTGATCACCGGCGACGATGAGACGGGCCTACAGAGAGGAGGTCAGAGCCCTGACATCTTGGTGCCAGGACAACAACCTCCATCTCAACGTCAGCAAAACAAAGGAGCTGATCGTGGACTTAAGGAGAAGGCAGAAAGAAGAACACGGTGGAGAAACTCAGCAGCTTCACATTTCTTGAGGTTCACATCAACAAGGACCTGACCTGGACTCACCACACTGACTTTATCACAAAGTCAGCCAGACAGCGGCTCTTCTTCCTCCGCAGGCTGCAGAGGATCATGGACTCAAGGAGTCTCTGCAGCTTCTACAGGTGTACCATAAAGAGGATCCTGACAGGCTGCATCACCACCTGGAATAGCAGCTGTACTGCCCTCAACCAACCGTAAGGCTCTACAGAGGGTGGTGAAAGTGGCCGACAGTTCCAAGCAGCATTCAAGCCTGAACCAGCAGGCTCAGGGACAGCTTCATACCGCAGGCCATAGGACTTTTAAACTCTAAAAATACAATAAAACCATCACTTCCATTGCACTGTATATTTGTGTATATATGTATGTATCTCTTCTAGTTGTATATTTTCTTAGTTGTAAAAATTATATTTAAGTGTTTAATTTAAATTCTTGTACTATTTCTATATTTTTATTCTTCTTGTGCTATTATTTATTTCTCTATTTCTATATTTTTATTTTTTAATCTATTTTCTTTTGTTTGAGTGTTCTATTATATTCTTAAGCATTGTTTGTAGGGAGCAAGAGATTTAAGGGGACGTCGGGAGGATGATGGGAAGGATGTGCGTTGAAGGGGACGGGCGGACGAGGGGAAGGGGGCATTGGCTGGGATGAAGGGGAGAAGACGGTGTAGGGACGGAGAAACTTTTCCCAGAGAGCAAGCCAAAAGCCAGGGACACTACAACCTGATGATAATTACTTGGTGTCCTGTTGTCCAGAAATGAGAGGGGGCGACAGTGGCAAGGAAAAACTGACTTTAGCCTGCCTGTAGCAGCCTCTGTCCTGAGAAGAAACACAGTTTGTCAGAGTTAGTTTCATTCACACAAAACAGCACACACAGTCCATATGTGTCTGTCTGTCCTCAGGGAAGTTTTGTTTGTCTTTACCTCTTTGGAGGACACCACCAGGTCTCTCTGCAGCTCCACCGGGTCGTCAGTCTTCTCCAGGTGGTAGTCCGGAGTGAAGCGAAATTGTTTCAAGTGCAAGATGAGAATTATTATAAGAAACAGTATGAAAAAGATTGAAGAAGGAGTGTTGAGTGGAAAGAGAAACTTGCAGACTTGCAGAGAAACTTGGGTTATGTGGCTTTTGTTGATGGTCTGATGTTGGATCATTTCTGTTGGATGTGATGTCACTTACTTTGGCAGAGTTGCAAAGCGTGAGCTCTGCCTGCATGTTGTTCCTCCACACTCACACCTGAAGTCCAACTCTGTCTCCTGCAGAACAGCACAAAGACAACAGTCTTTGTGTACTCCTGAAGCAGATCTTCAGTTGTGGCTCCAGGAATGAGGTCAACAGACAGGTTGGTGAACTCTTCATGCCGAACTGTCTGGGCCCCACAACTGCACATTAAAGGACAATAGACGTTGAAATACAACCACAGAACTGTTTTCACACCTGATTAGTGACCTTCCCTGACTGACAGACTGTGTGTCTGTGTGAGACCCTGAACTGTGTAGTCCTACCTGTTGCACGTTCTCGTTATGTCCATTTTAAATAGGAGATGACCATCCACTGGCAGGTGTAGTGTCTCCCACTCTGAGCTGCAACTTCCTGCAGTCGAGGGGACAGGCTGCTCATTTGCTCAAGAACAGCGCTGAGGAATTCATGAGTGTCCTGAACACACATAAACAAAAGTTTAAACACAATGCACAAACTATCAGGAGGTGGTGAAAAAAAATAACCTGAAACCAGCTGACTCACTTTCTGCTGGAGAACTCTGGAGGCTGCACTGCAACAGCCTCCTTAAATGAACAGAGGAGACATTGTTTTTTCTGGAGGTCACTTGAAATATGGCAGTCCCTCAAGTCTGTAAACTTTCTGCAGGGAGTGAAAGAAAAGACACATTTGTGTTGTTAGTTCATTGGGTTCTTCAGGTCTGTGCAGAACTTGAGGATGGTGTGTGTGTGTGTGTGTGTGTGTGTGTGTGTGTGTGTGTGTGTGTGTGTGTGTGTGTGTGCATCATCAGCTGAGCCTCAGGAACAGAGGTCCAAACACGCTCCTGACAGCTGATGTCTCTGACGAGGCTCTCCATGGTCAGAAGACTTTGCAGACTGGAGTTCATGTAGCAGCTCTGGCCTATATTGAGAAAACTGAACAAAAACACAAAACAAAATCCAGTCACAGGTTGGAGCTCATTTCCCTCAACAGAGATGTTTCACTTTGATCTGATGGATTCCTGTGCTCATGTACTCACCCAAAGTGCTCCCTGGCAATGGTGTTCTGCTTCACAGTATCTGGAGAGGCATCTTCTGTTTTCGTTGTTGACTTGCTACATTGAGAAATAAGACAAACACACACAGTCACTAAACAGGATCAGAGGCTGACAGATTAAAGTGCTTAAAAAATATGAGCCTGCTGTCTGAAGTTGGTTCACAGTTCACACACAGTGAAAACACAGATATATTTAAAATTATCATCAGCTGTCAGACACACCACTATTCACCTTGAAGTCAAAATTATGTAATCTAAAATCATGTGGTCAAAAAGAACTAACTAGGACTCTAAACATCAGCTTTTGGAGGCCTTTTTCACTTACCTGTTCAATTGCAGCGTGCTTAATGCCAAAAGCATTGTTTGTTCCATGATGTCTGTAATACTCAGGTCATTAGGCAGCGAGCCATCATGGACCTGGATGGCAATATTCATTAGTGGATCTCCCTTCTTGTCCACTGTGATTGGGACTATCTTGTCTTGATGTGAAAATGAGGTGGTCTGTGTTTCTTCTTTCTCCTGTTATATTTATTTGTTTATTATATATATATATATATATATATATATATATATATATATATATATATATATATATATATATATATATATATATATATATATATATATATATCACATATATATATATATATATACACATTATTGTCAATTTGAAAGCTGAATTTCACAGTATGAAATTTCTCCTGTAGACTTTCTGCAACAAGTCCCTGGACCTTGCCCTTACCTTTAATACACCCTCTGACAGACAAAATGTTGACATGTCACAGTAGAAAGGCCCAGGTGTACAAATATCATTCTGTATGGCCGCTTTCCATTTAGCTGCTTCACTTCATTTCATCAGCAGCATCATCAACATCATTGAAATGATCTGCAATTATGCAAATTTTTCTAAAGTTGCTCCTTCTTCTCTTTCTGGTTTTATCAAACTGTGGGCAGTGAGTATATTTTATATTTTGCATGCAATTAAGTTATTTCATGCACAGGTTTTACTAAATGAGCACATATGAGTAAAACATGCAAACAATTTAGTAAAATGAGCACACAGACTGGAAAAATATGAGCTGACCACTAAGGGGTTTATACTTTTTTGCCACAAATAAATCATAAATTATTTGCAAAAATACCTTAAATGGAATAATCATTATCACAATAAAGACAATCACGCCAGTATTACCACACTTAAACACCAATCTCTCACAGAGTGGTATGTATTTTCTCAACTGCCTCAAGATCTTCAAAGTTCAAAAGCAATGACAGTTTTTTTCTCAGGTCTACAAATGACACTACCAGGATAAACATGTGGACTTACACTCAGAAACCACACACTAAAAACTGAAGTCAGTCTAAGAACTTGTGGTAATCATCCAACGGGTACATAATGAAACTGAGCAGTTAAATAAAGAAGCAGTCAGGACAATAGTAAAATAATAGAAATCAACAGAAACAGAAATTTCCTTACCTCCTCTGTGGTCAGGAGGACACAGGGGCTTTTCAGAGCATCTTTCTACTGGCTCAGTTTGATCTCAAAGACATGCTGCTAGTTTAGAACAAACAGAGGAAACTGTCAGCTTATCTCCATCAAAAGTCAGACAATACACAGACAGGACAGTCCAGTAGCAGCTTCCACTGAGGAGAACCAGTCCTGGACCTACCAGGTCATCTCTGTGGAAATCATACCATTTCCATGTTGGAGTTTGGCTCATTGACTTACATCAGCAAGGTAGCTCACTGTCCCCTATACTGCTGGAGCAAAGGCAAATATGGTTGCTGCAGTGCAAAAGGCTGGATGGAGGCTTCATCCATGTTTTGCACACACACTGAATTTAGTTGTAAAGGACAGTCTAAAAGCTGTCCCAGAAATGGTGCACATCCTGGAAAAATGCAGTGCGATCGTGTCCTTTTTTCAGCACAGCCCAAAGGCCACAGAGAAGCTTAGGGATGCTCAACAACAGTTGAAAGCGACAGAGCACATGCTAATTCAGATACCCACTGAAACTCCATCTTTTACATGCTGGAGAGGCTCTGAAATGAAGCTGTGACCACATCTCTCTGCCTTTTAAGGACAAATGCATTGTGTTTAAATATGGGAGAATTATCCCTGATCAAGCAAACAGTTGATGCACTACAGCTGTTTGAAGTAACATAGGAAGTTTCATCTGGGAAACATGTTGCAGTCTCCAAAGTGATTCCACTTGTGTCACTCATTCACAGGACTGTAGCAGCCTGTGAACATCACAGCAGCTCCCTGGCCACACAACTATCACAGCAATGCCAGCGCAGATTCAGGGGTATTGAGAGCATTCATGTTAGGATCCCTGTCTTTTTCCCCTGTGTCTGTTCTCCTTCTTCCTTTTGTGTGCGTTTGTCTCCCTCTGTCTGTGCTCGTCTGTCATGCCTGTCTGTTTCCCGAGGAGGATGAGGAGGTTACCTCAGTACACTCATCATCACACCTGGCCTGGCCTGATCACCGCACCTGGAATTCATTCTCCAATCAACCACCCACTCTGCAACAGTACTTACGCTCCGGCTCATTCATCCACTCTCTGTGAGGTCGTTCAGTTATCTACTCGGTACTTTGTGGCCTTGGATTAATCTAGCTCTGAGTTTTTGCTTGTGGCTAATACATGTCTTTGTCTCCAGACTCCTGGTTGTCAAATGTTTGCCTGCCTGGTTCCCCTTGTCCTCCTTCTGCCTTGTCTCACTCTCCTCAGTCCTGTCTTCACTGTTGCAGCCCAGCTGGACCGTCAGCTCTGCATCTCCACACCGGCAACTCATCACGCTCTGCCAGTCGGCCTATTCTGTCCCTGCTCAGCCTAGCCACACGCCAAGCTGTCTCTACCATCCACTAACCGCCAGAGCAAAAATAAGCAAAATATAACAATGTTGAGTGTCTTGGAGGGGAGAGAGGCACCAACGATCTTCTCAGCTGCTCTCACGATGAGCTGGAGGATCTTCCGGCAGGATGCGGTGCAGGCATTGTACCATTTTTTTTTTCCCTGTGTTTTCTCATTTTTGGTTTTGGACTGGTACCATGTATATTCTCTGAAGCGGGTGAAGTGAAGTCGAGCTTCACAGTCCACCAAGTCCCTGTCCAATATATGTAGAAGCATACTCATCTTTTCTCTAAATTATAAGAGCTTCCCTGCAGCAAATGTTTCACACTAAATCATCCATCCATCCATTATCTTTACCACCCATCCTCACAATGGATGCTGGAGCCTATCCCAGCTGTCTTTGGGGGAGAGTCAGGGTACACTGGACTGGTGGACCAGTCAATCACACTGAATCAGTCTTTATTTTATTCTTCTTCAGCTTTATGTCTCATATCTATGTTTTTTGTGTTTGCAAATTATGCGTTGTATTGGTCACAGGTGTGATGCTTGTTTGGATGTGCAGAGGTCTGTGGTGTGTGACCTGAGAGCTTCTCTTTTTGCAAGCTTTGTTTGCTTGCCATGCTATCTATAAGGGGTTGTAATGCTGTCATGGCTTCCTTTATGTCCCACAGATCCCTGTTTTTGCATTTTAATGATTTAACCACTTATTTCCTATTCTAAAATATCCAGTGAGACTGTTTTGGTCAGAAACAGTACCACTGTGACCGTTCACCATTAAGTTGTGCTGCTCTGCATCTCAACATTGCCCGCAGATTCAGTGTTCAAGATTTGAAGTTCAAGATCCACGTTCACACTGCGATTCATTGAATGTTTGATACCAACCTTTTTTTTTTTCATTTAAACTTCAATTTCTCTTCTCTTCTGGGGTCATTTTATCTTCTGGATGTTCGTAAAATGGCTGCAGCAGTTCCTGTGTTGATGCTGAATCTTCACACTTTCTCTTCAGCCACAAGACTATACAGTTTCAAGGTCTTTTCCTTTTAATTTCTAGCTGTTTTGTCTTGAACTGCAGTTCCAATTGTTGTCAGTGTACAGACTGATCGTGACTGATCGCTATCAGTCGATTCTGCAGCTGTACCTGCTCTGTCTTACTGCCAAGCAACAACAAACTGGTCAGTCAGGGACAGTATTTGGGGTTTCTTGGGGACAATGATGGTCTCCTTAAAGCATGTAGGGGACTACAGACTGGAGCAGTGAAGAGGTTAAAAATGTCTGAGAAGACGTCTGCCAGCTGGTCTGCACATACCTTGAGAGCTCGGCTGGGGATGCCGTCAGGTCCAGGAGACTTACTTGTGTTAATCCGTTTAAATTTTTTTACATGCTTCTATCCTGGTTATCACAGGAGGGCAGTGGTCCTCCTGAGCCTTTTGCACTTCCACAGCTGGAGAGTTGCTCTGAAAGGATATATAAAAAGTGTTCAGTTCATCAGGCAGAGATGCAGACATTATCTCAACACTGCTGATCTTCCTTTTGTAGTCCGTGATGAGTTTTTAGTCCAGCCCGGTCCACATGCTCCTGGTGTTGGAGCCCTGGTAGTGAGACTCAATTTTGTCCCTGTATTGTCTCTTTACGCTACTGATGGCTCTCCAGAACACGTATCTGGACTTCCTGTACCCCTCTAAATCAGGCGTTGGCCCGTGCTTTAAGTTTGGCACGGACCTCTCCGTTAACCCAGGGCTTCTGATTGGGGAAAGTCCGTACAGTAATCCTCGGTACGAAGTCATCGATGCATTTGCCGATGTAGCAAATGACCATGTCCGTATATGTGTTAATGTCTCTGTCAGTGAACACACACCACCCAGTCCGGAAAGTGGTGCTGAAGTAGTTGCACAGAGTCAAGTCTGATTGGTCGTTCCACTGCTGAATGGTCCGCGTCACCGGTGTGTCACGCATTCAGTTTCTGCCCATATAGGAAGGCAGCAGCAGAACTGAGACGTGATCTGATTTGCTGAATGGAGGGCAAAGAAGGGCCTTGTATGTGTCCGCGAAAGGGGCGTAAACATGATTGAGTGTTCTCACCACACGCACGTAGGACAGCTGATGTGTTGCTGTTATCTTGGCAGGACTTTACTCAGGTTGGAGATGTTAAAATTCCCCAACACAATAAACGCAGCCTCCAGCCATGAGGTCTCTGTCCTGTCGGTAACTCCATACAGCTCGTCCATCGCCCTGTTGGTGTCGGTGTGTGGCAGAACATCCACTGCTGTCATGGCGACCGATGTAAACTCCCGTGGGAGATAAGGCCGGCATCTTGAGGTGCTCCAGGTCCAGAGAACAGTCCGTAGAAATCTCCACATCTGAGCACCATGGTTGTTGATGAAAAGAAGTTACACAAAATGTAGTCCCTGCAAAAAGCATGTGAGGACACAAACACAAAGCTCACAGAGACACAGAATGAAAGCACAAGCACTGACACTGCCCAAACTGCCTCAGACTGAAACTAAAAGGTCCAATATCCAATAATGATGCTGAGGAAGTCCTGGGCCCAGCACTGAGCTGTGTGCTCATTTGACACACCTGTTGCAGCAAACCATGTGACTGGCCTTTTTTTCTGACAATTTCACTCAGTAGGAAAAAGCACAGATGTTACTAAAGACATTCAGATGGCTCTGTCCCATGACAGTGTGACAGTGAGCCAGCATGCACAAGATTGGGAGCCTGAAAGTGAAGCAGCTAAATGGAAAGCGGCCATACAGGATATTATTTGTACACCTGGGCACTTCTACTGTGACATGTCAACATTTGGTCTGTCAAAGGGTGTATTAAGGGTCAGGGCAAGGTCCAGGGACTTGTTGCAGAAAGGCTACAGTAGAAATCTAATACTGTTAAACTCAGCTTTCAAATTGACAATAATTGTATGACTTTTTATTTAAGGTCACACCAAAAGATGAGCAAAAAGTTTTTTATGGATATGTCAGTTTTTTTTCTTCTCATCTTAAAATTGTAACCTTATACTGTAAAACAGTAAAGGTTTATTAAAAAAAAGAGTTAATATTTCTGATTTTTAATTTGCAGTAAACAGCGCTAAACTTACTAATGTGATTTTCTTCATCTTATTTTTCGAACCATTTGACCGTGATCCCTAAATCTGTCCGCCTTCACCCACCTGTCTGCGCGCCTATGGGAAAGTCCGCCATGTCTGCTGCTGTGTCGCAGGAGAAACTTACTACTTGTGAGCAAATTGAATATATTTGAAAGGTAAAGTAAAACAAACAAAAAACATTTTTCCCTGAAAATACACTGTGAAGTTATTTAAGGTGAAATGTTCAGTGATATCCAGCAGTTTTCTCCACCTGCACGGCTAAACTTTCCATACCGAGCTCAATGCACTGACCGCCATTTTATTCATATTCTCTTATTAATAGTCTTTATTTATCTCTTTATTAATACTGAGTAAAGTGTTTATTTAGCACCATATATTAATCTCATTTATTGTCAGCAGTTAAAGTTGTTCTATGTCCCTGAAAAGTGAATGTTATCTGATCTAGCTTAATTCACTGTAAAGTTATCTATCTCCTTACATATAAAATCAATTAAAATGGTGAAGCCAGTGTATTTCTGTTGTTGTCCATCTTCAAGTGGAGTTTTTGAGTTGAGTTGAGGTTTTCTGGCGATTTCAAGGTCACAAAATGGCCGTCTGACAGCGTTTTTCATCAGCATGTGAGTCTGGGCATGATTTAATAGAGGCGCTGCTTACAGAGAACTTTGACCTCAATTTTTTACAATATTGTGGGGTGTGCTCTGCATCCTTGTTATGATGATGATTATTTTCTTGTAAGTATTTTTGCAAATAATTTATGATTTATTTCTGGGTAAAAGTACAAAATCCTGTAGTGGTCAGCCGATATTTTGTCTGTCTGTGTGCTCATTTTACTAAATTGTTGGCATTTTTTACTCGTGTTCATTTAGTAAAACCTGTGCATGAAATAACTTTGCTCTCTCTTCACAATATCTGTCTGTTTCTTGTTCAAGCAGAAGTGCTACAAAAGAGAACAAGACGTAGCAGAAGAAAGAAGAAACACAGTCCACCTCCTTTTCACATCAAGACAAGGTGGTCCCAATCACAGTAGACACGGAGGGAGATCCACTAATGAATATTGCCATCCAGGTCCATGATGGCTCGCTGCCTAATGACCTGAGCATTGCAGACATTATGGAACAGGAGAAGTACCAGGACTTAGTGTACTGTTTGATCTATGATTGGAGTAGGGATTAACCGGTTGAATCAGTGTGTCAAGTAATATTAGGGGAGTATATAACTGCAATTTCAGCTCTCTGCAAGCATTGTGTGTTTTTTCACGTGCTTTGGTAAACAGCTCTTTCATTTCAGGCTGCCAAGCAATGGGCACAGAACAACAAACCAACCTGAAGTTTCTGCTGGAGAAAACTCCGTTAGAAGCACTCAGCATGCTGCAGCAAGTGTACAGACATGAGACAATGTCGCGCTCATGGGTTTTCAAATGGCACAAGAGGTTCGAAGAGGGACGCAAGGATGTGGAAGACAACCCCAGGAGTGGAAAGCCTTCAACTAGCAGGACTAAGGCCAACGCTCAATGTGTGAGGCAGGTGGTGTGTGGCTATTGTCGGCTGACGGTTCGACTGACTGCAAGTAAGCTGGACCGTGTGTGTTTGTGTTATTTCTCCATGTAGCAAGTCAACAACAAAAAATCAAAATGCCTCTCCGGATAATGTGAATAAGAGCACCATCACCAAGGAGCACTTTGGGTGAGTACATGAGCACAGGAATCCATCAGATCAAAGTGAAACATCTCTGTTGAGGGAAATGAGCTCCAACCTGTGACTGGATTTTGTTTTGTGATTTTGTTCAGTTTTCCCAATATAGGCCAGAGCTGCTACATGAACTCCAGTCTGCAAAGTCTTCTGACCATGGAGAGCCTCGTCAGAGACATCAGCTGTTAGGAGCGTGTTTGGACCTCTGTTCCTGAGGCTCAGCTGATGATGTACACACACACACACACACACACACACACACCATCCTCAAGTTCTGCACAGACCTGAAGAACCCAATGAACTAACAACACAAATGTGTCTTTTCTTTCACTCGATGCAGAAAGTTTACAAACTTGAGGGACGGCAACAGTTCAAGTGACCTCCAGAAAAAACAATGTCTCCTCTGTTCATTTAAGGAGGCTGTTGCAGTGCAGCCTCCAGAGTTTGCTGATCTCCAGCAGAAAGTGAGTCAGCTGGTTTCAGGTTTTTTTTTTTTACTACCTCTTGATAGTTTGTGCATTGTGTTTAAACTTTTGTTTATGTTTGTTCAGGACACTCATGAATTCCTCAGCGCTGTTCTTGAGCAAATGAGGAGCCTGTCCCCTCGACAGCAGGAGGTCGCAGCTCAGAGTGGGAGACACTACACCTGCCAGTGGATGGTCATCTCCTATTTAAAATGGAGATAGCGAGAACGTGCAAAAGAAGTAGGAGTACATAGTGTGTGTGTGTGTGTGTGTGTGTGTGTGTGGACATGTGGTCCTTTAGTCACCAGGCTCATAATACAGAACCTGTTGTCTTTGTGCTGTTCTGCAGGAGACAGAGTTGGACTTCAGGTGCGAGTGTGAAGGAACAACATCCAGGCAGAGCTCACACTTTGCAAATCCGCCAAAGTAAGTGACATCACATCCAACATTGTGCAAACCTGGCTGAAGTATGTCATTAAGTAATGGAGTATCTTCATTTCATTTCTCAAAAGAAAAGAATCTTTTTGAAGTTTATACTGGTTCAGAAATCTTTCAGACTGTTTTTAATGTGTCACAGAATAGTAAAGCAGTAGTAGCCTCCTGAAAAAGTTGATTTGAGTAATCTTGCTAATAGCAGTCCCTGCATGAGGCCGAACCATCTTTATATACAGTCAATGGTACAGACACCAGAGACATCACAGACACACCCGAGGCCAGCTGCAGCTTCAT
This sequence comes from Scortum barcoo, assembly GCA_023238725.1. Lineage (NCBI taxonomy): Eukaryota > Metazoa > Chordata > Actinopteri > Centrarchiformes > Terapontidae > Scortum > Scortum barcoo. The sequence goes on along the minus strand of CM041539.1, from coordinate 22,494,675 downwards.
GGACACTCAGTGTGAATGTCTCTGGCTGGATGTAGCAGGAGCTCCATGTGTGTGTGTGTGTGTGTGTGTGTGTCTGTCTGTCTGTCTGTGTGGCTCATTAAAATGTCCAACATCAGATCTTGTCAATGTGACTGCTGAGTGTCATCAGTCATCACCCACACCTCTGATTTACTAAAGTGGATCAAAGAGACAAACATATTTCATCTGAATACAGGATTCATTTCAAACTTTATTATTTCTTCCAGCTCCATGGCTGCTCTTTGTAACTAAGAGCTTTTTATTGCTTCATAAATCATTTATGCTTTGTTATGCTATGCTTATGCTTTGTTGATCATAATAAAAAAAACAGTTCGGTTGCCATGTTGTGAAAATTCTCTGAACAAGTCATTAATACATGCTCAAGTCTAAAACATGTCAATAGGTCATTGATAAAGGGCCATGATTGGCTCATTTTGTAATCAGCTATTAGAGGAAAAACGTTGGCAGTCATCAACACGTAAATGTTAACATTGGGCTGATAGAGAGTTTTTATAACGATCTATAGAGTCAGCAGATGTTCATGTCTGAAACTAACCCTGCAGACATGTTCGAAGACATAAAAATACTCTGCTTTGGAAGAAGCAAATAAGTAAATATTTATGTTTTATATATGAATAGTTCTGGTCTATAAAACTGAAATGTTTTAGAGTATTACAGCACTTTGATGTAATTAAAGGATATATATACAGAGAGAGATATTTGTGTGTGGAGCTTCACTAGAATTAACTACGCCCAACCTGTGATTTGACTGGGGGATTATGAAAGGGCCAAATGTTACCAGCAATGTAACCTTATGTGGTGTATAAAGGAGAAAACAAAAGAAACAAAGGAGAAAAATGACTGATGTGCAGAGGTGAATCTCCAGTAGCTTGGTATTCTAATGTAACGTGCACGTTTCATCATCTTAGATCTCTACGGGGTCAGATGGACCTGCCACTGGACCTGCAGATACTGGAGCATGAGACAGCTTAAAGAAGATCTGAGAAAACAAACAAAAATCTTTACTTTTTTTCTTGTCTGTACCATTCATAGGTTGCACTCATCAATGCATGTATGTCATAATTTCCTGCACAACAAAATGCCCACTGTATAATTTATTGTTAACTAACTAAAAACTTGCTGTTATTTGTGCCTACGGGCCGAAACAGCAGTACAGAGTACCCGGCCTTCTTGGAGTCCCTGGGAGGGGTACTTGATAGTGCTCCGACTGGGGACTCCATTGTTCTACTGGGGGACTTCAACGCTCACGTAGGTAAAGGGCAAAGACAGTGATACCTGGAGGGGCGTGATCGGGAGGAACGGCCTCCCCGATCTGAAACCCGACCGGTGTTCTGTTATTGGACTTCTGTGCTAGTCACAGGTTTGTCCATAACGAACACCATGTTCAAGCATAAGGGTGTCGATCAGTGCACGTGGCACCAGGACACCCTAGGCCGGAGGAGGTCGATGATCGACTTTGTTGTCGTTTCGTTTCATCTGATCTCCGGCCGTATGTCTTGGAACACTCGGGTAAAGAGAGGGGCTGAGCTTGTCAACCGATCACCACCTGGTGGTGAGTTGGCTGAGGAGGAAGTTGGACAGACCTGGCAGACCCAAAACGTATTGTGAGACGGTCTGTTGGGAACGTCTGGCCGAGCCCTCTGTCAGGGAGGTCTTCAACTCCCATCTCCGGAAGAGAGGTTTGCAGCCGAGTGTGAAGCGGCTGGGATGAGAATCAGCACCTCCAAATCCGAGGCCATGGTTCTCGACTCACGGAAAAGGGTGGCGTGCCCTCTCCGGGTGGGTGGAGAGGTCCTGCCTCAAGTGGAGGAGTTCAAGTATCTCAGGGGTCTTGTTCACGAGTGAGGGAAAGATGGAGCGTGAGATTTGACAGGCGGATTGGTGCAGCGTCCGCGCAGTTATGCGGTCAGTGTACCGGACCGTCGTGGTGAAGAAGGAGCTGAGTCGAAAGGCGAAGCTCTCGATTTACCGGTCAATCTACGTTCCCACCCTCACCTATGGTCATGAACTTTGGGTAATGACCGAAAGGACAAGATTGCGGATACAAGCGGCCGAAATGAGTTTCCTCCGCATTAGGGTGGCTGGGCGCTCCCTTAGAGATACGGTGAGAAGCTCAGGTCACTCGGGAGGAGGGCTCGGAGTAGAGCCGCTGCTCCTTCAGCATCGAGAGGAGTCAGCTGAGGTGGCTCGGGCATCTGTTTCGGATGCCCCCTGGACGCCTCCCTAGGGAGGTGTTCCAGGCGTGTCCCACCGGGAGGAGGCCCCAGGGGAAGACCCAGGACACGCTGGAGAGACTGTCTCTCGGCTGGCCTGGGAACGCCTCGGGATCCCCCCGGAAGAGCTGGAGGAAGTGTCTGGGGTGAGGGAAGTCTGGGTATCTCTGCTCAGACTGCTGCCTCCTGCGACCCGGTCCCGGACCAAGCGGATGAAGATGGATGGATGGATGGATAACTAAAAACAGTGTAGTGTGAAAATGCAGGCTATACAAAGTAGTAGACAGGTAGTATGGACACGTGTCTCCCCCTGGAGGAGGAAAAGGTGGATTACAATGACCACAACCTGCTTCAAGATCAACCATGCAGTCTAATGACCGCAGCTTTCAGTGGTTTTACATGTTTTCATGCTCTGTATTTGTTACATGTTCCCATACAGCCCAGCAACACCCCCACCCCTTAAAGGAGCTGGACCACACTCCTAGACAGCACGTGCATAAATCAGGTTTATTCAGTATATTCAAACACAAGTAAATACAAGTAAATTAGTACAAGTAAAAGTGACAACGTATTTACAAAGTTTATATGAACATCTTAAGTCACAGTTACACAACTTACAATGACAAAATAGCAATTAAAATGAACCAACACCAGATCTCTCTGTTAAACATGCCATCCAAAGCACCGTGTGGTAAAATAATCAAATATTTACATTACAAGAAAGTAATTCTGGTTGCTCCATCCCTTGTTTTGAGGCGAAAATTTTTATTGCTCTTGTTAAGTTTCCTCCCACAGCGCAGTCTTTCTGTCGCTTACTGTCAGCTCTTTAGGATTTATCTGTCTGGCAAATATTTGGAGTTTCTGAACATTGTTTAAAGGGCTGGGTTAATCAATAATAATAATGATAAAGAAAATCTTCTAGAAACAGTGTCCCTGTTACTCAGGATCATCCACCACTTTCATCTATCAGTTTCCATGGGGACGACCTTTTGTTTTGATTATTTAGACTGACATGGAGACGTTGTTTCTGGAGAATCAAGATGTAAATTTTGCCCTCAAACTGACTGACTAAAGACAGTCCTGCACTGCAAATGTACTTTAATGTTAAAAGACATTCATTGCGCTTCACTGTGTGTGCTCTCTTGGTCTGTGCATTTGTGGTAAGTGTACGTCACTGCTATCCTCCAAAGCTTGCATGATCGGTGCCACCACCAGGTTAACCAGCACAAACTGGGCCATGACCACAAAGCTGGTGAACCAGATGGGGGAGACCTGGGACAAGTAGCTCAGACAGCCCTCATCGTTGGGACAACACTCCCTAAATGTGTCCTTGAGAGACACAGGACAAGCTTCAGACAGGAGGAGGGACTGGCACACAGACTGGAGCTACACCACAAAATCTTTCTCACTTTGAAGTCTCAACTGTTTAGTAACCACGGTAATTTGAATAATTTGACATTCATATAACTGGAGAGAAGAGGAAAAAATAGGAAATATATAAAATATACCAAATTCTTATCTTGAGCTTGATTGCATCATTTTAACTTAAGTTTTAAAACTTATGTCAAGTAAAGACTTTTGTAATGTGAAAATCTGTAGTGCTGTCTAATCAAAAACAATAAGAGAGCCAGCAGCTGATACACCTACAGAGTGCTGAGAAAAATGTTTTGCTGAGAGTTTTTTAATGCCATCACTTACTGCCACATCACTGTGTGAAAAACTTTGTTTTAATCTGTCACTAAGGAACTTACATTGTCCCCATTAGTGTCTGTAGGTGCAGCGTCCGTCTCGGGGTGTAAGTTAATCACAGTGGATCCTCTGGGCTCACCAAGAGTGAGAGAGTCGTCTCGGTCGGGAGATGAGGGGCCCTGGAGTGTAAGTGTGCCATACAGGTTGAGAGTGTTTTCCAATAATTTATCAAACATCTATCTCGTGGATAAAACTGAGGCAGAGGTCCTTACCCTGTCCTGGAAGTTCTGAACTACTCCCACAAGTACATTGAGAATGACATGTTTTCCACAATGATCGCAACAAAGTAGAGAGTGGCCCATGGGGAGGTAGCAGCCATGGCATTGTAGAGCACCAGATTCCAGTCCTCCTGGGTCAGAATCTGGATTGACAGATTGAATAAGAGACAACAATATGGACAGAGCTTGAGGCACACATTGATGACGATGATGGAATACAACATGGCAACAGAAAACATCACTGCACATATTAGGAAGTCTAAACCTGACCTGGAACACAGTGACCATGGAGTCAAAGTTTTTTCGGTCTGTTTCGGTGTGTCCGTGTGGCGTCTTGGTGCTTAATTTACCACCGAACAGATGCATACCCAGCACACTGCAAAGAAAACAAGAATATGCAGTCAGAATCATACAAATGTGTGTGTGCATCTCTTGAGAGAAACTTCCTTCCTGTGACAGTACAGATGCCTACAAACACACACACACACAGGGAAGACGGACTTTAGTGAGTGTGTGTACGTGCCTGAAAACAAAAGTGACAAACAGCAGTAGCGTGCAGAGATTGGCTGCCTCTACCATGGTCCTCTTCAGCACTAACAGTTGTCTCTTCAGGTAAGGGAGGAAGTTAACCGGCCTCATGAAACGCAGCAGATGAAACGCACGCAGGCCATCATGATAAAGGAGGCAATCTGTTTGGGTAAAAGTAAAAAAAAGTGACTATTTAGAATAAGGGTAAGAAAAAGTCTTCCTCTGGGAAATTGCGCCTGCAGACACTGATGGTGATGATGGTGAAGCTTTAGCTGTTGTTCATTTTGCTCTCTTGCACATTTGTGTGCATTATGAGCACTTCCAGATAAAACCTCCATAAAAGGAGCTCACGTGACTCACTTTTTAAAAAGCTTTTTCCAGGTTTTTGAAGAGCTGCAAATGTTAAGTATAACTCTGTTTCAGGAGCAGCATAATAAGCTTTTATTCTGCATGATATTAAACTTGAATACGACTTAAGTTGTACAGACCACTATGTTCACCACAGCCTAAATGTATCAGTCTGGAGGAATAAGAAAACATCATTTTGAGGTGTTTTTTGAGCCAAATACAAAAATTGTTAACTAAAGTTATAACAAAGACAAGTGGCTACTCACAATGGTCACGAGTATGATTAATATAAAACTCCAGAAGGAATGAGCATCCATCAGATAAAACATGATCTCTGTCCATCCTTCCAGAGTGACAACCTGGGGTCAGAGAGAGACAACATTAGTTGTCAGAGTGTGGCAAGATTTCAATACTGTTTAAATATGCTCTGTTAAAAACATGAAACAGTGGAATTTCAGAAGAAAACACAAAATGATGTCTTAATAGAGTAATGATGGGTTCTCCAACCAGAGAAATCATGATAGATCACCGATGGACAGATGATAGAGAATGATAGATAGATAGCACATCCTCCTCCAAAATCCACCAAGAACAACATATCAGCCCTTCTCACCTGGAATGTGGTTATCCAGGAGAAGCCAATTGTAATTGAGGGGTTGGATTTTCTGAACACCAACACGTGACCTCAGGGATGAGAACTGAAGGAATCCTAGGCTGTTGATTCAATAAATGTCACTGTAAAACTCCACAGCTTGTCCGGTTAGAACAGATGAATAATCCAATGAATCCACACACACTCTCTCTTGACATGCCACTCATTTATTCTTCATTCTGTCTGTGTATGGGTATGCATGTGTGTGGTTGCTACAAAGGAATAAGAAACAAGACAGGCATTAGTAAAATATATAATAATGAATATATGCAAGATAACATGCATACAAATGTAGAAATAACTGAACACACTGATAAAAGCGAATGATAAAACAAGTGAGGAAAATTACTGTCCTCATAAGAGTTCCCAGGGTTTCCAGAAGTAGTCTAGGGGGCAGAGCCTTCAGCTATCAGGCCCCTGTTCTCTGGAACCAGCTCCCAGTCTGGGTCCGAGAGGCAGACACAGTGTCACTGTTTAAGAATAGACTTAAAACCTTCCTTTTTGATAAAGCTTATAGTTAGGGTGGGCACAGGCTCGCCCTTAGTTATGCTGCTATAGGTTTAGACTGCCGGGGGGCTCCCATGATGCATCGGGCACCTCTCCCCTCTTCCTCTGCTTCCTTTACTCATATTATGGTAGTAGTGCAAACTGGAGTCACTTTTAGAAACTGGTTAAAGTGGCTAAACTGGTTAAAGTAGTTAAATTGGCTAAAGTGTCAAAACGGTTAATGTGAATACTCTTATGTTCCTGTAAAGTGCATGTTACTGCCGGAGCCCCGGTCCTCTTTGTTCTCTCCAGTCTTGCAGGTTCCTCACTGATTCTGGTTGTGGTCCATCTGTCTGAGGTTCACTGGCCTGGTGGGGACATGATCTGTGTCTGTGCTGTGGAGAGAAGGTCGAGTGGCCCAGAGCTCCATATGAGGACATCTAGAGATGCACCTGGACTCACAGACTCATTTCCATTACCTGTGATACCTTCACACATGGACTAAACCAATGAACTCAGTATAGCTACAGCTTATTACGACTCATGTATAATTCCATAATATGATTGATGATGTTCTCTGTACATGTGGCATCTATTGCACGTCTGTCCGTCCCAGGGAGAGGGATCCCTCATCTGTGGCTCTTCCTCAGGTTTCTTCTTTTTCCCATAAAGGGTTTTTTGAAGTTTTTCCTGACTCGGTTCGAGGGTCTAAGGACAGAGGGTGTCACAACTGTGCAGATTGTAAAGCCCTCCGAGGCAAACAATGTTTGTGATTTTGGGCTCTAAATAAATAAATTTGAATTTGAATTTGAAGAGTTAGGGACTGTAAACAAAGGTCACACTCTAAAACGGGCTCGCCTCTGTTCTTATTGCTGTGGTGCGTTCAGAGGGCGAGGTACAGAATTGAGCGACGGTCCCTTACCGGACTCATCGGCGCGCTGCCGTAATGTAAACAAACATATATAATATATATAATATATATAATAATGCTTTCACGTGATAACATGCGCGGCACCACCGGAGTCCATAAGCAGCACAGAGAACAGCACGACATTATACTGATGCAGACTACCGCAGCACAATAACACCGCACACTCACATTCTCATGGACACACAGGAGTGAATAAATTGTGATGTTGAAGAAGTCCGTATAAAGTCCAAAACACCGCAGACTGTAAAGCCTCTCTTTTGGTGATTCACCTATATAGCTGCGGAGGTGATGGACCAGGTGAGCCAGAGTCTTCTCATTGGTGCAGAGTGTGGATGGGACGCTGTTCACGTGAAGGCCACGCACAGACTTTGGGGCTGTGCATGTGAACTGTGGATGGGCTGAAAGAGGGGTGCCTAGAAACTGTTGAGGAGTGGTGACCTTTTCCCCTTTTCGCTGTAAAGTGCCACATCATGGCAGTGCAGCATGCCGTTCTTGCCATCGAGCAAACAGATAAATGGGAATTTTTCAACATGCTTGGACACGTAGTAAGGACACATTGTACACTCTAGATGGGAAAAGAACGATAAGGATTGATAAGATTGATGCATTAGTGATATAATTAAATAGCTTTTGGATTTCACTTGACTTTGCCGTGTGTTAAGAGAGTTCAGACTGTGACTCACATTAGTAACTCTGAAATATACAACTGAGCCAGAAACTGAGAAATATGAATGTATAGCAGCAGTTAATGTCAGAAAAACAGACTGTAGGAGTTAAAAGTTAAAAGAGTCAAAATGTAGCATTAAAAAGTTAACTAACGACTTCCGGTTATGGCGACTTGCTGAAGGGATGCGTTTAAGACTGCTCTGCTACTCAAACTTCCGAATCCTTACTAAAAAGCTCAACTCATATGCGTTACACAGCCTAACTACAACACCTGTATTAAAGATAATATCGATGTCAAAAAAGAAGATAACCCGCAACCGGACACACCAATCCAACCTAACTACTTTTTCAACACCAACTGCCAAAGCTATGTTCACTGCCAACAACGAGGCCATGGAAGCTAGCGCCGCCGCTAGCGTTAGCCCTGAGAGGCAGTCGGAGGGGGTATTACTAACGGCAGGGAGGAGTCGGGTACCACTTCGATACTATTATTGGCAGCTATTAACAACACGGTCTGAATTCTCATCCAAATTTGATGACATTCTCACGGCGATGGAAAATGTAAGGAAAGACATTAAAGACTGCTCAGAAAGAGTCACACAGGCAGAGAGGAGCATCTCAACAACAGAAGACGATGTGACTGTGCCTCAAGAAAAGGTGAAAATTTAGAGGGGAAAAATAAGGACCTGGAAGAGAAAGTACTGGACCGGGAGACCCGGTCATGGCACTCCAATGTAAGGCTCGTTAATTTACCTGAGGGCGCGGAGGGTGAAGACACCTGCGGCTTCCTGGAGAGCTGGATACCGGAGGCGTTGGAGCTGGCGCCGCTCCGGGGGAAAATTACGGTGGAAAGAGCGCACAGACTTGGACTAAGAAGACAGCATAACCCCGCACCAAGAACCGTTATAATGAAGTTCTTGAATTACAAAAACAAAGAAGCGGTGATGAGAGCAGCTAGGACATAACGGCAGATCCTCTACAAGAACAAGCCTGTGAGATTTTACCAAGACATGACAGCGGAGACGCATAAGAAGCTAAAAGAGTTCAAGGAGGCAAGACAACAACTCCGATCACTCCGGGCTCCAGTACGGCATGATCCCTCCTGCACGGCTGATAGTGACCTACAAGAACCGCTGACAGAGTGAAAGTTACTTCATTTGTAACATTGAGTTCTGATTTCTATCACTCCCCTGTCTATTGGTAAGGAACAAGTCACTGATATAATATGCACTGTTTAAGTGAGTAATTATGAATGAATTTTTTGTTTGTAGGGCTGTTTAAAAAGAATTATCTGAACTACAGTAGCAGAGTAGTTAGGTTTGTTCAGTTCTTTTTTCATTTTTGCATCAGCATAGTTATACTGACCCTCACACTGTGTGGATCAGCTCTTTGCGTTCTGGAGGTCCAATATATGAAGGTGGTTGAACATTCAGGTGTATTGATAAGGGCTGAGGGAAATAATGTTGTTTCTTGTTCTCTTTTTCTTTTTGTTTGGTTTGAAACTACTCAAAATGCTGGAGAAATTCAAAATCATTTGTCCATATATCTGTTGAACTAAAGGTTAAAGTTACATCCTGGAACTGCAGAGGGCTACAAAAAATAATAAAGCTTAAACAAGTTATGAACAGGATTAAAGTATTACAGTCTAACATAATATTTCTTCAAGAAACCCATCTATCACATGAAGACGAGCTTAAAGTGAGGAAGAGGTGGAAGGTGGACCTCTCAGGCAAGGGGTGTCATGGTCTTGGTGCATGATTCTATTCCGCTACAGATTAACAGAGTTATCAAGGACAAGGCAGGACGTTACCTGATTATTCAGGGAAGATTTCTTAGAGAACAATTAATTCTGATAAATAGTTAAGCTCCAACTATAGATGATCCTATGTTTTTTCAAAACCTATTTCTTACTATTGCTTCTTTACCTGCCGCTTGTATTATGGCAGGCGAGTTTAATTGCACTTTAGATCCACAGAAGGACAAAAGTTCACAAACGGACCAATCACATCCCAGAAGCAGGGGCGTAATTCGTCATTTCATGAAAGAAATTAATCTAATGGATGTTTGGAGAGAAGACAATCCCAATGATAACAAATATTCATGTTACTCCAGTACACATCAGTCATATTCCCAAATAGATTTCTTTTTGGTCTCGGCAATGCTAAAATGTAAAATAAACAATGTTTCCTATGGCACCATTCTCCTGTCAGATGATGCTCCAAATTCTTTAGACTATAATGATCCAAAATTGGCAAGCGATATTAACAAAATGGAGACTTAAAACGAAATGGATGGCGGATACTGGCTTTGTTACCTTCCTAGATGAACAGATTAAATACTATTTTGAAACAAATACAATTGAAACCTCAGGACGTATCAGATGGTAAGCGTTTAAAGCCTTTATTAGGGGACAAATAATCAACATCACTGGCGCTAAAGCCAAAGAAAGTTATAAGAAAACAAAATAATTAGAAACAAGAATAAAGAAATCAGAAGAAGAATACTACCAATCAGGTTCTTGAGATATTCACCAAGAATTACTTCTGCTAAGAACACAATATAATGAAACATCTACAGCAAAAGCTTTATCAAGTGTATTGCGACTTAAACAGACATTCTATGATCAAGGCGAAAAACCTGGCAGAGTGCTGGCATGGCGCATCAAATAACTACAGAATGAAAGACTTATAACTTCACTAGAAAACTATAATAATGAAAATATTGTAGACCCAATTGAGAGAAATGAAATCTTCAAGAAATTTTATGAAAAGCTGTAAAGCTCAGAAATAGGTCCAAACACACTCGAAGTGAATAACTTTTTGGACAGCATTCACATTCCCAGGATATCGGAAGCAATTAAAGGAGAATTAGAGAGAGATATAACTTTAGTGGAATTATCAGTAGCTATTGACAGTATCAAAGGAGGGAAACCCCCTGGGCCAGATTGGTTACCCATTGAGGTTTATAAAATGCTCAAACATAGACTGATGCCACCATTATTAGAAATGTTTAAGGAATCTTTCCACAATGGAATAAGAGGAGCTTTAATCACTTTGCTGCCAAAACCGGGCAAACCAAATAACAAATGTGAAAACTTTAGGCCAATCAGCCTTTTAAATGTGGATCTAAAAAATCTGAGCAAAATAATTTCAAATATTATTGACAAAGATCAAAATGGCTTTGTACAAGGCAGGAAAGGCTTTCATAATGTTAGAAGAATTCTAAATATACTAATTGAGGAAAAGGGGGCATCAGATACAGCATTACTGTTGATAGACGCTGAAAAAGCTTTTGACAGAGTGGAATGGTCCTGTTTATTTGAAATCCTAACATGTTTTGGTTTTGGAGAAAACTTTAACAAATGGATAAAACTACTCTATTCGTTTATACTCTATTTCGTTTATATACTACGCACAAATAAACAAATAAACGTATTGTATATCATTGAGGAGTTTTATTTAATACGTAATACAGTTTTAAACGCATTGTAATAATACATAATTTAACAGATATAATTTTATATTTACTGCAGTATATAGTAATGCACTCGTTTTACTTACTTACCCAGTTATAGATATATTGTGATTATCTAAGTATACGTCATGTACATAATATACAGCAACAACATATTCGCTGAGCCAATCAGCGCCCAGGATACATGACGTGACGTCAGTATCCTCCGCAGAAATCTGTGAACCAGCGAAACATCTGCGATATATGTTTTCATATAAAATCCACGATATAGTGAAGCCGCGAAAATCGAAGCGTGACATAGCGAGGGATTACTTTACTTTGATCATGGCTCCTCTTCTCTGAAGTTTGAAGTATTGTTGAAACTTTTAGTAGTGAAGAAAATACTTGAATTAGGACCTACAGTATGTCAATAGATTAGTCAACTAATCAATAAAAAAAATAATCGTTAGGTGCACCCCTCCTTGAACCGCCACCTTACTGTGGTGGAGGGGTTTGTGTGCCCGAATGATCCTAGGAGCTATGTTGTCGAGGGGCATTACGCCCCTGGTAGGGTCTCCCATGGCAAACAGGTCCTAGGTGACGGGCCAGACTAAGAGCGGTTCACAAGCCCATCATGAAAAGAAGAATATCAAGGACCGTTACGTCGCCCGGATTGGCGTTACCGGGGCCCCACCCTGGAGCCAGGCCTGGAGTTGGGGCGCCTGGTGGCCGGGTCTTTGCCCACGGGACCCGGCCCGGGCTCAGCCCGAAATGGCGATGTCGGGCCCGCCTTCCAGTAGGCTCACCACCCGCAGGAAGGTCCATGAGGGGCCGGTGCAATGTGGTTTGGGTAGCAGTCGTGGCAGGGGGCCTCGACGACCCAATCCCTGGACCAAAACTCTGGCAATAGGGACATGGAATGTCACCTCGCTGGGGGGGGGGGAAGGAGCCTGAGCTCGTGCAGGGAGGAGGTTGAGAGGCAATACCGGCTAGAGATAGTCAGGGCTCACCTCCACGCATGCATAGCTTGGGCTCTGGAACCCAGCTCCTTGAGAGGGGCTGGACCCTGCACACTACTCTGGAGTTGCCCAGGGTGAGCGGCGGCGCGGAGCTGGTGTGGGCTTGCTTATAGCTCCCCAGCTCAGCCGCCACGTGTTGGAGTTCACCCCGGTGAACGAGAGGGTCGCTTCCCTGCGCCTTCGGGTTGGGGATAGGTCTCTTGCTGTTGTTTGTGCCTACACGGGGCCGAACAGCAGTACAGAGTACCCGGCCTTCTTGGAGTCCCTGGGAGGGGTACTTGATAGTGCTCCGGCTGGGGACTCCATTGTTCTACTGGGGGACTTCAACGCTCATGTGGGCAGCGACAGTGATACCTGGAGGGGCGTGATCGGGAGGAACGGCCTCCCGATCTGAACCCGAGCGGTGTTCTGTTATTGGACTTCTGTGCTAGTCACAGTTTGTCCATAACGAACACCATGTTCAAGCATAAGGGTGTCCATCAGTGCACGTGGCACCAGGACACCCTAGGCCGGAGGTCGATGATCGACTTTGTTGTCGTTTCATCTGATCTCCGGCCGTATGTCTTGGACACTCGGGTAAAGAGAGGGGCTGAGCTGTCAACCGATCACCACCTGGTGGTGAGTTGGATCCGCTGGCAGAGGAGGAAGTTGGACAGACCTGGCAGACCCAAAACGTATTGTGAGGGTCTGTTGGGAACGTCTGGCCGAGCCCTCTGTCAGGGAGGTCTTCAACTCCCACCTCCGGAAGAGCTTCTCACAGATTCCGAGGGAGGCTGGGGACATTGAGTCCGAGTGGACCATGTTCTCTGCCTCCATTGTCGACGCGGCAGTTCGAAGTTGTGGACGCAAGGTCTCTGGTGCCTGTCGTGGTGGCAATCCCCGAACCCGGTGGTGGACACCGGAAGTAAGGGATGCCATCAGGCTGAAGAAGGAGTCCTATCGGACCATGTTGGCCTGTGGGACTCCTGACGCAGTTGACAGGTACCGGCAGGCCAAGCAAGCCGCAGCCCGGGCGGTCCTGGAGGCAAAAACTCTCGGGTCTGGGAGGAGTTCGGTGAGGCCATGGAGGAGGACTATCGGTCGGCCTCGAAGAGATTCTGGCAAACCGTCCGGCGCCTCAGAAGGGGGAAGCAGTACTCTGCCAACACTGTTTACAGTGCGGGTGGGGAGCTGTTGACCTCAACTGAGGACATTGTCGGACGGTGGAAGAAACAAATACTTCCGAGGATCTCCTCAATCCCACCGACTTGCCTTCCAGTGAGGAAGCAGGGGCTGGGGACTCTGAGGTGGACTCGTCCATCACCCAAGCCGAAGTCACTGAGGTAGTTCGTAAGCTCCTTGGTGGCAAGGCGCCGGGGGTGGATGAGATCCGCCCTGAGTACCTCAAGTCTCTGGATGTTGTGGGGCTGTCTTGGCTGACACGCCTCTGCAACATTGCATGGAGGTTGGGGACAGTACCTCTGGAAGTGGCAAACTGGGGTGGTGGTCCCTCTTTTTAAAAAGGGGGACCGGAGAGTGTGTTCCAACTACAGAGGGATTACACACTTCTCAGCCTCCCCCGGGAAGGTCTACGCCAGGGTACTGGAGAGGAGAATTCGGCCTATAGTCGACCCTTGGATTCAGGAGGAACAATGCGGTTTTCGTCCTGGTCGTGGAACAGTGGACCAGCTCTATACCCTCCACAGGGTGCTTGGAGGGTTTATGGGAGTTTGCCCAACCAGTCCACATGTGCTTTGTGGATCTGGAGAAGGCATTCGACCGTGTCCCTCGTGGTATTCTGTGGGGAGTGCTCCGCGAGTATGGGGTCCGGGGGCCTTTGCTAAGGGCTGTTCGGTCTCTGTACGACCGGAGCAGGAGCTTGGTTCGCATTGTATTGCCGGCAGTAAGTCAGACCTGTTCCCAGTGCATGTTGGACTCCGGCAGGGCTGCCCTTTGTCACCGGTCCTGTTCATAATCTTTATGGACAGGATTTCTAGGCGTAGCCAGGGGCCGGAGGGAGTCCGGTTTGGGAACCACAGGATTTCATCTCTGCTTTTTGCAGATGATGTTGTCCTGTTGGCTTCATTCAAGCCAGGACCTTCAGCATGTGCTGGAGCGGTTTGCAGCCGAGTGTGAAGCGGCTGGGATGAGAATCAGCACCTCCAAATCCGAGGCCATGGTTCTCGACCGGGAAAAGGGTGGCGTGCCCTCTCCGGGTGGGTGGAGAGGTCCTGCCTCCTGCCTCAAGTGGAGGAGTTCAAGTATCTCGGGGTCTTGTTCACGAGTGAGGGAAAGATGGAGCGTGAGATTGACAGGCGGATTGGTGCAGCGTCCGCATGCAGTTATGCGGTCGGTGTACCTGGGACCGTCAGGTGAAGAAGGAGCTGAGTCGAAAGGCGAAGCTGAAGCTCGATTTACCGGTCAATCTACGTTCCCACCCTCACCTATGGTCATGAACTTTGGGTAATGACCGAAAGGACAAGATCGCGGATACAAGGATACAAGCGGCCGAAATGAGTTTCCTCCGCAGCAGGGTGGCTGGGCGCTCCCTTAGAGATATAGGGTGAGAAGCTCAGTCACTCGGGAGGAGCTCGAGATGTAGAGCCGCTGCTCCTTCATGCATCGAGAGGAGTCAGCTGAGGTGGCTTGGGCATCTATTTCGGATGCCCCCTGGACGCCTCCCTAGGGAGGTGTTCCAGGCGTGTCCCACCGGGAGAAGGCCCCGTGGAAGAAGACCCAGGACACGCTGGAGAGACTATGTCTCTCGCCTGGCCTGGGAACGCCTTTCGGGATCCCCCCGGAAGAGCTGGAGGAAGTGTCTGGGGTGAGGGAAGTCTGGGCATCTCTGCTCAGACTGCTGCCTCCGCGACCCGGTCCCGGACCAAGCGGATGAAAATGGATGGATGGATGGATCGTTAGGTGCAGCCCTAATTAAGATACAAAGAGGATGTAGACAAGGAGATCCATTATCCCCTCTGCTGTTTATAATGGCTATAGAACCACTGGCAATAGCTGTAAGAACACACCAGAACATAACAGGTATATCAGCTGGACAACGGGAACACCGTCTGGCTCTATTTGCAGATGATGTGATAATATACGACGCACATCTTTCACGGAGACGTGCAGTGACCTGTCAGTCACCTGGGGTGTCCAATCAAGTTCCAGAGGTGGAAATTAAATTAAATAGTCATTATTTATTCACTTTTTTTTCAAAGCCACAGGGGAGCCACGGGAGAGAGATAAAAGAGCTGCAGGTTACCGACCCCTGGCCTAGACTATTGTATTTGTTTCAAAATCTCCCACTTCCTCCTCCAAGTAACCTGTTTGTTCGATTTTTGTGGAATAATAGACGTCCCCGAACACGACTGTCACTATTGTACTTACCTTATAACAGAGGGGGGCTTAAATGTCCTAATCCACTTTGTTACTGTTGGGCAGCACAGTTAAGAACACTGCTGTTTTACTTCACAAAAAGTGACGCTCCTCTCTAGAAGGAAATGGAGGAACTCCAGCTAGTCTGCCCCTCCCTACATACCTGTACTCAGCATGCATTAAGATGCTTAAAAAGAATACAAAAAAGTAAAGTGAAAAAAGTAGTAGTGAAAAATATGATTGTAGTGTGGCATCAAGTTAAAAAGTATCTGAGGGAAACATCCTCTCTCTCGGTCTTCAGCCCAATATGGAGAAATGACTTCTTCCCTCCAGGAAAAACAGACAGGGGATGGAAAAGTGTGAGGAGGCATGTGCTAAAGCACAATCGACAACTATTAACACCTGCCTAAAATTACTGCAATACAACTGGTTGATGCAAACGTATATAACTCCAGAAAAGCTTAACAGATATATAGTAGTAGTGGTAGTAGTAGTAATAGTGCAATACCTGATATTTGTATCAAATGAGAAATAAAAAGGTACGCTTTTCCACTGTGTTTGGCAATGTACGGAAATACAAAAATTCTGGCACAGTGTATTCAAAATATTTTACAGATTCAAGTAACCTTAGTCCCACAGCTGTTCATATTAGGTTTATATCCAGATAATTTGAAGATTAAAAAGAATCTATGAATATTTTTAGATTTAAGTATATTAATGGCAAAAAGAGTAATAGCCCTCTCATGGAAAAACACCAGAAGACCAAGAGAAAGCACTTGGTCTTGGTCTTGAGCCATCTACAACTCTCCCCTTAGAGAAATTACCTACATATTAAAAAAAACAGGAGGAACACAACTGGCAGGACCAAGGTGGGCAGAAACAGACAGGCAGAGCACAGGAGCACACTAGGGGTGGTGACATTGACGACGCGAACAAGGAACAAAGGAAAGGGACCAGTATATATACATTGTGGGGGACAGGGAAGTGGAAACAGGTGAGGAGACTAACAGGGGACAGGTGAAACTAATAAGGGAGGAGCTAATAAGGAAAGCAGAATAATCAGAGGCAGGGAAAACACACAAGGACAGGAAGTGGCAGGAAGTAAAGTGGCAGACGTGAGGGGAGGAAGGAATACAGGGACAAGAGTCCAGGAGAACGAAGGGCTGGGGCAGAGTCAGAATAGGAGCCCTCTGGCTGGGAGGCAGGCGTCCCAGGCGCCTGGTGGACAAACAGGTTGCCAAACAGGCCCAAGGGAGGAACGGGCTCCGGGACGGGAACGGAAACAGTCAGGGGGCCGGCTAAGAAGGCAGAAGCCCTCAGCTGGCGGCCGGCGGTGAAGACGAAGCCCCTCTGGTGGCCGGCGGCGAAGAGCGAAGATGGAACCAAAGCCTCTCTGGCCTTTCGGGCAGGTGGCGAAGGTGGAACCCCTCTGGAGGCCAGCAGCGAAGGCGGAAACCCTTGGATGGCTGGCAGCGAAGGTTGGACCCTTCAGGAGGCCGACGGCAGAGCCTGGACCCATTGGGAGTTAGGGTTAGGGTGAGTGGGACCTTCTCTTGTCCTTTATCATGGGCTCAATGTGTGAGAGAGGAAGCAGATTTCTGTTTTTTATTGCAAAAGAGGGACACAAACACAAAAGATTTCATGACTTTGATAAACAGTAAATCACTGCTGTTTGTATCATTTGAAGTAGGTCGATTTTCACAACTTCCACTGTGATCGAAAGCACATTTCTTCACACACCTAGGTATTTACAACAAAGGTATTTTACATGGATTCATATTTCAAGAGTATCAACAATGAAATAAGAAAAAACAGACCTTGTTATCTGAGGTAGTAATGTAAAAATAAAAAATAAGACTAATATTACTGAAAACGTTAATGTGGTTTAAAAGATGTTTCAATTGAGATCAAATAAAACCTTAAGACAGATGTGAAACACTAAAATGGAAAAAGTGTTCAAATTTCAGCCCATCATGCAAAGGGATGAAGAGCTGAAGAGCCCTGAGCATCTTTGATGTCAAAGCAGGATTTAAGAATTCAAGGATTCAAGTGCTTTGAATGGAATCAGTAAAATCTGTGAAGGAGGCCACAGTATTTCCATCATGTCCTCCTTTATACTTGTTTTCCACTTCTGTTCTGCATTTTACTCCATTTAACAGAAAGTTGTACAGTGGTGGAGTGGAAGCTAGGAACACTGGCTGCAAACCTTTCAGACACATTTGTATGGGCTGACAGACTGAGCTTATAGAGCTGTGTGCTGATGTATGAAAACACAGAGACATTTAATGTGAAAATCAGAAACATGTTATTTTAACTTCCTGTTTTATGGCCACACATCAAAATGCTCCATGGTGCAGTGGTTACTCCCTCCAATGAAAAGTTAAAAGCTCAATTTAGTATGAGACCTGGAAATGACCAAATCAGTGCCAAAATTGCTCTTTCGATTACTAATGCTGGACTTAGAACTCGGCTCTATGAGACCTTTGTAGGTCTTGGCATGTTACATGGTTCCATCAAATTTCATACATCTAAGTAAAACCGTATCTGCCCCTCCTTGTTGACGTGTGTGTAGGTGGCACTGTTGAGCCATTTTTGCACACTGGTGCCCAGGACCCATAAAAGTACATTCAGGCCCTGAAATGTGGCACGCACCGTCATAGCAATGCAAGTGAGACACATCACATTAATACATGTCCCAGGGTTCCTTGTATTTTAAAACTGTAGCCAGTATACATCCCAGTTCCCTCCCCCTCTCTCTACAGTGAGCACCAGCTGGCCTCCAAAGCCCCTCCCTGCAGAGTCGCTCAGTCTCATTCTCATTTTTGAACTCTTTTCTTCACTTCTTCTGTTCTTTATCTTTTTTATGTAAACTGTAGTTTTCTCATTGTAAATTTAGTTCGAAATGACAGACTTCCTGTTGGAGTTAGAATATGGCACCAAGAGCCTTTTTTTTTTTAGATCTTGGCATGTTACAAAACACATCCAGATTTCAGAAACATAGATGAAACCCTGTGTGGGGGCCCCTTCGAAAACCCATACGTAGGGGGCACTGAAACATATCATTGCCTATGACCAACAGGTGGTGCTATAATCATAACTGAATATTGCAGCATAAATTTGTTCAGACCTGGACTACAATCAAACATGTGAAATTTCAGTCTGATTCAACAATGGATGGCCGAATTAGAGCCACTTCCTGTTTTTTGGCAAGAAACTGAAATTCGCCACATCACCATGGTTCGGAGTTTGTTCAAGTACGAGGCCTTGAACAAACTGTCGAAATTCGACTTTTGATTCAAAATGGCGGACTTGGACTTAGACCATGGCTCCAAGAGGCTTTTTTGTGTGTCTTGGCAAGTTATATCCCCTCCTAATTTTATATGCGTACAAAGCGTTGCCAATGGGAATCCTCTGAAAACATGTACGTAGGGTGGCACTGTTGAGCCATATTTGGATGCCCGTGAAATTTTACGAAATTTTACGCCTGGCTTTGGGGGGATGTGCAAAATTTCTTGAGTTTTTGAGCACCTTCAGGCTGTCTAAAATGCGATATATTTATGCACGGAATAAGGAGGAGGAGAATAAAAATAAGAAACATTTTAATTACAGTAGGGCCTCGCACTGCCATCGTTGCGCTTCGGTGCTTGGACCCTAATAATAAAGGTCAACACTATGCACTTATACTCCTTTATATAGTATTATTATGCTCAGTAAAGGACTTCAAAAGGCAATGGACACAGCAGCACTCTGGGCGATACAGGCCAATCTACCAATAAGGATCCTCAGATAGTGAGGACAGTGAGTTTAAGAGAAGTGAGGAAGTGCTGTAGAGTTAGATTCATGCCACTAGGAGCCAGTGTAGACCAACATAAACAATTTTACATTTCACCTTTTGCCTAAAAACAGTCACAAAGCAGATATTTCCAAATGAACGCTCTTACTGCTCTTTGCTTGTACTCTGTTTGAAAAATGGATTAAATAAACCACATTCCAGTAACCATTATTTGGAGGAGAGGTTAGATATTTCTGTGAAAATAAAATGCCTGGCAAAAAATTCTGCAAATGTGCCACTAATGCATTCAGAGTCAGGCTGTTACCCACTGCAAGGAGCTGAATCAGCTAAATAATTCATGTTTACCATCAAGCTTTGACGCATTACTTTCATACATACTTTCACACATTATCTGCATTAAACACCACAAAGTCACTGACAACAACAAATATCTACAAAGTATTCTTAAACTTTATTTCAAAATCATCTAAAGGCGGCTTTTACATTTTTAGTATCATTATCATATACTGCTAAAATACATTTTCAGCTACATACAGCTTATTTAAAAATATAAAGGCATGCTACTCCATAGTAACCTACAGGAAATATGTATTTATATTTATGTAAACAGCACTGCTCTCTCTCTAAAATACACTGTCAGAGAGAAAGCTTTCACCACCAGGTCTAAGTCAAAACCTCAGTCACAAAATAAACATAAGAAAATATTTTCTCCTGTTCAATGTATTTTTAAAACATAACTTTGTGCTCTTAACAAAAAGTCAGCAGTTATGGAGTAAAGGTTTTCAACAAAGGTCACTTTGTAAATTTCTCTCATACATAGCCTGATATAAAACTTTTTTTTTTTACTCTCTCATATGATTATTATTCATATTGTACACGCCAGTTTGGGCGACTACATGTAGGTTGGGTTTGTTCACTGCTCAGTCACCTCATCTTACATTCAGATTTTTTAACCACATTCAGTGAATGCAAACACTCCCTCATTCCGTAACATAAAGATGGCATAACTGTTTTTTAAGAGAAATTCTATTATATTTGTAGATAAAATCAGTTAGTACAAATATGAAAATAAACAGGTACGCAGCATGTAACTTCTTATATGATATTAATTGTAATAAATGACTGTACAGTATATATGAGAACATTATCCTGAAAAATGTAGAATTTCAATCTGACAAGTGTCTGTTAAATTGAGGCAACAGCGTATATTAGCTATTGAGAGACCTAATTATGATCGGTTTTGATTATGAACTTAGCACTGCAAGGATGAAGGACTGTGAATAATAAGACAAAAAAACAAACAAAAAACAGTTTTAGCAAAGGGGGTTGCCAGGTTTGCACAATAATCCTAAACAAAAAGGAAAGGTTTTTGAGCCAGCAAAAGGTAAAGATAACTGAGATGCTTTTGGAGTTCTTCCAGAGATTTTCAGTTTTAATGGAAGCTTACTTTTTCTCATGCTCCATGTCTTTATACCAACCCAGACTTAAGAGACTCAGCATACCCTGGTCCTGTCTCTGTACTGGTACAAACAGATAAGACGTAATCTAATCTCACTGTGGTTAAGAGAGCACCTCACAACAAATCTAAAGTAAAAGCAGTTTCTTAGGAAGAGAGAGACAAATTCCACCGGTTATACAGAAGTACTGTTGGCACTGTGTGATCAGTATTTAGACTAGAGGCTGGACACAACAGCTGCTAGTCTTCATTACCTCAGGGAAACATAAGCAGCTGATTGGTACAGCCAGTGCATGGTTCATCTGTTCACCTGTGAATCTTTTCACTTTAGAAGACACCTAACTATGCCCAGTTTGAAACGTCTTTATCAATTTGAACAAAACATGTTTTATTTAAATGCAGATGATTGTTGCCTAAACTTCAAAGACAATGTGAAGCGTTCTGTGGGTTGAGAATAAAAATGTAGGGAAGTAATATGAACATGAACATTTATGTCCTCATGTCTTGGCAGTCTTCAGAACAGGAGTTTTTATTGCTTAAATTTTAGTGGTCAAATCTTGACTGTAACTACATTTATGTACAGAAGGTACGCATCAAGAGCAGCAGTGTTCATGCATACATGTGTAATTCTGCTTCCTTCAACACCCTCAACAAAAGGTGAAGACTGTGACTCAACTTCAATTCTTACTGTGCGATCACACTGTAAAAAAACAATATGTCACATCCATGAATTTCCTAGAAATTACATAAACGTTTTGAAGTCAAATCAAAGCAGAGGTGCCACAGGCTGTTGAAATACATAGCTTTCAACCTTTTCTTCATCAAGACGGAGAGCCTTGCAGCCGTCGCAGGCCCCTCCAGGACAATGCACTGCCATTTGGTCTGTGTCACCAAGTGTCAGCCACCACAGCTGAGTGGAGGAGCTCATGCAGAGGTGCCTTGAGCTGCTCTTCTTCTAATGACCACTCTAATGACTGAAGCTAATTTGGAAAAGCTCCAACAGTAACATTTTTCGACACCAACATATATATCCACTACAAAGTTTCCCTTTTTATGTGTATTCTAGGTGATAATTCTGACAATCACCGAACCATTAAAGACTTAAAGTGAGCTTTTTTGGCTGTGTTTGCTTCTCAGCCTGTCACACTGAGTCATAGTGACTGCTGCTATTTTTGAGCTTGGTCACATTTCTCCATTTGGGGGACGGCAAATCCAGTCCACTGCTGTTGACTCGTACTCTCACTGTGTTTATTTTTACTGTCGGCTTCTTAGAAAAGCAAAATCCAGGTTTATATGAGATGGGCTGTTGTGTGTCCATGTGCACCAAACTGCCAGAGTCTTTGAGTGTTGGCATTTCCGTACTATGTCCTGGTCGACTGAACTGTACATCCATTATGATCCATTATGAGGCAGAGGGGGCTAGTTTGACAGCCAAGAGAGCAAATTTCCTGCTGGAAAGCTTCCAGTCCAAACCAGTAGTGCAGGCTGGGACCACTGGTGACTTCCCCTGGTGTCTGACAACTATAAAGGCCCTTTAAACTGGTTGCCTGAGAGCTGCTGTCGGATGGAAGGCTTGGAGCCGGCAGCGTCACCCAGCTTTCTCCAAACCACCTGAGAGGAAGAGACAACACAGTGTCAGGCAGTAAGACAGACGGAATCTAAGTGTGATAATACTGAGAGAGTCCTTCAGAGGAAACACCTTTTGACAGAAAGTGGAATATACCAGCAGCTGTAACAGAAGGTCTGCGTCATACACCTCAAAGTCAGTCCACTGCTGTGAACTCTGACTCCTGTTCACACTGCTTAGTTCTGTGCGTGCCATTTATTACATTTTTAACACGGATGCAGCTTCCTGTACAGTTTTGCATAGTAATATTTCTAAGAATCTTTTTTTCCGTCCACTTGTTAGACTGTCATTTCTAATTTGTGTCTCACCTGTTCCACACACACACACAAATATATATATATATATATATATATATATATATATATATATATATATATATGTTTTATTTGACTGTGGATGTATAGATAGTATACTGTAGCTGTATCTACATATTCGGCAAAAAATAAAGAAAATTTATTTATTTATTTTACTGGAGGGATTAGGATTATTAGGGTGCAAAGTGCAAATAACTGTTCATAAATTAACAAAATAATAAAATTCTACATATGAGTTTAATCTAATGCAAGTAATATTAGAGGAATGTTTTTTCTAATTAAGAAATTGCTGCACTGAAATGTATAACAACAGGACAGTATATAGTCCCGTGGCACAGTTCTAAACTTAATTGGATCAGCATGAACACACACTGCAGTTTATTTTGACTCAATCATTAAGACCTTAGTGAAACACATTTTAAATACCGATGTATATTAAGTATGTGTAGATATAGAATATTAATAGAAAATGTTAAAATTCACCGATCTACTGATCATTGTTACAGTATACTGCATCATCCTGTGGGAAGTTTGGATCACTGTCTCATCATGTTTGACATGTCTGTGGTAGTGAAAAGAAAGAAAGAAAGTGACAGAAAGAAGCAGAAAGAAAAAGAGGTGGTGAGAAGAGAGAGAGAAGAGAAAGGAGAAAAAAAGCTCATATTGAAACCTACGTTGCACATCTCTCTGACGATGGCCTTCTCTTTCTCACTAAGGTCTTCATCATATTCCTGTGAGTTCTGCCTGTCCAGCTTCTCATGGACCTCCAGCACCTACACACATACACATACACACACACACACAAAATAGCATCATGTCATTTTCTTTTGATGTACTGTAATGTATCTGTACAAACATACTGCAATATGTTACAGCAATGCAATATTTAAAAGTCCTGCATTTTAGATTAAGATATCCTGCTGCAACCATTGACTTATATCATCCACTAGGGGGCAGCAGCTGTAATTTAATGATACAGGGCCTTGTTAAAGGAATCACATGCAGTGCATACCAACTTAGAACTACGAACTTCCATGTCATCGTTCTCTCCTCTTTCAGCATTCAAGCAGTACATGTAAAAACCATCTTTGACCCTGAATGGGAAACTTGAATTGCCTGTGGAGGTCAGTGGAAGCAGCAGACATCTCACACTGGCTGCTTTGTGACCTACCTTCAGTGCGTGGACCACAGCCTCTGGTTTCTGCTCCGGGGTGAGGTAGAGTCCTGTGGGGGAGGGCTCACTGCTGGGGGTCTGAACAGCACCCTGTGGAGGCAAGTGGCACCCTCTGATCACAATCATTGTAATCAGCAGGTAAAGAGACAGGAGTGCATGTAGAGATATATAGTAGAAAGACCCAGCAGGAAAAGAAAAGGGAAAGTGGGAGAAAAATAACTGTAAAGAGGACATGGAGGGGACTAACAAGAGACAGAAAGAAAGACGGAGACAGCAGCACTGCTGAGGCAGGTGGGCACATGTTCCCATGGCGACAGGAGGTGCAGTAGTCCTGCTGTGTTCGCAGTAAAGCAGGAGAGGAGCAATCGGCCAGTCAGATAACTTATCAATAGGTGTGATAGGATGTCCTGGATTTGCTGTGGGGAGCTCACGTTACCTGCGATAGTGACAGAACCTTGAGCTTTGGATATCACTTTTCTGCCAGTGGTTTTATCTCTTATTGCCATTTCAGGTTGGTTCTGATGCAACTCAGTGATGAGGCTGATTAAGTCCCACACTCTTACAGAAGCAAACAAACATCATGCATAGTAAACTGGAATCCTGTCCTTCTAAAGGAGTTGAACTGACGTGACTTCTGACGGAAAATGTAATTATTGAGGAAGTACACGATGCCGGTTACACAAGCTTTTTTTTTCACCTTCCATGTCTCATTCACAATTCCCACAAGCATTTACACACTAATTCAATGATGTGATTTAGATTCCTGTATACGTACGCCACTGTAAGGAAACAGAGGCTTGACACTGTTATTGATTCAGTGCTGTGGTTATTGCTGAAGTCATTGGCTAGAAGGTTAACGATCTGCCGTGCTTTAAGACAGCACAGAAAAAGTCAGCATCATTTCAAAGAATAGTTTATTCTCCTTTCTGGCTGAGAGTGAGATGGTCTGTCATGTTTGTTCAGCCTAGCTTAGCATAAAGAATAGATACAGAAGGAGACAGCTAGACTGGCTCAGTCCAAAAGTAACAAAGTTCACCTCTAAACTGACTAATTGACACTGTGTCACTGCAGTATAACACCCACCCATTATTTCTACCCTTCAGACTGTGTACGGTTTAACCCTTTAAAGCCTGAACCATAACATAATTGCCAGAAAATTGTGGTGTGGAGTGAACTTTCTGACAAATAAAATATAATAATTAATTAAAGATAATTTTTGCTACATTTGCCCTTTTTTTGTTTGTTTTGTATTTTGTAAAAAATCTCACTGATGATGTAGTGGTCTCAAAAACTCATGTATCAAATATGATACACTTGGTGTTAAAGAGTTAAACAAATGTTGCTGGGAGGTGGATTTTGGTTCCTTTAGACAGGACTAGTTATTCCCCCCGCTTCCAGTTTTTATGCTAAGCTAAGCAACATTGGCAAACATAGACAGAAAACAAAGATCGATCTTGAATTGTTAAGTGAACAATGTGCATTTAACATTTTGAGGTGGTTGTAAGTGGTTTTAATTCTGGTTACTAGTGGAATAAAGCCTTTTCATAAACACAGCTACTGAAACATCCTGTACGGCAACAATCTGACTTTTACTGCTTCTTTCCCTGTGGAGACAAAACCCAATAAACTTTAATAGTCTTCGAGTTTATATGAGCGATTTCATGTGGGACATGTAATGATTGTTGTCACTCATAAAGGGAAATGAGAGCGATATCCAATCTCATCTGATTTTATTGTTGCTGTATTGTGACAAATGTATTGTGCTGTGGATATTAAAATGAAGCACAAACCGAATACAACTGAGCTGAATGACACTGAGGTATGAAAGGAGGGCCGAAGAGACATGGGGCTGTGGAAAAGCTGGAGCAAAGCTAGATAAACAAGAGCAGATATGAGCTTGTAATATTTTGAGGCTGGTACGAGTCAGGGTCATACACACACACGCATACACACGCATACACACACATCACTGTAATGGTGTACATACGTTGTGCATGTTATCCTGGAACTGAGAGAGCTGGGTTTCTGAATGATAAAGTGACAAACACTTCCTCAGTGTCTTTGCATCGCCTCCATTCATCTGGGAGAGAGACATATTGAAAGAGAGAGAGAGAGAGAGAGAGATTTATGTGTAAGTCTTTACTTTAAAACAGATCAAAGAGATTTGATCTGAGTAATCAACTTTTAGCAACTGGGGTAACTAGAGTTGAAACTCTGAGATTTGTTAGTGCTGGTTTTCTGCTGTTTGAAGGTGTGTATGTGTGCACAATAGCAGTGGTGTACCACTGAAAGTGTGTGTGTCATTTGTATTAGGCGAGATGGTCATAAAAATAATATGCATTAAAGTTCAGTTAAAGTTCAGTATATAAAAACTGTTTCTGGTGCACACCATGATCTAATTTTAACAGTCTGAGCCATTTGAATAAAAATCCCATATAGTGTATATACAGTACAGCGTGGTGTGAACATTTTTCAGTGTCACAGAGGTCTTTGATGTGTAAAGTGATCAGAGCAGTGATAGTGGTTACCTGTGACAGCAGCTGCTTGTTTTCGTCTTCCAGCATCCTCATCTTGTTCTCCAGCTGCCTGATGTAGCTGGCTGATGTGTCTGAAGGAGACAAAACATAACAAAGCATAAATGTCACATTTGAACTTATAAAAGTAGTTATTAAAGTTGTAGTATGTAGCTGGAGGAGTGCGCTCCCCTCCACCACCCTTGTCCTAACTCTGTCAAGCTCTGTATCTCCAGTGAGAGGATGGTGGTGGATGAACAACCACTAAATGATCAAACAATGAGAAAACTGCCCATATCTCCTTTGTGAACATTTTATATAACAAAGACAAATAAACAGAAGAAGAGCATTGAAAACAACACAAGGATTCTAGGACATCTGAGGTGAGCTGGAGTGCAGCAGAGATGAGATGGGTCCACTCTCCTCTAAATCCTACTGACTTCAGCTGTAAGCACAATATCTCAAAACTCACAGTTTCCTCGGTGCCTGTGTTCTTGCCTTCTCTGATTGGACACATGTACATGTTAAGCATCGAGTAGCCTTATTCTAAAACAAAAAAGCATCTTGGTCCATGAGCATCAACAGTGTCTGCTGGCTGCAATAAACTGATACCGGAGCCCTGTTTCAGTCAGGTGTGCTCCACTCTCTGTTATTAGCTTCCTTCTCCTCATGGAGCCTTGATTGGCATGTTTTTCAGATGTTTAGCTCACTTGAGCCTAATCCCCACATACAGCTGGGAACTCTACTGTTGATTTTACAAAACAGATTTTTGTTAAGCTTGCTAATCTTTAAATTGCGCTATTGTTGCCATTGATTCCTAAATTGATGTTTATTAGCTGCACTTAGAACATTCAGTACACTGACACAGTGCTTTTTCTCTGGGTGGATTGACAGAGCACAGTTATTGGACCTCACAGACTCTGCGGGTGCAATCACATGACACACTCAGTCAGGTCCCGTTAAGTGTGAGTGCCTTGTGACAAAGATAAAGTATGTTCTGATAAAAGCTTGGGAATCCACAACTCCCTTTATTAAAATACAAACAATTCTCAGACTGGTTTGTTTGATCCAAACTCTGAGAAGCAACTTCAATGTAATCCTGGATGATAGAAGTCATTTTTTAATGATACAGCGGCTCAGCCCTGTCCTCTGATATTCACATAACTCTGACCCTGTCTTTCCAAACGTGTGGTTAGTGCAAATTGCACTGCTATTTTGCTGATAACTGTCGAAGCAGCTCGGCTTGCAGCTATGTATCAGAGCCAGAGAACCTCAGGTTCTCAGACAGGAAAGTCGAGGAATGATTTCAATTACACACACACACACACTGTTGACATTTGGTTAATTCAATGACGTATGGCTGAACAAACAGGAGAAAGTGAGAAGAAGTTTAGTGGAGCTGCTGGAGTTGTTGCTGAAGCAAACAGAGAACACATTGTTCTCTCTCTCTCTCTCTCTCTCTCTCTCTCTCTCTCTCTCTGTCATTCTGTAGAATAAGTAATTTGAACCTGCAATCCAAAGTCTTGCGGTATGAACAGTTATTCTGTGTTATTCAAGCAGCATGAGAGGATGAAAAGAGTAAAACAGTGATGAATGAGGAGATGATGCAACATGTAGACTGATCTCACATTCTTGTTTGCAGCATCTCGAATTTAGTGCACAGCAACTTTTGAAGTCTGTAACGAGACAACTGGATTAACAGTACAAGCACTAACTCACAAATTAATTAGATTTAAGTGCAATAAAACAGCAGATGACAGATGGAAACAAGTCATGAGTAGGAATGACTGTCTTCTCTACCAATTCTGGTTAGCTTAGAATATTTGCCATAAGTTGTCATCAAAACTTTAAAGCCTCAAAATGGTATTCACCATAATGTTTAGTCAACAAAAAGACTTAGTTAAGGTTGGGGAAAGATTGTGGCCTGGCTTAATAAAGAACAAATATAGAGATAGATATAGCGCTTCATTTAATCAATAAGTGGTTGTCTGTCAACTTAATCCAGGTAGCCATAACATGTGACAGCATAATGTCACTGGGAAAACAATTCTGTTATCCATGTGTATATCTTTGTGTATGTGAGTGTGCAGATCTGAATCATGATACACAGTGGCCTTTATTAGGCTGCTTGTGATTTGATTTTCAGTGCCAGAGAGAAACATTTAGTCAGTAGCTGGTATTTCAGATTTGGAAATGATCCTCTGAACTCTACATGCTCTGCAGCAGGTTAGTGTTACACCATAGGTCACTATGGTGATATGCCGGACACACTGATGGGTCAGAGTGAGCCAGAAGTCATGGACCATACACACACACACAACTATGAGCATACAGTTGGGGTTGACCAGGGTGATGCAGTCAAAGTCACTGGTACAGACAGTGCTGACCTCAGGGCAAATTTCTCTCTTTCACTCTCTCACACACACACACACACACACACACACACACACCCACACACACACACACAGGAGGAGACTATGCTGACAAAATATATGTAGGACAGAGGTCCTTGAATTTCAGTCAGTCAGCACACATCCAGTCCCTCTGTCTCTTCCTCCTGTGTCCTTCCATCGACAACCCAACAAAGATTCCAACAAAAGAATCACATTTAATCTTTTAGACGTATGTTCGTGGAGACAGTTGATCTTGTACTATACAGTACTTATCTCTGAGAAGCTCTACAGGAGCTATAGAGAGTTCACTGTCTTGGTCAGGGACACCCTGACACTGTATGTTGAGGGACGGCAGGATCAAGGGAGGCGCTGCTGCTCTTCGCTTTCCTTTCTCATTTTTCCAGCTGGTCTGGAACTTAAGCCAACAACCCTTTGGTTACAAAGGGCTAATTAATGTGTCCCTGGTTGTAAGTATAGCAGACATTTGTATGTCAAAGGAAAAACAGACTGAAATTTTGAATCAATGATGGTGCTATGAAAGTTATTACAATCTATCCTGAGTGTTTCACATTTAGTGGCCCACTCTCCTTCACTCTCTCTTTCCTTCTCTCAAATATACACACACACATGCAAAGAGCTTTATCTTTTTTTTTTTTAACACGTCAGGTTCAACAGTTAACAGTTATTTTAGTGGGTTCAGCACTGCGGGCTGGCTCTCACAAAGGGGTTAGGGGTGCAGGTATTAAAAAACTCTGATCTGCACATTACTAGTATCTATGCAAAGCATGAGCTCATGGTATAGCATGTCATGTATAGCATTTGTCCTCCAACTTAGTTTTACTTTCACTCAGAGAAGGTGCAACCTCTTTCCAGATGGTGGCTGACTGCTGGCATGGAGCCTAGTTAACGTCACCCTGGCATCTGGTTGTAGTAGAGCAGAAACTAATGTTTCTACTTTGGAGCTGGCTTGAATTGATGTCAGTGGAACTACTTTCTTGGAAGTGATATTACTTTAGGTTGGAAACATGTGCGTAAGGTTTGTTTGTTCATTCATTCACTGGTACTCAGCTCGACAGACATTTCCTCTGCCTTGTATGTGGAGGAGGGAGTC
The DNA here is from genome assembly GCA_023238725.1 of Scortum barcoo. Classification (NCBI taxonomy): domain Eukaryota; kingdom Metazoa; phylum Chordata; class Actinopteri; order Centrarchiformes; family Terapontidae; genus Scortum; species Scortum barcoo. The sequence goes on along the minus strand of CM041539.1, from coordinate 22,464,638 downwards.
TCAGACATTGTCTGTGTGGGGGATACTGAAATATGTAGTTCAATAAAGTCCTGGTGGGGGGTAAACAGGTATTAGATGAGAGTTACAAGAACATGGCAGATCAGAGATCAGTTTGGCCAGAGGAGAGTTTCCTCTGAACTTGGGAGCATCTCTGTTGGCAGGTTACCAACATACAATAACTGTTTCTATTATGTTGACTAATTCAGATCAGCAGAATTTTTTAATAGCTGAGATTTGAAATGGACAGATGATTATACAGTGGGCAGAGACATGTTAGAGGCCCCACACCCTCCTATATCACAAGACAACCAGACCGAGAGACACCCAGCAAATGTTGAACCTCTTTCAGTGACATTTAAGCAGAACTCTCAGGTGTTGCTGTTTGTCAGGATTACGGTCATGTTGAAGATTATCCACATAATACTTAATAGTACAACATCAGCCATCAAAACCTGAGATACAGCTTTTGTCTTCTTAAAGCAGAGCTACTTTGCTGGATTTAAATGAAATGTTACTGTAGCCACAGTCTGCTGTGAAGCTGCAATATGAAGGGGATATAAAAAGAAACAAAACACATGACTGGGACATTATGACACAGAATTATCCTTAAATGGTGGGGGCGATTATGATTCTCACATTTAGTCCATTATGTTTACACTAACTGTCTGAATGTAATGTTTTTTTTTCAACATTTTAATTTTCTCTATTTTTCAATTTTGTTCCTTTCTAACCTAAATATGGTGTAAATTATATCAACTATGGCTGCCATATGAATAAAGCCTTGAGTCCAGACTCCAGCTGAAAGAACCTCTACAAACCTCCATGAGATATGGCCACCATAAAATCCAAGGTTAGATAGTGGGAGATGACCTTTGACCCTGACCAGTCAGGAGCCTGAGCCCTCTCATTGCATTGTAGTCAAACTGAGAGGCTATAGGCCATTTGGCTGCCATGTGACCGCATGAGAGAGACACACACAGCATTTAAGGGGGATGATGTGATGCTCCCATTCTGCACAGTGAGTCTTTGAAGACCCTGCACCCCATTGTCAGGCACACAATACTGTCGGACAGATGGCCAGGGCACAGAGAGCACACACACGCGTGCACACACACACACACACACACTCACTCACCCTTGCTCTGTCTGGGATGAGAGACAACAGGCAAAAAAACACAATCACATGACTTGCTCCAAAATGAAGCACCCAAAGAAACACAGAAGAACATTTTGAAGCTTATTGTGCCGTCCCTGTCCGTCACACTTTGCAGCCTTTTGACATAAGACAAGCAGTGGCTTAATAGTGCAGAATGAAACTTCGAAATAAGCCATGAAACGACATTGGAGTGAGCTGGGAGAAGAGGCTGCATCAGTTTAAATGAGGAGGCCAAAAACAATCTTATTCTGCTCTTTAACAGCAGGCATATCACTTCCTCCCATGTTCAACACATATTAACTCGTCTGTCGGGTTCTGACAATGTACAGGCTGTGTGGTAACAGAGACTGATGCACAAAGCTGATGTCATGATATTTAAAACCTCAACATGACACATCCTATGAGCAAAATATTATAAGATATCAGGATTCTCCTATCTGTATGTGTGTGTGTGTATGTGTGTGTGTCTGGCCCAGACAAGGTTCAAGCTTTTGCTGATGACTGTCCTTCATCATTATTTAGATTAGTGTAAGATCATGATAACATACTCTAACTAGTCTGTTTTTTTGCTCTGCTTTCACACTCTCACCTATGGACTTAACTAATTCCACCATCCCCAAAAATCATTGCTTCAATCATTTTTTCTCTTCTTGTGTTATTTGTTCTGTCTGCCTACATTTGTGTAAAGCAGGAATTAAACTCCTGATTTTATTCTTATTTATTCAATCAATCATTAAGTTTAAGAAGCATCAAGAAATAATGAGCTATTATTTGGAGGTGATGTCTTATTTTGTCCAACCAACAATACAAAACTCAAAAATATTTGAATTAATTTCACATGACAAAAAACAAAAGCTCTGCTCATTTCAATCAGATTCAATTCTGGGCCAATTCAATTTGGTTTGAATGTACAGTGTGTCACATGCTCTTTGTCGCTGTATGCTGCGCTGTGAGAGAGAAAGACAAAGCACAGAAACTGAGCAGGCCGGACGTACAGCACAGCTGGCAGCAGAGAAAAACTCTGCTTCAGCGCAGTTTCTAACAGAAACACACCCTGTGGATGACTTACATATGTGCAGACCATACAGTTCTGCTCATAAGTTTACATACCCTGGACGAAATTTGTAAGATGTGCACCATTCTTTACAGAAAACATGGGTGAGTTATCATTATGATTTAAAAAGAGCACACATAATTTTGTGATAAAAATGGCTTCACCTGACCACTGTCTCTAAATAAAAGAAAAGTTTTCTGCCATTTAGGTCATATTTTCCAAAAAATGGCCAATATTTCATAAATTTTGCTAGGGTATATACACTTATGAGCACAGCTGTACATGCTATAATGCAAACACACACACACACACAGTGATTCATTTGTTCCATATCTACAGTATATTTAGTAAAGCTGCTGATTTGGCTGATCTAACCACTTCCTCCCTGGGCCCATCCCAGCAGGGGACTGGGGCTCTTCCAATGATGTCGGACAAAACAATGCACTATTATTGTTTCCTCGACGCACCTTTTTTCCCCACAGTGCTGTTGGTCCATTATGTGTGCTGGAATGTGGGTATTCCTGACCAGGCAGCTTTTTTCAACCAATCCCTGTGATGCTAATCCAAAGCTCATTTTTACAGTGAACTCGCTCTCTTTAATAGGAGGGATGCTGGATTTTAATTGGCAGGGATGCTAATCTGGTGCTTTGGAATATTTTCAACAAATCACTGCAATGATACAGTAACAAGAGAGATTCCATTTAGTTAGTTGACAGGTGTGAAATGATTAAAGGAAATGATTTAAATGTGTTTCTGATGCTTATTCTCATTACTGAAATATAAGGGAAAGACATTTATAAAAAAAATGTCTTCATGTTATTGACACTGATACAACTCACACACAGATGACTGACACAAAAGGAGAGTTATGTGTTCTCACTGACAATGCTAAATCCTCATATTAGATACTGTATAGACCAAACAAACAAACAGACGGACAGACTGATAGACAGCTTCGAAACCCTGGAGCAACACAACCTGAAATACAACAAATCAGAGTGAGGTTGTTCAAAGAGAGAGGAAAATAGAAATGTTGTGCATGAACATCCTGCCATTAATCCTGCAGGCTGTACTGGCTGGTTTATTCACATAAAGATTAACCATTGCAGGAATATGAGTATGAATTTTGGTCAAGCAGGCTGTTCTCCTGGTGAGACATCAAGCACACACCCCTGCTGGCTGAACGCATGACCTGTGTGCATTTGAGTATGTGTGTGTATGAGAGAGTGAGAGGCAGGCAGACAGACAGGTGGGAGGGGGAAGCTGAAGAACTGTTTGTTTCAAAGTGCATTATGGGTGTTATAGTGTGATTACTGATATCCACTTTGGATTTTGTGTATATTGGTGACAATTCCCTACAAATACACACATGCACGGCCACACAGCGCTGTGCTTCCGCAGCAGCAGACAGTGGATGCTGTATAGAAACGGGCTTATTCTCCCACGGTGAGTTCAAACCTTTTCATAGCTCCACACACACAGACAAAGACCTTCCCATGCTGCCTCATTATCATAACAACGCGGCCTCTCTCTCTCCACCGCACGTTGTAAATCCGTCACGCACACTCTCATGGGCACACACACACTCAAAGAGATGCCTCGCACAGATACAGCCAAGAGGCACTCCTGTCTTTTCTAAACAGGGAGGAGAAGTGAAGGGTCACTCAACCTTTCATTCAACTCAACTAGAAAACCTCCAACAACAAACACACACACTGCTGCCCGGATGTAAACTAATCCCAAAAATATTCACACAAATAAATCAGATTTCAACAGATTAGGTATGAAGGGAATAGGACTTTGATTGGCTAGAGACAAAACCTTTTGTTATCAGAATGAATGAAATCAGTTTTAATGTTCACATACAAAGTCACGGCTCATGGGAAATAAATGAATTTATCTACCTTGAGTCATTTTTCAGTAATAAAAACAAGCAGCACATTTTCCAGCCCTCCCATATGACTTTACCCTCTTCTCCACCATAAAAGCAGAAGTTATAGGTCCCCAGAGGACCACTGAGAGGCTGTCAATGAGCTAGTTATGGATAGCCCCGATTACAAGATCCTTAAGGAGTTAAAACAAGAAATGCTGCATGGGAGGAAAGACAACAGTGGCTTTTATGAGCTGCAGGAGTGGCGAAAGAAATGGAACTTTAACCAAAATCATCTTTAATAGAAAGATGCCTGCATTCAAAAACTCAGAAAAAAATTTTTACTATTTCCAAGAGGTTCTGACAAGTTCTGATCAGGTTTTAAAGGGTTGATTTTAGTCTATTAAGAGCAATTTCTTATACACAATGACAGACGAAGAAGAAATGACATAGACAAAGATCATTTGATGGAGAAAGGAGGAGAGAAAACAATGAGACAAGACACAAGACACAAGTATACGGACACCCCGATCTACATACACCTTTAGTTTGCAACTATTTCTCCTGATTTGGTTTAGAATCTATGTAGAATTAAGGAAAAACGTAATATGACAACAGACAATGATATTTTAGACCGGCAAAGGCTATATTGCTATACTAGCTGCTTACATTTATACTAGTACTGTACTTTTATGAGCTTCATAAACATATAAATATATCTATATAACTACTGACACACAGGTAAAGTAAGTATCAGCCTCTTCTTGAAACTCTGTTTATACACAACTACAACATCTATGTTGACTTTATATTGACATTTTATCAGACCATAGTCTTTTCCTGGCTACAAATCCTGATCTGACCACATCCGTAGGACATCTTTAGAGTACAAAAAGGTAGCACTCATTCACATTTTTCTGGGCAGAAATTAAGATTCCCATCGCAGCATGAACAGGAAAATAAATTAGTATCACATAAAACAAATTTCAAGGAGACAGGGTAGCATGTAGACATTTGTTCGTGTTAATAGGTCAGGAGAAAAAGGAGGTCGGTTCCAGCTGGTGGAACGAACGGAGACGCCGAGGTTAAAGCTGACTGAAATGATGCATCTGCTTCCAGCTTGTTACAGAGTGTTGACCTGTGTCACTGTTTCATGTTACTAACCCTGAAAAATGCATGACTAATAAACAATGACATGGTGGATTACCATGATAGGTGGTGGGTTCCTGGAAACAGATTCGGTGCTGTGCTGTCCATCTTCCTGTCCTGCCAGAGTTTAGCAAAGCACTTCATACAGACACACCTGTTCTGCTTGAAATCTGCAGGAAACATTAAAAACCACTGCTGTCCAGTCCAGTGCTGACCAGTGTCCCATATTAGGCATGTTTGATCTAAATCTGCAGTCAGGGAGTACTAAATTGGAATTTGAATTATTCAAATTACTAAAACATGAAGATGCTAAATGCAGGTGTAGCTTGATGGCTGGGAGTACATGTATTAGTTCGAGTGGAACCATTCTAGGATTGAGTACTGGACTAGAAATGAAACTTTAAACAAAATATATATTTATTGCATTGTGTAAAATATATATATATTACACAATGCAGTGGCAAATCAGATTTGAAAGGCAAAAATAAGTAACACTTCAGCATCATAAACACAATATGAAACACAACACAAATGATGTATTTAAGAGTCATAATCTGACTGCACTGCTGTGTGTACCCCATAATGTTAGGAACATTTAAGAAGTCGTTTCTCCTAAAATGGGTCTTTTCCTTTTAAAGGCAAATGCTACTCAATGAACATCTGCTTTTGTTTTTATTACTGCAGATTTCCTGCATTCTCAGTCTGCTTCTTCGGTGCTTTTGGAGGCTTTACAGACTCTGGTTAGCTCAGCCTTTGGAGAGATACCACTTCATGACAGACTGCTCAATGAAAGGAGAAGAAGGAGGGACCAACAACACACTGAAGTGTAGAAAGGCTTTGATTGCATCTTGTAGTTTTAAGTGAGAGGTGCAAAGACGTTCTGTTGTCTCCTCTGGATTTAAACTGCTTTTTATCACTCCTAAAACACCTTCCCAGGATGGATTCCTGCCGATGATCACTAGGCTCCAGATTGATATTCATCTGACAGACATGAGCGTGGTATCGATCTTCTTATCTAACTCTCTGAACTAAAGCGAATAACGTGTTTCTCAACATGCTAAACTATTCCTTTGAAGTAGTAACCCATATTATGTCCCTTATAATTTCACTCGTTTTCACTTTCACTTTGGTTCTTAAAGAGTCGGGCCAAACTTCCCACACTGTAGAAGAAAATCAAATATGCAACTGCAAAGTCTCTGGCGTGGGAAGCTGCACTGAAACATTATCTCCGCACTGAAACAGGACCTAGATGTGACCCTGATGACAGTGTGAAAGAAAGATCTGGTGCTGTGGGACCATCTGGATCCTCTGGCTCTTATCACAGCGGTCAGCAAAACACAATCTGAGTCTTATCTCTATGGTGGCTGTGCTCAACTCTTAGCTGTGCTAACACTTAGAAGCTGTGCAGTGCAGGAGAGAGGTGCAGCATTTTCACACACACACACACACACATATCATGGACAGCTGTTAGAGCAATCTCAGGTCAGACAGTGTGACAGATCTGGAAGGCTTTGGGGTTTTACAACTTTCTCCCAGAATGTTGACTTTCTCATTAGGATTGATCACTTTAGGGTTAGAGTGATTAATGGTCAAAGTGACCTCAGGCAGGTCTGTGTGATCAGCTAAACAGCAGTTTAGGCCAGTGTTAGTACACTATACTGAGGGGTGTGTGTCTCTTTCTGATGTTTACAAGATTGGGTCTCGAGCTGATAGCCAGTCTTAATACTATTAATACTTCCGTCCGTCCGTCTTCCAACCGCTCATCCGGGTCCAGGTCGCGGGGGGAGCAGTCTCAGCAGAGAGGCCCAGACAGTCCACTCCCCAGCCACTTCAGCGTGTCCTGGGTCTGCCCCGGGGTCCTCCTCCCAGATGGACCTGCCCGAAACACCTCCGCAGGGAGGCGTCCGGGAGGCATCCTTGCAAGATGTCCGAACCACCTCAACTGGCTCCTCTCAACGTGGAGGAGCAGCGACTCTACTCTGAGCCTCTTGCGGATGTCCAGAGCTCCTCACCCTATCTCCTAAGGCTGAGCCCAGACACCCTACGAAGAAAAAAACTCATTTCAGCCGCTGCTGTATCAGCGATCTTGTTCTTTCAGTCATTACCCAAGATCATGTTCTCAATGACCAAAGCTCAGGTGAGGGTAGGTGAGGACTGGAACGTGGGAACGTAGATGGACCAGTAAATCGAGAGCTTTGCCTTCTGGCTCAGCTCCTGTCTTCACAACTACGGACCGGATCAACGTCCGCAGCACTGCAGACGCTGCAGCGATCCGTCTGTCCATCTCTCACTCCATTTTTCCCTCAATCGTGAACAAGACCCAGAGATACTTAAATTCCTCCACTTGGGGCAGGAACTCCTCCCTGACCCAGAGTGGGCAATCCACCCTTTTCTGAGAACCATGGCCTCGGAGTTAGGAGGTGCTGATTCTCATCCCAGCCGCTTCACACTTGCGAACCGTCCCAGTGAGAGCAGTCAAAACCTCAACATTATTAAAAATACATCAAACTGTATGAAGAATGACTTAAACGATTATCAAAATGTACATTTTGTATCTGTACATCTGTACATTTTCATATGTTTTGTGTGCAAAAACTTTAATTTGTAACATAATTAGTGACAAAAAAGTACTGAAGACTACTGTGGCTGAACCTCAGGAGGTAGAGTGGGTTACACGGTTAGTGGTTCAGTTCCAGCAAGACAATAAAACCCCCATTGTGCCCACATTAAAAGATTCCAGAAGTAGGTATCCAATGGTTTCATTACTTAGACTCTGATCAGATTTTTTAAGACTCTAATTAAGGTAACTTTTCTAACTTTAGACTATATTTTAATTAGACAAAGTACTTCCCTGAATGCTGATGCATTGTATGTCACATTTTGTTACTTCAAAAAAGGTCAAAATCTTTAGATACTATTTCCACAACTAAGTGTTCAATGAGACTATGGGTCTAATAGCTATATTTAAATGATGTGTTGAGCTAAATGCTAATGTCAAACTAACACTTACATAGCTAGCATGATAGTAACAACAATACTAACATGCAGATGTTAATTCAGTAATTTGTTGGTATTATGGTGATCAGAGTCCTGCTGTTTCCAATAAACTCAGCGTTGCTTTCTTCTATGGGCTTCGTTTAATCATGATCATGTGCTGAGTTTGCTTCCATCCCTACACATCAAGTCCTGCAATGTCTGAACTCACTTTATGTTTGAACTGCAACACAAGAGTAAATCCCATTTGCCAGTAACAGTTAACAGATGCTGTAGTATTAGAAACAACCACATACCAACACTCACAACAACCCTGAGTGTAACTAAGACAAACTCAAACTCTGCACCTCCTGACCTGGATTCCAGGTTGAGGTAGAGGTGGATGGGAACGAGGACCTGAGGACAGGCCAGAGGCACAGGGCTTTTAGTTCAACATTTGTCATGGCCTGTAAATATTCACGGTCTGGCTCCTGTCACTTTATCTGGGGTCAGGCCTTTCTTACTGTGAGGGCAACAGTTTGAACTGCCTTTGAAATATGCAGAGATCCATTTGTTTAGACTGTCAACGTCTTCAGGCGTTTCTTATTGAATTGTACAAGCACGATTGCTTCTTTTCTTTAGGATGCAAACTTATACACATAGTGTACTGATGGTTTTCTAGGAATGAGTTCATCACATCACTGTCATGTCACTACTCCTCCTATTAGATTATGAAATACAATATACATAACTCTACTCTTATATGTTCTGTCAGTGGAATAAGTGGAAATTATTTTGAGCTATAGGAAGGGTCAAAAGGTCATTATAAGAAACAGGATTCATCTAAGAATCATTAATATACATTGCATAATTTGCATAAAAGCTATAGTTTCTCATCATGGACAACACATGGGAAGTTTAGGGGGTCTATAAAATCCTTAACTGACGGGTTTTGACACTGATTGACACAATACAGACTGCTGAAGATTTATTGGAGCTGTGTGAGGAATGGGTGGCTTCACAATCAGGATGGACAGAAAGGATGATTGCTGTGATTATTTCAATCAATTCTTTCAGCCTACATGTTGAAAACAAATGAAGTGATTTTATTAAGAAAATAATTTATAATTTGCAATTTTGAATTCCTTTCTGTTGCACTGTGGAAATAATTAGTTGTAGCTGTTTTAATTATATCAGTAAAATGTGACTGGTAATAAATAAATAGGCCAAAATTAATGTGCCCTCTCAGAGTAGGTTTTGGTGGCCGATGCATAATTAACAGATTCAACAAATAACAATATTACTGTATCATAGTAATACTTACATAAACTGCTTCCAGCTACAGCTGGATATCATTTGGTGGTTTTCAGTAAAGTACAATAATTCAATACAGCTGAGTTTCAGTGCGATCCCCAAACAACACATTTTGTTTTGGTTTGGCAGAAAAAAATGTTTAAGACAATATGCCAAACTCCTTAAATACTGTACATCAGTGTAAGATGAGGAGGTCATTAAAGAACTTTACGTAAATAAAATCAGTTTAGGATTTTAATGAAAAAATATCTGCACAAAGAACAATTTTGCTGGAGTCAGGGGGTTATTGGCCTCACTTAGCATAAAGAGCGGAAGCATCATCTCTAAAGCTAATAATTAATTCATACACACACACACAAATTAAGAACTGAGATTTGCATTGAGTTCAAGAAAGCATATTCCCAAAATGTAGACCTGTTTTCTAAAATGTTTTTAGGGATTGAAGGATTTTGTGCAGTAAATGCACTATTTTCTAAAGAGTTTACCCTTGTTGCAATATATTTTTATATATTATATTGTTCATGGAGGGATGGCCCTCACTCTCACAGCAGAGTGACCCAGACGCTGGCCAACCTGCTGCAGTGGGAAATAAATCTCTGCAGCCATCATTTGCCAAAGACACTCGGTCCTTAACAGGTATAGATCAGTTTTGCCATTTTTACTCACTCACTCTCACGGTCTTTACATTTCAAACACATTATTAACCTTTAAAATGACATAAAATGATGGTTCAGTCCAACATAGTAGCTGGGCTTCATACTACCAGTTCACTGGACTTATTACTTGTTGTTGTCTCTAAAGAAGACATACTGTAAATGCATGAAGGACACACACACGTGTGTAGACATGTTGCTGGCAGTCTGCACAGGCATTTCCAGCCAGGTGCTGAAAATGAATCCATGGAATTTACAGTCACAGGAGTGGGAACACGGCCGGGAGGCACATTGGGGTGTAAATAAAGAGATGTGAAAGTCTGCCCTGCAGCTTATGAAGAACTAGGCTGAGAGCGTGGAGAGCCAGCAGGACATTTAGCATCTTGATTTCATAAAAGCAAGGCCAACCAATAAACAGCTCTCCCACTAGAGCACTGTCACTGTCCAGTAAACATGTCTCCAGACCACGAGACATCTTCACAGTGGTAACTCCTCAGAGACTGAGAGCAACAACCATTGTGCATTTTTGAGGCTTTCTTAAGAATATTCTCGACCTATGAAGGAGCACAGAACAACAAACAAACAAACATCATTAAAACCCTGACGTTCTTTGACATTTAGGCCTTAAAGAATAACGTACAGTCCAATGATAAAGAAGGCCCCTAAGTGTAGTAGAAACAACATTACTTGTTTTTATCTTCTAAAAAACAAGCGACCAATAATTTTAGGCAACATATTACCACTTCTATGAAACTTGGGATTTTAAGCATAATATTAATTCAAGAAATGTTCTTCAGTCTATATCCTGTGGGTCCCACCTAGCAGGTCAGCTGCTGGTCCTGCTCTAAAACTAGGCCACTGCTTAATTTTCACCTGAATCAGAAGATGACGAGGTGCAGGTGAAGAATCTAGTGGACTACAGACCGTGGGTCGCACTACCACATAATTAGTGGAAAATATAGGTTGTTACTGGAAATGATATCACCAAGTAATGTGCTGTCCAAAACTGCTAAAAGCTTAAAAGATAAAAGGAAGCAAACCACACTGGTCAGAAAGTATCAATGTGAACATAACCTGTGTGCTTAAATAGAAGTCCTGCTTTATTAATGTTATGTCGCCTCTGCAAAGAAGATGGTTGCATTCATATTACACATGCACCAAGAGCCTCATCACCAACTACAGACAAATGAATCAATAAATTAACTGACCACACTAACAGCAGCCATAACAGTACACAGGAACTTGGATTTACTATCAACTCAAGAATGAAAAACTGGTCAATCTGGTGCACTGGCTGGGAAGAACTGTGGGCAAAACAGCCAAATACTCCAGTGTTATCATTTATCAGTGGAACAGCACTTACAACCCTGCACAAAGTAGCTACTTGTGCAGGGTTGTAAGTGGAGCAGCAGCTGAGGGCCTCTCAAAGTCTGTCAACTCAAGAGAGAAGTGTTTACTTCTTGGTCCATGTCACTCTGTCCAAACTTGAACTAAAGACACAGACATCCACCAAATGTGAAACGAAGCCTAATGTAGGTCAATTTATTGTTTATGTACTGAGGGAGGTGTCATATTTGTGTGCAGCTGGAGGAAAGTAAGATGTGGTCGAAAGCTTGAGTTTCCAAACATTCCCCACTGTGAGTGAGGATGATGAGATAATGACATTTTTCCTCCTGGTGATGAGTCAGTCAGCAGGTTTTGGCTTCAGATAGCCAAACCTGCTAAACAAGTACATTCACCAGGAGCTTGTTGGCCTCGCCAAGCAGTGAAAGGCAGCCGTGATCCCCATTTAAGCCTTTTATCTCTACATAAAACATGCTGCTGAGATGTGTCACACACACAGTTAGCATGTAGCTGACTGGCACCTCGGCTGCCACCCCCCCCCTCAGCTGTGCTCTCAACCAGATGACTTACAGTAGCATCCTGCCGGTGCTACCAACGTGCTAAATCCTCATTAGATCTGACTTCATCTGAAATGAGCTGAGGTAATTAGGGCTGAGAGGGCCAGACAGTGTCACTGCGTCTGAGTGTGAGCAAACAGCAAGGTGACTGCAGGACACCACCTCAGTCTGGGAAGAGGCCTTTAGGTGTTGTTGAAGATAAAACTATAAATTAAGCTCCAGACTGAGGTTTGAAGTGGAATTAAGTATTGGTTATTGATTCTCCTCCTTCTGGTGTTTGCTAAGAGGTTAGAGGGTTGTGGGTTACGTTGAACACTGCTGCCTTTCCCAGAATACAGTTGGTATGGAGGTAGTGATACACTCCCACTAACAAGACACTGTTCTGATGTTTTATAATGACCCACATGTAAAACATATCAAGGCTGAGTTTTCTTTGCTTGATAACAGGCATCATACCAGCAATAAAACAAAGCAAAACAAGGGTTTGTTAGTTGGTGTCACACGAGTTTCCTTCAGTTAAATACCAAGAAAACAAATGAAATGATATTTGATTTCAAAGCAGAAGGACATGAGTAGCTATTAATGGTGACTGTGTTGAAGTTGTGATATAAATATGTAGGGACAGTAACTGTCGTGGAATTTAAACCTTATCGTCATTTACAGGAGAACATTACAACGATGATACTTCACGCAGAAGTTTGGAGCGGACAGACAAAAACTGTTTCTTTGTTATCATTCATTAGTCTTCTAACTGTCTGATTTATTGCCTGGTATTTCTCAACGTCTGCAGTTAAGATTGTGAACATGCCTGTGAAGGCTGCAGGTCAACAACACCACCAGGACTCTATGAGTCCTGAGTGGTGGGGAATCCTCAGTGATGTCTCACGCCCTTCCTGTGGTGAATATGAGTTGTCACCATCAGGATGGAGGTGCAGGATACCACCTTTGTAGGCCACCCATGCCCAGAGATCCTTTAAATCTTCCAGTATAGTTCTGTTTTACACACTATTCTGATATGAGTAATGTGTCACCTGCATTTTGTTATGCTTAATGCCCAGCCTACAGCAGGCAGGGTGTGATGGATGGGACTCTGAGGAAATGTAGCTACCAGCTGCCAGGTCATAAATACAAAGGACTACCAAAGAAGAACCAGGAGGGAGGGACCAACTTTGAATGTTGTGTTTACAGCAACTGACAAATCCTAAAGGTTATACCTTTAACACTTCCTTGTGAAAACCATGTACCTCTAAAATGTCTATTCCCTAAGAAAGACATGACTCAAACAGTTGAGTTGTGTTATGTGTGTAGCTGCTATTGTAGCCAAATCAAAAAGGCCTCTAAGGTGTTGAAAGTATTTACATCATGCAACCTGATCCATGATCCTCAGTCACTTTGGAACACTTCTTTGGAACACCTGATCTTTGTAACTAGACAAAAACAGATTTATTTTCCAGCTGGAGTCGAGGCTGTTTTGTTGATTTCTGTTCCCCAGGTAAAGAACTGTATTATGATCATAGTGACATTAGTAAGGTGCCAAAAGTATCCAAATCAAGCTGCTCTGAATTAGTGAACTCACGATCTTTTCCATCCCGTGATGTATCTCAGAGATCTTTGCTGCATCACTGATCTGCATCAGGACCAGCCTGACTCACTTACCGCTGAGCCCCAGTCCTCTGTGGGGGTGGGGGGCCGACAGGTCCTCCATAGACCTCCCCAGAGCTGCTATCTTCCCCTCGGCTGTTTTGTGTAAGTGGTGGTGCTGGTGGTCGGGGCTGCCGGCGCTCCCTGTGCTGGACGTGCTGCTCCCGTCCCCGACGTCCCGGACCGGCACCGAGCCGTTCAGGTCCCTCAGGCTGGACTGGCTGTCGATGGAGCTCCGGGATCCGGCTCCGCTCCTCTCCTCGTCCAGCATCAGGACGATCTCCTTCAGCTCCACGTTCTCCGTCCTCAGCGCCTCCTGGCCGGCCTCCAGCTCCTGCAGCTTCTGCTGGTACAGCCCGACGTCCCTCCACAGGACGGAGGCGGTGTAGCGGCCGAAGCGCTGCCACTCCCGGGACACCTTCTTGCCTTTCTGCCGGTCGTCGTCCAGGAAGCAGCAGAGCTCCCGGAGCTCCTGGTTGTCGTCCTGCAGTTTCTGGTTGATCTCCTTCAGACTCCGGATCTCGCGGAGGTGGATCTGCAGGCTCCGGTTCACGTCCTTCATCATGCTGCCGTGCTCCAGCATCAGGTCCATGTTGCGGCTCTCCAGCCTCCTCAGCCTCCGGATCAGATCCTCCTTCCCCAGCATCAGCAGCTCCTCGTCGGGCAGCTGGCTCACATCCGCCCCGTCCATCACCCCGCAGCTTCGACTGTGGTCCTAACAAACGGCGAGTCCTCTGAGGACAACCGGGTCCATGGTAGATGACACACCGGGCCACAGAGACCAGATCAGACTGCCTTCAGTCCAGCTGCCTGTCTCACTCTCCAGACTGACGGCGGGTCCTCATGTCAGAGACACGATGAGAGCCGGAGAGCAGAGCCGGTTGGTCCTCGAAGTGGAGGAGTGTGGGAGGAGACAGAGAGAGAGAGACAGTGTGTGTGTGTGTGTGTGTGAGAGAGAGAGAGAGAGAGAGAGAGAGACAGTGTGTGTGTGTGTTTGAGAGAGAGAGAGAGAGAGAGAGAGAGAGGCAGTGACAGTGTGTGTGTTTGTGTTTTGAGAGAGAGAGAGAGAGAGAGAGAGAGACAGTGTCCTCTGCAGGCAGCAGCAGAGTCCTGTAGAGTCCAGCAGACAGTCTGATAATAAACAGATCATTTGCTTAAATATGTTGCACTCTGACATTTCAGCAGCAATTTATACTCCCATGAACAAAACTCCCAATGAGCTTTTTTGTCTATATGTTATGTCTCCAATAAAAAAAAATCAATCTTTTCTGCAAATGCATGAAAAGCTGCATATCCTCTTGTATTGAGCACATGTACCTCATAAAACTGCAGGCTTATTAACTAACATCAGATACAAACTGATGCTGCATGCACAATGTCACAATCCCACAGAGGAAACCTGTGTTGCTTGTGCCTCAGTTATGTATCCAACTGTTGCTTTAAAGTATCATTCATCGTTACTTATACATCCATTCCAAGGAAACCATTATTTAAATAATGATGCTCTCCAAGTCAGGCCACTTTATTGAGAAACTTTTTCCTCAAGTATAATCATCCATGTCATTCTGTTTCTCTGTTTGATATGAAACTTTTTTGTATCCCTGCAATTCATCAAATATATATTTTCACAATCAGTAATAACACACAAATGGTACTTCCTGTCTGTCCATCCTAAAAAAAGAGATTCCTCCTCTGTTGCTCTTCCTTTCTTCCATTCTCTCCCAATTAAAAGGGTTTTTTGGGGGAGTTATTTTTTTAATCTGAATCCAGGGTCTAAGAACAGAGGGGGCTTCGTGTTGTAAAGATCCCTTTGAGGCAAACTCTGATTGGTGATATAGAATCAGCTTATTTACATAAAATGGACTTGATTTGATGTGACTGATACTTTTGTCACTGTTGACATTTTTCAGAAAATACCAAGAAGGCAAATATGGAGTATGGAGCACATAGTTTGACAGTCACTGATTTTGAGACCAGAATTGTTCTTTGGAACACAGAAAAGTTTGGAAAAAACGCAGTCAAAAGTATGAATGTAGAAAATGAGCACTCTCCAATGGTCTGACAACATTTACTCCTTTTTTTCTTTCAAATGAATGTATCTTCTTATTTATCTTAGATACATCATACATTTAAAACAAGTGCATTCACTCATTAGAGGTCGAATATAGCTTGCTCTCTCCGCCCCCGCCTAAAGTTCTGTGTGCTGATGGGGTGTCCTGCTTCATTAAATCCATTGTTATTTTAAATACTCATCTCCCCCCATCCCATGACCTGGATTTGAACAATACCTCCACTGTGCAAGACTGTACAGAAATTCAAGTGGAACAAACTTTTTCAGCCTTTCAGTGAGCAGTTGCATCAACCCAAATTATTATAATTATAGACAGGTGATGAATTAAAGAAAAAAACAACATAAAGTTTGATAGTAAGGTGCTGATCCACCATGTCCCTCCAGAACAGCTTCAGGAGGATGAACTCCATTCTTCTAAAGATATTCATCATTTGGTGTTTAGATGATGGTGGTGGTGACTGTGAAGGCCACAGCATCTGATTCACACCTTCATCCTCATGAAACCATTCAGTGACCCCTCATGCTCTGTGGACGGAGGCACTGTCATCCTGGAAGACACAGAAATGTTTCATCATATAAAGGTGACTGCTCACTTTGGACTGTTTTCCAGTGGTCTTTCCCTCTGAGGGGACCCAAACCACACAGCGGCCAAGCAGCAAGGTTTTCCTTTAATTTGTCCCCCTTCTGCACACCATCATTATAACCTGGGTAAGGTCGCCACCTACTGGGCAGCAGGAGTTGACATGCACTATTATTCAACAGTAATATGTTGCAAAAGATATCTGTTTAACTCAAGAAACTACAGGACTAGAAAATCCCAGAGACCCACAATGCACCGCGGGATCTGGTTGCAAATTATAAGACTGGACTGAATGAGAAGAAAGTCAGATAAATGTCCAGCAGGACAGACGGACGGACACAGGACGTGTTGGTGGAGGCTTCAGTAGTTTCCTGATACATACTGATGTTGCTGTCATTCTAGTGGTGTGATGTGATCAGTGTTATTGTCATCAGGAGCACCCTCTGAGCTCTGTCTCTCTCACATGCACCGGGACAGACTCTGCAGCCTGACGACAGACAGACAGACAGACAGACAGGTCGGCGGAGGACACGGCGGTCCAACACGTCAGAGGGCCACATGAGGCGGACGGTTGGAGTCGGAGCAAAGTGCAGACAGGAAGCTCGGCTCGCTCCTCCATGAGCTCCGAGGCGCTCCACCATGCTGCGGTGTAACGGCGCAGTCCCGGTCCGCCCGGTCCGCATCTGGTGCTTTCTGGCGGTGTGGGTCGCACCTGTAGCTTTACACCCGCAGTGTCTGGACTTTAAGCCGCCCTTCAGACCGCTGAGGGAGCTGGAGTTCTGCGTGATGTACAAAGAGTTCGGCTGCTGTGACTACCAGAGGGACCAGGAGCTGATGACCAAGTACTACCAGGTCATGGATCACTTTGATTATTCTGGGTACGCCAACTGCGCCGGCTTCGTCCTGGAGCTGCTCTGCCAGGTAGGCATGCACGGACAAAGGTCGACCAAACTGCACAGACACCGACTTTAAAACGAGCAGGAGAAGGAGGTCTGTTATGGGAACACACCGCAGGAACACTAACAGACGTGATCATACATAAATATATATGATCTGATGTTCTGATAGATCTGATATGTATTCTGGCCTCCTGATGTAAGGTAAAGGTCGTCCCCCACTACAGTTTATTATGTGACAGATGTGCCCACTATCACACACACTCAGAGCAGACTCACCATGAGCTGCCCCCTCTCTGGGATTTGTTCTTCAGACTGAGAGAGATTAAGGACTTTTATTTTGGAGGTTTCGGGTGTTCTTCATAAGGGGAAAGAACAATTAGTCATAATTAGAAATTGACCATCACATCACACATATATTATATTTATTACTATTAACAATGCTGTTTATGTAAACTACTGAAAAGTCAAGTCATGTCAATGTTATCTTTATGAACCAGTTTTGCAAATCACAGATAATCCTCAACAGGCTTTATAATCTGTACATTTTATGACCCACTCTGTTCCTAAACTGTCAATTTAGGTAAATAAAAACTTCTAAAAGAAACCCTTTAATCGGGAGAAAATGGAAAAAACCTTAGAGGAGGATCCCTCTTTAGGATGAACAGACATGCAACAGATGTGTGCTCATAGTAGAGCTACATAGTAAAATGACATTCTGGACAATCAGGATGACAAAATTATGAATAGATAGTAAACACGCAGAATGTGGATCTATGAGGAGGTTAAGTACGTTCAGGCCTGATCCACATGACCCCCTCTCGACTATGGAACCTGGAAGAGGACAGAGTACTCAAACACACAAGAGGCAAAGTTCAGATCCACCGTCCGCCAGGGGTGTAATGGTAGTAAAAACTCACAGTATCAGATAATATCATGGTAATGAGGCCATAATACAGTATTTATCATTATATTAAAAAAAAACAAAAGAAGCAAACAAAACAATTACTTGAAAAAAATGTCTTTACTACATGGTAAATCTGATGTGCACGATTTTTTTCTGCTTTCCTTCTTTGATAATAAAAAGCAGCCAGCCGTGACCTAAGCATTTGCAAAACATTGTCATGAACTGGCAAGGGGTAAAACTGAACAATTAATATGTACAATCCCAAAACAAAACCAATGCATCAGTCAGTAGCATTCTTTTTAAAAGTGAAATAAAATGATAGTTTTATTATTCTTTTACTTAATCTATGCACAGAAAGAATGCATTTTCATAGTGCAACTGCATCTGATATACCAAATAACAAACAAGGCAATAAAATAATTAGACTCTGCAGTATAATAAATCAAGTTCACTTTAGTCTTTCAAGTAGGTCAACTCAAACAAGCAAACAAAAAATAAGTAAACTCAAACCCACTCACACATCATCGTCATAAGACAGTTTTTTTTAAGAATATGAGCATGTCCAGTGTCTCTCCACCAGACAGTCTAAACAGATTAAACAGACTAGACAGACTAAAAAAGAGCTCTCTTTCCTGTACAAGTCAGTTTCAGTCTTGATCCCAGTGTTTGGCTATGCACAGTCCAGTGTTTCTGTGGAAGAATCCCCAAGGAGGTCTGTAAGTGCTGTCTTTTTGGAAAGAGAAAATTGTTTCCTCTCGGCTCCATGTGCTGTGTGTGGCAGGTCACCACAGGCTCAGGCTGTCCTGCTGCATGTGTGGGGCTGGCGGCACTGCTCCTTCAACTTGTGTTTCGAAGGTTCTCTGTAGAGACAAGCAGAGGTAGAAAAAACTAAATGTTGCGTCTTGTTTCTTTTCACAAAAGTACACACAACACACACACAAACACACACACTACACACTAACTCTCTCATACACAAAACTTTGAAGTTGCCTGAACAAGTTACACACACACAGAATGAGAGAGAGACTGTTTAAATATTGACACCTGATCATCCATGATCAGTTAAGGTAGGTTTAACATTCTCTGCTGCTGTTCTGTTTGTGGCAGATGAACTGTGGGAAAAAAAACACTGCCTCCCTTCATACTTGACCAAGCAGACCGCTGATTCGGCTTACGCTCAAACCTGCTTGTGAAAAAAGGTTTAAAGTGTGTGCAAAACACTTTGTGGGGACAGTCCAGCCTCTGTCACTGCTACCTCAATGTTCCGTGCATTGTCTGTAACAGGAACAGGAATGATGATCGCTGTTATTCTTCATGTTGAGCTCTCAGTGTAATATAGCTCAAGTAGCTCATGAAGTCCACCAATCTGTGGTTATTGTGATGCATTCTGCTTCTTTAAATCCATTGTTGACCACAGAACTCGGCCTCAGGTCTTTGGATATCTAATCATCAATGCATCTTTCTTATTTCTCCAGCCCAACCCTGAGAAAGTGGGCTCCAAATGTTGCTCTCAGAGTCCTTTTGCCTTTTGCGTTTTCATCTCAGTAGAACATTGGTGTGATTGGAGGTTTTCTGAGCGGTGGCATGCCAAATGGCTTCCTGTGTACGTACTTCCTGTATTGTCACCTGGCAGTACTTCCAAATAGTTTTGCATTTGTCTGTTTCCTTTTCATCATTGTCATTTCTTGCAATGGGAAAACCAAAGTGCTGCCATACATCAGCTCTAAGAGTCAACGGAGCATCTGCAATCTCAAGATTCAGCTGTTATTTTGTTGTTTGTCATCACATTCTTTTACGGATGAATTGAATGAAGGAAGACAGGAATCTGTCTTCTTCTTCTGTCTTCTTTACTTGTGTTCTCTGCTGCTACAATTTTGGACAACAAGAGGTAGTAGAACACAGCTATACTAGTGAAGTAACCGTGTAATGCCATGGTAGATTTCTTCACAGTCCCACAATGGCATCGGGACATTCTTATCACATTACATCCCCACCATTCACACAGAGAGAAGAAAGGATATAAACAAGACGGTGGACCGAGACAATATGAACACGAGAGCGAGAGAGAGAGAAAGAGAGAGAGAGAGACAAGAGGGCTGAATTTCCGGGAGGACGAAGATCCTGATCCAAGACATCTGGACAGCCAGAGGAGAGAGAGGTCCTAGGACTGCCGGTGGCCCAGTACAGAGAGACCTGAGTGGAAAAACAGGACAAGGAGGACACTATAAGTTTTGAGGAGGTCTGACAGCATGAAAGAGCAAGTCCATTTATAGTCAGCAGAAGCACCTTAAAGTCTGGTCTGACCTGGACGGGGAGCCCATGAAGGGAACCTAAAATTCAGAATTGGTATAATGTGTGTAGATCCTACCTGCAGCACTCTGCACCATTTAAAGACTTTTAGTACAAACATGTGGTAGACCAGTTAACAAAACATTACAGTTATCAAGTCTGTATGAAACAAAGGTGTGAATTAGGAGTGATGTTGGTGGAAAAAGTCTCCGCCACCAAACTCCAGGAGAAATCCCAAAATCCACCATCCTCCACCAAGACCACCATAAGAGTGGTTCCATTTGTTCGAAAACTGAAGTGTACTTTATGAACTCAACTCTTGGAGGGCTGAGGGAACAAGTCAACAACATTGGATTACCCAGAGGTATATATTACCCACAGTGCATTGCAGTTATGCATTTGGTGCAAGAAAATACATCCATGGTTAGGTGGCAGTGATGTACGTAGTACGTTCTGATATGCCTTTGTCTTATCAAAATGAGCCTGCAGGCATTTCTGATGACTTGAAAAAATAAGTATAGTGCTAAGCTACAATTGGCGGTTAGTCCATGATGAACAGTGCCTTCCCCACCAACTGTCCTCCTCTTTCCAAGTGGCCTCAGCACTGTTTTGTAATACCAAGGGTTGGGGGGAAGTGAATGAGGGTAAGTGGAATAACTAATAAAATGCAGCCCCAGTTAAGGGGCATCTGGTAGACAGAAAGGGGATTCACTGATTTGAGGAAGTGGGAATGTTGTACTGTGCACTTTTTGCCACATCATTCTATATATATATATATATATATATATATATATATATATATATATATAGAGAGAGAGAGAGAGAGAGTACTTATGACAATTTGTGAGTCAGTGCAAGAAATTTAATTGAAATGGCTATAGACAAGTAGTTTTAACTTCATCATCATGAAGCAAATGAGGATTCCATATATATACTAAATATACAATATTAAAACCATCAACATTTAGATTGGTCCCATTTAAGCCTCTGCTTTCTCCACAAGATTTTCAGGTGCTTTCTGGGCTTCTGGAGTGTCTTTTGTTTGGATTTATGGACATTTATTTGCATATATCAAATATCCAGTGCAGTCTTATTTCTGAAGATTGAATATTAAATGTAATGGTGAGGAATGGAAAAAAAAATTACATTATAAAAAAACAACTCCTTCACCATAATTTATTTTGAGTCAAGTTCAAGTTTCTCCATTATATTTGTAAATACATGCACTTAGAGTATGTCAAGCTCAAGAGCATAGCATCGGAAGAAGAGCTGTTTGTATTAGTTGACAGTTTTTTTATTAAATTGACCATTTCCTATGGTAGGCTTTAATGACTTGTATTGTTTGACTGTACTTTAAGCGAGAATAGCAAATGTTGCTATGTATTTTCAGGATGAGTAAAGAGGCAATTATCACCACCAAGTACAATATCAACTTCTGTTCAACTTCAAATACGTAATGCAGGTTTAAGCAAATTTTGACACTGCTACGTATCATACCCTGTCTTTTTCTTTAATGTTCTCCCTCACTACTCTTCTTCATCTGTCCAGGAATGTTCTCCATATGCAGCTCACCTCTTTGATGCTGAGGATCCAGTCACCCCGGTAAGGACCATCCCAGGTCTCTGTCCCGACTACTGCTCCCAGTTTTGGAAGAAGTGCAGCTCCACCATCCCTCACCTGTCTGACGACCCTCACATAGCTAAAATCAAAGACGACCAGGCACTTCTCTGCCAGCACTTAGAGCTACACGATGAGGACTACTGCTACCCATACCTCCTCAGCAACCCAAAGCTCACCAAGAACCTGGGCAGGGTTCAATCTGACTCAGACGGCTGTCTGCAGCTGTGCCTGGAGGAAGTTGCGAATGGGCTGCGGAACCCGCTAGCCATGGTGCATGCCAACGACGGCACACATCGGTTCTTTGTGGCAGAACAGGTGGGCTTGGTGTGGGTGTACCTTCCTGACGGGTCCAAACTGGAGAGACCATTTTTGAACATTACTAAGGCTGTATTAACATCATCATGGGAAGGTGATGAGAGAGGCTTTCTGGGACTCACGCTTCACCCCAAGTACAAGTACAATGGAAAGTTGTATGTTTATTACTCCATTGAGGTGGGTTTTGATGAGAGGATCAGGATCAGTGAGTTCCGTGTGTCAGCCAATGACATGAATATGGTGGATCACACCTCTGAGCGGTAGGTATGGACTGTAGATCCATTTATCCATCCATTCATCCAAAATCGTTGTTTGCTAACCAACAATTTTAGTTAAAACCCAGAAAAATACACTCTGTGCACAAATATAGAGTTATACCTGTTTTTTTCTTTGTCTTATTTGTCATTTCCACTATATTTCCAGGGTTATTCTGGAGATCGATGAACCAGCATCCAACCATAATGGAGGGCAACTTCTGTTTGCAGATGATGGCTACTTGTACATTTTCACAGGTGATGGTGGAATGGCTGGAGATCCATTTGGGAAATATGGGAATGCACAGAACAAGTAAGACATCCAGTAAAGATTTCCAAAATGAGACACTCCTCAAATAATCTGAAGTAACAAAGGATGTACCCGTATTTACAAAATGTAGCAAAGGAGCCTATATATGATTACTAGAAGATTGAAGTTTTAGTTATAATATACAAAGTTGGTCTTAATTTGTCAAAAGTAATTGCATATTTTTGTGCATTTGAGATTTTTCATATTGCCATATCTACTTTAGGTCAGCTCTGTTGGGTAAGGTTCTCCGGATTGATGTGGATGACAATGAGAGAGGCCCGTTGTACAGAATTCCTCCTGATAACCCCTTCATACACGAGCAGGGGGCACGGCCTGAGATTTATGCTTACGGTGTCCGCAATATGTGGAGGTGCTCTGTTGACCGGGGTGACCCTCAGACCAAGGAGGGCAAAGGGCGCATCTTCTGCGGAGACGTGGGCCAGAACAAGTTTGAAGAGATTGACATCGTTGAGAAAGGTCGGAACTATGGCTGGAGAGCCAAAGAGGGATTCTCCTGCTATGATAAGAAGCTGTGTACCAACAGTTCACTAGGTAGGCATGCTCAAGTTATTGCAGTCAAATGGTTTCAAAACATCCATGGTTACATCCCTTCAGACAGCAGTTGTCTCCAGTTGTGTTTGTGTGATGAAGGGCCAAGACCCTTTAGCTTTGGATGAAGTTAGCTACTGTGTTTTGTTGTGAAGAAAAGCTGCAGACTTTTGGGCGTTTGTGACCACCGTTTTTGCTGCTGCCCCACAGTAAAGGACATTAACTCATAATAACAACTAATCTATCTGCAAAGGATTTAAGAGTGCATATTGAAAGCGAGTGTGTACCGGGGGAAGGTACAACTTGTAGGTAGCACAATGTGGATCATCCCGTTGTCACATTGTAGACAGTTACTGTAGATAATCAATGACCATGACGTAGTAAATGGTTTGCAAGACTAACTGTTCAGTTAATGCATTACATTGTTACATTGTTCACAGCTTTCATTGCTGAATGATGTATGTGAACACCACTAGTCACTTAAACTTACTTTCTCTAAAGTGCACTCTCCAGATTCTCTATTTTCTAATGTTCACTAAAAAAAAAACTGAATTGCAAAATATATTGTTGTTGACAGATCAATTATGATATTTTATAACAGTGGCCAAGATGTTTTTTTCTCTCTTGAAATCTCTTGAGGGAAATGAAGATGTGTTTGTAAGATGCTAAAGTTAGATTAAAACACCCTTGTTTATTAATTAAACAAGAAAGAAGAATATATGGATAAGGTATGCACAGATGTGCTTCAGATTTCTTTTTTTTCATATTCATAAGGTGACTGGCTTCACTGTAAAGGAATGACTAAAAGAGCTAAATGAGAAACTCAATACACAGAATGACTTTTGAATTTTTTCACAGATGATGTTCTGCCTATTTATGTGTACCCTCACAAGATGGGCAAGTCAGTGACTGGTGGCTATGTGTACAGAGGCTGTGAACATCCCAACCTAAATGGCATGTACATATTTGGAGACTTCATGAGCGGGTGAGGTTTAATCTGATAAAAAGCATACTTTCTTTGCAAAACACCAACCTCTGCAGCTTGTGTTTTTGTAAACAACAGCAGTGACTCATTTTTGAGGAATGGCAACAATGTTACATCAGGCCTAAACCTGAGGATATATACAATGTTTTTGATGATTTAAAAATAACATGATCTGTGAACTCTATTGGACATGCAGCTAAAGTTGTAGAAACAAGAACATTTTTTAAAGAACTCTTTTTATTGGTCCTCCACCATTGTGCCATATTCTCCTCCAACTGTAGCTGTACTAAAACAGAGTATAGTGCAGACACAGTTTCCATCTTTGGGTAGAACTATGACTGACCATTATTTTCATTATTGATTAATCTGTCAACTAACATTTTCCATTAAAAAAATGTATAGTCTTATGTACAGACCTGACAGAGCATAAATGCAGACTTTGGAATGCAGAAGTCAGCATCTATGTTCTATTTGTTGATCTATAGTCTGTGTTCATTATATGTAAATGCATAGGGGAAATAACACTCTGAAAGAGGTCATTCTATATGAGTCCTTTTACTTTCTATACTAAGTACATTGGTGATAATTGCTGTACTTTTACCGAAGTAGAGTTTGGATCCAGGACCTTTATTTGTAATGTTCGGTGTTCATGCAGGTTCTTTACGGCTTATTTAAAAGTACTTTTGGAAATGTAGGAAAGCGTAAACCAAAGTACAAGTAGACAACACTGCACTAGTCAGTGTAGCCTCAGTGTTGTCTGTTTGAGTCCTGTGATCTGTGGTTCTCAGTCACAAAACAACCACACAATGCTCCACCATAAAGTGACTGCACATTAGAGACTCTAAATTTGATTAATTTTCCAGCCGTTTGATGAGTCTGAAGGAGGACAGAAACACACGCCAATGGAAATATAATGAGATCTGTATGGGGATGGGCCTGACCTGTGCCTTTCCTGGACTCATCAACAACTACCACCAGTACATCATCTCCTTTGCAGAGGATGAAGCTGGTACTTCATGAATACATGCACACAGTTAAACTCAGAATAAATCTTAAGTTTGCGCTGTAATTTAGACCTGGTGCTTTCATGAGTCATGTTTTGTTTTTCTTTCCATCAGGCGAGCTATACTTCATGTCGACTGGAATACCGAGCGCTACGTCACCTTCAGGAGTCGTTTATAAAGTGGTGGATCCCTCAAGGTGAGTAATATAGGCCCAATCATTACTAGCTTCCTTCTTACTTCACCATCAATACACAGAGGAAACTTGTACATTCAACATTTCACTCTAGAGACTATGTACAGTTGTATTTCTGCGTCTTGAAAGACACACATCTGTTCATAATTACAAACACAGGCATATCATTCTTCTTTGTGAGCCCAAGGGATGTGCAATATCATGATCATAATTGGCATGGATGTGATCTTAGGGCTGTGCTTTCCCAGCACAGGCAGGATAGCTTCCTGCTGAATGTGGAGGTTATACTGCCTGTCTGTGTTTTGGTAAAGAAGGGAAATGAAGCAGTGTTGGCAGTAGTGTGAAAGGCCTGCCGTCCTGAATCTCCCCTCTCTGACATTGCTTCAGACAGCTCTTGGCTCTCTCTACTTTTCTCTCAGCAGTAGAGAGTTGTGTCACCTAATTTGTTTCCCAGACATTTAGCTCATTTAAACTGTTTCTCACCGCTGTTGTGGCTAGAGCTGAAAGTTAAATATATATATATATATAAAATATATATATATATATATATATATATATATATATATATATATATATATATATATATATATAATAAATATAAAGACTTAACTATTTACCTCCTTGTGTTTCAACTTGTCCTATATACAACAAAATTTGTGTTTTGTTATTTGCCTTTTTTCAGACGCGCTCCACCCAGACAATGCCACTATGACCCTCTTCCTGTCAGAGTGAAAAGCAACCTCATCAAGTTCGTTCCCCAGGAAAGTGAGTCCACTTCCAAAACACCTCTCTACTGACTAGTTGCAAAACAAATTAAACTGAATTAAATGTGACACTTATTTGTTGATAATCATATTTGATGGCATGTTTTTCATCTTTATATCATTAGAATTAATTGGCCTTGACCCGCCGAGAAAGCACGAGCCCGAGCCACAACCTACAGATTCCTATGATTGGCTCCAAGAGCTGATTGATCGTCTCGGTGAAATAGGACCAGACCCAACCACTGCTTTACCAACCACAACCACCACCAAACCACCCAGACACTCAAGACGGAAAGGCCGACGCAAAAAGGGCAAATCCAGAGCACAGAGCACGCCCGAGCTCCAGAACGGAGCGCTGAGGCTGGTTGGAGATGAACTAGGCATGAGGGACCGCGGACGGGTTGAGATCTACATCAATGGAGAGTGGGGCACTGTGTGTGATGACCTATGGACCACCAACAATGCTGCAGTGGTTTGCCGACAGCTAGGCTTCGGGTACGCTCTGAAGGCAGCAAAGAACTCAGAGTTCGGGGAGGGGAAGGATCTGCGGATTCTTCTGGATGATGTTCAGTGTGAAGGGACCGAGTCCAGCCTCCTGGACTGCACACACGCCGGCGTGGGAAAACATAACTGCGCCCATTGTGAAGATGCTGGGGTGATCTGTGGCAATTCGGACTATGTTGTAGAAATCTAAAAGTTTGACCGCAGTGAAGACAGAGCTAATTATCATTAACTAAACCTGCTGTCTTAAAAATCCACCCTAATTGATGCTGTTTAAAACAGGTATTTTAAACGTACTCTTGGTGGAGAATTTCCTCATTCCAGTGAATGAGCACACCAAACATATACCACTTTGTGCCATGATATTTCCAGCAGCTACAATGTTTTTACAATTTCTGTGTTCATAGGAAATCCCAGTCTAAAGCAGGAGGTGGTGTAGGCTGAGGGAAACTGGGAGCACCAGCCAAGACAATCCTTTGATTAAACCATTCCAGAGGTTATTTATGAGATAACCTAACAGCTGGAATGCATCGATGATGTCTAACACTGTAACACATCCAGGGGTGGGTTCTCCTTCAGTAGTATCTCCTGCCTTCCAGTAGTGGCACTAATGACTGGCTGTATTTTCAAAGATAAATGTTTCTATCAGAGTTTCTTTTTAATTTTTGCATCGCTGCCTTGAATGTTTAATTTGAATGTATGCTTGGCACTATTGCATTGACTCTTTACCTTCTCACTGATTTGTTACAGTAACAGATTTGACAATGAGTGTTTGGATGTAACTTTCCTAACGTGTTGAATGTTCAGTACCCACTGAATGAATGTATATGATGATGTTATCATTCTGGTAAATGATATTAATAAAAAGCTTTGTAGTCTCTACTGCCTCCCTTCACACTAAAACGATCAGATCCGTCTAACAGGTCGACATCTGAGAGCACTGATTTCGGAGAAGTCCTCCCATGTGTTGAAATAGACTCCATGTATTTTCAAAATGCTCGCTTCATTAACAGTCACACGATCAGCAGCTTTATTCTTTAACATGCTTGTTGCTTTTCGTGTTTCTGGTGTTTCTAATGTTAATCATGGTTCAGATGGAGGATCTGCACGTTACACCTTTTAAATTTAACGTTAGTCACGAGGCTCACTGATGGGAACGCAACACTGTGTCACTTTGTAACGTGAACGTGACGTGTTTTGCAACGTAGCTGTTACACAACACAGTTCAACGCACGACAGCACTGAGCCGGGCTTATCACTGCTGTGTTGTCGTTGTTTGATGCCATAATTTCTCCACTAGCCGATTTTGTGTACCTACAGTTTTTAGATGGAAAATAATAATAATCGGTGATAGAAGTCAGTGCACGTTGTGCTAAACAGAAAATATAAATACCCAAAGAAAGCTCGCATGTGTCGCACGGGCTCCATAGCTCAGTGGTTAGAGCACTGGTCTTGTAAACCAGGGGTCGCGAGTTCGATCCTCGCTGGGGCCTCGTTGTTTTCTTGATTCTGTTTGGATACTCCTGAAAGTTTGTTTTTGTCATCACAGCGGTGAGCTTGAACGGTTCCTCACAAATACTGTTTAGCACACACGAGCACGTCTAACTGAGCACTGGTGGCCTGTGTTTATGAGCAGAACACACAGCAGCACCATTCAACCCAGAATCAACACAACATTTTACTTGACATTGTTTAAAGACATTTAATAATAATTTTCAGTTAAATAAATGTTTCTTAAGTCACTGTGAATGAAGCAACACTACGATGACTGAGTCCAATTTCTCAGTCTATGAAAAATCACATATGGAGCACAGTTAGTTAGTTTAATGCAGCAGACTCAGTATTCATCAGTGTGTCAAGCACTGTACTGTTTTTTCTGGTCTGTGCTAAAGTTGTGAGTACACAGTTCCTATGACCAAACCAAGAAAAGTTGATGACTACAGACATGAAACTTGAAACTGAAGTGAGGTCCAAAAACACACCAGCAATTACTGATCATGATGCAGTGAAAGACAACAGAATGGAAATCTTAAAGGTGACAGCTTTGAAATATAGCATGATAACTGAAATGTAAATGTAGAATTGAAACATAAACTTAAAATAAGACTGGCTCCAAATCTTTCGTGATGAGTAAATAACAAGACAAACAAAGTCTAAAATAAATAAAGTCTCTTTTATTCAAACCAGTCAGCGCTTGTTTGAGGGACCTTTCCTCTGTGTTGTGCTGTGTGTCATTGATATGCTGAGCGGCAGTTCTCAGGAGTTGGAGCCAGACTTTACCAGCCTACAGCCTGCCAATGTGTGGCCCTTGGCTCAACTTAGTTCTTTGCACCCAGCCTGATGTTCGCCCTGAATCTGCTCAGCCTGTCTTACATGTACACTGCAGTTAGCCTATAAGTAATCCTAAACCGTTTATGGTGGACGAATGATGAGTCATGTACTTTTCCTTGTTTCTCTTCCAAACTGTTTTCCCTTCCTGCCATAATGTGAATCTGATTTTCTTTATTTGGCCTTCCAAGAAGGACCAAACAATATAAAAATAAAACCCATCTCATCAGCAAAATAATTACTTCAATGTATAAAAGAAAAGAAGTATTAAAGAAATGATAAACATTAGAAACAAATTGTAACTGTGGTGGTAAACTGAACTCTCTGGCTTTATGGTGTTATAGTGCAACTCATGACATGGAGGACATGACAGTACTCAGTGTTTTGTGTGTACATCAATAAATGACAGTGGTCAAATGAAATCACAGAGTGCTTCTTCTCTTCATATGAAGTGGTTACTGTTGCTGGGCCAAAGTAGACTCTTGATACAGGTTGAAAGTCCAAAATGCTAAAGAAATATAAAATAAGCATTTGGCGTTAGTTTTTCCACAGAAAATAAAAACCAGGTGAACAACCAGTTGAGAACAATAGGCTGCATTACAGTCTTATAAAAGCACTTCCTTGTTTTTAGTCCACCTGGCTGCAGTAGCACTGACGTGCCATCAGGTGGCAGCAGTGTTTCATCCGAAATTACGTATCCACTGCTTCAGAGACTTGAGACAGTTTTTAATTTGGGTTGTTGGACAACCTGAAGGAAGGACAAATAGATGTGTGTTTGCATTTCATATAACCAGAGGACAAAAGAGCAGCAGATGCTTTTTGAAATGGTTGTATGAATAATTTACGAGCAGCCTCCATGTTAGTTCTGTCATCCAGATGGTCCACTGTTACATTCTTCACAAAAGGGAAAAGGACACAGAACCTTGAGGTAATTTAATTGATTGTATGCTTGAAATAAATCTCCATAGAGGATGTCACAGCAGGTGCTGAAACACACATGTGGCCGGAGTAACTTTCTGACTGTGGTGTCTGCACAGTGTCAGCTCTCCACCAGCTGAGAACAGGACTACTGAGCATTTTTCAGTTAGCCTGTGCTGTTTAAAAGGTTTAAGATCCGTTTAACCCACTAAAGACCCTCTAATCCTTTAATTGAAGTGAAAACATGAAGCTCACCAAAAGTAGATTTAAGAGGTTTTTCACTTCACAACATGTAACAAACCATGTGTGGGTCTGTGGCTTGTGGTGTAGAGCCTCAGCGCCACCACACCCTGCTGTTTCTGAGGCCCTGAAAGACCTCCTGTCAGCAGAACATGATCCTGATTCACTCCTGATATCAGTCAGGACCTCAGGAGCTCTTCTGTTGAGTGACTTCTGATTGAAATCTTCTCGACAAGATATGTACTCTTCAGCATGCTTTGAGTAAAGAAATGGATGAAATGGATTTCATGGATGAAATTAAATCTAATTTCCACTATTTTCCTAACATGTCTGCCTTAGCACGGTCTTCTTCATCTGATTGACCCTCAGCTGTTTTTACACCTCCAGTTTGTCTGACCTGTTGAATGTCTGTCTTCTATCTACATTAAGAAGTTGAGAGTCTCATTTTTTTTTTAAGTAGAATGATTGGGCACAGATTCTCTCTCAGTAATGTGAGGTTCACCCTGTGGGGGATCTCCACCCTGAGTCCAAACCTTCTGCATGCCCTGTCCTTCCCTCTCCTCCCAAATATTAGCTTTCACGCCCCACCCCTCTCTCTGCCCGAGTCGTCTGGAGTGGCATCCTGGCTCCACAGGGAACGCTGGGAATTTTCACCTCCTCCTGTCAGGGTTGATTATCAGTGAAGCCATCAAAGTGTGTGTGTGTAGGAAAGAGAAAGTGTGTTTTAGCTCAGCATATGCTCCTTGCTATAGTGTGATTGCTCTGTACTATATATATATATATATATATATATATATATATATATATATATATATATATATATATATATATATATATATAAATATAGTGTGTATGGGTGTTTTGTTTCATTGATAATATCATACAGATTGCATGCACTGTTAAACTGACCTAAAGAATGTGTTTTTTATATACTAGTATAATTGACAGCATATGTCATATACATGACATACAGTTTATGAAAACTGAATGTCAGTTATTATGTATGACAAAATACAACAACATTATGTTTTCACATTAGTTAAACTAAACATTTTACTGTGTTTTTAGGGGATCTTATTTTTCCAAATTGATTTTGGCTAATGCTTTTATCACCTTGTTGATACAGCTAACACGATGGCATGTAGAGAGGTGTTTGTGTCACCTGATAAATCTAGGTCCAATATTAACACTATATTAACTCAATATTAACTTTTTTAGCTCTGCTTTTGGTTTGCACCAGCTCCTGATAAGCATTTCTGCTAGTGTTTATTGATTAATAAATTAAACCTTGTTCAGATCCCTTCTATTTTGATAGAGCTTTCCTCCTCATCGATTGGACAGTCATCTTCAGACGGCCTGTAATCGAGTCTCGTCCTCCGCTGCTTGAGTTTGCTTGCTCCAGGCATAAGAATCAATATCCAGAACAGACAATCAGCAGCTGTGCTTTAACCCAAGCAGTCTGCCGCTGTGCTTCTTTGAGCTAACAACATTTTGCTGGATAGTTGAGCATGCTGTTAGCTATGATTCTGGATATGTTTGTAGAACAGTCTTGAGCCTGCGTGGAGTTTGGTCTCATTTGGTTAGTTTACACATTCTGTTGTACAGCACCATGGGGTAAAAGGTTGGTTGCTAATTTTGTAATCTGTTTTTAACAAGCCAATAAATAAGAAGGCTTTCTTTCCCATTTAACTTCTAGAATTTATATTTATTTGACCACTGACAATAAACGATGGTCAGCAACTTTTCCTGCCCAGTGAAACCATGGATCTCATATGGATATTAGGAAGAGGGGTTTCTTAAACTAAAGCAGCTATTTAAACCCTCCTTGGATCAGCTGGAAAATGCATAGTGGTTCTAACAGGACAGAGGTACTACAAACATATGATGATCTTAGAGACCGTGATTCATTGTTGTAGATACCCAACACTATATAAGGTAGTTCAAATGAGCTCAACCTGAAACATCTACATCAGTAAAATACAACATACACAGACACAGTACACACAGTAATAGAATGACTACTTTTACTTTTCATGCTTGAGTGGAGCAGTGTGTACGATTAGGGAGAATCTATTGGCATAAATTCAATATTCAATATTCATAATTATGTCTTTATTAGTGTATAATCACCTGAAAGCTTAAAATGAGCCCTTTATATCTCCAGAGGGAGCAGCTTTCTTCAGTAGCCTATAATGAACAAACACTGGTGCTAGAGAGGCCTTTACGCTGAAGTGGCAGCTTGAATTTGGGGGTAAAAATGAAGGAGTTCGAAAAGGAAGAAAAAGACAGAGAAGCAAACAAACGGAGGATGACATTCATTACTCAGCACAAGACAAATTTGAAGGCCACCTCAGGTTCTCCTATACACTTGGAGGAGGAGGAGTGAGCAGAGAGGTGTTTAGTTGGTGACAATCTGCAGGATAAAATTTCAATCAAAATTCAAATAATTAAAAGAAGAAGAAATAAACCAGACTGCAGAAATTGAGGACAAAAAAAGGAAAAGTGTCCCCCAGCGACCACACTCTGCTTCTATTGCCATATTACCTTACCCTTGGCCTCACACACATCTGAACTATGGTCTTTTCCATTCACTGGTCCTTCCACACAGCAGACGTCTATTAATAGGCGGAGAGGTGACGCGGTGACAGACACCATCGGGTCATTGAGCAGAGATGGAGGCTCCAGCCAGGAGCCACTGTCTCATCTTCCCCCCACCATCTTTGCACAGTTTGGGCTCTCTGACTCATGCCAACATCCTGGATCACGAACGTATGTACATCTGAAGCTAAAGCAAGTCCTTTATATCAAGACCTCTCAATATGGGTCCCATGTCTTTCATTTAATGTCTTCTGTGCCATTTTGGTAACTCTTCAAACATGATCCCTCCCTCAGATGGGCTATCCTAAAATTGGAGTCACAATTTCCTGTGTGAAGGCCTCTGACTGCAAAAGGAAGCCACATAATGCTCAACACCAGCTACAGTTACTGAAACCAAACAACTTATACCCCTCGAAGAGTTCCTCTGAATGGTGCGAACAGCACACCATTATTTTAAACCATCAGTGCAACAGGGAAAGACAAATAACCACAGTAGGAAATCACCCTCCTATCTGACTTAACAAATATTTTTAGACAGGAATTGCTAACCTTTTTTGGCAGGACAGGGAAAAGCATTATATAAAGCCCCTTTGCTCAATTAGCCCCGCTCAACTGGTTTTGGAAATGACATTGGGACGTGCTTTCTTTTTGTCGGTGTGTTAATCTCAGTTTACCCTCAAATTCACTCGAAGCATTTACCTGTATTTTGGCAGGGCAGTTGTTCATATTATCATGCAGGTAACAAACTAAAGATGAAAGGCCTTGAGTGGTTTGTGACACTTTGTGTTTGCTGGTAACTTCATTGCCAGTTGCCTTTACAAGCCTGAGTAAACTCAATCAACAGTCAAACACACAACTCCTTACCTATCTCTAAACAAACTAACACGTCTCTACTTTGTCTTCCCTACAATGCCTTAATAGACCTCAGATGGCAAATGTTTATTTCTTGCTAGCTCTTTCTATCCCTCAGCCCAACTTCTCACTTCACAGGAAAACTACTAATTTACCGCCATCGCAAAGCCTTGTTTCTCTATTCACCCAGGCACGTTGTGCTCCATTGACCCTTGACCACCGTAAAAGCTGGACAAACACAGGAACTCAAAGCAAAGATAATGAGGATAAACAACACAGGCACTCAGTGTGTATGTGTGTGTGCTTATAGACTCTAAGCACAGATCTCTCAGACAAAACGGTCAACATTTCAGCTGTTTCGGCTCATAGCTTCAACAGCCAAGAAGTTATAAAGAGTCCTGCGGCTGCTTTCCCCCCACAGCCAGGTGAGCCAGCCTGTGTGTGAGCAGACAGGCTGAGTGTGGCCTCACTGATAACCCCTTGAGAAAACAAAGTTTTATGAAGTAAATAGCCCATAGACAATAAGCTAACCTTCAGTGGTAAACGGTCCAGCTGAAGTCCTCAGTTCTCACAGGAACAATGAAGGGTAAATATAAGTTGCCTGAGAGCAACAAGAGGTCAACTGCTTCTAATGAGGCTCTTTCAACTATAGTGAGAAGTTCTTATTTGCATGCATTTCCCCAAGAAGTATGGAAAAATGGTCAAAGTTATAGAAAAGCTGTCACGAATATGACTATTTAAGTGGGTCTCTGTATCCCACATATTCCTAATGTGAAAGTTGTTGCTCACAGTAACTTACAGAGAATGAAAACGATCACCAAACTCTGCAGTTCTGTGGAGCATTTTAGCATCTTTAAGGTTATTGTTTTAGTTTTGCTGCCCACAGATGCACTGTTTGCTTTAGTTTTACTGCTCTCATCAACCAGGCAGCTATTTTCAAAGAAAAATCTCTTAAAAACTGTAAACCACCTGCACAGGAGCAGATAGTTGACGAACAGAGTTAGAGGCTACTTGATGAATAAAGTGAGGCAAAAAATAAATGCAACTTAAATGTATTTTTGATAATGACAATTATGACCAAATAAATATGCTTGTAAAAACAAAAAAAACAGACAAACTAACAAAACACCAAGGACATATTTGATTTCTTACCAAAAATGAGCTTCAACATGACTTTAATAAAATGTTAATATAAGACGTGCAGCCACAGGTTCTCACTCTTTTTCCCCCTCAGTCACACTGCTGCACGGCCTGATAGAGGCTGCTGTGTAAGTATGTATATGTGTGTGTGTGTGTGTGTGTGGCAGTGGTTGTGTAGGGGGGGTGGGGTGCTCGGGGTGGTGGTTAGTTTCTAGTAAATAGTGGCCTTTGAGCTGTGTGAGCTGCTCAGGACCTGGTTGGATAGCCGGCCGCAGATGAAACAACACATCTTTCATGACAAACTGAATGGTGACAGTTTGTGTCTTATGATTTATGCTTAAAGTTTTAAATGTTACATATCTGGTGTTTCTTTTATGTTTTATTGTCCTTTGGAAAAGACTTCCAAATCTTGGCTTGAAAAGCGCCAAACAGTACATAAAGATATTATGGCTTCCTGCTAATGAGCCTCACAGCTTTACTTTTGGCCTGCACAGTATACTTGTGATGTGGCAGTAAATGCCAAAGTAAACAATGATAGCCACTCAGTGATCATCATAAGGTACACAGCCCCCAACAGACACATAAATCAGTTAAAGCTCCAGAAAAGTATTCGTTTATGACTTTACCCCTTTAAAGACTCTGTTCTCTCAGTCTTTCATCAGTTTTCACTGCTTGCTATGATGTAGACTTTGTATTCAGAGTTACAAGAGGGAAACAAAATAACATAAGTACTTCATGAATGACACACGCTCTCTATAAATGAATCCATATTGCAAACACTGTTATAAGCACATTAGCAGAGGTATGTGATTATTTCAGATTATGTCCCTAATACAAGACTTCAAGTTAGGCAACTACTTTTTCAGCCACAGATTTTTCTTTTTCACACAGAAACTGACTTTGAATCATGCAAGAAAAGGAGTGCAAGGTAGCTAGCAATATTCATACACTGGTTCATAGCAATGTAGTAACCAGGGTCCTAAACGAGCTTGAGTTAGTGGAGAGATGTCTTCATGATGCATTACAGTAATCCAGGTAAGATAGGAGGCATGTACTACTTATGTTTACTGTACAATTTAATGTATATTATAATTTTTTTGAATGACCTGACAGAAAGGAAGTGTGTATATTGAACACAATAGAGGATCAAGAGGAGTTAGGACAAACTCAATGAAATTGACCCTTAGAGGACCAGAAATATACAACACGGTGGACTCCTTGGCAATTTTGTTTCATAAGAGGGACATATGATTGGGCAACTGAAGAAGTATTTGATGCTGGCCTCAAAATGTATATATAACAATGTATCAGATTCCAAAGTGAAAACACTGTGACAATGCAAAAGGAGTCACTAGTAGTGGAAAACCTACAGAGAATCAGCTCAAGTTGGAGCTCCACAGCTTTTCCATAGCTTTATACTGAAGCTCAGCTGGTTGTTTAGCTCTAAACTGTCTAATGTTTACATTCTTATCTGGTCATAGGGTCTTGGTCTTTGTAATAATTTAAAGCAGTAGTGTTCTGCACAAAGTGGAATTAGTGTAGGAAGCTTTGAAAAAGAGAAGATAAAAAGCTTCTACTACTTTATTTTCATCATTTGTATGACCTAACTCAGAGGAGGCTGCATATCAAATAACAAGAGGAGGAACCAGGCCTTGTTGATGAGGCCAGATGCAGTCACAAGGAAACTGTTCATGTGTGTGAGAGGTCTTGATGGACCTGAGGGTTTCCAAGAGTTTATGTCCAAGGTTGGAGGGGTTGGCCTTAGTCTTTCCTGCTCACCTCAGAGTCGTGGAGATGTGTAAGTCCTGGAGAGATGGTAGCAATCTGCCCTTCCCAAGTGCTGTAGCAGCAGTGTACCAGAGGCCGATGGAGGAGGTGAGGATGGACATGGTTGGTGGTGGTGGTGGTGTAAGGGTGCACCATCATTCACTTTGACAGGAGGTGCATCCTCTGTTGAGCGTCTCTGTAAGATCTTAGGCGATGATGGTGTCCAGGAAGTGGGATTGGGCTTGACAACCATCTCCAGTGTCTTTAGAGCAACAAGTTGTTCTGACTGCACCAGGAGGCTTCAGCGGTATCTATTTTTACATACCGTCATACCTTCCTGACATTTCACCAGGGTACAGTATGTGTTGGTATTTGTATGAAAAGAAAGTAAGTAAACAGCTTCTATTGTTGCTCTGTGTCTGCAGGTTGTGTAAAAAAAAGCTAATAATCAGTTCAATGATGATAATATGTTAATGCTGTGTTTAAATTGTATTCCACTGCTCCCCTTTCTCATAAAAACAAACACTAAAAAGCCAAAAAAAAAAACTATTTAAAAAATGCTGCTTTGAAAATGAATATCATCATAATGGAGAAGAAAATGCCTCTTCATTTTAAATCTGGACTTTAAGGAGCTCTACAGAGCTTTTCATTTTGTGTTGATTTTGGCGGTCACTGTGGACTCATCGCTGCAAGGAGACTACTTCACTGGAGGGAGAGCAGGCTGCAGCTCTGATCCAGTGACAGGCATTAAGAATGACTATTTAAAACTAATAGAAATAGCCAAATTTCTTGCTGTTGATCTTGTGTGCTTATGTAGGTGATACAGAGGCATCAGTATTGATCTGAGACAGGTTCATAACCACTTTAAAACTCCATTGAGTGTTTTTAAACATATTAATGGACTTTTGAGTGAAGAAGTTGTTCATATACGAACGCACTCCTCTCTATCCTCTCAGCAGACATACATACATCAATGTTTGGTATGAAGTCCCTCAGGCACAAACCTCCCCGTCTGGCAGCTGATATCCTTGATCCTCACTCTGCAGACTGTACACACATCTGTCCCATGTAGCCCCTTACCATGTGTGTAGGGGCACACATATAGTGATGTGGATCAAATGTGGTCTACATGTGTTTGGCCATGTTCCCCCTCCTAGCCCCCATTTGGACAGAGTCACTTATAAATTAATAATTGCCTCACCACGCCTGGCCATTAGGGTCTCAAGCTTTACATTTCAAGAGCTGTCATGCGGAAAGCCAGATGGCCAGCGTCACATTTATCAGACACTTAGATTAACCTCCAGGTTACATCAGTGATGAATTAGTGATGAGGTCATCTTCTTGAGATGGGCTTAAGAGATATTTTACACCTCGAAAAATTAAGTTTTTGGTGTTCTTCATGTAATGGTTTCAAAAAACACCATTGAATGTTTTCTAATGCATTATAAATCCATATCTGAAGTTCATCCATTTCTCCTCAAAACAACCAGACTGACAGTTCAGGCTGATCATGGATTCATTGCTGCCATCCATTTTGTAAATAGGACAGTGTCAGTGCCTCACAAAATTCTGAATCTAAAGATCTACACATCTGTCACCCTGACCTCTATGGTAATGAGCTGAGTGTCTTATACTGCTCACAGTATACTCTACACCATCATCACTGAGTCTATCCTCACCTCCTCCATCACATCTTGTACATAAACATCGGCAAAAACATAGTAATTATTATTACTATTACTATTATTATTATTATTTTTATTATTGTTATTAGTAGTAGTGGTAGTGGTAGTAGTAGTAGTATCTCTGTACATTGCACATGTACTGTGAGCTCTTGCACATTTCTTGGTCAGTATTTTGAACATTTCATCGTCTTTGTGTCACACACTGTACAGCTCTTTTCATTTAAATACAGGTAAGTTTTGCATATTTTTTATGTAAATTGTTCTGCTGACAACACTTTAGGATGTTCAGATTTCACACAGCTTTCTCTGCACACTGCACACACTAGTCCTGTGTTTATACATCAAAACAAAGAAATTAAATAAGAAGACAATTAAAAACATGAAAATCCAGACAACACTTGATTTGCTGCATGTAAATTAGCTCCCTTGTGTCCCTGTCTAACTGATTTGAGATAACTGATCCAAGTGTATGGTGTAGTAGTGTTTTCCAGAAAGCCCGAAGTGTATGGCTTTAGTTTGAACAGCCCTTAAATATGACACTCGTGAAACTAATTGTACAGTGCTGTATAGAGGCAAATTGGTGAGAGGTTTGTACAGAAAACTGGTGAAGGTTAAGTCATGAAAGGACATTCTGAAAACTGAGATATTCCAACTCAAAAACTGAAAACATCTGTAAATTGACCTTAGCTTGGCCTCTCTACCATTAGTGCACAGTTAATCCTGAGCTTCTTGTGTACCTTCAACAAAGATTGCAGATAGCTCGCTCTGTTCACGTTACATTTGGCAGTCTCAGATTCCATTTAATCCCGGGATGAACCTGGCCTTGTGAATGGATTTTTACAGGTCCTCTGACAGCTATCAGCTGACATTTATTAGCAACATGCAGTTATCATGGTGTACCACGACACCATTAGTACTGTAAACGGCAGCTGGGGTGACTGAGAGAAACTGACTTCTTTGCTTGAGCCACGCAAACTCTCCTCTAGTCACCGCACCTCTATTAAGACCGTTCAACTGCTCTAAATACCTTCAAAATATTTGCTTACAGAAATCTTGACATCTGTCAAGGCCTTCGCATCAGAGCCAAAGACACAGACGCAGTTTTGTTCGGAGCTCTGGTTTCACACCCTGCCTTCATTTGCTTGAGTTCGCTTTGGCCGAAAAGTTGGGCAAGGCCGATAATGAATTAGATAAGTTCTGGGAAGTGGCTCGGGAGTAAACACATCTCGGCCACACTAATGGCATAGTTCACACCTTGTGCTTGAGTGAGAGGGAGCTTTGTTCAGGATGTCTCACACACACACACACAAACACACACACACGGGCTCGATCAGGAAGAGAAAAGCTATAGATTGAGTGCTATAAATCTGTTTGATGAAACCTGTGAGACATCTTTGTGTGTGTGTGTGTGTGTATGTGTGCATGTGTGTTGTGAAATCAGACATCTGGTCTTACGGTCTCCATGCTCTCCATCCACACAGCACAACAGGCCACTATTTACTGCCCCTCTAACGGCCATAAAACACGCATGCCTGAGTGTGTCTGTGTATGTGTGTAATCATCTCTTCCTTCCATGACTTTTCTTTTTCTTTCTTTACTAACTTTGCTTCCTTTTTTCTATAGTGCCAGAGTTCAAAAGGTTTTGTCACTGAGGAAAAAGGGAGAACTCCCGTTTGCCTCTTTCTGTCTCTTTAATTGCTCCCCTCAATCTTCCTTCTCCCTCGTGATTGCTCTTTCAGCATCACTTCAATGAGAATTTCCTGACAGAAACATCCCCGGGTACGCTTTAAGTTCTGTGAAGATGACGACAGCAGTTAGAATAGATAGAGAAAAATAACGAAGCATAATGCTTAATGTCTCTGTTGTTCTAAAGATGATCAGCCTGGGGTCACGATACAATGTGAAACTTACCACTCTGGAAAAGATGCCAAAAATGTCCTCCCAGTATTTGGTCAGTTTTCGATGACAGGCCAAGCTCTGTATCAAGGTGTCCTCTGCAGAATTACACTCATCACACTGTGATGATACCTTAGAAGAATGCTGTGTTGTTTACTTATTGAATAACACACCCTATGCTGCTCCTTCAATTGAACAAAGCATAGTCTGGCATTTGTAGAGCTTGTACATACACACTGTAGACAGTCAAACTAGATATGTCTTGAAAGGGAGAGTTCAGGCTTCTAGTCTACTGTCTAAGAAAGCTATCGTATTTTTAGTGCTGGAAATAAACAAGGACCAAGATGGAATTTCTCCATCAAAGCCAGTTTTACTGTAAAGTTAACATGACAATTGTCTGACATAATTACGTTGTTGTATTTAGAAGCATAAGGCATGAGGTTTGCATATACCAGCTCTCCAGATGTCTACCAGGTTCAAATAGTTAGTAAGTCAAAAGGGTGATATTATCTGAGAAGTAACCTGTCTACATTTGATCTAACACTGTATTTAAAACAGATTGATCTGAGACATAACTAGAATTAGGTCCTGCAATTGTGGCCTGTCAAAATTGAGGCCATACACGATGACTAAGGTTGAAGAAACACAATACAGCTTCCCCACAACAAGGATAAATCTCTCCTCATTATCTGTGATGGTCTTTTTGTGTGAAGAGATATCCATTGTGGATTAATGTCATTGTACCCCTGAGTTTGATGCTGAAATGCGACTGATGAAGTTGACAGATCCACCAATAGCGTAATCTTTCATGAGAGTCATTCCTGATAGGTTTGTTGTAAAAATAGGACAGCAGAAGATACAGATTTTTAATGTGTCAGTACTTTAGTAGTGCTGATTTGCTCCTATTATCTTGAATCTGTCTCTTATTTGATTCTCAGTGTTTCTGAATGATTCCTTTTTGGATTGTACCCACGTGGTTGAATGCACTTATTATGAACTGCTTTGGATGAAAGCATCAGTTAAAAAAATAATGTTATGTAATGTAATGTGTGATTCAATATTAAGATTTAAAGGGAGCCAGATAAGGAAAATTGTCAACATGGTATTTGGGAAGCTGAGATGAGTTTATTATCAGTCTGAAACTTAAGTATATACAGAAAGTACCACTGTCAGTCACATTTCCTGTGCTTCACCTCACCTTTCAACATTTCAAAATGCAAACTAACTTTACAGTGTGGATAAACAGAACAGTTTTCAGGACTCCTAGGTGTTAATGAAGAGCTGTGAGGGAGCTTTTATTTCACACCCTGCCTAAACATATTTCTGTCAGTAAAATGGCTCTAAAAACAAAGTCACAGATCGTTCTGATCTCACACCAGTGACCTTCAACACCAACACAGCAGCAATTCATCCATATCAGAACACACAACCATGAAGCCATGAAGCTCTAATGCCTTTGTTTTTCTGTTTTTATGAACAGATCTCTTGTTACTTAACCCCACTGACTGACTCTCACCACTTTTCATTTTACCTCCCGGCAGGAAGTAAAGCAAATGCCTTTGGCCCAGTCCCTGCTTGTCTTCCCACAATGCCTTGTTTTCAG
The DNA here is from genome assembly GCA_023238725.1 of Scortum barcoo. NCBI lineage: Eukaryota > Metazoa > Chordata > Actinopteri > Centrarchiformes > Terapontidae > Scortum > Scortum barcoo. The sequence goes on along the minus strand of CM041539.1, from coordinate 22,422,662 downwards.
TCCAAACAGATGCCCATTTAGGTGTCATTATCTTGAACCTAAACCCATGTCCTCCCCGCTGCTGGCTTTGAAGTCACCACAGAGGTGTAAAACACTGACACTGTGGTTATTCTCTTTCTGAACCTCGTGGTGGATGTCACCCTGTTTACTTGTGTGTCAAGCTAAAATGACTGATGTACCACTTTCCACTCAGTCCTACGCTGCAAATAAAAATAAAACCATGCAGATGCCACCGGCCTGAATGTGCATCATAAAGCAGATGAATTAAATCTTATTTTAATAACCACACAAATACAAAAGTCTGATTTGTCTTACCAAGGGTTCCCCCATTATCCTCTTGTGTTTAAAGTGCCTCATTAAAAAGGGGGCATCTTGCTGGGACTGAATTACACAACATGTACGCCCTGTACTTCCTGTGACATTCAGCAGATAACACATCTGTTATTTGTTGTACTTATTCTATGGCCATAGTGCATGTTGCTGGAGGAAGCTACTTTTAACTTTCAGTTTGGGGAAACTTGTAAGTCGTGTCTGCTTGCACTAAAATTCACCAGCTGCCCCAGGCGCCATTGAAAGAACAGACCTATAGTCATTTTCTGTAACTGATTTATTACATAAACAGCATCTTTGTTATTTTTATACTTTGCTTTTCACTCATCTAACACCATGCCCACTCCTCTGCTCCTTGAATTCTCTTCACTTCAGTCCAAATACATGTAGCGGACAGGAAGACTGTCATAATTGTCTTTGCCTCTTCACTCATATTAAAACACCTTGTAGTAAGGGTACAAAACACATGCATGGCAAGGAATGACTTCTGCTGGATTAAATCGGGATCATTAATTTCTGTTGCTCACCATTAACAAATCATATATTTACAGACAATGGCTACAACATATTAATGTACAAATCACATTTTATGTGTAATTCCCCTTTTAAGTAATGTATTAAATGTGCTTCACTGTAGAATTTGCTAAAACATTCAACTTTTTTTTAAGACCTCTGTTTCTGGGCTTTAAAGTATTGAAAGGTAAACATTCACAATGCTTGCAGCAAAGAAACAGCATTGAAGTTTATGCCAAGTCTAAACTGGCAATGAATTACTGTGCCAGCAGTGTAATGGAGGATGCATTCCAGTGAAAACAAGTGAACTCTAAAACAGATGTTTTTATCCACCTCTGGTATCAGAGAAACAATAACTTTTGTTTGTCTCATTAACATGCTTTACTCTCTTTTTACATGTTTTGCTCTTATTTTATGTGCCTCTTGGTGCACGGATTGGATTACTCGCACTCACTACTGGACCAGTGAAAAGACATATTCCCTGAGCACTGGCCTGCAGCAGCTCCCACCTTTACACAAGTCCAAAGAACCCAGCGAGTACTCAGCAGTACCAAACTGCTCATGTGTCTGCATGCAAAATGTTAACTTCCTGTCATTCTGCTGCATCTTGACTTGGTAGAAATGAACATTTAGAAAATGCTCACATTAGAACAACAACTAAAGGTGTTAAAATGAAAGTTTTCAGTAAAAGGTATTTTAAATTTGTAGGCTAAAAGTGGTTTCTAACTGCAGCTTTCATCTCATATAAAGACAGCATATAACAAATCACTGTGGTTACACTAGTAAAACATCAACTAGCTCAGAAACAAGAGCTTGAGATTTTCTAAAGCATTTAATTCTCTGTTTAACTCTCCAAAGGTTTCACAAATGTTGAACAGGGTTGAAAACAGTTTTAAGGCTTCAATTATACCTGTTCAACAGTCGCATATGGTACAACAACAGAGCTGGGAGTTTCCCTGTAACTCCTGAATCAGAGGTTTGGATTCAGAAGCCAACTTCAACCTTCGCTTTAGATGCTAAAATAATACCACATATCTAATTATTACCTACCAAGGAGACTAGCAGATATGTAGACAATAAAGGTGTGTTCAGACAAATTGCAATGCAGATGCTTTGATTGCACACAAAGTCTATGCAAAAGACACACATGGACGAGGATAGATACAACTTCATCTGGACTCAGGGTCAAAGACCTCTAAGGTTGAACATTTTTCAGCATGCATAAAGAAACAAGTGAATAAACAGACTATTCAAACAGTTCAGTGACCAAATTGTGTGAATAACACATGGTCAGTTAAAGGCCATGCTCAGACTGACAGTTAAACTGAATCAAAAACAACCTCTTCATGTCTTTCAAACATGTACTGGTGCAGCCAGGGGTTTGCAACAGGGGGCTCGAATTGTGGACGTCCACATTCTTGGTACAATGACTTGTGGAGTGCACTCTGCAGCTTTTTGCTAATCAAATGCTTTGACAAACATATATGTCATTCATAGTAAAGAGATTAAAATATATAAATGCACATTTTTAAAGAGGGAAATGAATCAAAGATTATGGTTTATAACCAGATCCACTTTATGAGTGTACTTATGAACAAACATTTAGCTAATGCATTGCATTCCTCGTCCCACCCAGTGTGTCAGCTGCAGGGATGCTGCATGAAACCTGAGGCTCAGTGGACTATCCGCTGGGTCCTGGACTTGCTAATGTGCAGAAATCCCACGGTTTATTCAGCTGCACCAGCTGGAAGATGACCTGCTCTAACACTGGGATCCATTACTCCAGTCCAACCTAATAAGATATAGACTGTCAGCTGGTCAGTGCCGCAGGGTGCCAGCTCCTCACTGAGGTAAGAAAAGTATTAATTAAAAACTGTGTGGTTCGATTCCTGGCGCTGAGAAGACAATAGATTCCAGCTGTTAGATGACCACTACCTAAGCTGTGTGGTTTCATTTCAAATTAGTTTCTTCCCTTTATTCCTCTAGGTTACATTTACTAAATGTTCTGCAATGCATGCTAATGAGCTTTTTTTGTCATCTGGAAAATAGAAATGTGAGTATGATAAGCTTAGTTTGCCATGAACTGCTGCCATGGAAAGTAAAGATAAATAAGAAGACATGGATGTGATTAAGCTGTTTGTATTTTTCAGAGGTTAATTTGTTCTAGAGGACATTTTCTTTTCTTCCTGTCGGTGTCGATTGACAGGAGGCTGAACACCACATAATGCAGCACTGACATGACAACAGTCAACTTGGCACAGTGAAACATGGAAAAAATGAAAATTATGACCAACAAAAGTGAACTTTATATTTATGGCAACAGAATATTGTATTTCAATTAATGTTTTTGTCATTTCAGCCTGTGTTTTTCATGTTGCAAAAATACAGCAGCTGTCCTCTTCCAAAATAAGGGAAATATAGCATTACTGTGCAGACACAAACTTAAGTTAGTTACATAACAAATACACAGTTATCTTTGTGACAGTCAGTTTAATGTTTGGTATGATTCATATCATGAAGGTTCCTTATTCCACTGTGTTTGGAGCGAGCTAGCTGCTGATCACCACTGAACAACATGAGATGGCATCAGATGAATAAAGACAGAAAGATCATGCTCTGAATGGAATGGCCAGAGTTAAATGGATAAAATGATATTTGCTTTATCCAGAGCTTCTTTATAAATGCTTGGCTTCACCACTTTGACAACACATAGGCAGATTTGCGAATGTTTAACCTAGCTTCACAATTGTATAAAAGACAGTGTTATGGACAACTGTTATAAATGTGATAAGCTATCAATATTAATAGGACAGCTTTTTTATTTTTAATTCAATATTTCCAGGTCCCACAATGCCAAGACACAGCTGTAAGCTTGCCACTAATACTCCGGGTGCTCCTTGCCAAGTGACCAGAGAAGCTACAACATGCTGTAACTTTAGCTCTTTCTTCTATAATAAATAGGCACTGATTTGAGAGAATGACTTACTAATTTGTTTGTGCAAGTTCTGACAACAATGTCATCATCTAAACAGTTTCCATATTTCACTGTTGGCCAGACATGTATGGTCAGGCTAAACTGATTCGCACTAGATGTTATCTTAAGACTTAAACTTCACAGTAAAACCTAAGCTCACAAGTCAGACTTTCTGAGGCTAAAACAGTTCAGTACATAAAAAAATGTTCCCAGATTTCCCAGAATTGCATGATCTTTGTTCTGTTCAAACAGGAAAGTACTGTTGTTTTCCAGTGTTGCTGAACCTTATTGTGGTTGGCGCCCCGGTGAACTGGAATCTCTGAAGTCACACTAAGCAGATGTGCATGTACATATGTGTGTGTGTGCCTCAATGTACTGTTTATGCACATGTGAGAGATGGAAATATTCACATTTTATCAGGTTTTTATTTTGTCAGCATGTAATGGAATGTATGATAATCAAAGACAACCTTTTGACAGCCAAGTCGGAATTTTTGTGTCCTCTCGTATCCACGATGAGACAGACTGACAGATGGACAGACAGAAAGAGAAAAAACAAACACAAGATTAAGAAAAAAAAAACCAAACCTATCGGATGTTTCCGTGATTTCAGTAAAGACCATCCTCTCCATCAAAGCTCTCTGTGTTCATTTGTCTTTAACAAACCCTCAATATCAATCAAAGTCCTGATAACCTACAGCAGGATTAAGTCCTTGAAACAACACGCTGTCAGTGTCCTAACCCAACATAGTTGAGCAACAGGCCTCAGAACAGCAGGAGGGAAGGAGGGAGGAGGAGGAAACTTCAAAAGAGAGTCCGTGTTTCCCCTCCAGTGTCGACCACCCTATACACAACCATACACAAGGACAAGAAGAGGGGTGGGGGTGGGGGGGTGTTTGTTAGGACCAATCTATCAGTTCACTTCCTGTGGCTCCTCCTCACACATTCTTCTTCCCTTCTTCCATTTCGCTTAAGTTTCCTTTTGCTTTTGTCAAGTAAATTGCAATTGTTTTTGTCGACAAACATCTCTGTTATTTCAACCCAAGTCTTTCTCTCTTACGCACACATGTAGACACACCAATAACTCTAATTTTCCTCCATCAATGCTGTCTCTCTTTTCACCTTTCACACCTTGTCTTTCAGAGCTTCTCTCCAAATGTCATGTCATGTGCATTTGATGGATTGCAACAACCAAGGCGAGAGCAAAATATTTCAACACGGGTTCTTCAACGGAACAACTGGGTGCAAACAAGCACTAATACGAAAGGGGATGAGGATGAGTTTAAATCAGCACGATAACCTTATTAGGTTACCTTAAACTGAGGGCATATAGGTTCACACAGTGGAGATGACAGCGTGCAGATAATAGTTTCAGAGGTGTTGGGAGACACTTGTGCATGGTGTCAGGGTGTGCTGACTGCAGGGTTTTTATACCAACTAATTCAAAAATAGAGAAATGAACATGTGAATAAAACATGTGTGAAGTCACAGCTGGAAACTCATGAAGTCATTGTCATTTACATAGGACATAATGAAATGTAATGTTACTGAGATAAGAGATTTCAGTATTCGGTTTCCAGAATTACATCATAGATGTCTTTCTTCTTTTACCTTTTGTCATCCTGCCAGCATGCACCGTGACACATTACTAATCTGAGGTTCATTTACAGCAAAAGTATAGCATGGCTGCCAAAAAAGTAACAGTGGAAACAGAAATGTGTTTGAGTCTGATCTCCATAGTTTGCATCAGCTAACTAACTAAATATTCCTCTTTATCAGTTTATGTAAGATGCTTTATTGAGTGTGGTCAGAAGATTTATACTGCTCTCATATCTGTAGAATAAATATGAAGCTAGAGCCAGCAGCTGGTTAGCATATCTTAGTATACAGGCTGGGTAAAGCTAGCTTGGCTCTCTCAAAGGTAACAAAATCTGCCTACCAGCATATCTAAAACACAACCACAAGATCAAGTTAAAGTTCATGTTTTATTTGTGACATGTAATCATACAGGATATAATCATAGTGAAATGCATGAACTTAGCTACTTTAATTATGCAGTGAAAATAAGTGTAAAATAGCAAAAAAAAATATAAATAAATAATAAATAATAATGTTAACTACAGTAGTGACTTGAATAATAACTAAGTGAAAAATAGTCTTAGGGCAGTCCTAGGTAGCGTCATCAGTTAGGATCATAGTGGCCTGAGGTAGAAGCTCTTTCTGAACCTCTCAGTGCTGGTCTGGTGAGTGCAGTATCTTCTTCTTGACCACAACAGGGAGAACAAGCAACACACGGCAGTCACTGTTCATCATGCCTGTTGCAATGCCCTTGTGGATGGATGGTGGCGCGGCCTCCCAGGTGCCTGTTGAGCTCCAGCTGGTAGGTGAGGTTCCTGCCCACGAGTCCCTTCACACTGCATGATGGCAAAAGATTGTACCATTCAATTTCATTCTGTTGGAGTACTTTGAGAAGAAAGTAACTGTCCAGGAGATCAGAAACAACATCCGAGCCAGCTTAGACCTTCTTCACACACTTGAATATAAAAACGCCTACATCAGAATGCTGTTTGTTGACTTCATCTCGCCATTCAACATGATCTCCACCATGAAATTAATTGACAAACTTAACAACTGGGTATTGGACTTTCCCAAAAACAGACTACAGACATTTAGGACTGACGGTCACACCTCCTCCTCTCGATAGCTTAATACCAGAGCCCCCCAAGGCTGTGTGCTAAGCCCTCTCTAGTTCACACAGGACACCTACGACTGCAACCCCTAACACTGAGAGAACTGTTTGTAGATGACATCAATTGTCATTGGCTGGATTTCAAACAATCATGAGACTTCATATTGAAGGAAAATCAAAAGTCTTGCATCTCTTGAGTGGTGCACAGAGAACCATCTACTGCTCAATGTCAGAAAAAACAAGCAGCTGATAACAGAGAGGACACACGCTGTCTGAAGCTGAAGACTGCATCATCACTCACCACATCTGGCAGGTTGAAGCACGTCCAGTTTATTATCCAGCGCCTGTACGTTGGCAAGCTGGATGCCTATCAGAGAAGATCCATATAACTGATGTTTGACCATGAGGAGCTGCAAGTACAGCAACGAGGACATGAACCTGTACTCACTTCCAACCAGCAAATACTTCCAATGCACACAGAGATCACATAATGCAGGCACTGCCATTGATGTATTATTGTGTTTCCATAATCAGACTACTACACAAGTACAAATTTAATTAGATTATCAAATGTTTATTTTTCTTGAGATTTTATTACTTGGTAACAATACCTAGAAGTTTCTGTTCAACTCTGGCTCTCGTTACTCATGCAGTCATCTTACAACAGGCACACAAAAGTAAGTCAATGACAGGAGGGTGTAACACTCCTGGCTTTTCATGCCATCCCCAAATGTGCCACCTTGTCCTACACAGCTGTCGAACTAGTAGAAGTTGTTACTGTAGAGACAAGAACGTGATACTGATATTTGGCTACTCAATATGGATGACAAAAGTGAAAAAAAAAACTGTATGTGAAGAGAATCCCCATTAAACATTTTGAAGTGTAATTTCATTTGTTGTTGTTGTTTACATGTCCTCATGTTAGAATGTTTAGTGAATAATGTTTAGTCTTTAACAAAGGAAATGATACCACATATAGCATAGATGTCAGTCCAGATGGGGCTACACACACCTAAAACTTTACTCTGGAAGATGAGAGAAGCTGTATTCTTTCCTGCCATGGCAGCATGCACTGCCTGACGAGGCAGATGTGACATGCCCTACAAAAGAAATCTGTCTGATTCTTTGAAAAGATGAACAGATAGACTTTATTCACTGTATAGCAATTTGACAGAAATTCCTCTTGTGGGACACTAAATGTGATTAAAATATTTCAGGGGCCAATAAATAACCTCACCCTCCATCCACACACACACTCATACACACACACTGTACACACACATGCCACTGCCATCAGAGACCTTCACCTCAGCTCAGCACATCCCAACAGAGTAGCAGCAACATACAGGAAGAGGGATTAGCTGACAGGGGTCCTAATAACACTGTAACTTCAGAACTGATTTTCATTGTTCGTTCAATGGTCCCAACACCAGTGTTATTTCATTTTTGTTGCTGTGAAAAAAAGCTTTGCTATTACTCTATGTCCATGTCTTCCATTTATAATTTCATATTATTTGGAAATTGTGTCCTTTCTTAACACTATGTCACCCAAATGTCAATTGAGACAGGAGACTGTGTCATTTTAAAAAAGTCTTGCCACTGCACCAAAGTATTTCAGCTGGCAGGAGTACATGCATGCCGTATGGAGCACAGGAATGTTGAATAAACATTACAGTTCAGTTTTTTCTGTGCTTGTGCAGGAAGGAGACAATGGACAATGGACATGTTGTCCTCTCTTGTTGAAATTTCACAACCCGACAGTATCAAAACTCCCTGGCCTCTTTAAGTTCCATCTGAAACACTTGCTCAGGGGGATTATCTGTGCAGTCCAGCCCATTATTGGGCGGCCTTACTGAGTGAAATCGACTCCAGTCCCCCTTGCAAAGGATCCAAGGCAGTACATCCACCTTATAATGCAGCTCTGGCGAGAACTCTGTACTGATCAAATTTGGTGCGCCTGCTCCTTTTCCTCGCGTTATCAGTCTCATCTGATCATTGTAGCAGCAGTGCTGTGCTGCTAACGTTGTGCTATCATATGACAGCATTGAGCGGATGCAGAATCTGGCTGAGGGTTTGTAGATGTCCAGGCGTTCTTTGGGTCCACTAGCGTCCCTCCAACGGTAGGTCTTGCTCAGCTTGGCATCTGGGATGTTGACGGCACTGTAAACAGCCTCAGAGGGGTAGGAACAGGGGCAGCTGGGGAGCTCTGTGAGTACTTGGTGCAGGTACTTCTGGAGGAAGTCATTCTTGCAGCTAAGCCACTTCTCACAGCTGTCTACATCTGGGTTGAGGGGTGGAGAGATTGGAAGACGTTAGGACTCAACACAGAAAGTCTTAAAATTCTGAAGATTGTTTTCTGTAATCAAATGAGATTTGGTTGATCTTACAGAAACATCTCAAACGTAGTACCCAATTAGATAGATTAGTTAACAAGTTGTATTGATTAAGGACCATATTCATAGGACAGGGACATGACAAAAAACAAACAAAAAAAAACAAATTTCCCTTCCAGGAACTTTATCAAGGCCCCCGTTACTGACGTTACTGAAGTTACTGAAGTTAGGAGCCTGGATATTTTGGGCAGTTTTCAATCTACTGAGTGGGGGAAGATGGAGAGAGCAAGTTAATTAGCCTTGAAAACTTTTGTCCTACTCTCATTCAACACTGAAGCTATGGTGTGAGTCTCCTCAACAAAATCAGCAGTTAAAAAATACAAGGGAAGGACTAGAAAGGCTTTACTTACCACTCCGTTTGCAGTTTGCATCATATTCATACAGGTACGGTGTGTACTACAACTATACACTTCTCACTATCATTCTGCTTTACAGTCCAAAATGTCAAAAAGATATTCAATCCTGTCTTGTTTTCATTACTAAAATGAAGAGCGCCAGTTTGGAACTCGTCATTTGAAACCCTCAGTTCAGCGCTAAAACATTAAAGGATAATGGAAAGAGGGGCTTAGAAAGAAAAACTACTTTAAAAGGGGTTTTTGGTCACAGTCAAATTAGAAGCTATTCTTTATGTTTGCTTTCTATAGTGGATGTAGGCTTGAGAGAAAAAATGTCCGACACTGGATCGTGTTCTCCTTTCCTGCTGGATCCTTTGTTATGTTTGCAGAGTGAAAAGAACTATCACGTTCTCTTGCCAGAGCTTAGCAGCAGGAGAGCAATAAAATTGAAAGCAAAAAGGCAATTCAAACATTTCTGGGAGGCAGGGTCAGTGTTTTATCATGTCTTTGACTTTGTAGAGCAGCTCTCAGTACAAAAACATAGAATGCAACCTGTTGTATATTTAGTTCAATGCATCCATGATGATCAACACACTCCATACGTACTTGTGTCCAGGGAGTCTGTGCTGTTGGTTGTCTGGATGGGCATCAGCTCAGTCACTGAAATGGCAGTGTCTAAAGGACAGAAAGAGACACAAAGGAGAGACTGACTTAAGAGAAGATGCGATGGACAGGTGGATTGGCGTGGTGGCAGCAGTAATGTGAACTTCATGGTGGGCTCTTATGGTGAAGAGGGAGCTAAGCCAGGAGACAGTTTTTGAATTACCAATCAATTTACATTACAAACCTCGCCTATGATCACAAGATTTGCATAATGACAGAAAGAACGAGACTGCCAATACAAGTGGCCAAAGCAGCACCCTCAGCAGGGTGGCTGGACTCGGCCTGAGAGACAGGGTGAGAAGCTCAGACATCCAGACAGTGCTCAGAGTAGAGCTGCTGCTCCGCATCAAAAGAAGACATTTGAGGGATGCCTGGGTGTCTTTCTTTGAAAGTTTCCCAGGCACCAACTGGTAGGAGTCTTTGGGGTAGACCTAAAACACTGAAGGGATTATATCCCTCATCTGGCCTGGGAATACCTCAAGATCCCCTGGGAAGAGCTAGAAAACATTGCTGAGGAGAAGAACATCTGACCTACCTACCTGCCTGCTGCCACCACAACCTGACCCTGGATAAGTTGAAGAAAATGGACAGACCGGTGGTGCATACTGTACATTTTTATGTTGGTCTAATCTAAAACAGCTGTGTCAGTCCTGAAAGAGGGATCCCTCCTCTGTTTATCTCCCTGAGGTTTATTCCATTTCTTTCTCCATATCCAGTCTAAGGACATGCTGTATAAATTTTAAAGCCCCTTGAGGCAAATTTGTGATGTTATACATTAATACAGTTAACTTGTCTTGACTTGACCTGTTGATCAGCAGTACATCTGGCAGCAGGAATGTGCATTATATTGCTGCCTTACTTGCTTTTTTACATGTGCATCCTCAATCTCATATAAGCACTGCTAAAGGTCAACCCTAACCCTGACCTCCACAGGGTATCTTTAATTGAATCATTCACTAATGTACCTTATGCCTGTGAAGATTCTCAGTCATCCAGATCATGGTAATTCTGAAGAGTTTGAAGAAAGTCAACTGGACTTCTCAGTTCTGACCTACAGAAGCCTCTTGGATGAGGCAAGCAAGTCCAGTTGACCTTCTCTAAACTTTTAGGAATGTATCTTATGGTGAAAACACAATAAAACACACTCACAGTGCTGCACAATGGATGCCAATGGATGAACGCTGGGTCTGGTAAAAATGCTCATTGTGTATCTTCTGGTCATGACTTCTATGTTCAGTAAGGTGTGTGCAGCTATTCTACTATTTCCTCCTTGAGTGCTTATTTGTAACTGGTCTGTTGTGTGCTCTGAATTCTGTAGTCTTTAGTACTCCTTTGGTAGTGTTTGGGGTGTCTTTCTAAATGGAATTAATATTTAACCTGGACATGGTGGTGTGGCATGAGGCTGGTTTGCAAGTGGCATTCTCAAACTGTCTATGAGCACTGGCATTTTACTTCATTCGTTTCATTTTAATTCATTTTAATTTACAATTTAAAGAAACCACAACAAACAAACTAACTTTTACAAGAAAGCTTAACTGCATATCTTCATGTAACTTGGTAGCTCATCTAAAATGTAATAAAACTTTATATGATAATAAAGATTTTGAGTTATCCCACTTTTAAGCAACTTTTACTCCTAAAATAACTTAATTAAAAAGTGTTTACACAAGTCAGATTTTCACAGTTTTGCCACATTGTTTCTGAGTTTCTGCTTCTTACCGGCACAGCTCTCCAGGTCACATGTGCGTGACTCAGTCGCCGTGCAAGCGTAGCCGCAAGAGCGAGTGCGTTTCTGGGTGCCATGTCCGCAGGTGACGCTGCAGGGAGCCCAGTTGCTCCACTCCTCCTCGTACTCTGGAAAACACAGGGAGAAAAGATGGATGAAGGGGAGACAGCGCAGAGGGGAGAAAAGCAAAACTATCAAGTCATATATTAAGAGCGGCCTTTGAAGTTAGCCTTGTGAATTCCTCGCCCAGCTGGTGTATGTGTATTATGCAATTAAGGAGCGGCTGAAAAGAGCCGGCTAACGACAGCGTGGGACCTTTGAGACATGCTCCTCTGTATTTAAACAACGCTTGCAGGAGGGGAGAGAACGGGGGAGAACTTCAAAAGAACCCGGGGAGGAAGAGGAGGGGGGAGGGGTGCAAGGAGCCAGCAGGACTGAAAGTCTTCTTGCAGTGAGAGTGATGACGGCTGCGCGCTTGCAAAACTCTTCACTCAGCTTTCAAAACTGTACGAATTGAGCAGAGTGCCAACATTTTATCAACAACTGAAGCTTAGTACAGGAGCTAAAACAATACTTGCGCTTCAAGTTGAAATCAAGGAATTTTAGAGTTTTTTTCTGCAATGGGAAGCTTGAAATAACGTTGTTAGATCAAAAATACCCTGTAAAATGGTGAGAAGAGTAAATTGAAGCCTTTTGAAATTGGTCAGTGATACTAAGCTCTCCTACCTGTTCTGACCTGATCGTTGGGGCTGCAGACAAACGTGCCTGTAAGTTAAGCCGAGCCTCAAAGATCTGGAACTATTCCCCTCAGACCTGTTTGCACACAGAAGTTAATGGTGCACTGCGACTAAATGAATATTGCATACTTTTGGGGAACGTCATAATCGTGCTAATGACCGGGCAGGAAATACAGCCAGCTGGCAAGGGTAAAAAGTTGTAGTGTGAGCGCATGAAACTGTGTGTCATCAGACTGCAATATGGAAGTCAAAAGGTTGTAAACTCAGACATTTGGAGTACTGAGGTGTTCACCAACACAAACAGTCTGCAGGACAGTGAAATGCCTTTACAGGTTGTCTGGCTGAACATCAGTGACCCTGTAACACAGCTTCACATCGTCCATATATCACAGGGTCATTTAGGACGAGACTTTTTTTTTGTTCTGACCTTTTTTTTTGTATTTTTTTTCCTCTGCATTTGATTCACAGAGTCAATGTAATGCTTATTCAAAACAATGTAGAAGTCAAAGAGAGAAAGGAGAGTTTTTTTTTTTTTAAAAATAATAGTTCTGTTATGCACCTCTTCACTGATTAACTGTTGGTGGTGCTAACAGAATGACAGAATGACAAGTTAGAAAGGTTAATAGTAGTGGGGTATGTGTGCCTTTCACACCTGTCCCTCTCACTAATCGGGAGGTGTGTCTGCAATCTGTCTGATCTCCTGATCACTTGGGTTTCTCGTGATGCAGCTGCTTCTCTCGATCTATGTAATTAACGTGATGAGTGCAGTGTTACTGTCCTGACAAATGTTTAATAATCCACAAGACTGAGATTCAAGCTGTAAAAAAAGTGACATTATGATTTTAGTGACACAAGTTAATACAGTGAATGTGTTAATTGTTAACTAATTGCAAATCCAGCAGACACAGAGGAGGATTAGCATTTTTTGGAGTTTTGTTTGTATTCACACTCTTTTAGCTCTGGTTTGGTCTCCACTGACTCCTGAGAATATTGTCGCGAAACGCTCTGCTGTGCTCACCAGCTGATCTCGAACTGTCAGTACACCGTTTGCAGCACAGCTAGTGTGCAGAAGGTTTATCAGAGCTCTTTTTGCTGAAATCAGCTGTGTGTTTCAACCAAAAACAACAAAAATGAAAGGAAAGTGATAGGAGGGCAGAGATAAGTTCATTTTCTTTGATTCTGTTTCACGTTGAGCTGCTAATTTAGCTTGGCCGCACTGCCACAAGGTTAGCCATGCTGGGCTGATTGCTGGCATCAGAAGCTGAGGCCTGCGGAGGGGAGAGCGGAGAGAGAAGGAAAACAGAGAGAAGGGGAGCAGGTTTTTCAGAGAAGAAAGACCACAAAATACCAGTAAAGGTGTTAATGACATGCAGCACATGCTAGGGTTTATACAGCGGGCCCTCTCCAGGCTCACGTAACAGAAAGGTTGAACCAACACATTTTATCTAACTAAATGGAGGTGATATCCTGTATCAATACAAGTCACGCTGGACAGAAAATAGGTCCATCTACAGGCTTGTTCTGGTTTTATAGCCTGCAATTTACCTAAAAACTGTTTTCTACTACTCTACAAAGTTAGAGACTAGCTGGTACACACAGTGGAAGGAACCAGATATTTTTCTCAGGAGGTGGTGGAGACCAAACCAAAGCTCAAGGAGAGGTACTATTGGACTTTCATCAGGTGGACACAGACACCACTACAAATGAATGAATGTGTTTCCTGCTTGTCCTGCTGACGGCAGGAGGCCTAAAAGATTTATCAGTACTGCTTTAAATATTTTTATTTTCATGTCAGATTAAGTCTCCTTGGGGGATACAAGTCAAAGAGTCGGTTTTTGATGATGAAAGCACAGCAGGATCAATTGCCAGTAAACTACGACAGTTCAGCATTGTTCTTCAGTGGGGATTCAGACCGAAAACAATCCTGCCTTAAATCAGAGCAGGTGGCTGCATCGGTGGGGTTTTCTTGTTTAAAGAGTAACTTAACACCATGTTGAAAAGTAGTGCCTCGCTGCTTTCTCCGGTTTAAAGTTTCACAACCAAATCTGGAAATCAAACTACATTTAGTGAATAACTGACATTTTAAGTCGACCCATCTGTATCTTTATCACACTTTTCAATGGAATAGAGTCGTGGTGGGTGGCTGAAAACAACAAAGAATCTGTTGCACGTGGTAAACCAATGTGGCATAAGATCAGTAATAATGATAAGATATATTGTTAGACAGTGTGATAGCATGGATCCATGTATGCCCATATAAAAACAGTACCTTTTACCCCACCCCCATTTTTTCCCTTGGGATCCTTTCCGAGAATCCAGCAGATGGAAATCCTTCCTATCCTAGCAACAGAGAAAAATACTCCCTGTGTACTGGACAACTGAAATAAAGGACCTCACCCAAACTCTGAGCTTTTTCTGGCCTTTTTTATCAAAAATGTCACAGTTCAGATCAAATCAGATCAGCAGTTCAAGCTGCTGGCAAAGTTTGATTTGGTAGAAGAACACACAATAGTTGGCATTTTGGCAGGACTTGTGTGTGTGCTCTGGTGTACTGACTAGTGTTTTCACTTGGTCATAAGGTTTATGCTCCTTCCTAGCTAAAGCATTTGTGCAAGTTGATGAAGATCATCTCTTTGTGTCAGTCACATTCTGGTCACATTCTGGTCTACTAGTCCAGAATCTTAACTGGTCATACTGTCATAAATCCCGTCAAACACATCAGAACAGAGCCAATTCAAGAGAGGAAATACTTTACATAGAGATGTCCTGATGACGTTTTCTGGCCCTGATATGAATCCTTTCATACTGCATTTTTGTTGATAACCAGTCCGATCTGATACCTAAATTTACCTAAATAGATATCTGACATGTACAGATGTACCTACTTAACCCCGTAAGGCCTGAACCATGAAATAATTGCCAGAAAATTCTTTTTTTTTTTTTTTAACTGGAGTGTTTATTGAACATGAATTGAATTGAATTGAAAAAAAATTAAATATCAATTTGCATATATGATTTTTCATTTATTTTTTGGTTATTTTGTATTTTCTGTCATTTTGATTGTATACATCAGGTTTTTCAGGGGAAAATGTATTAAATCTGAAACACTTGGCGTTAAAGGGTTAATCTGCAGACAAAACCTGGCCTGTCAGCGAGTTACTTTCAGAATTAACATTAAGTGAATGCTGATATGATCTATCGCTGGTTTCTAGCTGAAGACTTTCTATAGTGATCTTTGCTAATGATAAGGAACCTCTGAGTTTATATCCGTCCAGCATATATTGCCAATTGAAGTGTCTTCCCATTTCATTTTGACATGTAGTGGAATGCTGCACTATAGACATTAAGGGGAACAGTGCTACAACACCAGCAGACTGAGGTGGACGAAGCCAGAGTTCAGTAAAGCAGTAAAAAAAGGATCGCTTTGCTTTATTTTAGTTGATCCCAGTCCATTAAAAAAAAATGTCTGGATCAGCCCCAATACTGATACTGGATATAGACTTAGTTTCATTTTGACCAGCTAAAAGTGTCTGAATCAAAGGTGTACTATTTTTGGCTTTGAAAGAGTATTCTTACCATAGTTATCCTTTGCATCCCAGTCTTTGTTCCAGTGGCCGCCCCAGTCTCCCCCCACTCCACTCAGGATGGGCTCCTCTGGGTCGTAGTTGTAGTCCTCAGACTGTTCCTCCAAACTAGCTCTTCCCAGTCCGTTCTGCACTTGGTCTGGGTACTCCCAGAACAGCGGCCAGAACAGTTTCTTGTGGCTATTGGCCCACTCTGAGGATGACACTGACCAGTCGTTACGTTGACCCTCCTTGACCAGGTCCATCTCCACCTCTGTCTCAGACTGTGTGTCGTCTACCACCTCGATGGTCACCTGAAAGAAAAAAAAATACTTCAGGTAACGTTTATACATATGCATGCAGAATGCAGAGATTGGTAATAATGCAAAAAATCTAAAAAGTATTCAAATGTTCTCACTTTGGTAAGGTCAAGAAAATGAATTAAATTTGCTTCAAAATTTCAATGTTTCACTATTTTGTTCATAAAATTGATTTTCTGGTTTGAACGCACAGCATACCTTCATAAAGTGTTGGATACAGATATATAGATATACATTTGCAATTAACCATATGGGGTCAACAATGTAGAGACTGATAACAAATGCAGAAATGTTGAACCTTAAAGATATGTCATTTTTGAAAGAAAACTAACACATTGTTTCTTTTACAAATGTAAAGTTATAGGCAGTAAGAACATACCTTTTAATACATTACATTACATTACTTGGGTGTTATGGCTTGCATGTACAAAGGACAACTGGATACTGCATTCAAAGATGAGGCCCCACTCATTCCTATGAAGGTTGCTCACTCAGTATATAAGCCAAAAAGCCTTCCTCATGCTTTTGCATTTTTGGCCCACAGAGCACGCTCAGTAGAGTCCTTTGCCTGTCGAGCCAATTCAAAGCATGTGCATCCTCCACTTCCTCTGACCGAGCTAGTTGGTGGCTCCCACTTGAATGGGATAAAATGATTCAATCATACAGCTCTTCCAGACTGTCTGAATATTATTGGACCAAACTATAATAATAGAAAGAATCATTTTAGGGGGAGTTGCAGCACTCCAAAAAATGTAATCACTTTACAGTCACCTCTTACCCAACGACTGTATATGGAAAAAAAATCTTTTTGGGCCAGTGTGTGTGATGCTACACTGATACATAGTGTTAGCTGATGTGTGCAAACACTGGATGTTGCTCTGTACAGTGGACTGTGTAGAGCAGGCAGAAAGCCACAAACTGTGAGGGGTCCTCTAAACAAATGTGTTTTGTAATTGGATGGAAGAGTTAAGCTACACAAAGCATTATAAAAAGTGGGAACATGAGGAGTTAGTCAAAGAAGTGTGAGATCGAACTATGAGAGACAGCAGTGTGTAACACCTTCAGTCTGCCAGAAATCCAGATCCATTCAAAACTAGCAGGGGAGGAAGACAACAAACAGATTCTGAAATACAAATATTGCATAATGTACACTTTGGATTATAATTGTCTTTGATTACTTAAAGAACTGCATTCTTATGTATTACTGTGACTAGAGCTCAGAGCTTTGAGAAGATCCTGATGATTCTTGATCCTCTAATCTAATCCTCCTGTCAGACATTCACTGGAGTGACCACGCAGAGCATTCCTCCAAAAGTCTGTGTAATCCATCAGAGTTTGTGTTCAATCCACAGTGGCAACAGTAAACAGCTCTACCCTGATCTACGTGTAACGATAATATCTGACTGTTTTTTATCTGATTATGACCCACATGATTCCAGAGATGGTGAGGGTTTCTGTTTGTTTGCAGCCCTGTCTGACTACTTGTACATGGGGGAGACATTAGAACAACAGAAAGAATGCAGATGCCACATAGATTACATGAGAATAAAGAAGTCCTGTTTGTCTATGCATTAAAGCTACACTGAATGATTCTGACCACCCTGGCATACTATCAGATTATAAGCTTGTTATAGTTTATGTTAATTTATCATTTCTGTCCATCATTGAATTCATTCTAAAATTTCTATACTGTCCCACAAGGTGGTAAACCATTTTTAACAAATGTCTAAATATCAAATATATATAAATAAAATAACAGAGGTCTATTTTATAACTCTTTTCATGTATATATCTTCATATGTTGGTACAAGCTCTCAGACGTAATAAGGGGAGTGATGTCACTGCTGTACGAGGTCTGTTTATTTGAAGATCAGATTATAAGTGTACTCTCCTTTTATGAAAGAGGGTTATTGTGTAGCGGGGGAAGGTGGCTGAGAGAAATGGATGAAAAATATAGTGGGATGGAAAGATGACCTGATAGCTGGTTCTGGGTATCTCTGCCTCTCTCTCACAGTCATGCACACGCATGCATGCATACACACACATGTCTCGACAAACCCCAGGATGCTTATGTTTCCAGCAGCACTGTTTATAAAGACAAAGCAGCAGCTGAGGACAGACATTCCAACATAATGCAGAATCCTCCACAACATCAGGACGATACATCCACTCCTCATCCAGGGGGCAGCGCAGGTTCTGGTCCAGGCTCTTTTCATGTCATGCCAAAACAACAGCATTCCTTGTCTGGCTGGTCTGCCTGCACGTGCCATCCTCCTGGATCCTTCCTCTTCACTTATGTTTAATTATCTACATTTCTGTCATCATAATTGTATATATGAGCATCTAATTGTTCATCCATTCTGTACACACACCATCTACTTCCTGTCTGTCCAAGGGATCCCTCTTCTGTTGCTCTTCCTGAGGATTTTTCCACTTTTTTGAAAGGTTTTTCCTGATCATAATCGAGGACCTAAGGACACTGGATGTTGTATGCACAGATTGTAAAGCCCTTTTAGGTATAATTGTGATTTGTTATACTGGGCTGCGTAAATAGAATTAACATGACTTAATTTTACTAGAGTTGAAATAGTTACACAACCCGGCAACTGCTTTTCTCTTATTCTTTACCAGTTTTTCTTTACCAGAATTATAGGACATTTTATAGGACATTTTTTCACATGACCCTTGTTTAGTTTCAGAGTAACATTGACTTATCCTGCTGGACTGGTCTACTGACTGTTACTACTACTACTGTCAATGATAATAAACAAACCGTGGTCAAGACTTCTCTTCCTATATAATCTTCTCTATATAATCAATTTCTCTATATTTCTGAGCATTTCACCCTTTCTCTCCAGTTCTATCCCTTGTTATTTTTATATTATGTGATAAAAGTCTTAATCTGAATTATATATTTTGGGGAACTTGAATTGGCTTTATGGTTGTTCCGCAAATGCTTAAAACATAAATATATAAATTTAAGTGATCTTACTAATTAACCTACCAGAGATGCAAGTCTCATCTCTGCAGGATTGGATACTTGTTTTTCACCCAGATAGTCAATAGTGCTTTCTGATACTTTCGGTGACCATTCTGTATTTGAATGATTAAGATCCCCTGTCTTCCTCCAAAATACTTAAGTGTGAGGCAGTGTAAAAAAAAAACAAATATTTATCATAATAGTCTATCATTATTGGTTACTAAGTCATTTCAACTTAAGTTTAGTTAAAGGCTGCAGGCAGTATGGGACAACTACGAGCCCAGCTGATAAGGAAGTATTCACAAAACTAGTAAAACAAACAACACTTTTCCTCAAGATTTTCATAACCCAGATCAGTGATTTATTTTCAAGACTTCAAGACTTCTTTGCTTATTTATCACAAATGGTACATCACACTCCAGAGTTCAAGAGTCCAACATCATCACTCTCACACCAGAAGTCATAACACTTTTTTATAAAGCAAACTTCACCCGGATTCAGCTTCACAGTCTCACTAAAGACAGACCTTTTGTATTTGGCTCTCATATGTTTTATATTTTTTTCTTTCCTTTCTTTTATTTCTCTGAATGTCTGAGAGTCATGGTTGGAGCACCCCACTGCTGAAGGTCCTGCATATGGTAACTTAAAACGCCTTCCTGACTCAAACCAGCTGCACAGCAAGATGAGATGTACGGAGCAGGAGAGAGATACATGGAGTAGAGGACAGAAACTGAGGAGAGAGTGATGGAAGACGGCTCTGTTGCGAACCCATCTCCCATGACCACTTGTTTAGTCTGGAACGCCTGAGCTTTAGTGATGATATGAACCCTTCATGCTATGGCAGGAATCACCTAAAGCTACTTTCAATAATACACTGAGTCCAAAAACATTCATTCACCCCACATGCATGTTGTCTACCTGGATGTTGGGGTTCTGTGAGCCCATGTCTGCATTGGCCAGCTCTGGGAAGTTCCTCAGGTCGAGGATGAAGAGCTCAGGGTCCTCCTCAGGTTCAGGTGGGGGGAGGACACCCTGTTGACGGTGCTGGGACCAGCGGTGCCTGGACCTGGGAGAGGACGGACCAGCAGAAGTCTGCAGCAGGTTCTCCTGCTGGAGCTCTTGGAGAGTCTGATGATCATCGTCCTGACTACGCTCCGCTATCACCTGAAAGAGGAAAAACTGGTGGTTACGAATATTATCTACAACACAGCTTATTAGGTGAAATATTGAATGAAATGTTTCATCAATCAATAGGTGTCTCAGGCAGTAACAGAAGCATGTTCAACAATAACATTTTTGGGTGATAATTCATTTCAACACAACAGAATGTCTTTGAGCCTTTGAGGGAAAGGAGAAGCAAAGGGTCAAAAAAAGAAGAATCTATCATATAATCATCTTGCAATGTCATACTGTGACAATGCTCAAGTTGGGAAATAAACTGCTCCTCAAAAGAGATTCACATATCACAGGAATTTCTTCACATTTTTGTACAGAACATTGACTTAAACAGGTAAAACAGGAAAAGCTGAAAACTCAACCAAAAATTTCAGTGGAAGGAAGGATGTGGGGAAAGAAGCCAATTTAAGATGCCTCTTTATTGATCCATTGCGCTCAGTCCTGCCTTTCCTCACAGCTACAATACATGAGTGTATCATACAGATGGATAAAATTCTGTTTCTGGCCACACCGGTGAAAAACAGCTTGAACAAACCTTCAGACACAGACACAATGATCACAGAGCGTTGTTTTAGCTTTCTCCCTCTCCATGAGTCATGAACTGAGGCATGAGACTAAATGATGTGAGTATCTGAGCTACAAGGAAAGAAAATATCCAGACCAATTACAGCTGACAAAGAGATAATTATCACCATTTTTCTCACCCAGAGTGAAATTTCGGTTATCCAGTAAATGTTGGTGAGAAGTTGGGATCAATATAAAAGTTATGAGTGGAACGCTGTGTGGGACGGCCATGCATTAATTAACCTGACACATGTGTTGATACTGGGTACACGGAGAAGTCTTTTTCCCATCAGTCTGTCTGGGAGTTAATAATTCACTGTATTCACTGTATTCTTGGCCAAACACTTTGCGATGATTGATTTCATGTGAAACCTAAGGAGTGAACATCAAACTAGATATCAGCATGTACACCAGCATGTTTAAGTTCTGTTGTGTAGATGAAGATGTCAGCAGAATGGACATTTCCCCTCTCTATGACCCAAAGAAAGTCACACTTGTATGGAAACATTTATGTAGTCATTCAAAAAACCCTGCGAGGCAATTTTATCCTCTTAGACAGTATGGCTTGGATAGATTATTTTGACTCACAGCTGAAGATGGATTCTTATTTCTGGTTCCATTTATGAACTGGTTCCCAGTTGACCAAATTCCCGGATTTGGAAAGCTCTGAGGAAAATTAATCTCTTAACAAACTTTTTGCCTCGCCTAATTTTTTCCCAAGCTAGCTTGTGGTTTTTCAGAAAGAAATGTCACTAAGTCTAAACTTTGGCCCATGGTGAAATGTCTTGACAGCTATAGGATGGATTACCATTAAATATCCTTGGTGGTTAGAGAATGAATAATAATGATTTTGGTGATCCCTGACTTTTCATCTAGCGCCACCAACTTGTAGAAATTTTATTCACACTTCTAGTGGGTCAGATGTGATTGAGAGAGGTTATTTTTGTAGAAGTCTATATATTGTTTCACAGAAAAGCCCTACTTATTTTTCCTTTAAGTAGCCGGCTTGTGTCTTTTAGCTACAGCTAACCATCACTTACAATTACAGATATTAATTAAATTTAATCAGCTGTAGTTAATTAACAGTATTTCTGTAATGGCTAAAATAAAAAGGTTTGGCCAATGTCTTGTTGTTCCTTGGATGTCGAGTCTGTACACAGATCACATCATCTCTATGTTCTTGAACAAGACCAACAGAAAGGTGGCTCTTCTCGTGAGAAATGATCTAGCTGACCGTGTCTCATCATTTTCAGGAAAATGTGTTGCAAGTTGCAAGCTGATTCAAATCAGATCAACATGTGGATTCAAAGGACTTGGATTTGATAAAATACAATCACTATGCAAATCAAACCCCAGTCATGTGAGTTAAATCTGACTCAGGAGAGTCAAAAAATACTTTAACATATAATATTATAATATAGGTAATCTCCTTTAGGAACATAAGCAGACTGGAAAACTGAAAAACAGCCACAGAGACTTTGTAAATTCCTGGTGGTTTTTCTGTGTCAGACACAGAATTTTATGTGTGTGCATACAGAAAGCAGAATATGCACATTGCATGTATATTGAGTTATGCGTATGAGCTCTATAGCTGAGCACAGATTTGTGCAGTGAAAGCACTAGCTCATGTTCCTTCATTAAAAACCCACAGGCAAAGAATCCAGCACTTACACACGACCATCACATAAAGCATTCATTCTGATACATAGATTATAATATACAGTTTCATCCTTACCTCATCTATGGTGCAGGACATTTAAGAGCTGTCCATCCCACACAGTCTATTCCACAATAAAGCACACAACTTAAACTTGAACTGGCTGAAGAATTTGACGCCCTCTGCAAAATGTGGCATCAGCTTCAGCATGCCTCTAGGGAGGGAGTGGAGAGGGATGACTGTCCATCCAGGATTATTTGGTTAAAGCAGTAGCAACTTCAGGTCCCCTGTGATTGTTCAATGACTGTGCCCCATCTGAACAACACTCAGTATGTCCCTGTTCACATTCCTGTTCCAGAGTTTGGATAAGTAAAGTGGCTGTTTGTGTGCAAAATGTCAAGTTCATATTGCAACCCTGGACCATGTCAGGCTTCAAGGCTCCCTGAGAGCAACATGAACCCAACCGCTCACTTTAATAAAAACTCAGAGCCCATGGTGAGGGAAGAGAGAGAGTGTGGCTAGGAGACCAGTGAACAGTGGAGCCATTTTTACAGTTTAAGTTCATTTCATTTGGCTTGTGCTTAGTAAAAAATGATACATTGTTGTATTGTAGTTTTTCAGTTCATGCTAAAATAAAAGATCTACTATCACAAAATCATGAGGTCGGTCTGTTTTTGGTTTCACATCACAAACAAACCACACCAGAGCAAGACCCATTTTTTAAAGTGGTTGTATACCATGTCTACACAGGAGGCGCAGTGTGAACAGAAAGTCAGCGGAGCAGCAGCTCTAGTACTCTGTCTGTCTTAACACAGGCTGTGTTCGGGCACAGTGTTCAGTCTAACTCATCCATGTTGTGGCAGCACTACGAGCTCAACACAGTCATTATAGCTGAGAGTATAAAGCCTAAGAAAAATTTAAAAAATAGACTCTAAATGTAAAAAATATGCCTTGGATGATGACACAGGACCCATTCGGTGCATGTTTAAACCACTGGACTGATTAAAACAGAAGTCTAACTGTTCCCTCAGATGCACGTCAGATGGATTCCTGAAATGCTGCTGAAAGGCCTCCTGTGTGGGCGCCCTGTTAGTCCATCAGACTGGCTCACAACAGATTGCAGCTTTCACACCAACTAAACATATCAATCTTACAACAATTTTTGTAGCTTTCCAAAACCGATAGTCTGACAATCACTCCCACTCTACTCAGTGATTGCAGTGACGTGGATTCAATTTTTCTCTAAAGCTGTTTCTCATGCCTCATAAAACCACTCCCATCACTTTCTCTGCACAACCAAGTGCAACATCAAGAATTCCTTTGAAAAGAGACTGTCTGAAAATGTGTGCAATTACCTGCATTTGTACTATTCATCATACTGAGCCATGCAAAGACAAAAGAGCTCTTGGAGAGAGATTGGGGAGGTCTTGTTATGAAGAGTCACTATTTTAATGTAGCCATCAGAACAGATATAAACATCTTTCTTTAAACACGATCAGATACACTTTGCACCTTCACTAAGATGCTCACCTTAACAACCCAGCTGACTGAAAATGTGTCAGTGAGTCTTTATACCTAAATTATGCCTTCCCATCTCTGCCACCTCTATATGGTTATGGGTTGGTTAAGTAAAAGTAATGTATTTTTAGGCTTTATGAAGACAGATTTATTAAAAAATGGCATCTTGCAGCTTTGGCAAAGCAAGCAGAAAGTTAGGAAGCAGAGTCTATTTTCTCAACTCAACCAATGGTGTGCATAGTTGAGATTTAGATTAAAACAGGCCACTCACAAACATTTCACCTCTGTATAAAGCCAGGCTCTCTGTCAAGTGTAAATCCCAGCCAGCCATTTGTCTATTCATAAGAATTGAGAGCCTCTCTCTGAGCAGGTTGGTGTGAGGTTTCTTCACCTGACAGGTGTCCAGCTGACCACTTGTGTTCAGATTTCCTTACTGCCTACATTAAGTTAACTAAAAGGTCAGAGGGCCCCGTGCACAGTTAGTGCATCAGTCTGTCGCCAGACAAGCAACAGATTTGTTTCATATGGGCTAGCTAAGAAAAGAGTTTCAAGAGCAGATATATATGTTCAGGCTATTCCAGTTGTTGAGATCTGCAGGACGAAGTCATTTGTGACTAAAGAGCGCTGGACAAAATGTACTAGTGATGTATTTTCTGAATCAGGGCAGATTTTCATTTACATTTCAAAGGATACATGGTCAAATGGGTCCCAGACCACCTCGGCAAGTGTTTCAAGTGATTGGATCACAATGCGACTTGGTGGTTGTTTACACTTGTAATTAGCGCTGTCCACTTGTGATGCAATCACCGAAGACGCATGTTAATACAAGTGTAAACACTCACTCAATCACTGACGGAAGATAAATATGCACAGGAAGTTAGGTGAGACTATCATAATCTATACTCAATAATGGAAGGGGGAAAAAGTTTTGTAAGAGAGCAAATTGTATTTTTTCCCATGGCAATGGACATCAGGAGCCAGTGTAATGTTGCTACTTCAGAATTAATAAATCTATTTAGGATGTCCTTGGATCAAAAATCAGGAAGTACTTATATGGACATAATCAACCTTATGTAAGCCGGGTGTACACTATTAAGCATTATATCCACAAGTTAAAGCATCATTATACATTTCTTTGGTAAAATTGGAGACAGAACAAATCAAATACCTGAAAAATTGTAAAGTGGTTGTGAAGTTGATATAATTAACATTTTAACAAAATATTATGCATTTACACATTAGGCAGAAAACAGACACTCTGAGTTGTGTATTAATCCAATATTCAATTTCTTTTAGCTCTGTTTTTGGTCTCCAACTGCCAAATGCTGCACTATGTTCACCTGCAGCAGTAGTATACAGTGGGTTAATCACTTAAAACATTCTGTTGGAGACAAGGTTGATGAGAGTGGTGACGGCGAACCAAAACAGTAAAGTTGCTGTCTGTAAAACCAAAACAGTGAGCACAAAGACTTTAAATTGCTCTGTAGAGCTGAGGGCAACCACAGAGTCAGGTGATAATTCCCTGTGAGACACCTCTCACAACAGGTAGTAATTTAAACCACTGCTGAAATGAAGAACTAAACCATGCAACTATAAAATCTAGACTGATAAAATAACATAATTTCCTATAACTTGAATCACATTTTTTTCCTTTATAACATTAGGCAAAAACATGGTATTCTTGATTATTCAATGATTATACATAAACTACCGCAACAGCTGATGCTTGTGTACCCTGTGGGACAGTGCACCTTCTGGACATGTTTGAATTTGTTTGACTATGAACAAGCTATTCAACAGAACCCTCTCCTTGTCTTGTTATTGTCCCCACTTGGTGTGTTTCCTAAAGTTTCCTAAAGAAATGAGACAAACAAATGAAATCCTGTTAACACTGATGTGGCCTCTCCTACAGCATTTCTAAAACTGTAACACACTGTAAATTATAAATCTCCACACATAAATATAATTTTCAATCTCTTTCATTGAATATCAGAAAGAAATCTGACATAGATGACTCTGAGAAGCTCTTGCTTGTGTCAAACACGGACCTGCTCTCAGTCTTATGTGTTCTCTGTGGAGTTTGAATAAATAAAACAGCATAAGTCTAACAATATATCTGCATATAACTGAGTGAGGTTTGGAAAATGTGAGTATTGCCTCCTTACTTGTAGCCTTCAGTGTAACATTTGGACTAACAGGACATATGGTTTGATACACGAGTGGGCGAACAGGCCTGAGAGACAGGGAGAGAGAGAGAAGATTTTTTTTAAAGACTGAGAGATGAGTGTGAATCAGAGGATGCCAAAGGAGTGATGCTGGTTTCAACATTACTCAGCTCATTAGATGGCACAGTGTGTGATTACTGGCAGAGGAGCTTTTCATTTACCTCAGATGGTTTATCCATCAGAGTCTGTGAACAAGTTCAGTACAGTGAACACACAAAACCTGCATCACACCCAGCAGCACCAACACTTCTTCAACTTAAAGGGCTCACTGTCAAGTTGAGTTTAGTTCTGATAAACTGATGAGCTGGAATCAGTATTATCCTAATGTGACACGACTTCACTTTAAGATCAATATTAAATGCCAGTATGCATGGATAAACTACTCTAACAGGGTAAAGCGTCTACACATTTTAAAATGACCACTCTTTTGTTGACTTTTTCTCCACAATGCACCTCTGCTCAGTGTCAGCCTGCAGGCTGCTGGATGGTTTACCTCGGTGACAGGCGCTCGGGCTGCAGTCTTCTGTAGGTTGGTCGGATATCCGCGGACTGACACCGAGGTGAGGATCAGCAGCCACACGAGAGACGCTCCCCTCCGCTGCATCTTCGCCGCCTCTGCCGATCCTCGTTCAGCTCGAGTGTGCCGACAGAGGAGTCCTCAAAGCTCATCAGAGGCTCAGAAAACAAACCAAGCGGCACACGTGTGCGCGCTGTCCGTGCGCCTCCTGTGCGCCGCCGCTCCGCGCTCCGCCGCCTGCTCCTCCGGTGGGAATGACGCCTGAAATCCGCCCGCTGGAGTCGATCTGTTCATTTCATGCACATGTACGTGTACCAAAATCAAACAAGCTTTCCCTCCAGTTTCCAGACGAGTTAAAACGCTTCTCGCGGTCCAAAGATACTTGCAGCCCTTCCACCGGGACCCGAGGACCTCCTGCGCTGAGCTGACATCCAGCCACTCATCCGTCCCTCTGGTTACAGTCCAGCTTGTAGTAGTCCTGGTTTAAGAGGAGCACCCCCCAGCTCCCCCCTCTACCCTGGATGACGCAACGGAGGGAGGGTATACTACCAGGGTATACTACCCAGAGACATTCATGACTGCTGCAGGACCATGAATGCATGTACAGAAACCTACAACACATGCAAGCAGTCTACTCATTCTGGATCAAGATTGTGTGGTTTTGTGATGTGTGATAATGATGATGAAAGGTTATCTGCCGATTTATGGAACCTGACCATGTCAGTTTGTCTCCAAATCCCCTTTTATATTTTCTATTTTTTATTCTATTCATTTAAGGTTTTGAACCTCTTATTGTTTATTTTTGTTACTTTCTATAAAATGTATTTATTTCTGGCTTTACTGCTGCAACAACTGGATGTCCACTCTGGGGATCAATGAAGGTGTATCTTATCTTATCTGACTGTGAATTACAACATTTACTTTAAAGGAGCACATCTCACTATGTGGCTCAGGATAAGCAGGTTTAGAAGATGGATGGATGGATCTCACTGTGTGTACATTAAGAGGTTTTCTTATCTTCTTATTTTTCAACACCGTGCGTCAGCGCTGGCACCTTTTAAAGCTGTCATGTCATACTTTTAGTAGAAACACTGACAGGTGACGTGTCTGCAGTTCAAAGATGATGGATTTAAAAGCATGCGAGGCCATAAGAGTGAAACATGTCCCAGCAGACACAGTCTCCTTTCCCCTCACTCATCTCTCTCTCTCTCTCGAAGATAAAAGTTTATGGAGCATAAAAAGTAGTTCCCAGTATTATTTGGAACAACAAAATTGCATGAATGTGGATGTAAGATGCCAGAAATAGCTTTAAAGATCAATGTGTACATAAGTGGGTTTACAGGAGGACCAGGGTCAGCCAACCTTACCTTGATAAAGAAGTCAGTGTAAGGCAAAGTAAATGTTTTTCAGTTTCTTTCAGCTCTCATCACTAACAGAAGTGGCAAAGCATCAGCATCCATCAATATCAAAAGTGCATGCGGTGACCAGATGTAATTGCCAGACCGTGCACACAGACCTTTAATCCCGGACAGATTGTGTTTCACATATTTTTTTCTATACTAAACATGTTTAGAATGAAACCACATGTTCTGAGTTTGGGCCAATTTTTCATGAAACCACTGAAAACAAAATCCTTAATCATACCATTCTTCACACCCCGCGCTGTGAAATTAAATGTGTATGTACTCCATCCAAACACAGCCCACGAGACGACACACACCACAGGACACTGACAGCAGAATTAAAAGAGTCATAGTCATTTAAGGTATTTATATTTCTACATTACACTCAGACTGTGCACACTGTAGACGGATGGAAGTATTTTTTGGATTATATGTATATGTTTGTATTATATTTTTTAAAGTATTTTTTTGCTGTCTAACAGAAGCAACACTTTCTAAAATAATCCATAAAGTTGGTGGTATGGAGAGAGGTTGCTACTGTTAAATTAATAATAATAATAATAATAAATTTAACATAGGTAACAAGGTTAACTGTGTGATGACTTCATGAAACTGGTGATTCCTTTAAATTTTTAAAAGCTCTTTCCAATGAAGTTATGTTTTCCAATAAAGATTTTATGGCACAGAAAGATAATGCTAGATTCAAATAATAGTTCGCCATTTGGAAAATTTATTGAGTTTTTTGTGAATAGCGAGAAAATTTCTAGCACTTGATATCTATACACTAAATGTGAAGCTTAGCAAAGACTAGCAGCCCAGGGAAACAGCTAGTATCCACCCATAGTTCCTGTACATTTAACAATGATAATTACCAGTTCAGAAACAGAATCAGAATCAGGTTTATTGCCTTGTAAATGTTATAAATCCCTTAGTCTCAAACTAACTGATGTTTCAAAGGTTAGGATTTAATCTAGCGTATGTATTCAAAATCACACTCTGTCCTGCTCATAAAAAATAGTATAAATGTAAGACATAATCATGGCTCAGGTCATTTCATTATGTACAACAGACATCACCCTTTTCTGGGAAAACCAAAAGCATTTTGCTTTTTTACCATTTCACTTCGTTTTTTTATGTCTCAAATAAGTGTCCAGCAGAATGATTGTGATGTGCTGAATGTAGTTCAACTTTCACAGAAAGAAAGTTGTGAAAATGGATGAGAACCCTAAAGTCAGCGTATGCCTTATGGAAAGAGCAGAGGTTAATTACTGGAGGAAAGAAGAGGAAGAGCAGGCAGGTGGACAGCTTTCTGTGAACTAAATGGAGACACCGTGTGTTTCATGTGCTGCCAAGATTGAGCCGAGGGCCAGGGACTACGCTTACATAAACCACCAGAGGGACCGCAGGAGAAACTCACCGTGTCAATGTAGTGAAGCTACACCTCATTGTCCAACACTGGAATTACTGGAGGCAGATTTTTTAGGTCACTGGAGACCCAGTGTTACAAGATGGTTTTCCAATGATCAGACCACCTATCTGTCACCCTTTCACCTTATATCAGAATAAGTCGACAAAGCAAATAGTCTTGAGTAAATGCTTTGACTGGGAAGATGTGAGCACTTGGCATTGAGGGATTGCGCAGTATTTGATTTCCGTTTGAAAGATTTCAAATTCCCTCTGACCAGCTGTAATAAAATAGCAAAAGCTGCTTCATTCTTGCACCAGTGGCTTCTGGCTGCATAGTAACATCCAGTCATATTCATACAGCTGTAGAAAACTGTCTTTATATCCTGATACTTGTCTCTGAAATTCCTTATTGCCCCTCAGGATCTTCAAAACCTTCCCAAAGTACATACACTTAAAACTGAAATAGTTGTGCTGTCTTTGTTAAAAGAAGTTTACATTTACAGTATAATCAGAACAGCAAGTAGATTCATAAACTGTGTGAATGGATAGCTAAAATAAGCACATGGTGTAGGGAACATTTTGAATTATGGCATCTGGAGTATGCATGTGGCGTGGAAAATAAGGTGGGGAATTATAATTCTTCAAAAAAGACACTTTTAAGTACTGTAATTATTCTCACAGCAGATACATGACAGCACAGAGTAATAAAATGTGTCATAAAAATTGAGAAAATAGTTTCATATCTCACATAGTGTATTTATTATGCTGAGGACAACTGAGTCGCAGCATGTAAACCATAGTAGGAAGCACAAGTTATAGCTCAATGTACACCCTTTCAACATGTTTGTTAGGCATCAAAGATACAACATGGTTTAGTTAAAAACACTGAATATAACATAACTTTCAATTTGCATACTAAAGAAAACTTCACCAGGCACAGTGAAGCTGTAGTTGCAGTCTTGCAGAACCAGGTAGCCAATGTGGTCTGGCAAAGCAGTAACCTAAAATTGAAAAGTAAAAATGTGGTTGCCACAGCTAGCTCACATTTTGCCCTGCGTTGCCAGAACACATGTGAGTGCATCAACACGACACCTCGTATAGCCTGGTGAGATATTGTCTCTTCATTTCAAAATGAACTGAACAGATCGTTTTGAATAAGATTGCAGTATCACTTCTAACCACTTGGTTCTGATGTTTGGAAGTCACGAGCCATGCCCTGACTGCCTGGTCTGTGCGTGTGCATACAAATACCAACACACACACACACATATCAGCTCTCACACACACGTATACCGGTGTATTCACTTAACTCCTTCCAGACACAGGTCTAGAAGACCTGGAGTGAGGTGGAGGAGGCATGAAGAAGGAATGGAGCGGGGGATGGGGTCAAGGGGTGAAAGAGCTTCCAGATGTTTTCAAATGAAAGTTCCTCCTCACTTCCTTTTTTCACTAAGAACGTGTGTGTGTGTGTGTGTGTGCGTGTGTGTGTGTGTGTCTCTCTCAAGTACAAATCTTCACACTGCTTTCGACAGTTCCCACATTGAGATCAGTTTCAGCACTTCTGGCATGAATTTTGATGCCACGCAGAAAAGAGTGCACACACTTTGTGTCTCTGAGTCAACTCACTGCAGGCTCGGAAACTTGTGTTACTGTACACCTGCATACACACAAATGCATACACAGACACTTGATTAATTCATGGATATGTGAATGAAAATCACTGATGAACTCTGCAAGTCCATCTATAGCCTCTATACAATTACATAACAATAATTAGACTCAGTAGGATTTAGAAGAGAGTGGACTTCGGTTGAAGAAGTACCACCTTCAGATCCATTCCCCTCTCTCTACGGTGCACAACAGCTTGCCTCAAAGCCCCTCCCCTCAGAGTTGCACGACCCAGATCTTTCTTGTCAGATTACTTTTCTTCACTGATCTTCATGTGTTTACTTGTTTTTCTTGTAAACTGTTTTTGACAAAGGATTAATGGGCAGTTTTCTCATTGTTTGGTGGTTGTTCCTCCATTAGTGTTTGCTGTGGCTCCCACAGAGTGTGCAGGAGCAGGGACTGACACACGGCTGGACACGCCTCCTAACTCTGATTGATTGCTTTGATTCAGGTATGGTGGATTCTTGTCAAATGGTCTTAGAGGCAGCAGGTGGAGCCAGAGGAGTCTGATTTTATCACAGATTATCTGTCTGATCTACTACTGTCAGGACATGGTGACATAACACTGAGCTGTCATCTCTGAAATGATACTAAGAGTTGCTAAATGTACAAAAACTGGTAATAAACTATCACTGATTCTTCCTCTTTTGCTGCCATTTACAGGTGTTGTCTTTAAAGGTTCTATATATGACATTCAAAGCCAGTACTAAAGCACAGAATCTCAGACCAAAACAACAAATGGGTGCAAATGGACACACTTCAAAATCAACAGAAAAAAATGCCACCAAAATTATAAGATTATTATAGATATAGAGAGGACCAGTCTGTCAACCAGTGTTGCTGACAGAAAGCTGCTGGGGAGCTTTGGAGGAGAGCTGAGACTAGAGCTGGGGCTTCTGAGGGAATAAAAACCACCAACCAAATTCTGCTCTGATCAGGAGCCATTTACTGATGAGAGGAGAGCTTAGAGATGATTTTTTAAACTTTTGTGATCAATAAGTGGATTTATCTCTACTCACACTGTCGGCACATCTGCAGCAGCTAGCTGAAGACGTGCCGACCTCCACTGTTGGTGTTATAATGTAATGACTCTCTTTACCCACACTGACTGCTGACTGGAGGGGAATTGTACAGAGAAGGAAAAAAGACAGAAAGTAACAGGAAGAACTGGAGTCCCTGTGAGTGCTGAGTTCAAACACAAAGACACACACAACACTCTTTGATGGTTTGATGGTTATAAATGTCTTCAGCTGAAAGTTTAAATGTGAACCGTGCTGTGTGAGAGGTCACTCTCTTAGTCTCTTTATAGTCGTGTTGCAGACTCACACACACCAACATCCACACGAAGCTGTCCATCTTCAAAACAAAGAACAGAAAAGCTCAGATCACAACACACGCAGAGGACGACTTCATCCTCACATCAGGACGCCATCAACCCATTTTATCTTTACATGGCAAAAAGTTGTTAGCTGCTTAAAGAAGAAGTAGGTAACTTATTTAAAAATGACTTTCAGTTATATTTGCTTAAAACTTTCACCATGTCTTGACAGTAGACATCTGTGATAAAAATCAGACTGCTCTGGCTCCACCTGCTGCCTCTACAGCCATTTGACAGGAATCCAACAACCAATCAGAAGAGAGGATCTGACAGCACTTAATCACTGCTCAGGCTCCACTCCACCGTAGATGCACCAATTTGCATGACAACAACCAAACAACCAAGCAATTAACTGTTAGACCAAGAGGTGCTGCAGGGGAAAGACATATTTATCACCTTCAATGGGAATACAATTACCCATGAAGAACATATATACATTATACAGAGAGGAAAAAATGCAAACAGTGTCAACATAAGCAAGCAACTGTTATTTTTTTAAGCAACTGTGTAATTGTGTCCCACTGTTGTGTGAGTAAGAACTGTGAATGGGCTCATGCATGTGATATGAATTAAAATAATCAAACTTATAGAAACTAAGAGAGCTAGAAGGAGAGTGAATATTGGACCAGAAACATGACTTCAGATGAATGCTATTATTGTTTCATATCTGCTGGATTTGCAAATAGGACTGCTACAAAAAAATTTAACCTGTTATGTGTGTGAAACAGTGATGGTGCCCCATGACTGGTCCAACTGAAGGAGCTGCTTCTAGACTGGACCAATGGATGACATCAGGTCTTTTAAATCCCAGCTGACAGAAACCTGCTCCCCAACAAAGTTCAAGCTGAAGTGCTTAGGGTATATGTAGGGGTTGTGTGGATGTCAGCAGTGTGTGTACTACAAGTAGAAACTGGGAAGATGCTGTTGAGGCTGTGCAGCCACTGACCAGCTAAGACTGAACAGACATGGGGAGAATCACCCAACAAAGCAGATGGTGCAGGAGTGCTGGGGGAGAGGGGTGGTACAGACTATATGCTCCCAAAATGTATCTAAGGTGACCAGGGACCTAATTTAATGTCCAAAATCTTCATCCAGGTCATGTTATATGTAAGTGTCAGGCACCATATTTCCAACACTTATCATCCAGAGAGTCAGGGTCCATTAGAAAGATTCCACCAAACTCCAAAATGCATGCTTCACAAAATCTGCACTGACTTTAACTGTCTTTCATGTCCATATAAGGTTGATGTACTCTAGTATATAGTCTCTGTGATGACAGGTTAGATGACTGGCGACAGACAGCTCTGTTTCCTGTTTGTGCCTTAGAAATTCTTGTCAAACATGAATGCATATTTGGCGGATCAGTAAGGTTAGATATTAGAAGGCTTATTAAAAAGTTATCCTACCCTTATCAATGACATTCCTCCTCAAACTAATGTTTTAAGCCATGACATTGATATGGGCAACAACAAACAATAAAGCAACACGTCCATCTGACAAAGCGTTCCCTAATGCACCGGAGTTAAAAGTCGCCCCTTGAACACAGTTTGCCATTCCGAGTAGTAGCTGTTCGAATTCACCTTCTCACTTTTTCCCATAACCGGACCAGATCCGTGTTCCTGTAATGATAACTGCACACACATTCTTCCCGGCTGTGTTGACTGTGTGAGATCAGCCAAGTATGTACAAAATTAGTTCTCTTTACCTCAGACATCAGTGGCTTTGCCACCCCTGACCATTTTAAAAAATAAAAAGTTGCGCCATTTAGTTTGAGAAGTGCACCAGCCATTTTCCAGTGAACACAGTTCTGACCAAAATTATTTAACAATGTAATAATGTATTGTTGTGTACTGTAACTGGAACTGGAATAAAATAGGGATGTTTCACTGGAGACATTTAGAGATGCTGGAAAAGCAGAGTTATAGAAAATAAAATGAATTATTTGAATTTAATTTAGCTTCATTTTCATTTTCATTTCTCCTTCATTTTCGCAGTCCTTGTGAGGGAACTTCCAGACAAAATAATGCCTAAATAAACTGAATGTAATGCATTCATGTGCTGTCTTGCACTATTTGATTAGAATGGTTAAAACAAAACAAAGTATTGTGTTACTTTGCTTTTGGTTTAATGTGCATACACTGGACAGTCAGCAAGCTATTGGTTTAATGAAGTTGCTCTTCCATCTGTGTAAGTCCAGAGATGAGGATGAAGAACACTTGTAAAGGTTAGTGCAGAGCAGTAGTAGTATGAATATGAGGACAGTTTCAATATTTGCCCATATGTGCAGTATAGTACAGAGGTTTGCTTGTCCCCCTGTGTGCATTTGATTTTGTTGAACCTTTTGAGTGTACCTACAGTATGTGTGCTCAGGGGACCTTACCAAAGAGCTGATCCCTGTGGCCTCTAAGTAATTGCTCCCACATTTACCAGGCTTGTGTGTTCTGGATAAACTGTTGTACCTGGCGTGTGTGTGTGTGTGTGTGCATGCACATCTGTGGAAGTCACTATTCTTCTTTAATGAGTGGTGAAAATGGAGAGAGGAAGGTCAGACTTGTTCCTGTGGATAGCAGTGTGTGGCTGTACTGAATATAGTGAATATACCACTGTATTGTCTTATATGTTAATCACAGACTGTATCACATCTAATTGCATCTCCAAATAGTTAGATTCAGTCTGTATGTCAAACTAGTTTATTTACATCATCAAGAGAAAAAACTGTCCAATCAACATGTGTGATTGGCAAAGGTCTGTGCTCTTCATTCTTTAAAGGTGTTTTTAAACACAACAGTCAAAGTTGGCACTTCCTCCTCAGCTCAAAGTTTCTGGTGATCCAACAAGCTTATGATCCGACAATTGGTAACTATGAGTCTTGCACCTCACACCCTGCACACTGTTTTTCGTTGTGAGCTACAGACCACTGCCTGAGGGTTGATGCCCAGAAATGTCCCAAGCACAGCAAAACAAGAAAATCCAAGCGGAGCCTCTGCAGATACAGACACATTTCTATGGGATTATAAGTGATGACTGAGAGGGATTATTTTTGTTCTTTTTAGGAACATCAAAACCAAATATTATCATTATGTTATTTTTTTCAGACACAGTCTGCTTTACCCACACTGACTGCTGACTGGAGGGGAATTGTACAGAGAAGGAAAAAAGACAGAAAGTAACAGGAAGAACTGGAGTCCCTGTGAGTGCTGAGTTCAAACACAAAGACACACACAACACTCTTTGATGGTTTGATGGTTATAAATGTCTTCAGCTGAAAGTTTAAATGTGAACCGTGCTGTGTGAGAGGTCACTCTCTTAGTCTCTTTATAGTCGTGTTGCAGACTCACACACACCAACATCCACACGAAGCTGTCCATCTTCAAAACAAAGAACAGAAAAGCTCAGATCACAACACACGCAGAGGACGACTTCATCCTCACATCAGGACGCCATCAACCCATTTTATCTTTACATGGCAAAAAGTTGTTAGCTGCTTAAAGAAGAAGTAGGTAACTTATTTAAAAATGACTTTCAGTTATATTTGCTTAAAACTTTCACCATGTCTTGACAGTAGACATCTGTGATAAAAATCAGACTGCTCTGGCTCCACCTGCTGCCTCTACAGCCATTTGACAGGAATCCAACAACCAATCAGAAGAGAGGATCTGACAGCACTTAATCACTGCTCAGGCTCCACTCCACCGTAGATGCACCAATTTGCATGACAACAACCAAACAACCAAGCAATTAACTGTTAGACCAAGAGGTGCTGCAGGGGAAAGACATATTTATCACCTTCAATGGGAATACAATTACCCATGAAGAACATATATACATTATACAGAGAGGAAAAAATGCAAACAGTGTCAACATAAGCAAGCAACTGTTATTTTTTTAAGCAACTGTGTAATTGTGTCCCACTGTTGTGTGAGTAAGAACTGTGAATGGGCTCATGCATGTGATATGAATTAAAATAATCAAACTTATAGAAACTAAGAGAGCTAGAAGGAGAGTGAATATTGGACCAGAAACATGACTTCAGATGAATGCTATTATTGTTTCATATCTGCTGGATTTGCAAATAGGACTGCTACAAAAAAATTTAACCTGTTATGTGTGTGAAACAGTGATGGTGCCCCATGACTGGTCCAACTGAAGGAGCTGCTTCTAGACTGGACCAATGGATGACATCAGGTCTTTTAAATCCCAGCTGACAGAAACCTGCTCCCCAACAAAGTTCAAGCTGAAGTGCTTAGGGTATATGTAGGGGTTGTGTGGATGTCAGCAGTGTGTGTACTACAAGTAGAAACTGGGAAGATGCTGTTGAGGCTGTGCAGCCACTGACCAGCTAAGACTGAACAGACATGGGGAGAATCACCCAACAAAGCAGATGGTGCAGGAGTGCTGGGGGAGAGGGGTGGTACAGACTATATGCTCCCAAAATGTATCTAAGGTGACCAGGGACCTAATTTAATGTCCAAAATCTTCATCCAGGTCATGTTATATGTAAGTGTCAGGCACCATATTTCCAACACTTATCATCCAGAGAGTCAGGGTCCATTAGAAAGATTCCACCAAACTCCAAAATGCATGCTTCACAAAATCTGCACTGACTTTAACTG
The DNA here is from genome assembly GCA_023238725.1 of Scortum barcoo. Taxonomy (NCBI): domain Eukaryota; kingdom Metazoa; phylum Chordata; class Actinopteri; order Centrarchiformes; family Terapontidae; genus Scortum; species Scortum barcoo. Next base: position 22,385,314 of record CM041539.1, on the reverse strand, counting down.
TCTTTCATGTCCATATAAGGTTGATGTACTCTAGTATATAGTCTCTGTGATGACAGGTTAGATGACTGGCGACAGACAGCTCTGTTTCCTGTTTGTGCCTTAGAAATTCTTGTCAAACATGAATGCATATTTGGCGGATCAGTAAGGTTAGATATTAGAAGGCTTATTAAAAAGTTATCCTACCCTTATCAATGACATTCCTCCTCAAACTAATGTTTTAAGCCATGACATTGATATGGGCAACAACAAACAATAAAGCAACACGTCCATCTGACAAAGCGTTCCCTAATGCACCGGAGTTAAAAGTCGCCCCTTAAACACAGTTTGCCATTCCGAGTAGTAGCTGTTCGAATTCACCTTCTCACTTTTTCCCATAACCGGACCAGATCCGTGTTCCTGTAATGATAACTGCACACACATTCTTCCCGGCTGTGTTGACTGTGTGAGATCAGCCAAGTATGTACAAAATTAGTTCTCTTTACCTCAGACATCAGTGGCTTTGCCACCCCTGACCATTTTAAAAAATAAAAAGTTGCGCCATTTAGTTTGAGAAGTGCACCAGCCATTTTCCAGTGAACACAGTTCTGACCAAAATTATTTAACAATGTAATAATGTATTGTTGTGTACTGTAACTGGAACTGGAATAAAATAGGGATGTTTCACTGGAGACATTTAGAGATGCTGGAAAAGCAGAGTTATAGAAAATAAAATGAATTATTTGAATTTAATTTAGCTTCATTTTCATTTTCATTTCTCCTTCATTTTCGCAGTCCTTGTGAGGGAACTTCCAGACAAAATAATGCCTAAATAAACTGAATGTAATGCATTCATGTGCTGTCTTGCACTATTTGATTAGAATGGTTAAAACAAAACAAAGTATTGTGTTACTTTGCTTTTGGTTTAATGTGCATACACTGGACAGTCAGCAAGCTATTGGTTTAATGAAGTTGCTCTTCCATCTGTGTAAGTCCAGAGATGAGGATGAAGAACACTTGTAAAGGTTAGTGCAGAGCAGTAGTAGTATGAATATGAGGACAGTTTCAATATTTGCCCATATGTGCAGTATAGTACAGAGGTTTGCTTGTCCCCCTGTGTGCATTTGATTTTGTTGAACCTTTTGAGTGTACCTACAGTATGTGTGCTCAGGGGACCTTACCAAAGAGCTGATCCCTGTGGCCTCTAAGTAATTGCTCCCACATTTACCAGGCTTGTGTGTTCTGGATAAACTGTTGTACCTGGCGTGTGTGTGTGTGTGTGCATGCACATCTGTGGAAGTCACTATTCTTCTTTAATGAGTGGTGAAAATGGAGAGAGGAAGGTCAGACTTGTTCCTGTGGATAGCAGTGTGTGGCTGTACTGAATATAGTGAATATACCACTGTATTGTCTTATATGTTAATCACAGACTGTATCACATCTAATTGCATCTCCAAATAGTTAGATTCAGTCTGTATGTCAAACTAGTTTATTTACATCATCAAGAGAAAAAACTGTCCAATCAACATGTGTGATTGGCAAAGGTCTGTGCTCTTCATTCTTTAAAGGTGTTTTTAAACACAACAGTCAAAGTTGGCACTTCCTCCTCAGCTCAAAGTTTCTGGTGATCCAACAAGCTTATGATCCGACAATTGGTAACTATGAGTCTTGCACCTCACACCCTGCACACTGTTTTTCGTTGTGAGCTACAGACCACTGCCTGAGGGTTGATGCCCAGAAATGTCCCAAGCACAGCAAAACAAGAAAATCCAAGCGGAGCCTCTGCAGATACAGACACATTTCTATGGAATTATAAGTGATGACTGAGAGGGATTATTTTTGTTCTTTTTAGGAACATCAAAACCAAATATTATCATTATGTTATTTTTTTCAGACACAGTCTGCTTTACCCACACTGACTGCTGACTGGAGGGGAATTGTACAGAGAAGGAAAAAAGACAGAAAGTAACAGGAAGAACTGGAGTCCCTGTGAGTGCTGAGTTCAAACACAAAGACACACACAACACTCTTTGATGGTTTGATGGTTATAAATGTCTTCAGCTGAAAGTTTAAATGTGAACCGTGCTGTGTGAGAGGTCACTCTCTTAGTCTCTTTATAGTCGTGTTGCAGACTCACACACACCAACATCCACACGAAGCTGTCCATCTTCAAAACAAAGAACAGAAAAGCTCAGATCACAACACACGCAGAGGACGACTTCATCCTCACATCAGGACGCCATCAACCCATTTTATCTTTACATGGCAAAAAGTTGTTAGCTGCTTAAAGAAGAAGTAGGTAACTTATTTAAAAATGACTTTCAGTTATATTTGCTTAAAACTTTCACCATGTCTTGACAGTAGACATCTGTGATAAAAATCAGACTGCTCTGGCTCCACCTGCTGCCTCTACAGCCATTTGACAGGAATCCAACAACCAATCAGAAGAGAGGATCTGACAGCACTTAATCACTGCTCAGGCTCCACTCCACCGTAGATGCACCAATTTGCATGACAACAACCAAACAACCAAGCAATTAACTGTTAGACCAAGAGGTGCTGCAGGGGAAAGACATATTTATCACCTTCAATGGGAATACAATTACCCATGAAGAACATATATACATTATACAGAGAGGAAAAAATGCAAACAGTGTCAACATAAGCAAGCAACTGTTATTTTTTTAAGCAACTGTGTAATTGTGTCCCACTGTTGTGTGAGTAAGAACTGTGAATGGGCTCATGCATGTGATATGAATTAAAATAATCAAACTTATAGAAACTAAGAGAGCTAGAAGGAGAGTGAATATTGGACCAGAAACATGACTTCAGATGAATGCTATTATTGTTTCATATCTGCTGGATTTGCAAATAGGACTGCTACAAAAAAATTTAACCTGTTATGTGTGTGAAACGGTGATGGTGCCCCATGACTGGTCCAACTGAAGGAGCTGCTTCTAGACTGGACCAATGGATGACATCAGGTCTTTTAAATCCCAGCTGACAGAAACCTGCTCCCCAACAAAGTTCAAGCTGAAGTGCTTAGGGTATATGTAGGGGTTGTGTGGATGTCAGCAGTGTGTGTACTACAAGTAGAAACTGGGAAGATGCTGTTGAGGCTGTGCAGCCACTGACCAGCTAAGACTGAACAGACATGGGGAGAATCACCCAACAAAGCAGATGGTGCAGGAGTGCTGGGGGAGAGGGGTGGTACAGACTATATGCTCCCAAAATGTATCTAAGGTGACCAGGGACCTAATTTAATGTCCAAAATCTTCATCCAGGTCATGTTATATGTAAGTGTCAGGCACCATATTTCCAACACTTATCATCCAGAGAGTCAGGGTCCATTAGAAAGATTCCACCAAACTCCAAAATGCATGCTTCACAAAATCTGCACTGACTTTAACTGTCTTTCATGTCCATATAAGGTTGATGTACTCTAGTATATAGTCTCTGTGATGACAGGTTAGATGACTGGCGACAGACAGCTCTGTTTCCTGTTTGTGCCTTAGAAATTCTTGTCAATACAGATACAGACACATTTCTATGGGATTATAAGTGATGACTGAGAGGGATTATTTTTGTTCTTTTTAGGAACATCAAAACCAAATATTATCATTATGTTATTTTTTTCAGACACAGTCCAAAACAAAATACACTTTGTCCATGCAAACATCCCATGTTGCACAACCTTAACCTGTCAAACAGTCACCTTAAAAAAATTAAAGTGCAGAGCTTCATATAGAGAGATTAGTACCCTCTAAAAATTTCTTTACCCATTAATTAAGCCTCCAATACACCAGGTAACATGGAAGATGTTATTTTTCTGAGATGGGGGTCTGGTGGTACTGTTATGGCCCTTTTCCACTAGTACCTACTCTGCTCGGCTCGACTCGACTCGACTCGACTCAGTTTCGGTCGTTTTCCATTACAACAGAGTACCACCTCAGCGTGGGTGGGGTCGTCGTGGCAACGCGGCCGAAACTCCAGCGACGTCATTTGTTATGCGACACAAACACGAAAAGACTACGGAGCAATGGAGGCCACCAGACAAAGAAATGTCTGCACCTCGTCGTTGCTCCGCGGGGTTGATTTCTGTGCAGCATCTCTGATCGTGTTCGTTGTTGTTATTATTGCGTTTTAAAAATGGCGCGGTTGACTCTTATGAACGAGTCGCTCTCCTGACTCATCTAGTGACGTCAGGCCCTGACCAATCAGTAGGCCTGCCGTCTGCCAACGTCACATTTTCGGCTCGACTCAGCTCGCTTGGAACCCCGGCCGAGTAGGTACTACGAAAAGTACCTGGTACCAGGTACTAACACGTGATGGAAACGCGTACAAACCGAGCTGAGTAGGTACTAGTGGAAAAGGGGCATTATACTGTGGGGGGAGTTTTGCTGCCATCGCTTGGGTCCACTTGTCCCATCAGTGAAAGGGTTACTGCAAATCAATAAAAACTGGATTGAAATCAAATTGAAAACTGAAATCTGAGTGATCACCTCACCCAGCTGAGGAGTACACCTGACACAGTCTCTCACATTAAACAGACTGAAATCACAGTTAAAGGACCTAAACCGCAGAAAAATCAGACTTAAATATAAATTCATACCTTAAGGTAGACGTAGGTACCTTATTTAAAAATAACTTATGTCCTGACAGTGGTACATGAGACAGATAATTTGTGAAAAAAAATCAGGCTTCTCTCACCGGCTGCCTCTAAGGCCCACCCACCAACCAAGCGTTAGACAATTTGTATTCATTTTATTGCATGATGAGCCCTTTGCAAGCAATAATGCAGTGCTCAAGATTAAATATTCCAGTAAACCAGGAGTGCAAACTGTCTTGTCCACTGCAATGAAGTAGATTCACCACCTCCATGTTTCCTGACTATCCACTGAGTGTTGCCTTGCAAGATCCATGTTTAATGACTCTAGAAAACTGCATCAAAAATGGGATGGCGATGGTGATATGAACTGCTGTCACCTTTCCTGGATTGAAGCTCACCCCATACTATAGCCCCATCCAGAACAGCGCAGGCAATTCAACTGTTTCTTAATACCTATGGGATGGTGCTTGGTGCTTATGAAACCTTGAATTTAGAAGTTGTTCTTGTTCACCCCTCCATAAAACTCACTCATGCATAGATTTTTTTTTCTATACAGACAATTACTTTCATTGATTAGAGAATGTGAATATCAGGCAAAAATAATATCAGCTCATGTTCCACTATTGATCATCCTGTGCATACCAGCAATGCTATTTACTGCATCTGCATGGCATCTCAATATGTTATTCCTCTCAACTCAACTGAGATAACTGAGTATCTAGCATGTAACCAAACCTCAAGAAAGTCCTCATCAGTAATTTGAACTTTTGATGAAAGCATATCTTAAGGGACAAATTATTTCTTATCATGCCAAAATAAAAAAAAGTCCAAAATTAATGTCATCTAACCAATCTAACCAAAGATATCCTACAACATGATGGAGAACTGGTCTCTCCATCATCTGATCTATTTAAGCAACGATTAACTCTTCACACTGAATTCAACAGGAAATACCCTGAACTGTATGGACATGGGAGTGAATGCATTAAAAAGTCTGCCACTGAACATGGTTTCAGTGTATGAAGAATCACTTAATTCTGGCTCACTACCCAGAGACACTGAGACAAGCAGCCACACCATTAGTTCATAAAAACAATTTAAAAGCCCACAAATGCAGCTCATTTCAGCCCATTTCTTTACTGAATGCTAATCGTAAATTGCTTGCTAAATAGTTTTACCCTCTATAGTTTATGACGATTGATTAGTTACTTCTAGATTAGTTACTGAAAATTGTCATTCCTTTTTAATGTACTTAGATTTCTGAATATCCTTTACAATTCCAGATGTTCTTGAGGTATTCTTATCACTGGATGCTGAGAAAGCATTTAATCGGTGGAGTGTGATTATCTTCTCTATAGCATAAAAAGATTTGGATTTGGTGAAAAGTTTACATCACGGTCTCTACTCCTTAGCTCCACACATGGGCTAAAGGGTGCAGAGAAATGCACACATTTTTCCGCAAATGTCGTAAATCCAAGTGCTTGCAGTGAAAGATATGTACACCCTTCACCCCTGTTTCCACACACTTTTTTGTGCATAGCAAACAACAAACCAAACAAACCTGCTCAACAATGTCACATACACTGGTTACCTACAGGGTAAAAAGAATTAGGATATATTAAAGGAAATACTTGTGCGTGTACATGTGCAGATTCAGATTCAGATTTCCTTTATTAGTCCCACAGCGGGGAAATTTACAGCAGTGCAACAGCAGCGAAAACACACAGTGGAAAATAGACAGTAAGAAATGTAAGACATAAAATAAAATAAAATAAAAGATAAAATAATCCAATAAATAATTATACCTATAACTGTAAGTAAACCTGTACATAGTACAGAGGGAGTGTGCCTGAGAGTATACATATGAGAAATATATAGTATCTCAGGGAAGTGCAAAAATCAGTGAAATAGTGATGAATAATGAACAGAACTGTATTGTTGTTGCACACCAGTTATAAGTTTTTTTATTGTTTATTGTTTATTGTCTATTATCTGCAGACTAGCAGGGCATTTTGTTTGTTGTTGTACAGTCTGACAGCAGCAGGCAGGAAGGACCTGCGGTACCTCTCCTTCACACAGCGTGGATGGAGCAGAAGCCGCTCACTGAAGGAGCTGCCCAGAGCTGTCAGAGTGTCCTGTAGAGGGTGGGACGTGTTGTTTAACAGGGACGACAGCTTAGCCATCATCCTCCCGTTTCCCACCACCTCCACTGAGTCCAGGGGGCATCCCAGGACAGAGCTGGCCCTCCTCACCAGTCTGTCCATTCTCCTCCTGTCCCTGTCCGTGATGCTGCTGGCCCAGCAGACTATCCCATAAAAGATGGCTGATGCCACCACAGAGTCATAAAAGGTCCTGAGGAGAGGTCCCTGCACTCCAAAAGACCTCAGCCTCCTGAGCAGGAACAGTCTGCTGTTGCCCTTCTTGACCAGGGCGTCTGTGTTGTCCGACCAGTCCAGACTGTCATTTAGGTGAACACCCAGGTACTTGTAGGACTTCACAGTGTCGATGTCCTGTTCCCTGGATGCTCACCGGTGCAGGCGGAGAGTGGCTACGCCTGCAGGAAATCCACCACCAGCTCCTTGGTTTTACCAGCGTTGATATGGAATACGCATATGTGTATGTTTGTGTTTTAATCTGATATGGTATATGAGATATACAGATATATGAGCAAGATGTAAAGATGATGTGTTTTGTTTTTTTTAAATGAGAGAAAATAATTGGAGGCTTTTATTATGAAAGCAGACCGGAAGTGAGGCGTACATACAGTCAACGCTCTGTGTATTTGGACTGCCCGGACATTTCAAGGCCGTTGAAATAACGTTTAATAAGGTAAGAAATGAAATAAGAGAGATAAAAGTGAACGAGCTCTAAACAAACGAGTCACATTATTTCCACACTAACTTGCGCAGTGACACCGTTATGACATGAAAACACCGCTGAATCCTCCGTTAAAATGACTTCTAAATGTCTCTCTCTGGTGTACAGTGACTATTATGATGTCTTCCCCTCTCCACATCAGGCTCTCTGTGCGAAGGGTCATTAGTAAACTGCATTTCCCAAGGGGCCACTGCGCGACGCTCACCTGTTCCACTTCTCGGTCACCTCCTTTTTTTCCTGCCGCCAGCCAATCTTTAGCAGCATAAACGTTTCTTTAAATTGACCGTAGTGTTGGCAGACGGTGACACAGCAGAGCTCCGTGTGGAACACATGCTGCAGAGGAGCTTCGTCTGTGTGACACACTGAAGGAGACTGAACAGGAAGTGTTTCACCCGGAAACTAACGGAAAGAAAAGTTACCAGAACATTCAGTAACTTCACTGTTATTCAGTGTGGAGTCACCAAAATCACCTCACTCATCAGTGCTCTCCTGTTCTCCGTGCTTGAACACTTGGTTTGAGAAAAAAAAAAAGGATTTTCATAATTTGGGAGATTTTTTTTTTGATGGAGGGAGTACAGTGTATGATTAGACACTCTTTATGATTATAAAATGTGCTTAAATCATAAAACACAGAATTAAAAAAATATGAAAGGGGAAAAAACATAACTTAATCCGGAAATAATAAAAACTGATTTATATAATGTTGTTGTTAATGTTATATAACGTCAGCGATCATCAGCTTATGTGTTATTGACTGCAGACTGTAATACTAAATGATTTTCTGATCCCGGCCAACATGTGAATAAGGACAGTACTGACACTTATTTTTGTCCACTTCAAGCACTGGTCACAGTCTAAAACGTTATTATCAGGAGGCAGTTTGAATTTATAGCTGTCCTGGTGTGAGGATGAAGTCGTCCTCCCTCTGTTTGTGTTGTGATCTGAGCTTTTCTGTTCTGTGTTTTGAAGATGGACAGCTTAATGTGCATGTAGGCGTGTGTGATAAAAAGACTGTCTCTCTGCAGTCGGGGGCTTTCCAAGCGAGTGAAGCAGCCCACTGTTGTCCTGATTGAAATAATGTCCGTTCAAAATGGAGGAAGGTCATGAAACAGAGCCAAAGGAAAGAATTCATTCTGAAAAAAACGTAACAGCAGGTCAATCGATTGGTGCTGGTTTGGTTCGATGAGGGCAGATACAAACTACTACTATGCAGCCAATGCAGACTGAAGAGTGCATTAAACCATATGAAAAAAATAGTAACATACAAGCGGCACAAGATGACAGCAGCTCCGTTTGAAGTACTGTATGGCAACTGTACAAGTCTTTGGCAGGACATGGAGGGGTTCTGAACACTGAAGTGCTAAAGGGATTTTAATCTGAAAGAGAGAGTCTTTTGTTTGTAATATAATGCAGGAACTTTTACAGGGCAAAATGGGAGCTGAAAACAAAGACGTTTAATACTAAAACATGGTTTTAAAACATGTTTAAATTTTCAAATATACTTTTCAAACAGTAGGAAATAGAAATAAAGAGTAAAAGGCTGGTTTCCTCTGCAAGTGAACTAGATAAAGTATTTAATGTTACTTTAGAGAAATTATTATTATTGTTGTATAACATGAAGATATTATTTGTAAGCCATATGACCCAGTCCTATGAGTTAGTCAGGCACAGACATTGGGCTGCTCCCACCAGCAAAAGATATCATTGACACACTGAGGGACAGCTTTCTTATTCTTTGGAATAATGAGAAAGAACAATTTCAGACTTTGGAAACAAACTCTTTTTGGTTTAGATTGGTTTAGGTGAAGCAGTGAGGCATGCTGACTGCTGTAAGGGCGGCCGGACGTTCCCTCAGATACTTCAGGAGTATCTCCAGCACTGCCACGGTCTCAGGTGAGACAACACGCACACACACACACATACATACATACATACATACACTATTTCCTGTTGTATTTTATTGTCTCTTATTATCAGGGATGGTTGCAAGAAAAATTACTGGTTTAAAATCCATGGAGTCTGTCAGTGTCAGTATTAATGAATGCACACAGGAGGATTCACAAATGTATTTCTGATGCAAACACAAATATTTTTTGTATTAAATAAATGAACAGAAATGCTTAAAAAGAAAAATATTTCTAGTATTTTCATTTAATCTTTAATTAGCCATAAACAGTATATACGGATGTTGTTACATTTGTACATAGATTGTTGAACTTGCATTTACTTGCTTGTCATTTATGAACTTCACTGCATTTATGTGTGGGTTTTGAACAATTTGTGAGAACTGTGTTCCAAACAGACCAGGGTCTCACTTCCTGTTTTCCTCTTGTACATTAGAAAGATTTTATTATGGTGTTTTAATAAATGCCTATATATTACATCAGTTATACAAAAACATTTGACAGGTTCTTTAAAGTATGATTGTGAAATCCAGACATGGGACTGATAACAGATAAAATACTTTCCCATCACTTTCTGCACACATAGCAGTATTTCTAAACTACATCCTCTGACATTCATAGCTTCTGTACCAAACCAGCAGAAAGGCTCAGAAAGCTCTTAACAGTATAAATCAAGTCAAGTTTTATTTAAATAACCCAACATCACAAATTACAGTTGCCTCAGGCCTTTACAATCTGCACAGCAAACAGCACCCTCTGTCCTTAGACTCTTAATCTGGATAAGGGAAAAGAGAAGGGATCCCTCTCCTGGGATGGACAGACATGTAATAGATGTTTTGTGTAGAACAGATCAACAACAGAAAGTCACAGTAGTTACAATGACAAAATGCATAATCATCTATTTATAATTATCATAAAACTTATTTGAAGAGGATGGATCCAAGAGGACACTGAGCAGCTTTAGGTGTCACCCACAGAGTAGACCTGAGCCACACAACACCATCTCCACCATGAAGACCTGGAGAGATCACAGACCAGACAAACACAGAAGAGAGGAGCAGCATTTACACAGGAGAGCCCAACAGACACACTGATAACATGCACTAAGTGAAAGTTATGGTAGTTGCCTGTAAGATGCATATACATAGATGTTAGCGTTGACATCAGCCAGTCACATTGCAGACCTGGCTGTAGTATAACAGAACAACAATGTGTTGGAATAGCTTGATGGTTCAAAGTACTGTTTTATGATGGAATTAGGTTTGATATCTCTGACATTTGCACTACTGTGTGTTAAAAATACAATGGACACCTCTTCTATGGATCAAAAAGCTTGATACAGAATCATTCTTGTAGTAATTGATTATCCTATCTTAATCAGAATCACAACAGGAAAAGAAGTCATTTTCTCTTAATGAAAAACATTGTCTCAAAGCTTATGACAAACTGACAAAAACAAGATCATTAGTGAGTGTTTGTGTTCCTCAGACCACCTTGTGTCCTTGACTCAAACAAGAAACAAACAGGCTGCCAATGATGGAGACAAAACAAATAGCACAGGGAAAGCTGATGTGGTTGAAGATGCCCTCGTCATATGGATTGACAGATAATTATAAGCAGCTTCCGCTGTAAAGAAACATATTCTTATGCATTTGTTGGTGTTTCTCACTGTAACTCTGTTTCATCTGTATACAGAGTGGTGTGAAAAATCCCCCTTCCTGATGTATTTTTTTTGCATGTTCGTTAAATGTTTTAGATCAAACAAGTTTAAATATTAGTCAAAGACAACACAAGTAAACACAATGCAGTTTTAAAATGAAGGTTTTTATTAAGGGAGAAAAAAATAAATAAATTCCAGGCAAGCGAGGCCTGCAGTTCTTTGGATGTTGTCGTGGGGTCTTTTGTGACCTCTTGGATGAGTCGTCGCTGCGCTCTTGGGGTAATTTTGGTCGGCCAGGCCACTCCTGGGAACGGTTCACCACTGTTCCATGTTTTCGCCATTTGTGGATAATGGCTCTCACTGTGGTTCTGCTGGAGTCCCAAAGCTTTAGAAATGGCTTTATGAACCTTTTCCAGACTGATAGATCTCAAGTACTTTCTTTCTCATTTGTTCCTAAATTTCTTTGGGTATCAGCATGATGTCTAGCTTTTGAGGATCTTTTGGTCTTCTACTTCACTTTGTCAGGCAGGTCCTATTTAAGTGATTTCTTGATTGAGAACAGGTGTGGCAGTAATCAGGCCTGGGTGTGGCTAGAGAAATTGAACTCAGGTGTGATAAACCACAGTTATGTTTTAACTTTTTCACACAGGGCCATGTAGGTTTGGATTTTTTTCTCCCTTAATAATAAAAACCTTCATTTAAAAACTGCATTTTGTGTTTACTTGTGTTGTCTTTGACTAAATATTTATAATTTGTTTGATCTGAAACATTTAAAGTGTGACAAACATGCAAAAAAATAAGAAATCAGGAAGGGGGCAAACACTTTTTCACACCACTGTATATGTAGGTATAACACACTGGATCTACTGTGCAGAGCATATTAAGTTAAATTGCAAACAAAGACATGTGGCACAAGTTGCTATGGCAACACACAGACATCACACACAGTGTTAAGGTGACAGAGGAATATTACAGTCATTACATGTATGTTGAAGTCAGACGAGCACAACAAACAACAGGAAATTCAGCAAATTCAACAGGATACCAAATAAAAGGTTACTGTAACCATCTTATGTGTTCTCGTACACCCAAATCAACTCAAAAACCTTATGAATGACAAATCAACTTATTACACACTTCACTCTGTGTGTGATATATTTTGGACACAGAGACAGAGAGAAGGTGGAGAGTGGATTGTAGATTGAGTGGAGTGCCAACAAGTTTGAAATGTTTGCCATAAACTGCAAAATATAAGATCATCAAATATAGAAATAAGCATTATAAGACTTAAGTAAAGAAACAACACAGGAGCAGGCAGACTCGGTTTTTCCGTTTTTGGTTGTAAATGAAAAAACGGAAAAAACGATGGTACTTCCGTTTTTTCGATTTTGGTTTAAAACGAAAAAACGGATTGCCTGAACGTACACAGACCCATTTTACCCTTTCTTTCTTTAACCTCCTTTTCCGCTCAGTTTTCCAAAGATTAACCATTAACCACGTCCAAGTCGTCTTCTCTTGAACATTAACCCAAGTGAAGCAGGTAACAGTAGAGCAGAGTCTCTGTTTAATTCTACCGAGATCTCTTCCACTCAGCTCACCTGTTGCTGTAAAAGCCAGCGTGGCTGTGCTGAGTGTGTCTATGGCTTTTTTTTTGGTTTGGAGGCAAGATCTGGAGAGAATTAGTAGAAACCAGTTTGTCCACAGAGGAAAGTAGCCGTAGCAGTGTTTGAAGTAGCTTTACCAATGTGTGTGTTCTGTGATGGAGCAGCTGAATAATCTGAAGTCTCTGAGGCCTGCTGAGTTAAGGTTGTTGATCAGGCAGGAGGATCCCAGAATAAAAACTACAACTGGATTAGCTAACGGTAAGAACCAGTGAGTTACCTGTAGAGCTGTGTGTGTCACGGTGCACTTGAAATTATTCGTGGCTTATCACCTTAAATTATGTAGAAACATTTTGCTGAACAGTTAGAAGAAATTTGTAATTGAGATGTTTTTATACGAAGATTGTGATGTAAAATGCAGTTATTTTCATAAATTAAACTCCATTGTACCAAGCATAATCACAAACTTGAGACCTAACAATTTAATCATTTCTTGAGTAGGAGCTTCAAGGGGTCTTTTTAGAAGAAAAATCTTCTAAAAAAACTTCATGGTAAACTTGACTAAGTAAAACAATTATTTTAGCTCATATTTCACATTGTACATAAATGTTTTATGACATTTCTGAATAGTGTTCACAGATAAGCATGGTATTTAAAAATGATGTTTCATTTATTGATAACAGCTGCATAATTGTCCAGTAATGTTAAGAATGAGTGCCGGTCACATCTGAGAGGTTACATTAACCACAGCTCACCACAGCTCTACATTGTAGCTGCTCAGTTAGCCCCTAGTTAGCCTTTTTACGTCCTTAAGATTTACTTTCAGACATTTTTAATGTAATCAGTTTAAAATAATAATATGACGTGCTTGAAAGTTTTAACTGGATATTCTGACTACTCTGTTCACTACCTGCCTTTTCTACATCCACTCCACAACTGCAACCCACTCTTTATTTGAAAAATATTGACAATGATACGGACAAGTGTTCTTCCACAAAACCATCTGTGAGCAACATGACAACGTAGATTTATTTTTTGTACCAGGTTAGCACAAGCATGCAGGAGGGGATTGGTGATTGACACGCCATCAGATTCTCTCATCTGATTGGTTGTTTTTGACCCCAGAAGGTGGATACTTGTCAAATGGCATTAGAGACACACAATGTCTGTCTCACGTACCACTGTCAGGACATAGTGACAGTTTTTAAATAAGTTACAACCCTTTTTTATCCTGTTAAAATATGTGTTGTGACGAGAAAGAAGGCAAAGAAGGCTGTTCACTGTAAAAAGCTGAATGGGTACCTTCAGGTCTGATAATTTCAAATTAAAAGATAAATGTTGTTCTCTGCTTTATTTCCGTTATAACATGCATAAAATGTGTGCGTTTGCGTGTCTGTGTGTCAGGATACCAGCAGGCTAATGTCGTCATCCTGCCCAATCATCTGGCCGCTGACTTTGAAGCATTATGCCGCAGAAACCCCGCCCCTTTGCCACTCCTTTACCGCAGCCAATCAGGAGAGACTTCCTGTCCAGTTCTGGCCAAAAATGCAGACATAAGGTAGAACACAAACACACACGCACATGCATACGCCAAACAATGATAAAGTATCCCACAGACTCTGTTGTTCTGTGACATATTGTATTGGTATTTTTCTATCCCTTGCTCAATATGACAGTAAGTTTGTATTTCAGAAATACAAAAAGCAGAAATGTAGAAAGTTTCTACCTCCCGCTTTGACAGAGAAGAAAAATAGTGAAGAGAATGATCAGACAAAAATCCCAAATGTCAAAGTCTCTTGTAATTCAAGGTGAATCTAGGTCCATTCCTTCTTTGTGAATGATTTTCTGTACAGGAATGATTCACTTTGGTGGATGTTTATCACCCTGTGTTACTGTAGCTTTCTTTTACTGTTGTCTGCTACTGTTTTCCAAAAGCTGTTAAAGATTGACCATAATACCTTGAGCAGCACCCTTACTGTAAACATGTATGATACAGAGATAAACCCATCAAACAAATGTGAGACACTGACATAATCTTTCCCACACACCACTCAGATAACAGTATCACAGTATTCCTGAGCTGTGAAGCTGATCTTACTGATCCCCAATCAACCACACAGACACACTGATGGACAAACATGCCTCTCAACTGATACTTTGAGGCATCAGGGCACCAGCCACTCACACACATCAGCCTTTACTAAAATGATCCAATAACTGGTATGGTAAGTTATGGGTAAAAGTTATCTTGTGGGTAAATATACTGTATGTATACTGTATGTCTCCATAATTCTTTGCACTTTTGTTATAACGTTGTGTCAACATGACACATGACGCGTGTGTGTATCTTTGTCTGTGTTCAGGACAGATATTTCTCAGTACTGTGTGTATGAGGAGGGTCTCCTGGTGAAGACGGTCTCCAGTCTGCAGTCCTCTGCAGAGTTACAGCTGTCAGCCAAGGTATTTGAACAAAGACAGACAGACAGACAGACACCTGACTAAAAGCAGCTTGGTTGAGTTCAATTAATGGAAAAAGATCTAGTGTACCTTGTGTTATATTTATACCTGAGAAGACTTAGGTCACCCAGGTAGATAACTGGCAGCCCAAAAATAATATCACCTTTGATTCAGTTAACAATTGAACAACAGGTTCATCTGGCCAACATGTGAAAAGAGCACCACATCATTTGTGAAAAATCAAGCATTATATGCCATGATTCATAAAGGACAGCCTCTTTTATAGATTTTATTTAGCAGTTATTTTTAATTACAATAATAACTTCCCAAAGGAATCAAAGAAAATCACCACATCCATCCAGCTTCACTTCTCCTTTGTGATTTGCTCCCAGGATCGCATCAGAGCAGCAGGCGGCACATCGTGACCTGTGGTCAGACATGGTGTGTTTCTATATGGGCTGCAGTTTTGGCTTTGAGGGCAAACTGAAGAAAGCTGGAGTCCCCGTCAGGAACGTGGAGCAGGGCAGAAATATCAGCATGTATAGGGTACGGTACAAATATCTACACCTTTGTATGATTACCATAGATTAGACAGTAGAGATGAACTGTGGCCTCACACCGCTTCCCTCTCCTCTTCCCCTGCTTGATATGCATTTAGCTTAATGTACGTCCCTTCTCTTCTCACTCTCCAGCATTGTGTTTGTCTACCATCAAGCATTTATGATTAAACATAATTAGCTTTTTAGGCACATCACCACACCTGTGTGGATATTCCAAATTATGTCTACATTAGACCTCCAACTAAATTTTATTTTCATTATTGATTAATGTGCTGATTATTTTGTCAATTAATTGTTAATATAGTTAGCATTTAGTTCATAAAATGTCATAAAAGAGTGGAAAATGACAATCACACATTTCTAAATTTCAGGTTGACGTCTTAAGATGTTTTGTTTTGTCTGACCAACAGTCCAAACCCTCAAAGATTTTCAAAGCCTGTGAGATGCTTGACTTGTTGAAAACTGTGATCTTTTTTTTTAAACTAAAAACACTACTTGAATGATTCATTGAAATTATATACACACTGTGAAGAATTTTACAGTTAGCATAAAATCTGTCAGTGTCTAATGAATTCTAGACAAGGAACAACAAATATTGTGCAGCACAGAGTATTTCTTAGCGGAAAATAGATACCAGTATGATCTGCATGCTCTTTATGTTTCTGTCATCAGTTATTCATTTGTTTTATATCTCGTAAGGCCATTGCACTCTATAATGCTCTGTGCGTGTGTGTTGTTTCCAGACTTCAGTTCCCTGTGTCCCTGCAGGAGTGTTCAGCTGTCCTTTAGTGGTCACCATGCGTGCTGTTCCAGCTGACGTGCTGGATGCAGCAGTAGAGGTCACTCACCTCAACCCACTGGCACATGGAGCTCCTGTACACATAGGAGACCCAGGTGCGCACAAGCTTTGCTTTGCACAGGATAATAACCTTAGTCTGTCAGTATATAACTTGGCATTATGTGTATATGTAGCTCTCCTAGGTATACAGGACCTGTCCAGACCAGACTACGGGGAGCCAGTCGAGCTGCAGCCTGGTGATGTCACAGTGTTCTGGGCCTGTGGAGTTACTGCTATTGAAGCCATACTCAGCAGCAGTAAGAAATATGATTGTCTGCGTGCTGTATTCACTCCAGAACCTACTCAACAACTTTAGTCTAGCGTTGTGTGTGTCGTGCATTCAGACTCCGTGTTCTGTCTCTTTCCAGAGCCTTCTTTGGCATTCAGTCACTCACCAGGCTGTATGTTCCTGACCGACATCCCAGACTCCTCCCCTGCACCCTCTGACAGCGTGGACCCTCCCACCACGGATCCCAGTCTCGAACTGATCCCCCTCTGCTTTCTGATATCCCACAATCCCTTGCTGTACAGTTTAGCATCTCGGAGGGTCGTGGCGAAGGTCAGACAGCTGGAGACGATTATTGGAGAGGACCCAGGCAAGTGCTGCTGGAACATTTTCTCAATGACATTTTTTTCAGCAGCAAAACTAAAGGCTGCAAGCTACATTTTCTTTTCAGGTAGGCTAACAGTGTGGCAATGTTGGTCAGTCCACGACTTTGTTTGTAACGTTTGGATAGGTGATCTGTAGCAGAATAAGCTTTATAGACCAGAGCTGTGAACGCTTACAAGGAATTTTAGGCTCTTTCACAGAAATAGAGATACATATAGTTTAAAACAAGGACAGCAGCTTGACACAGTAAAGCATAAACTAGCATTAAACTACTATGTATAAGTATGATAATAACAACAGTAACATGTATAGAGATAATACAACGCACATAGATTTCTATTTTATAGATAATACTTACATGTTAAGAACAGTGTATTTCAACATGACAATATGTTATTAACATCATAACATATACATATTCATAATCTCAAGAGGATGAAGCCCCTGACTTTTCATCTGATGCCACTATCAGCTTCACATCTGTGGTTTTAAGTGATACATCTTTTATTAAGTATTGGATGGATTACTGTGGGATTTGTTACAGATATTCAAGATAAATTGTACTAACTGTGGTGATTCTCACTACTTTTCCTCTGACATTTCCTCAGCATTGCTCATAACAAGTGAACAAAAAGCAGAAGCTACATCCAGCTCACCGTGTTTAGTGTGGCACCACAGGGAAATAAACTGCTAATAATTAGTCAAGTCAAAATATTTGTCATATCCTTTCTTTAGCCTTCAGCTCAATGAAACATCAGCTTTAACTTATATTGTCTTTTATGTCATAGTAACCACATCTGAACAGTCAGAATCTTGCCCCACTATAAGGCAAAACTTACAGCCAAATCTGAATTTTCTAAGATGACTCTTAGACTCAAGCTGCTCTGAATTGCACTTCTCTGTATTCAGGTTTTAGGAAACAAGACTACGTTTGTAAAAATGTCAATTTGCTGTCTTGTATTAGCAGGAAAAGAATTCAATAGTTCAGCTGGAAAAATGAGATTTAAGTCAGGGGTTCCTTGACTGAAGACTGAAACCATCAACACTCACACCTAGGTTGTAGGATATGAAACACACAAGCAGAATAAAAATAAACAAACCACTACAGTGTATGTTAAAAACCTGTGCTAATTTGTGAATTAACAATCAGCTAACCTAAATTTATTGTGTGAAAAAAAGCAGAGAAGTACGCTGATTAAGTTTGATGGTAAACAGGTGTAGAGGTCTTTCTCACCATAAACACCAGTAGATAACTCTGAGAGCCTATATCATCACTGGCAAAAGTGTGATGAAGGGTCCAGTGGTCATGTCACTTTTAGAAAGCCACTAAGTGCTCTGCCTCATCTTAATGTTAGTCTGGCAGGAGGCGAATGTGAGTTTGTCGCTTTCTGTCACCAGGTCAACGAGGGATTCGAGCTTTATTTGTTCAGGATGAACTTCTGCACTCCTGTCTGGCGCTCTCCCACGCATCCTCTGTTGCCATAACAACGGGCTTCCCCACACACTACATGCATAGGTACTTACACTTATACAGATGCACTTGACACTGGAGTCTCACACGTCACTTATTAGAAATATTCTCACACAGAGCGTTTTGGTAGCTGAATGGTCACAGCACATGGTCGCAACTGTCACCGGTTTAGTTTTGACGTTGGACTTTGTTGACTTTGATGTACCCCTTTCTTTCTCCTCCCTTTTCCTGTCTGATATTAAAACAGATTATATTCATCCCCATTTATTTTACTGGCCTCCATCTCAGCTTACATTGCTGAAACACTTAGTTAAGTATTTAGTATGTAACTTGTTCGGTGCCAGTCTTCTGTTTTGCTCCCACAGAGCATAACTTCTCTCAACTGCAGCCAAAGGTGAGAGCAGGGGGAGTTCATGTGCAGCACATTATGGGACACAACACAGAAGTACAGTAGGTCCTACAGATGAATGCTGGCTGATGAGCAGTATACATTAGGGAATTATCATTAGGGAAACTGCCCCAAGTAAAAGGTTGAAACTCAGTCTCAACTGTCAGTAGGAATCAGTGTCACACATAACTTTGGATCAGTAACTCTTAAAACCTGACTCCAAAATATTTATCATTGTTGTTTTTTCTCTTTTAGCCCTCCTGATGAGACTGATGGCCCCCCTGGAGCCATTGCCATGGCAACAATGCTGCTGTCGCTAGGGAAACAGGTGACAATGGTGACAGACAGGAGGGCCTTGGAGATGAACCAGGCCATCATTGATGAAGCTGTGAGGACAGGTGGGAGGAGTTTTTATTGAAATCAGTGAGTCGGAAGAGAAATGAGCAGAATCAAATGAATCTTGTTTTAAATATGAAAGAGAAAACCTCTACTTGGTTTAATAACTTTGTAATTCCACCCCCAGGTGTGCTGAAAACTGCAATCCCATTGGTCACCTTTGAGGACAGTGGCCCCAATTCTGCACTACACTTCTTGTGTTACCATGGAGACCCCAGCAAGCCCAGGTTAGCTGACTGGACCCATGTGTTTGGACACAGTGAAGGACCTTTAATTGAAATCGACTGATTTTTAAAAGCAATTTTACTCAACGACTGACTTTCTGGATTAGTCTAAGCTGGCATTGGTACTGATATTTATCAGTGATTACACTGGACTTTAATGTCTTGTTGTCTGTTTGGGGCACCAGCATAATTTCAAATACTGATTTTTACTACTTCTTTCTAGGCAACTCTGCATCAACAACTCAAATCAAAAGAGAAATTGGTGAAGAGAAGAATAAATGCAGGATAGTCTTTTGAGGAAATGCTCAATATTCATGACTGTTTGATTATTTTGCATTGAATATGTTGGTGTTTTACATATTTTAGTGTTATGGTGTTAAAACTCAATAATCATCACAATAAGCTCCTCAAACACAACTTGCATGCTAATTCTGTAAACTTCTTCAAGGGAATGTGCCAGTAAGTCAGAGTGTGCTCTTTCATCGACCTTTGAGTTGTGCAGTGTGTCTCTCAGCTTCAAACAAGTGACAGCCAAGTGTTTGTAATGTTTAATACCAGGTACGACCACCTAGTGGCGATAGAGCGCAGTGGACGTGCTGAAGATGGAAATTACTACAACATGAGAGGAATAAACATCAAAGATCTGGTGGATCCCATTGATAACTTGTTTATTGCTGCCAAGGATATACAAGGAATCACCACTACAGGTGGGTCATTACATGAAGTTGTCTACATATTACTTTCTTTTTATTGTCTTTATTACTGCTATAGTTTAGGGATGCAAGAATTATGACCCAACACATGTGTAATGATTTATATATCTATTATAACATGATAACATCATTAGATTATAAGTTATGGGTAAGGTAAAGCACTGTCATCATCAAGCAGGATTATAAAAATTTAAATATGCCTTTTCCCAACAACACACATACTGTTTTTTTTTTATTTAATTTGTCTTCTGTATGTCAGCTCCTAGAAACTTCCTAGAACCCCACTTTGGTCGGCTGTGGGATTTACTGACATGTACATCCACAGATGGGAGAAAACTGTCATCCCTCATTATAATATTTAATTCTGATTTGATTCTGATTCTTATAGTAATTTTCCACCTCAGAATGTGTTTACAGGTCTTTACAGGGGAAAAACACTACACATGTGATAAAGTTGCGTAGTTGCCTTTGTGGCTCCAGATGAAGCTCTAGGAAGTCTGATCATTATCCTCAATTGATGTCATTCAAGGAAGTGTCAGTTGGAACAGACAAGTTGATAATAAAATATATCTGTGAGTGCAGAGTTAGAAAGAACTGCACTTGGTATGATGTTTTATTACAGGCTCTTACTCTCTTTACTTTGAATGTATTTTAAGATAAATTAATATCAATATGTATGTTCTTCACCATACTCTCATACTACCATACTTTCCCTATATACTTCAGCAGATATTCCTCTCTGTGTGTCTGTAGGAATTGGTGATGGGGGTAATGAGTTAGGGATGGGTAAAGTGAAAGAAAAGGTGAAGTCCCAGATGCCCAATGGGAGTCTCGTGGCCTGTGATGTTCCTGCTGACTATGCAGTCACCGCTGGTACGGACTTACAGTCATTATACTCGCTATAAACGATGCACAGAAATGGTTTTAACATGTGATGACTGTACATGTACGTGTCGCTGCTGATTACACAGCTCCTGTGGGCATGGATACAAGTTTTAATTCTGAAATTCAGGTACACAGCAAACACCTATACATCTACACACTGAGTGCATACACAGTTTATCAAACATACACACTTTATAAGACACTTTCTAGAAGTGACTGGCCTCTCCACAACACACTCAGCTTTCTGTCTCAGTGATGCATTTCTATAATAATACAAACACAAGGACTCACTGAACTGAGTTGATGTATGGAGAACATCATTTCACTCCACCCAAACTATAGCGATGCCCCCACATCTAATATTATTTTTCCTGATAAATGTTGTAATCTTGGTTTAAAAAATGAAAGTAGCAGTGAGGAGGTGTCAGATATTATTTTTATACCAGAATTCTAAACTTTTTTCTTTTTCTTCCCTGTCTCCAAATGTTTCCAGTACATTTCCTGCTTTTTTCAGGATTTGCTGATGTCTTTGGTTTAATCTCCTCCTCCCACTCTTCTCCCCGTCCCTCCCTCCCTCCTGCAGGGGTGTCTAACTGGGGAGGTTATGCTGTGGCCTGCGGGCTCTACCTGCTCCACACCTGCCCCTCTCACCAGCGATACCTGAAGAAAGGGCTGGGACTGGATAACACACCCCCTCGAGAACAGCTCCAAGACTGGACTGCTAACCTGCCATCTGTGAATAAGGTGAGAGACACTAACACACACACACACACACATGTACACACATACGTACACACACTTATTCCCCTGAACCCCTTCTTTTCGGGATTGTTTCTGCTTTTTCACATAATCTTAATGAAATGTTTATGTGTTTTTAAGATGTAAATTATTTACAAAGCAGAGAATTATTCAAGATTGTTTTATGCTCTTGATTTGCATTATTCCCCCTTTTTATTCTATACAGAGGACATAAGTTAAGCTTTTGAAATAGAATGAAACAACTCTTAACTGCAGTAAACCATTTTTTTTGGATCAGATTAATTTGTTTAATTTGGAAATTGTCTCCCAAAGTGACAAATCCACAGCACTCCATTGTTTTGGTTTTCTAACCGGCAAACTCCAATCAGCATCATTTCCAGCAGCAGCAGGCAGCTGTTTACAATGAAAAAGCTCTGATAAACCCACTGTACACAGCCTACCCATCGCCAAACAGAGGGCAGACAAAGTTAGAGGCGGGCTGGTGAGCATTACAGCACAACCCAAAGAGAGAGATCTTTTCCTCAGGAGTTGATGGAGCCAAAAACAGAGCTCAGAGGAGAATAAATACGAGATATGTGCCAGATGGCAAGAAACATAAATGCTCATGTAATTCTCTCTGTCTGCTGGATCTGAAAATAATTAGATAATAATACCAAATATTTGCTAATACATTCACCAAAACAACTTAATAAGGTGATGCGTAAATGAGTTTTCAACTTGTTTGTGCTGTCACCAAGTGGCCAAAAAAATCAAAGACTTCATCTTTTAATAAAGACATAACATAAACAGCTTCCTTTAATACCACTATTGCCATCAAACAAAAATGTGTACCTATGGCACATCTCTAGCACTGCCATTTACACACACACTCTCTTTCTCTCCCAGGAGGAGTCTATCCTTTCCACTCTAGTGAGTTTTGGGATAAGAAGTGGGAAAACTGGTCACCTAGCCATGGAGGTGGATGGGTTGACCTTTCACCCCACACACTCTGACATCATTACCAGACTACTGGAAGTCACAGTATGCTCCACCACTCCACACCCTTGATCAATTCATCTAATCAGCTGTAGAGGCTGTGATCGTTAGCTCAGAGCCCTGAGAAGGCAGCACACACGATGAAGCATGCATGCACACACACACACAGGCAATGTGCCACTGTTAAATTCAGTTTCCCCTTTATTCAGATAACTAAAAGGAAGTGAGAGCAAAAGAAAGACAGAATAAAGAAAGAGTGGTGTGTGATTTAAACGCTGCCTTGATTACCTCTCAGCTCTCTTCCTTGACTACTAATGACAAAGCAAATTAGAACCAGCTCTCTCTTCTCTTTGCCTCAGTAATGAATACATCAGACCTCCGATACTACTTCATGCCTTAAAGAATAGAAAGATTCAGATCAAATAGATTTTGTATTTATGCAAATACAATGGTGTGAAAAAGTGTTTGCCCCCTTCCTGATTTCTTATTTTCTTTGCACGTTTGTCACACTTAAATGTTTCAGATTCATTTCAAATTTAGTCAAAGAAAACACAAGTAAACACAAAATGCAGTTTTTAAATGAAGGTTTTTATTATTAAGGGAGAAAAAAAATCCAAACCTACATGGCCCTGTGTGAAAAAGTGATTGCCCCCCCTGTTAAAACATAACTTAACTGTGGTTTATCACACCTGAGTTCAATTTCTCTATCCACACCCAGGCCTGATTACTGCCACACCTGTTCTCAATCAAGAAATCACTTAAATAGGACCTGCCTGACAAAGTGAAGTAGACCAAAAGATCCTCAAAAGCTAGACATCATGCTGAGATCCAAAGAAATTCAGGAACAAATGAGAAAGAAAGTAATTGAGATATATCAGTCTGGAAAAGGTTATAAAGCCATTTCTAAAGCTTTGGGACTCCAGCAAACCACAGTGAGAGCCATTATCCACAAATGGCAAAAACATGGAACAGTGGTGAACCTTCCCAGGAGTGGCCGGCCGACCAAAATTACCCCAAGAGCGCAGCGACGACTCATCCAAGAGGTCACAAAAGACCCCACAACAACATCCAAAGAACTGCAGGCCTCACTTGCCTCAGTTAAGGTCAGGTGTTCATGACTCCACCATAAGAAAGAGACTAGGGCAAAAATGGCCTGCATGGCAGAGTTCCAAGATGAAAGCCACTGCTGAGCAAAAAGAACATTAAGGCTCGTCTCAATTTTGCCAGAAAACATCTTGATGATCCCCAAGACTTTTGGGAAAATACTCTGTGGACTGACGAGACAAAAGTTGAACTTTTTGGAAGGTGTGTGTCCCATTACATCTGGTGTAAAAGTAACACTGCATTTCAGAAAAAACAACATCATACCAACAGTAAAATATGGTGGTGGTAGTGTGATGATCTGTGGGCTGTTTTGCTGCTTCAGGACCTGGAAGACTTGCTGTGATAAATGGAACCATGAATTCTGCTGTCTACCAAAAAATCCTGAAGGAGAATGTCCGGCCATCTGTTCGTGACCTCAAGCTGAAACGAACTTGGGTTCTGCAGCAGGACAATGATCCAAAACACACCAGCAAGTCCACCTCTGAATGGCTTGAAGAAAAACAAAATGAAAGACTCTGGAGTGGCCTAGTCAAAGTCCTGACCTGAATCCTATTGAGATGCTGTGGCATGACCTTAAAAAGGCGGTTCATGCTCGAAAACCCTCCAATGTGGCTGAATTAGAACAATTCTGCAAAGATGAGTGGGCCAGAAATTCCTCCACAGCGCTGTAAGAGACTCATTGCAAGTTATCATCGCAAACAAACGCTTGATTGCAGTTGTTGCTGCTAAGGGTGGCCCAACCAGTTATTAGGTTTAGGGGGCAATCACTTTTTCACACAGGGCCATGTAGGTTTGGATTTTTTTTTTCCTCCCTTAATAATAAGTAAGCCTTCCATTTAAAAACTGCATTTTGTGTTTACTTGTGTTGTCTTTGACTAATGTTTAAATTTGTTTGATCTGAAACATTTAAGTGTGACAAACATGCAAAAAAATAAGAAATCAGGAAGGGTTGGCAAACACTTTTTCACACCACTGTATTTCCAAAAGTTTATAAAAACACTTTTTAGAAAATGGATGTTTGTGTAAATGATTTGCTTAACACTGCTCTACTTGGAAATTGACTGTTTATGTAGTCAGACATTCAATTATTGTTGAACATTGTTTTATAATGTGTATAATATTGCAGGAATTGAGGTGTTGATTTAAATTCTATTGTCAAGAAAATAAATGTGTAGAGAATATAATGTAATTTAATAAAAATATACCACCAACTGTTATAACATTGAGCTTTGGTCACTCCCTTAGTTTTATGTAAGATTAGCCTTCCTTATACCACTTGTTGAACATATTACTTAAATACTAAGCTTTTTTTTTTTTCAAGAGTTTTGGCTAAACAAGACATTTCTTTATCTCTCTGCAATGGAAGTACATGAATACTATACTTTAGCTGCAAATACATTAGTAATATCTATAGATTGTGCTGTGTACTTAACAATCAAAGGGTAAACCAATTGAAAAACCCTGTCATAAAGCTGATGTTCAGGCTCAGTCTGACAGACTTTCAGAAAAACGACATCTCCCCATATAGAAGATGTCATATCTATTCTTTATTATAATGTGTTATGTTGCCTTATTTTAAGATGTAATTGTTTCTTAAATAACTATGGTTTACATGAGCAGGAAAATATATAAGCCACCATCATATGATCATATTATGGGGTAGCACAAAAACTACATACGTGCAGTGTAATACTGTTATTTGGCTTCACTCGCTTTTTTTATTTCCACCCTGCCTGAAGGGGGAAATGGATTTCATGATCGTCTTGGCTGTATTCACGGTTTCATTTCTCGACTGAAATAATGTAAAGCTAAATAAAAATGGAGTCAGATGGGTTCAGTTAGAGGGTAAATGGTAGTAGGGCATGAAGGAAAACGCGCAGGATGATCCGAATGTGTAATGCATAAAGATGTGGCTTACTGTGAGGACATCTGGCATGGTTTCTGCTGCCTTTGTTTACCTGTCTTACACAAATGTATTATCCTGCTCCTATATCACATCAATAACAATAACAATAATAAAGGAAGTTCTTAAAGGAAAGTTACAAATTTATGTGCCCACCACATTGTTTAGACATGACACTGAGCTTTTCATTATTTGTTGGATCCTGTAATGGTTCACTTCATAATGAAATCTCTAAAGGTTTTACATGTTTTTGCCAGCTGAAATACAAACACACACCTCCTGCTGTGCTACACTCTCCTAGCAGTAGTTAGTTAGCTAGTCGTCCCAAATCACATTTGATTAGCTGCAGGAAACAGCCCTCTAAAATCACTTTCATTCAGGCAGTATACTCAATGCAATTAAAACGTAGTGTACACCCATATACACCGCCGTGTGTCATGAGGTTTGCCTGTGCAATATTCCACCTTTATCATTTTTCAGTATGACAGTAGAAAGAGGATGGTTGTACCTCCTTTTACTGTAAGCATTCATTTTCCTAGAGATCGTACCAGAATAGCAGAGTGAAAGTGAAGCTTTTAGGGAACCAATCTAAATGTGAAAGTATTTTATTCTATAGCCATTACACTGCACATTGCAATCAACATTAACCTCATAATGATACGTTAAAGCAAAGAAACATGTCTATTGCCACTTTAAACGAGTGTACTGAAGTCTGACACTTCAGTGCCTACAGAAGAAGAGAGCTGTGGAACCAGCATTGAGAATGTGGTTCTCCTGCTCTTTGTGTGATACAAATCCTTATTTCGCTCATGGAGTTTAAGAAAGTAGCAAGAAAACCAGCCTCCCTTTTCTTTGCTTTATAGTTTTCTTACGTTTGTAATTTATCCAAAGCAAATAAAGAGCCACAGAGAGGGAGAGGCAGGAAAAAAGTGCAGATGTAAACAGCTGAGGTTGGTTTCCGAGATGGAGTTTGAGGAACTGCTTTCTCAAAAACATTACATTTGTCTACAGTAGTTACCGTATTTCTAGGCTGTGGCTGTACAACTGCAATAACAGTACTCTGTTACTAATCATACTCTGTTTGAAAGGCTAAATGGCCCTGTGTGTATATTTAGTGTTGTCTCAGAAGGGCTGTTGGGAAAACAAACCAGCGTCAGTGTTAGATGTGTATTCGTACTCAAGCTCACTGTGGGTTCATGGTACCAGGAGATACTGTGTGATGGACAGAAGCCCTGCAGAGATCACCTGTCCATCACAGCACCAGAGATTTCTCTGCCAAGTTACTGTTAACTTTTCAAAAGAGCAATAGAAAGCACCCTGAGTGGAAACAGTACAAACTCTGTATGTTTGTTTACAGCCCAGCACAGGACAGCTCTGCAGCGGGTGATTGAAAGATTCAGTGTGATTGAATATCAAATGCAGCAGGCAAGTATGCTGTTTATTGGATAGTGAAGTATTCATAAAGGTGTGCTTGAAGAAAATGTTTTATCCTTGTTGTATTTTGTGAATTTGTATATATCCCCACAGTTTATTTGCTCACAAGTTGCAAAAACTGAATGATCGAGAAATCGAAAGCTCATAACTTACTGAAGGTTACAAGCACAAACATAAATGTTCAGACTCAGCTACGCCTGCAGGCACCTGGCTATACAAACTTTCAAGGCAGTTTCCAGGTGCAGGTGACTTCAGTGTGCAAGCCTGGAAAAATAAGACAACATATATAAAAAATCTAATTTTAAACTCTAAAATCTAACTTTTCAAGCACTTGATGGGTGTTTTAAGATTATGTAAAAAATAATACATTCTTTAACATAACAAATAATATAATTTAAAAGCAATTTAATGCTCTATTGTTGATTTAATACACTGCTGCTCCAGCCTCACATGGTCTGGTGTGAGCTGTAGCTTATTAACTGTATTTTGCCATGTAACCTGCATTACTGAGCCAGTCTGCTGACTTAATGACTCTTCTGCACTTGAGCTACTGTTCCACTGTGTTTTAACATGATGTTTCACAGTTGAAATGTTGCAATGAAATGCGATACTGTTGATACTTTACTTCCATTTACCTTTTCCCTCACTGTGAATTGATGTGATATCTCACGTCTGTGTTTCATACGTCTGAAATAAACCAGGTCTGACAGAGTGAATGATTTTTAGAATAAGCTTTTCTGAGCCACCTTTATGAAAAATCCCTCAGCACACGTTTGTTGTTTGACCTTTGTGGTCGAAGTATATCCTGTAAATACTTGATGTATACTATGATGTGAAGCAATAGAATGGGGGGCAATTTCAACACACTTCTCTACGCCTGTTTTTCTCATCTTCCCTTCATTGCCTTTTCAACTGTGACCTCTGACCCCAGCCTGACCCAGGTTTAATGTGACTTCCTGCTGGACGACAGCAGCAGCCAGGAGCAGCTGATTCTGCCAAGATTAATACACACAACACACTCACATGCATTTGTATATTCTGCCTCCCTCATAACACACACACACACACAAACACAACACTCATCCAGAGACACATTTCACACACATTTCACAATTTTTAAGGGCTCCTATTTGCACAAACGTACAACTTTAAAGTTCTCTGTCTGTCTGAAGTATTTGTACACTTTGAGTAGACATGCACAAATGCTTACGACATCACAAGAGCCTCCAGAGGAAGAATTCTGTTACAAAAACAAATACAGTGACACACAAAGTCCACTTCACACGCAGTCATTTTCACTCTCAGCCCCCAATTCACCTGACAACTGTATTTATTAATTTCCTAATACTAATAAACACCAATAACTCACATCCAGCCAACCATAACATCACTTCACTTCACCAAGTCCTGAAGTAAAGGGACAGAAATACTGTCACTGTCAAAGGAGCCGGATTCTTCTGAAAGGAAAGTGCTGCAAGTTGAGTACTTCGAGGAAAAGAAGAAGATGAGCAGAGGAATGCTTCAGCAGCTATTTGTAACATGATAGTTCTTTCTGTACAGTCTTGGTGGGATTTGCTGTTTTCTGAAATCAAAAATCAAATCAGAAATCAAAATGATGAGAAAATGCAGTTTTATATCATAGCCTTGACATTATCACCATATAAAGTTAACGTATTGTGAAAACAATTGCTTATTTACTCAACATGTAAATAAGCACATTTACACAATTCAGTCAGGTGACTCCTGTTTGAAGTGTTCAAACAGACAATAATCTTGTCTGTCGATGAGTCTTGTGTCTAGGCTCTAAACCCATCACTACACACACATATTGACATAGAGATACTGGCGAATGATGAGTAAACACTGTTACCCCCCCCCCACCTGAGCCTGCAGGTGGATGCTGGCAGAGAGAGAGGAGCTGGGAGATATTTGTAGTTTAAACTGGGTGGTTGTTTGTGTGATTGTTGTGGAGAGTGAGACATACCACGTGTAGAGCAGTGCAGCTCGAGCTTGAAGGCTTCGCTCCGTTCATGTTTCTGTCCTCCAGGAGAATGTACGACCTTCTTAGCTCTGCTCTTTAGGTGATGTTCACCAACCAACAGTGTCTGTCTGCTGTTTGTTGTTTGGGAGGTGGTGTAAACTGGGTATATCAGAGCTTTTTCACTGAAAAAAAACTGCTAGTTTAATCTAAAATACATCACAAAGTTTTGGTGACCTGCTAGTGGCATGAGGTGAAAGTCGCACAAAATATTAAGATTGATTCTCTAGTAACCATGAATATCTGCACTAAATGTCATGGCAATCCATCAAGTAGTCTGTAGAGTTTTTTTACTGTCGACCCAAGTATCCAGCTCTAATATCTGTAGAACCATAAGTACGCAGAGACATGGAAACATAGACAAACATATAGTATACAAATATGTGATCAGTCTGCTGCATCACACCCTGCACTCCTCAGAAGTCAAGACAGAGTTCCCTCCCTCCCTGTTGACACTGCCAGCTCTGCAAAGGGCAGGCTGAAACTGCAGAGATGATCACACAGTCACTGCGTTGCCCCTCACTACTGCTGTATGTGTTACACACTTGGGTGTATGAAAAGATTTTCCAGACGTGCATGGTTTTAAAAAAAATGTATTTCTTCTCTTTTCCTCCCTGCCATCACAGAGCACACACATCAGTCTAATGCGTGGCAGCACAAACTCAGACTTGCACGGTCAACTGCATGAATCTTCCCTTATTTCAACAAAAGTGCATAAAACACAAATCATCACATTGCATTACATTACTCACACATAGTCTCTAATATTATGTACATTCACACTGTGCATACACACAAGGCTGCCGGCAACTACAAAGATTTCCCTTCAGCTTATTTGCATATTCAGAGATGTACCAATTGGCTTTTAGGTCACTTCTATTCATCTATGGACACTCACAATCATATATACATTTGTTTTATATCTGCATTAGTACATTTCAACAACATATCAACCACAATGCTCACCTGTAATCAATGAACACACACAGCAGCCTAATGCATCAGCTGAATGATTTCCTGAACTGCAAACGACCCCTGTAGCTGCCCAACATGCCTGTGTGCTTTGTCGTCCATGCAGTCATGCATACAGTCCAAGTGCTATTGAATAAACATATTATGCTAGAAAATGAATGAGCAAAACAATACATGGACACAATAAGGCATAATAACCAAAGAGAGAAGGGGGGGGGGGGCTCCCTTTATATAGTCAGTATTATTATAAATAATGCATGTATGTGCCTGCACAGGGACCACACACCACTGAAAATATGAAAAACTCCTTTTTAGTACAAAGACAAAAATATTCTTTATCACATTTGTCACTATGCAGATATTTCCTTTGAACATTTATCATCATGATGAGATGCTTTTACCATAATGTTAAAGTTCTATTGCAACTGAAGATTTGATCATAATTTACACCTTTTATAACACGTAAAATCGCACCACAAAGTCATAGTACATTTATATTTTTGACCAAAATGTCATATTTTTATAACAATTAACAAAGAAAAATAACAAAGTTGCAAGTATAAAGGTATATTTCAATAATAGATTCTTACCAATACAAAATTGACCATAATAAGATAGTGCCATGCCAGTGCATGCAAATAGCCCCATGTAAACATTACTGCTTTCTTCCCTTGATGGTTAGTCTTTTATAGCACAAAGCCAACCTGGACAGATTCATGCTGACGTTAGAAACCACAGACTGACCTTTTTAAAGCCTGTCATGAAATAGTATAATTTCTTAAAATGACAAATATTTTTCAAAAATATTGAACAATGAATAATAACACTTAACACTTAATAACAAACCAATGTAGGGTATTAAAAACAAGTGGAACTTTAGTTAACAGAGAACAAGAGACAGCCCAGTCAAATTGTGAAGAAATTACTGTTTAAAGTAAGACTGCAGAGAAATAACAATCTTCCTCTCACAATTTTAAAGTTACATTCATGAGTCCCCTTGCACAATTAAACAGACTACGAAGGTTTGCAGCTACAACCTAACTTGGTGGGGTAAGATCACCAGCTTATGGTGGCCAACGTAAGACACACAGTAAGGTCAGCAAACTTTCGGTGGCTATTGCCGACATTACTGATTTAGTTTTTTTATTGTTTGTGTTGCTTTTATACTATATTTTAGCATTTACCATTATGCCTTTTGTAATTTATAAGGATTATTATTGCAAAAGTTACACAGTCTTGCTTTAAAGCTAAATATTTCTAATGCAGCTGTATTTTTAAATGCATGGACATTATCTGATGCTGAACAAAACACTGTAGAAGGTTGGCCGTTGGTAGATTTCTGTCGTATGGTAAATTGTAAAGGCATGGACAATTTTAATTCTGTAAGTGTGCAGCTGTACCATAAGAAACACACTTAGGATGTGCTCTTACTGTAGCTGTAATGTGGAGCAGCACAACTTAAAGTAACGTTATTATTTAGTCTGTTTTAATACTGAATGCTCTGTGGTGCTACTTAATCTCGATGGGTAAAATATTTTAAAGGTGTTGAAGTATTTTTTTGTGGTATAAAGAATTGTGATGAGCTCATCCAGAGAATAAACAGACTTGTTTATCCATATTAAAGGGTTTCTATCTACAGTCACAGTTATCCTCTGTTAGTGCCAGATTTAATTGTCACATTATAAATTGCCTCTAGGAAGAGAGAACAATTAGCATTATGGAGCATATGGGAGTCAAAATGAGTTCACTGACATCTTCTTAAATGGACACCGGTACCACTTCCTAATAAATCACCCTTTATAAGGAAAAATGTAGATGTAAGTGAAAGTTGTTATCAATCAGCGCTTAATCAGTCATTAAGATCTCTAAAGTAATTTAATCAATTACTTTAGAGATCTTTAATAAGCCATTAAAAAGACAGAAAATGAAAATGAATGTACAGCCATTTATATCTTCATTATTACTGAAAAAAAAGATAAACACCATCAACAGAGATTTTTCACAACCTGGCCCACCCAGATTACAGAGCTTCAAACACACATATAGAGTCAAATCTGTCTACCAGTCGATGATAATTCAGGTTTGAATGGCAGCAGCGACATTTTATAAAACTGTCAGGACCTACTTTGACCATGAAACACAGAGTTGTGTAACTGTGTAAGTCTGTCTGGTGGCAATGTCATGAAAAATTTTAATGTACAAGTAAAAGATGTGATTTTCAAAGCTGCACCTCGACCCATGACTGGTAAACCTACAGGCCTACTGGTCACCTTATAAACTGTACAGAGATGTTTTTAGCCGTCAGCTCAGTGAGACACAAACACTGAATTTCCTTTGTGCGTTCCTTCACCTGACAGACATCACTAAATTGGACTACAGTGAAATATTTTCAGTGCTGACATGCAGTCATAACAGATAAGATATTTACATGTGTTTGTCCCTGCTGTGTTGCCTGTTTTAATTTACTGTACACATAGACGCACATTTTACACTGCTGTTTCTGCTACCCTATAAGACTGATGTGCTTATGCAGATGTGTGGCTGCATGTGTTTACTGTGCCACTGTGCCACTGCGCCAGCACAGCGAAACACAATCTGTTCCACGGCATGAGTCGACAGGTGGACCGATTCAAACAGAAGCCTACCTCTCCCATCAGACGCACGAGAGACAGACAATTGAAAAACACAGCTGAAGCTCCTCCTGAGCAGACCCACTGTTATACTGCTGTGTTCATTTTTCTTTTCTACTGCATGTGTTTTGTTGCCTTTGTATCTGTACATGTGGTTTAATATTGACTCTGCATGTGATCAGATATTAGGGAGTGCCAGGTTATGTTGCCATGCCCTCCATCAGGTGTTCACTTTGTTCATGCACTAGAAAGTGGTACCATAATGTACCAGGAATACTGGCAAGTCCCCCGTCAAGCGTTTGCTTACAATATGCACCATTACAGATCAATAACTATGATAACCTGATACATAAAGATGTTTTGACAGTCTGAATCTACAACTCCAATTTCTCCCATGTCTACAAACCAGAGAAATGTAAACAGGAGTGCAGTGGCATTGGATGATGATGATGATGATGTAAACAGAGCTGGGCAGGCAGCATGCTCTCAGACTGGTTAGATGACAGCCAGGTTAGGTGTGGTTGTCTCTTGTGCGTTCTCCACTCATTCTTAGCTTAGCTCAGTTTGGTCTCAGTATCAGTCTTGTCCTCTTAATCCCACTGTTGTGCACTGATTGCTCTCTGGATCATTTTAGCTGGTGTTCTCTTCAGTCTCTTCAGTCCTCTCTGTCTTTTGGCTCTGCTCTTCCATGGCTATCACACAGCTGGGCTTCTCATCGCTGTCCTCAGATTGGTCTGAGTGTCTGTTATTTTGTATAATTAAGGGTATGATGGGTTTTTCATCAGTCTGTGTGATTAAAGTTGTGTTTTTCCTAGAGGTGTCTGTTTTTGAGTTGTTGTGTGTGCTGGTGTGTGTGAGCAGCGTCACGGTCGGATGCCCGTTGTTCTCATCGGTGGCGACTTCATGGGAATCAGTTGCTGGGTTGCCAGGGCTGGCATTGCCACGGCGACAACAGCAACATAGTATCCTAGCAACAGGCCGGAATATGGCCGTGTACAGGCCGCGGCGGGCACTTTCGCTTACGAAACAGTAAAGAGCGGGATCGGCCACACAGTTCAGGCTGGTCAGCAGCAACGACAGGTGGTAGTAGTTAAATATTCCTGGAAAATAAAAATACAGATCACATGGTTAGCGCAAAAAGTTTTCAGCCTTTGTCACTGGTTAACTTTGTAGAAAACAAACAATACCTGTGATAAAGTTGCATTCTCGCTCCAGCAGAGTGCGAACTAGCAGGAAGACGTGATAGGGAGAGAAGCAGACGAGGAAGATGAGGATGGTGCTGCTGACTAACTGCCTGATCCTCGTCTTCTGATCTGGCTGGGTCCCAGCGCTCCGACCCACAGCACGAAGGACGCACAGGTAGCTGATCTGGATGGAAAAAACATGCATCTGGATCAATGTCACAATAACTTTTCCACTGAATTATCACATTTTTAAACTACACCAACTAGCCAATTTAAGGCTCCAATAGTACAGACAAAGTGAAAATAAGGTAATTAATTGATCACACATTGGTCAGAAAAAATGGGCATAAAAAATGTGTTCAAAATATAAATAACTCAACTCAAATGTAATTGAAATGTGATACCGCTGTATTAAACTCTTATCAATACAATGTGATTAATAAATGATTTGTAAAACATCCCACCGATAGAATGGCCAGTGGGAACATGAAGCCAATAGTGAAGCGGTAGTAGTTGATTGGATACTCCCACGGCTTCATGGGGTAGTGCTCGAAGCACACCGATTGGTTCTTGCGGTCTTTGCTCAGTTCTTTATGGTGAAAGAAAACCACACCCACAGCGATCTCTTTCAGCCAGATGATGGTGCTGACAATCCACGCTGCATTCACAGAGCGAAGAGAGGTAAACCTGGTGACAAGGAAAAAAGAGAACACATAATTAGCATTAAATAAATGCTAATTATGTGTTTAAGGTAACAGTGGTGTCTGCATTTGTGTCGTACCAAATCCAACATTACCTTAAAGGATGGACCACAGCTAGGTAGCGATCCAGACTGATACAGCACAGGAATCCAATGCTGATGTAGATGTTCTCATAGAGGAGAAAGCCACACAGCTGACACAGCCATTCCCTGTGACGCCAGTCATCATCCTAAAACAACACACCCAAATGAAACTAGACTCTAAGTAAATGTACAGCACAACAGGTTGATGGCACAGATAAAAGCAATGAAACAGGGCTACTATGTAAATAAACTGTAAAAAGACAATATGGAATGTAATAACATGCAAATAATGTAATCTATGAAATGTTTAGCAAACAACTAATTTCTGTAAATATATGATAGCTTTTAACTACACTTTGTGTTTGTTATTACAAAATGATTTCAGTGGCAATTTTTATTTTTTTATGCACAATGATAAAATCATCTGTAACAATTGCATCATCATTTTTGTGTTTACTATAACAATGCAAATAGTTATTTTAATCACTATTCTAAACACACAGAATCAGCTTTATTGGCCAAGCGTGAACACACACTCAAAAAACTGTACTGAAATGTATAGTTCAAAAAACACTGTTCAGGTAAATAGTAAGGGACCTGCAGCTAAAAACAATAAAGCTGTACACATGTTTATACAGTATATACAGCATGCAGGATTTATATTTTACAGCAACGGATGGTATATATATTTAAAACAGCCTTCATTTTAAATGGGAAATATATCAATGTTACAATGTACAGGGACTGTTTTCTTACACAACAGTACATGACCGATTATACAGCTCACAAAGTTCATCAGAGCGATGGCCGGTGGGAAGATACTGTTCTTGTGTCTGGTTGTTTTTGGCATTTCTCTGTGGCGCCTACCAGAATGGAAATGTTGGAACAGGTTTTGTCCATGGTGTGATGGGTCAGCAGGGATGTCTGCTGCCACTTTCTTGACTCTGTAATTGTTTAAGTCCTGAATGGAGAGCAGGAGTTCACTGTCACCTCCATAGTTCTGAACATGTTTTTTGCTGCACAAGAGGGCCAGCAGTTCACTTTCACATTTGTAATCTGTCAAATGACATCACTGTTCTGGGTGAGGCAAGTTATCTGTCTCATCTGAAAACATCAGGAGCTCAGCAGATGGATCTCCAGGGGTGCAGTTGTTCGTGTAGAGGTAAAAGAGCAGTGGAGAGAGCACAGATCCCTGAGGGGCACCGGTGCTGATTGTCCAGGTGTTGGATGTGATGCTCCCCAGCCTCACCTGCTGCCTCCTGTCAGAGAGTTTGTGATCCATGGACAGGTGGAGGCTGGTACAGGAGCTGGATGACTTCAGAGGGGAGAACTTCTGGGATGATTGTGTTGAATGCTGACTGGATCTTTGCACATCTCCCTGGGGAGTTGGGGTGTTGCACGATGTAGCGCAGCATGCTGACTGCACCATCCTCTCTCCCGTTCGCTCAGTAGGCGTATTGCAGAGGGGCCAGCAGGGGGCCGGTGATGTGTTTGCTCTTTTGAGAAGCAGCAGTTCATTCATTTTGCTGGCCAGAGAGCAGATGTTGGCCAAGTGTATTGACAGGGAGTTTAGTTCCAAACCTGCTGTTGCAGCACTCTGGCGCCTTTCCGCCGTGACATCTTCTGCAAATCCCACTGAGAGCTGCTGCTCCTCAAACTAAAAACTGCAAAACTGTCCAGTTGTGTGCAGAATGGTGAACAAGTATCACAAGTAAATTGTCTAACTTTCAAAAGTCCCTCCCTGGTACATGTAATGATATTTCTTTTTTTTCTTGTTGCATTAAGCAATTCACATACATGACAGAATAAATGAGTGGTTTTAGGTTACCTGGAAGATGTACTGTAGCCACAGTGGTAATGATGCCAGGTACAGCAGATCAGACACTGTCAGGTTCATTAAGTAAACCCCCAACTCATTCTTCTGCTTCAGCTGCAAAGCAGCGTGGTACAAAGAGTACAGGTTGGAGGGAACGCCCACCTACAATCAAGAAAATCATTAATTGTGATTATTTAGATTTTCTAACACAGAGCAGTTTTTCCCACATTGCCCTCCTCATCGTTACTTGATTACTTAAATACATGTTCAGAACACTTGTCCCTCTATTCAGACTGCTCAGCTATTACCACACAGAAACATCCATAATCCATAATCAATCTGCACAAATTATTACAATCAGTGACAAATTTTATGCCTACATTTTTAACATTCATAATTTCTACAACATCTGCGCACAGCAACATTGGTTATTGTTAAGGAAATAAAGCACAGTTAAAGTACATTAGGAAAAGATCATGCTTATGGTAAATAAACTAGAAAAGATAGGGTTAGGCAACATAAATTCTAAATTACAGGTCTGTGTCAGAACCCATCAGTGACCAGGGTGGAAGCCCACAGCTGAGACACAGCAGTTATAAGGAGCCGGCTGCGTATTTAAAGCTAACACTTGCCTGCTGAAGAAGGGATAATGCTCTCAATAAGTTTTGGCTCAGATTTGCTGTCACAACCTCATCTACCCATCAAACTAAGTACTTTCTCCCCACAGCACTCTCTCTACATTAATCTGTGGTTCAGTCACATGGTGTTCCTAACCAAAATATTAATAGAAAAGTTAAAGCTTCATTCAGCAGCAGGTTTCATTTTCAGGGGTGTTTTTATGAGGTCACAGATATCTGCAGTATGCCCATAATGATAAAATGTTAGCCACCATTGAAATATAATATTTCCACAGACTTGGCCACTGCCACTGTGTTGCCCCGTGTCACACCTCACAAACTAAAAACATCACACCACAGGGTAATTCCAAAAAACTTTCTTGTGTGCTGAACATGACCCCAATGATGCAACATAACTGAGCATCAATGTGGCAATGTTGTGTTTCTCAGGAGGAAGCTGGCTTTCAAGAGCTTGAGTGTCACACTGACCCCAATTTAACATCCCTTTCCCATTAGCTAAGCAGTTCCATAAAGTATTCAGACAAGTCAGCAGATTTTCTTTTCAGGTATTCGAGATGTGCACACACTTACCAGAAGCACGAGGATATAGACACAGGAGAAGAGGTACTGGTGGATTTCATGGCTGATGGTGCAGTTAATCACTCCCTCCTCAGACATGTTGAACACCATCACGCCCCACTCACGCTACTTCACCTTTAAAATGCACTGACTCACATGCATTGTTTAAGATGTTTTCACACGTAACTATAACATAACAATACACGCACACAAATCCCCATGTTTGTTTGGAGCACTCAGCAAACTTGTCTCATCTGGTGGAGACTGCTGGAGTCTTCTCTGATCAGGTAGTCCAGTTTCTGGCCACTGTGAAATAAGAATTCAGTGTATTAGAGACTGTAAACATTTTACTGTATATTAGATTTGCTCCTGTCACTGTGATTCTTTGATAACATGTACAGGATGCAGTAAGATTTTTCTTCAGAGCCAGTACTGACCAACAAAAAGAAGCCGAATCAAAGCCTCCAACCTGTCCATTTGGTATAAAAGAAGCCAACTTTTTACATTTTCATTAAGGATATATAAATAAAATTAACTTGACTTAATCAGTTATAGGACACACCTCCAGTCTTCTAGATCTAAGTAACTTTTATGTAGCAGAAATGATCACAAGCCACCCAAAACTATTTAACCCACCTAATTAAAAAAAAGCAGCCCAATTTGGTTGAACCAAATAATTTGGCGCCACTGTGCAGGGCTTATCACGACTAAAGAGGACAATCTATTATATCAGAATGTGGTCAGACAAAATGTCTACAGTCATACAGTCATGCTGGTAGCCCTGTGAATGATGTCAGCAGCATGCCAACATGTTTACAATGACAATGCTACACAATGATTTTTAGCCAGTATGGTGTTTATCATGTTCACCATCTTAGTTTAGGTTATTAGCATGTGAGCATTTGCTAAAAGTGCAGACAAGACAAAGTGCAGCTGAGGCTAATGGGTAAATGGGGGAAATGATGGCGGGAATTTTGACCTGATTATGGAATTAGATGAAAAGTCAGAGGATCACCAGAGTTAGTAGTAATCATTCAAAACAAAATCATGTAACCATATTCACCTAGCTGAGCTTCATTTAAAGTGACCTGTGTGGCTGAGATGGACAGAATCTCAAGTCAACAAACGTATCGACCTCCTGTTCAAACCACTTCTGCATTCTGTCGGTGTAAGAGATTTCAATGTCGTCACTGTTACTGTTACCTGGTAGTGATCACGTCAGTGATTAGACTGGCCATACAGATCACACATCCTTTCTCACACTGCTGTGACACTGTTAAAGTATAGGTAATATCCTGATATCAACAGCCCTTAGACACACAATGAGAAGTGTTTTTTTATTTTCAAGATCACATTATAAAACAATAAATTATAGAAATTTCATTGAGAACAAAGAGGAACTCCTCCTTCAAAAGCCTCAAATGATAAAAAAAAAAATGATAGGAAAATACAAAGACCCTCACAGTGTAAATTTCCCTCCCACTATTACTGCCAACATGATAGCAATTTGCTTAGCAGCGGGTGGCAAAAACAGGAAACCAAAGTCAGAATTTACTCTGACAGTCGTTACAAGAGTTGACATTCAAGCACTCCCCCTTAACTGCCATTACAAAGTTGTAATGGCCAAGAAAGAACACTATCTGATGAACAGTTACTGCTGAGGTGTGAGCATAATGTAAAGAAACATTTCTAGAAAAATGTACCAGCCTTGTGGGAGGAAGCTGATCTATGAAGCATATTTAGAATACTACACTGGGTATCCTGTAATGTTCAAGATGGAGAGAATTCATTCACTATGCAATGTCAGTGTCAATAACTAGCTGTTTTATGGGCCTATCAATGTATTACACAGAGCTCACTGTGGGTCCCTGAACAGTGTGAGTAAAATGAGTCAGGTATATATTACAGATTCTGAAAAATCCTTAAGGTCCTTAAGTAAGATTTGAATTCAGGGCCTGCAGTGCTGCCATAAAATATCAAGGGCAGTGGATGTTGTATGAAACTAGAAAACAATCTAAAATGTTTATGTTGAAAAAGCAAGTTGGTAGGCACAAGAACATTCAAAAAAGGTGACATGTATTAACATAAATATTATATAAAATCTGCTAATGAAGACCACGTGAAAAAGATCAAAAGTGGACTTTGAGCTGTGGTTGTTGTTATACTAACAAATTGGTTAGTATAAAGACTGGATATTGGATATTCAGTAAATCATTATTATTACAATGCAACACAGAAAAAGTGTGTTCGTGCATGCAGGCACATGTGCTGTATTTTAGGTCATCCACAGTCATTTTGAATATCAACACACAAATTCAGTGCAACCTCAGGCTACATACAGTTTTTACATTTATTTCAGTGTCTGGTCTTCCAGTCCTCTTGCTTTCTGTATTATAAACATCAAAATAGTCGAACAGAAAAACACTTTGCAGTTTGTGGAATTTGTTCTTCTTCCTCTATATTTCTGACTTCAACATTTAAATATGAGGCAAAAGCAGTGGCTGTTAAGCATTTTAATCTAGCCTTTTCTCCCTCCTGCTGTGTTGTGAGTTCACGCACAGGGATGGAAGTGACACTGAACAAATGTACATCAAAGTATAACTGTTTATGAGAAGGCTGTTAGAATAAACCAGTCAGTGAAAATGAGCTGGATCTTATGAATCATTACTGCCTTACTGTGAAGTCCAGTTCCAAAGGAATACAGAGTCAATGGACAGTGAAGCCTTTGAGTATAACCTCCACCATATTTCTTTGCTTTGGCATCCCAGCATCTTGAGAATGGCTCCATAATAACAGGCTATAAAACCATTTACTGCCACTTCAACACAACACACTTAAACCACAAGCATAATCTCTCTTTTACTCACTCTATCTGTCCTTCTGTGTGACTCTCTGTTCTTCCTAAATAAACCAGCCAGATTACACAGCTGGGTATTCTGTACATTCCTTAAGAGTCAAACTAAGCCACTCTTTTAACTCTTTTTCCAACCAGGTGATTAGAATAGATTAGCATAGAATTTATGCATATATTTTATCCAAAAAAGATAAGGCTATGAAATTTCCACCTTTGTAGGACAGATATTTGCTCTGCACACCGTCATGTGCTGACCCTGCCACAGCGGAGTGAACTGAGGTGAGGAGTCCTGCAGCTGTGAGCCAGTAACTGCAGTTCAGTGATGTATCATCTGTATCATCTCATATCACTCAGCTCACACTGTGTCCTGTGTGCTCAGTGTCCCAGTATGTCACCACATGCAAATTCACTACATGCACTTGCATGTTCAGAAAGGTCAGTGACCAAAACTAAAATCAAAGAACTGTTGTGAACAGTTTAGTATTACTCTTTAGTATGAGAGAGGCAAAACTCACAGATTAAAATAATACCACACGACAAGGACATTAGCGTCACATTGGCAGTCGTGTGCTGCAGTGATATGCACGCAGCTGAAGGCAGTCACAATTTTGTAGGTAAAAGCCAACAAAACTACAGTTATGTTTATTTGATATGCACAAGACATTAACTGATCAGTAAGGTATAATATGTTAAAGACATGTAGAAGATATTAACCTTAATGTTTTTAGTCTCAGACATGAAACCTAACAGTTAACCCAGATGTGATCATCTAAGCTGATGTTCCTCCAAGAGCATTTTTGTTGATTGATGTTTGTATTGTGGCTTACTTGCTAACGGACATTAACTCAGTTCATTTTAAATTGGTTAGAAACTCTTGACTTTTGTAGGAAAAGAAGAAACCTGAAACTGGCTTTTAAATATGCTTTTGATAACTTCATACATGATTGCCCATTAGTGAAGCGTGATGATGCAAGA
Source organism: Scortum barcoo (assembly GCA_023238725.1). Classification (NCBI taxonomy): domain Eukaryota; kingdom Metazoa; phylum Chordata; class Actinopteri; order Centrarchiformes; family Terapontidae; genus Scortum; species Scortum barcoo. The sequence goes on along the minus strand of CM041539.1, from coordinate 22,343,521 downwards.
GAGACTGAAGCTACAGTTCACAGGTCCCAGGCAAATTTATCATCCCAACAGACAACTGTGAACTTAATTAATCATCCAGACACCATCCAGGATCAATAAAATGAGCAAATGATCCTGTGATCCTCTTAAAACTTATATTCCATCCTGTGCCCTCCACTCTCAAATACAGGCCTCTCATCTGTCTCAATGAATCCATTAAGCCCAGTACTTCTAGAACGTTTGTCCTGCCAGTGCTGTTAACTTTCTGTTAACACTTGTATCTCTGAGCCTCTCAGTCAGTTCTGTCAGTACTATAGGGAACATATTGGCACAGCTGTCCCTCAAACTCTCTCACATCACTGGAATATTATTATTATTGTCACCAACTATCTAAAAATGTCATCATCTCCATCATCACCCTCCTGGCCAGTATCAGTATCACCGCCACTTTCATCCATGGTCGTTATCTTCAGCCCCAATATAAGTGATCTATTAGAATACTGATGGAACATAAACATATTCTGATCTCACAGAGAAATACAAATAAATATGTTTCTTTGCAGAATCACTTTTTGTTACTTGTTTACTCCTTGCATGTAAACTTGGCAGCAAACCACAAGCTCAGTGTTTGTTTAGACCAGACAGCATCAATTATGCCTAAATTCCCAGAAGGAAGGAATTTACAACAACACAGGCTGATGTGAAATCACAAGTCATCACAGTGACCCCAACGTAATGACGCGCACCATGTGCCACCAGATTCTGTTATGTGATTCATATTAAACTACTATAATGCATGACAAGTATGTTCACAACGAACGTGAGCAGCACGCTTATTACTCTGTGTATTCATCACTAGTTAAAGGAAACGGTCGAGGCCCAGACACTTATACTCTTGTCATTAAAATGGTGCTAAAATATTGAACTCCCTGCCTGTGGTGTGGGTTGTTTTCACACCTTCTTTGGACTGTGCTGGCCGACACCACAATTACAACAAACAAGTCCACTTTTCTGAGCTACATATAAAAAAATCTCTCTCTTTAAGCGTAAGCGAAAATGTTTCCCCTTCCCTTTCTGCTGCTGAGATCTGAATGTGTCTTTCTGCTGTCTGACAACAAGGGCAGTACAGTATTATATTTATTCACCTGCTGGCCACTTTTGATTGACAACTCACTCAGGGTGGAAATACAGACAGAAACAGAGGCAAACACATCTGGTCAGTGCACAAAAAAACCTTTCATTTTCAAAATCATCACCTCATGATTCCTCATGATCAAAAACCTAATCATTTCCAAGTGATAAAATGTACCAATATGAATATAATTCCACTACTGTATGGTTTCCTCCTTCCTCTCCCCCAGGGAAATTCAAACTGTGTTTTTCCCAGCAGGTTGTAAATCAGCATCTATCTCTGGTCCTCTCTTTTATTTACTCTCTGCTTCGGTGTGTGCGCTCAGATGTGATTCATCAGCTCCAGTCCTCGTCCAAAAAGCAGGCTGACATGCATTTTCCTGCGTGCAGAAACACGTGATCAACTCAAATGTAACATGTCTTGGCTGATGAGTACAGCAAGCGAATGTCTCACAGTATTCATGCTATCTATTATTACAAAATGCATTTCACTTCATCATCATCAACAGTTCCTTTTTTACCCATTTGCAGAGTCAAACCACCCTCATCACTTCCTCAAAACAATCTGCTTTCCCACCATGACCTTCTCAAACATCATCTCAACCCATGTCTGCTGAGTAACTCAGACGTGAATCACATAGGATTAATCATCAGAATTCCCTCCAATTTATGTCATGAACAGTCAAAGTAATGTTGATTCCTTCTTTCTTACGACTTCTTACGAGGCGTATCAACTGAAATGTTGTGTTTCATTCTTTATAACGTAGCTCACAGAGATCAGACCACAGGACATTTTTTATCATGTGAAGTCACACACACCCTTCACTTCGCTGTTTGATGAGTGTGTTCACTCAGCGGTGCTCGACTATCGCAGTCAGACGGCTGCCTCTAAGGCTGCTGAAGCCTTCATTCTGAATTACATCAACGTATCATCCAGTTTGCCTCTTTGATACAGACAAGTCAGTGTTTGTTGTTTGTGACATTTGGTAAGAGCAGATTTTGTGACACAAGCTACTAAGGCATCAAACCAGAGTGGCATTCAGCATTAAAAAGGTTGTTGGTGTTTTCCTGTTCTGGGGTTTACCCTGTTGGCTTCTGCTGATACATGTTTTTGAAAGCTAATGCAGACTTCTTTTTTTTATTTTCATTTTAAAACTTTTACATTCTAGTAAAAACTTTCAAAGATATCAAATATATCAAGTTTAACATTTAAGACATTTTAAGCAAATGCCAGTATGCCAAAGTGCGATGTATTTACATGCCCCAAAAATGTTTCATAGCTGCAGCAGTTAACACTTGAAATAGCATTTAGACCACATAAGACACATTTAAATGCCATCATGAACATGTGTGGTCACAGAAGCTCTCTGAATGCATTTACATAGATTTTATACACACTCACAACAATGCTAACATGCTGATGCTGGTGCATGCTGAAGTACCACTGAGGACCACTCAGAACTGAAGACCGTTAGTTTTCACGACAATTGTAAATCATGGAGGACAGTGTGAGGATGAATCACAACAACCTCTGAAGATGACAAGATGACTGCAGTCAGCTGTAATTAGAGATGTCCCTGCCAGTACTAAAAGCTTTTTGGCTCCACCTTTTCTGCTAAGCACTAATTGCTGTGTGGGTTTTTTTGCACTGCATTTCCCAGAAATCATGAGCCCACAAAACAAAACTCTTTTTTTTTCTCTGACCATCCTGTGTGTGTGTGCTTATCTATGCTCCTCCTAACCTCCTAAGTTATTCTTCAATTTACTTTGAATAAACATAAATATAAAATGTGTCAACTCTCATATGAGGATTATGTTGTTACTGCATATTTACTCCCAGTGAGTTGTATTTGGATAAGAGAGATGTGTGTTTAAAATCACAGGGACCTTACTGCTCTTCAATTAACCAAACAAATGAAGTGACTATGTTGTGTGAATTTTGTATGTATCCTAATACATTAAGGTAAGTAAATTTAAAAGATTTCTGCAGAAATATGCTCCATGACAGCGCAATATGAAAATAAATAATGAAGCTATTGAAACTAGTTAATACATGGTCCCACACGACAGTTATATACACTGAGATAGGGTTTCATTATTAATAATAATATAGTAATAATATAGGTCCTGTTAAAAGGCCTTTGTCATTTCAATTGGAGCTGAAAATACAATCTAGTGGTGAACAGTCACAAACAAATCTGCAGTTAATCAAATGGCCACAAACCAGGCACATACCCATACCTAACCCGGGACGCTCGGGGCCGCTGAGGGTCTGGAGCCCTGGGGCAGCTCGCCTGCTTGATCATTCAGCCAAGCCCAAATGATAAGCTATGGTCATAACAATAAGGCCATACAATACGTCGAGTATGGCTCTATTATGTGTTGGTCATAGAGAGTAGAAGACTACATACATTATTCATACGCATTATCTGCTTCCCAATATCCCCACATACAGTGCTCTGTAAAATGATCATGTCTATACTGTGAAAAGCCGCTGTGTAAATGTAATAGAGTGTACACATGCCTTAGTATCCTCGCATTCAATCTTACCGGCTCCTAACGAGGATGAAAGCCAGCCTGGCTTATTTTAAATAAGATATGAGCTTTCCACAAGCCAGCTTCAGTTCATAATTGTCCAGTATCCTGAGTGACAGATATGCAAAAGAATACATCAGTTATAATAGGGCTACATGTTGGTCTACTGCTGGTTTCCTACTGAACCCCGACACCTGCTACTACTAAACACACATAGAATATTAACTGAGGTATTCTCAGAGATTTGTAGCAAGAGAGCTAACTGCTTCCTGCTTCTCGTCTGGAGATTCCTAGAACGGTTTTTTACCAAAGAGAAAGAAAGAAAAATAATCTCAATATCAACTTGAGAACTGTTCTAAATCGTCTTATTCTAGTCCACCCAGGCCCGTAGCAGGGTTTCCAAAAGATATTCATCTGAGGTGCCATAAAGTCATGACATTGTTGAACAATTACAGAATAGCAATAGTATCTCAGATAACACAGTCAAGCAGTGACTTTCAAATCATGTCATGGTATTTAAGTATTGATGAATTTGAGATGTTTCTTGTCACGAGGAAGTCTCAAATCCTGCTACAGGCCGTCTGGGACTTCCTAAAGGGACTAAGAGGGTTCTAGTGTCTCCAGTAGCACTCCTGAAGAGGCATCAAGGGTCCTTCTAGGGACTCTGGAACCTTGATGATGGAGCTGTGTCTTTAAGGGTCCTTATGGGGAGCCTGAAACCCCAATGAGGCCTACTGAAACCTTCAACAGGGCCTCAAGGGAATCCAGTGGAATCCAGTGAGTGAGTCCTCAAGACTGTTCTCTGTCCTTAGTAGGACATCTGAAGCCCTAGTGGGAGTTTTAGGGGTCTTCAGGGCTAGCCAGGTTTTCTCTCAGAGGGCACTGGGAGGATCCCACGAGTCCTTTTGTAGGACTCAGGGCTTTCTTGTGAGCCTGAAGAAGAGCCACTGTGGCCCAAATGGTCTGAGGGGTCCTAAATGTTTTCTAATTCACTAAAAGGGCCCTTAAAAACACAGTTCCATCATCAAAGACCCTTCTAGAGAACAAGCAACCCCATTGAGAACACTGAGGGCCCTCCAGCTGGACCACTGGGCCCTCTTTTGGGCCTCAAAGACCCATTGGGCATTCCTTTAGGCCACTGGCAGTCCTTGGTCCCCAGATTTAGCAATACTGCCTCAGCTGAATTCTGTAAGTAAAGCCTGACATTACAAACATGGGTTGGCTCTTTCTGCCTCTCTGCTAATGTCTGCAAAGCACTGAGATGGCCTTTTTACGGATGAATGAGGTTAGTGTACGCAAAGTGTCCCTGCATTCTGTCCAACTGGTGCCCAGTGTCTGGGCCTGGACCCAAGGGCAGGCTGTAAGGAGATTAAAAAAGGGTGCTTCAATTATCTGGGAGGAACACAAGTAAAAAGTAATAACACTGTGATCAGCATTTATTTGTGTGGTCAGAAGAGTTCTGACTGGTGATCAAAATAACCTCAATATGAGGGAAAATCAGTTACACTCAACGTTTATGTGTGTTGCTGATTACAACTTATTTGCCTTTATTTCTTGTTTTCTATTATCTGGCCACAGATTTCTTGAGTATAATTAGTCATTTATTCTCCCTCATGCTGTTAGTGTAAATAGTAAGAACTAATACTTTGGCAATGCTGCTGCTCTTCCATTCATGTCACTACAGCTTACTAGCACTGAGTCAGTGAGTGTAAGATACCCTGAAAAGAATGCGTATACACTGTATGTGATGAATGGGTAGTCTATATACAGGCTAAATTAACACAGCTGCTGTGCTGATCCTCTGTTTTTGTTGGCAGGGAGCCAAGGTTTAGTTATGGGAAAATGAAAGTAAATCAATAATTATTATAAGTAGAACTGACTATGGGTCAGTATTACACTGTTCCAACCATCTCAAGTCCTTGAAAATGTATGACTGACTGAATGACAAACTGCAGTAGCTAACACTATTCAAACACATTGTTGCTGTGCAGCCAGTTTGATTCTTTATTTTTAAATTTTAGTAAAAACTTCCAAAGATATCAAATATATCAAGCTTAATGTTGGACAAATGTGTACAGGATGCAAATGAAATGATGTAGCCATAAAAACATCATTTTGGTTTGAATATTTCATTCAGTCCATGTGTACAGCTCGAAAGGTTAAGGTTAGGTTATTAGTTCTGTCTGGAGCTTTCAACTGCATTTCACCAAAGAAATGAGCCCAAGGACCCTAAAAAGCTCTACAGAGTTGAGAGAAACTGCAGAGTGAGATGATAAATTGTCTCAGGCTTAAGTTACATACATCAGAGAGGAAACATGGGAAGTCCGTTTGCAAAGAGTCCACATTTTCACCAAATCATGTTTCAAACAGATCCTCAGGCTCACAGGGTTTGATTTGATTCAGTGATTTGAGCACTGCAAAAGAAATCTGCACTGTTTGCAGGGAGGGCAGGAATCTCAGCAGTGAAGATTTCAAAATGCCCATCAAACACCACAGCTGGACAACAAGTGCGAATACAAGCTTGGTTTTGGATCATGTGACCCTCTAAGACAGGGTCCAGTCCATTATGGTGTAATCAGTGACTTGGTTACTGTTCTTGTTCCCTCCTTCTGAGAATCTGACAAACATAAGCTAGAAAAAGGATGTTTCCACTAAGCCATGCGTTAGTCAGTCGGTCAGCCTGTCTGTGAGTGAGTGAGGCAGACCAGAGCCTCTGAGGCTAACCAGCAGCCTGTGTGACTGTGTGAAGCCCACCCCTCCTGATCACAGCAGCTACTTCCTGCAAGAACCTGTGTTGTTTATATTGAACCAAGGAGTTTTTTCTACGATACTTCTATAGTAGCTGCACAGTTTGATATATTAAAGAGAAATCAGTGGGCCACAGGAGGTGAAAATGAGGTAGTCCACATTTCTTTACACACGGTAGCTCCATAAATATTACATGAAGCTCCTCAGTCCATCAAGCAGCCAACAGTTTGAGTCCTTTAAAGTCACTGACTCTGCAGCTTCTCCTCCTGCAGCCCACGCAGTCAAGACAGGGATGACAAATGTCTCCCCAACAGCAGCACACTCCATTAATCGTTCAGATCGATAATGAATAAGAGGAGACCTACAGGAATCCATCCTCACTCAGTCCACATCAGTCAGTGAACTAATGACGCTTCATCCTCTGCGTAACCATCCACATTCAACAGGAATCACTCACTCCAGCCCTACACACTGAATACCAATGCTCATATGACAACAAAACTCAGTTTCATTGGTCCACATAGACAAAAGACAGAAGATCAAGTTCAATCAGCAGTTATTTCCTCTATGAAATGAAACAAAGACGTGCATTTCTTACCGAGTCTCTCCGCTCTGAAGCTCTGCATCACACTGACCACCAGCTTCCTCACACCCTCCCTCCTCTCTCTCTCTCTCTCTCTCTCTGTGTCCCAGTCTCTCTCTCTCACACACAGACAGACATGCTTGCAGTGTCTCTGACGCTTTCTTAACTCTCTGCTCACACACACACGCACACACTCTGCAAATGCCAAATATGTGTCAGGATGAAAAGCAAAGCCTGACGTTCAGAGTAAAATGTAACCTTTGAAATCCCCTGTGTGTTCACGTGTTAATAAATCTTTGGAGTCCAACAATGGTGTGTACATCTCTCTAACTGGTGGCTGTTTGTTGTGGGCAGGTTGTTTGTGGATTTTCTTAGTTTTTTTTTTTTTTCTCCCTATAAACATCTGCCTGTGGCCAGTGAGACTGATGAGAGCGAAAACAGTGAGGTGTCGGCCCAGAAAGCAAAACAGTTAAAAACTGTTTTGCTTAAAAGCTCTGCCGGGCTGCAATGTAAGGGGATAACTCTCTCTAGCTTGTCTCCATAAGTGACCATGCTCATTGTTAATAATACAAATATTAAAAGTATTGCTGAGTGCAGCTTTAACGTTTGAATATTGAGTAAAAATCATACTTTAAAACAAGTGTACACATACAGCAGCTCCACAGACTTACAGTCAGTCCTACCTTCATGATGAAGTTACTTTTTTCATCAAACTTTACAATCATTCAACCTCGTGGCTGAAGTGAAATGTTACACTGTAAGACATTTCCAATATTTTGTCCACCCCATGTATATCAGTGAGGGGAAACACCTCTCAGTATTACCAACTATGTATGTAAAGGAACATATTACACTACACATACATGTTAATGTCAGCACATCCTGTGTTCAAACCCACGGACCTGGCTCTGACTCTGCTGGTGAGCGGGGAGGTGGGGAGCTGATTCCGATTTTCAGAGATCAGCTTCCTGTTGCAACAGCTTTACCCCCGCGGTCTGAGAAGCACCCACTCCATCCGGTGAGTTAACGGCAGCTTCTTGTCTCCATTGCACAGCTTATCTTGTCTTTCCTATGTGTGTGCGCTCTTGTCCCATTGCCTCTTCACTGCGAATTCTGCTGACAACTTTCAGCACTTTACTTCACTTGACAAAGTGTGAAAACCAAAAAGGTGTACAGTAGATTAGATTTTTTTAAAACCTCTCTGACAATACATGTAAAGATATACCTAAATGCATATCAACCACAAAAATCAGGAAAGTCAAACCAACTTGTAGCACGCCTTGGCTAAATAACAACAAGAAATGAAGAAAATGCCGACAAGCAAAATGCAAAGTTAAAAAAAAGAGCGTCTAATTGTGTCATTGAATTAGAACTAATGTCCACTTAGAACAAAAAAGCCAAGTCATCACACTTCTCAAACATCTTAACCTCTGTGTTCCTTTCAAAACCACTGAATCTGTAATTAAGCCTCCTGGGAGCCAGCAATCTGATGACTCCCCCTTGATCTGATGAATTCTCGTCCCTCTTCACAAACAAAAACTCCAGACCGCTCATATCACTGGTGACTCTTCTCCACACCGCGACCTCTCTGCCTTTCTCCGTCGTTTCGAGGCCCTTTCACTGTCCACTTTAAAGGACACATTGGCTAAATTAAAGCCCTCATCTAGTCCTTTAAATGTTACGCCTGCCAAGTTTCTGAAGGAGGTTTTTCAAGTGTTGGTCACACGGTTTTATCTGTTGTAAATGGCTCTCTGTCCACTGCACACAGCAGCGCGCCCACTGCTCAAGAAGCCGAGTCTTGATCCTCTGGATTTTCAACATTTTAGACCCATTTCTAAATGACTATTTTTTTATCAAAAAGTTTAGAGAAGGTTTTAGAGAGTTCATGTGTTTTTATGAACCATCATAATATCTTTGCCAAATTTCATGGATGGAGGATGTCCAAAAGTCCTCACATAGAGTCGCGGGGGTGCTGAAGTCAATCCCAGCTGCCCAAAAACGTCCTCCAGCTGAATGACCACAGAAATCTGGTAAATCTGGAAATCAGAGATCATTCTTTTTGGTCCATTACCATTATACAAAAAAAAACTTGGTTTCCTGTCTACAAACATCACACCTGCAGCCAGAAACTGTAATATTGTAATATTATGTAATATTTGACAGTGGTCTTGCATTTGAAAAACAATGGACAGAAGTTGTTTAATTTTGTTTTGATCAACTGATAAGTACCTAAAAAAATCAGGTCTTCTTTATCAGCCTTATCTCAGAAGGTCATTCATGCTTTTATTTCTTCTTGGTTACATCATTTCAATTTAATTGAATTCAGGGTAAAACCAAAAATTCAATCACACCTTCAGCCGGAACACTATGCAGCTGCTTGGCTTTAATAATACCAGAAGACAGAATCATATCAGCTCAGCTTCAGCCCCCCCACTGCTCACCAGTAAAAAAAACTGATTTTAAGATTTGCTGGCTGTTTTATTTTTGTTCTTTTCTTTATTAGTCTTTATTTTCATCATGATTTTAAGTGTCATCAGTCCAAAAATAAATAAGGTTTATTATTATTATTATTATTATTCATAATATCAGGAAAAATATTCTATTTATTTTGAAGCAGTTGACAAAGTTCCAGTGATTTCAGGCTACATGCACCTGACAGCCCACAATTAGATATATCTATACCAAAACACACAAAGACCTCTCTCCATGTGTCCGTCTGTCATGATATGAGCAGATAAGATATTTTGATATATGATACAACCACTCCTCCGCCTGCTGCCGTCTCACAGATGGTATCCTTCAGGCCGTAAGACACTGCTCAGCTCTTGAGCTTCACTTACTCCTGATTAATATTTAATTTGTTACTTAATACTGTCACTTTACCCTCTATCTATATATATATATATTGACATCTCTGTATATTATTACATCTGTCTATATATATTTATATACTTTATTACTACTGTTACCTCCATTTGACCAGTTGTATTTTATTTCTATTTCTATAATATTGGTTACATTCCAATATATATTATATACTATATATTATTCCTATTTTTTTTGAGTTTTTCTTTCTACATATTTCTGAGTATTGTTAGAGGGAGCCTGTGACTTAAGATTTTCATTGCCAGTGATAGACATGTAATTGTTGCACGACACGATAAAAACTTTCTCTTCAACTGAATAAGCTGCTTCAGTTTCAGAGTGTCACTTGTCACGACTTCCTGCAGCGCTTCAACAAAGCAGAGGCATCATGATTGCATGAAGGTGAAAAACGCCTAAAGGTGGCATCTGAGCTGTTCATGAAGACGTCAGCTGGCACCTGTGAAGAAAAACTGTCCCTAAAGAACGACACCGAAGCAATGATGCGTCAGTTCAACTTTAGAAATCTTTATTACCAAAAAGCTCTGGGGTGTAATAACATCAGCCTCACTTTCTACTGAATCACACTAGTAGCCTTCTAACAGTAGTGACATCACAGCATCAACATCAGCGAGAGTCATAAAGTGAACTACAGCAGCAGTTATTCGAGTAACTGCAGGAAACGTTAGTGACGTCAGCTCCACCTCACCTTCTGCTTTCCCTTCTCCTGAGATCTTCACCACAGACATTTGGCATCCTTTCTATTCATGTCTTTAGTCAGTGAAAGCTGCACAACGGCTCAACGTCTGAAGGGAAGCAGCCCGGTGGTCCACTGAGCGTAAAGCACCACGCTAATGACGTGGTGTTGTTCTGAACAGTGAGGAGGTAGGCTGAGCAACAGGAACAATCCCCCCAAACTGGTGTATTAATGAAGGGATTGGTGGGACAGTGAGACAGGTGAAAGACTGACACACAGGTAGTCAGCAAAATACACAGACAGACAGACAGACAGGAAACACACGCGCGCTTTTCAGAAAGCCAATAACAGTAATAATGAATAATTGTGTGAGATGGTGTTGCAATATGAGGAAAAAAATGCTTCTGGGAATCCAATATTTTTTCTTTTGACATCAGCAAACTGACTTTGACTGACACACACACACACACACACACACACACACACACACACACACACACACAGAGACAGACATAGGACTGTGGGAGCTAATATTGCAGAGATGCTTAGTGCAGACATGAACAGAAGCAACGCACACAGATGAGCAGATTGCGTCACTAAAAGCGTCATCAAACGCCAGCGCTAACCACCATTTTACTTTATCTGCTAACACGATCTCACTATGATCTTTTTTTATAAGTATCATTATAAACTCTACCTACATTAAAGTTTCTCAGTGGAACCGCAGGGTTTACACCAGTTTACAGGAATCAATCTGGATTTGGGTTTTTTTGGTATCAAACATTTTCATGGTAAAGTTCCAGCAGATTTTACAAAACAAATCTTGAGCCCTCTAATATTTGACCAGCTTATAAAATCTAATGTACAAATGTTACAGGTAAAATAATTTAGCTTGTTGCATATTGACACGTGAATTTATCCAACAGGTGAGCGGAAAGGTTAGTGAAGGGTTCCAGTCGAATCTTCGTTTCCACAACTCCAGTGTTACATCTTCTAGTGCTTTTAGAAACGTCTCTGCCGTCAAGTCAGTCATAATGCAGGAAGGACAGCGCTTTGTATTTACAGACAGCAGTACGGGCAAATAGTCAGCTGATTGGCATCATCTTCATCATCATAACGTGACATTCATTTTTTTTTCATGAACATCATCATCTGTCTCCATCAGACACATTCATTCGTTTCTCCCACCTCTTCCTCCCCTTCTTCCTCCTCTGTCTCTGTTCAAATGGGAGTGTCTAGCAGAGTCTACCAGTGATGACAGCTCTCACTCAAAGTCGAATCTCGACCTCCAGTGTTCACGTCTCTTTCATGTTTGGACCTTCAGACAGATGAGATGAGTGATAAGACTAAGACAAAACAACCTGTGAGATGCTGCATGGTTCCCCGTTCTAACTTAATTTTTAGTACTGTGTGTATGTGCATGTATGTGATGTAGAGACATTTCAGTTAAATGAGACCAAACATCTTCTGTTGTTGTCTCACACTGAAGGCACTTTGAGAGTAGGAGGCTGGTGGAAATGCAGGTGGTGTGAGTGTTCAGCTAAAAGTCACTGAATGTCAGCTGCTCAAAGGCAAATAATCTTTAACCACATTAAGTTTGAGGTTCAGCAACTTTATGTCTCTACGTGTTCTCTTGCTTAAGGGTAACGCTCAGTTTAGTGAGTCGTATCGGAAGTGTTTGTCTGACTGAAGCTGGTTGCTGTGATTAGCGCAGCTGTCAGAGGGCACCGTGAACGCAGCACAACGTCCACGTCCTCACGGGCAATTTTACTCTGATTAGCCACAAGGAGCAACGTTTTAGTGGTCCAAAAGAGGCAGGACGACCACAGTGGGAGCACAGCACCAGGCTCATTGTCTGTATAGTTGTAACTGCTCAGCCTCCTGAAGTGTGGTTGGTTTACAGCCACTGAACATTCAGTGAGAAACCTTTTAATGAACAACGTGCTTGTGTTGATGATTTAAGTGTATTTACTGTTAGAGTCCACCAAAGCTGCAGCATACCACCCACTGTTCAATGAGTAACATCTAAGGTAATCCCGATGTAAAGTCATTTGACTCTGTTTTAGCACCAGTAGTAGTATTGCAGGAATGTTTGATGGTTATTGTGATAATACTGCATATTTTAAGCCACAGTGATAATAGCATGAAAATGTACCCAGTGTATGATGGAGTAAAAAGACAGTATGGTGCACCAGAGTTTGTTCTCTTTGCATAGTGAGTCTGTTTATCAAAAGAGTAAGTTACCAAAAGCAAAAAACTCCAAACTGTTGTCAAAACCGAGTCATTGAATCATTCTCTCTGCCACTCTCTCCCTCTCTCTCCTCTTCATTAGAATACAAACTCTTACCTTTCCAGATCACACTGCTCTCCCTCTCTCTCTCCCTCTCTCTCCTCTCTCTCTCTCTGGTTCTTGGCATGCAGCAGTACACTCTATCAAAACAGTGGTATGTGTGCAAAACAGTGTTGTGCATGTCTGTGTGTATGTGTATGAATTAAGTGTGTATGATGAATTAAGTCCAGCTCAGTGGTTAGCAAAGCCACAACCAACCCGCTCAGGGACAATGCCTCTGTGTCTGTATATATCATTATATATATGTATGTGTGTGTGTGTTTGTGAAACTAGTCTGGGCTCGGGCCAAGCAACATTTCCAGTAAAGTGTCAGAGTGTTGCATGCTGGGACAGAATCTAAAGATGGAGGGAGAAAGACTGTAATTTAGCTGGGAGGAGCCCCTCCATCTCTGTCCTGTTTATCTGTCTGTCCTCCCGTCACTATTTCTGTCTTTCTGTCCACCACTCTTTATCCCAGCATCCATGCATATTCACGCTCTTGCTCTCTACACCCCTTTTCTCCTACACTTGCTTCTCTCTTTAATTGAACACCCCCCCCCCCTCATCTTTTCCAGTGTTTGTTCTAGATAACAGAGGAGCAGAGGAGGGGGCAGAAAAAGGAGGAGAAATTGGATACATTCAGTCGCTCGTGCTTCTGGTCGTCTTCACTTTAGTTCAGTCCTCCCTCTTGGTGATGGCTAATTCCTGGCATACTGTCCTGCAGAATTGGTGGCATCCAGGTCAACATTAGCAGGGGCAGACAGTGGGTCAGTCAGCAGTCAAAGAGTTCCAGCTCATAGACTGAGCCAATCCTTAGTATTCTAGTCCACATCCACACATGTAGCACTTGTCCTCTGTTCCTGCAGGCTTTAAGTGTTATGGATTCTCAGACTCTGAACATTTCAGTGTCCGTCTCCCTCCCTTAATGTGTTAAAATGAGCACTCTTTTAAAAGAAACTGCATATGGATCATCATCTATTCAAAACATCAACAATTCATTTTCAAAAAGCCAGTAATAGCAACACAGTTTTTAACTCTTTTGGTCGCTCCTTTGCCCCAGAAAAAAAACAAAGCCATTCTGTGGGCTCAGGCTGCTCGCTGGATTGCAGTAAACATGGTGATAATAAAACAGCGGAAGCCATTGAATTCCAGCATTCTCAGAGACTGTTTATAGTGTTGTAGTGTTCAAGTCTAAATCCTTAAAAAGACCGTCAAAGAACTCCTGTCTATATTGCATCCACCTCAGAAAGATCCAGCTTGTGATGAAAAACAGTGAGAAGAAAGTGACTCCACAGATCCAGACGTTGGGGTGTGACTGAGTTAAAAACATTGATTGAGTGCAGCTGAAATCCCTGGCAGCTCATAAGCTTCAGGAGTTGTAATCAGCTGTCATGGCAGGTGGCGCGTGGAATCAGGTTTGGTTGTTCACTTACAAATGTTTATTCCAGAAAATACAAGCTGAACGACTCCTTTATGCAAAAATGTGCCTTTGCTTTCCAGGATTTAGACAGGTTTCCAGTTCATGTGTTACTTGAGCAAAGCTTCCAAGAGTTATTTATGCACAACAGAAAGAGCACAGCCCAAACAGGTTACGTGTATCTGGTCCAGTATTCAGCCCCAGAAGACCATGATCTGAGTATTTGGTTCCTGTCGTTATACAAACAAACACTTATGACAGTCCACTATTTGCCATGTTTAGACACAGCCATACTCATACCACACAGTCTGGGGGTCGTTGTTGGGGTCAGGGGAGGCCGGTGTGCTTTTCGGCCGTTCGACAGAGGCACATCTCGCTCTCTCGCTGTCCTTCTTTATGTGGGAGGAGTCACCTGACCGCCCCTCTCCATGCTCAGAGGGTTCATCTGGCCGTGTGGTGGGCACAGCCCTGACGGGGGTTACCATGGCGACCTCTCCACGGTGGTGGTAGGAGGAGGATGACGATGGGCCATTCCGGGACATGGGAGTCCTCCCTCTTTCTCGTTCTCTCTCTGCGTGTCTCTCAGTTTGCAGGTTGAGAGAGGACGAATGGTGTATCGGCAGGTTCAGGAAGCTGCTGTCTCCATGCTGACCGGTCGGACCAGCCAGAAGAGCAGAGAGAGGCCGTTCTCTCCCGTTAGCCCCTCCGCCTTGTCTACGAACAACCACATCTGATTGGCCTTCATTTCCACGGAAACTGTCTGGTCCATTAGAGCGCAGCAAATCAGCTGATGCCAGGCTGAAAGCCCTACTCAGTGATTGGCTGGTTCTCTGGGTGACGTGCTGCCCTGAAGCTGGGGATTGGCCTACAGGTTGGCGGGGCGAGGGCTTGACGTTCTGGCCGGGCCTCTGGCTGGATGACTGCACGGTGGGAGTGACATAGCTAGTAGGAGTCACCTGATCTCTGCCAGCTGGTGCAGACGGGGCGGGACTTCTGGTGAAATAGTCAGTCATCAAGTCCTCCCTGCTTCCTGTCGACACCTGGACAAATGAAAATCAGTTAGAAAGAAGAAGAATAAATAGAGTTTTTTAGTGTTTAGCTTACACTGAGTTTCCAAGTGACTGTGAGATCCAAGAGGGGCTTATGGCATGCTGCTGCCGTTTCAGTGGCATGTGATACATAATCGGCATGTCACTCATATTCCACTGGCAGATCCAGCTCCCCACCATGATAAGGATTACTGACATATTCCATCTCTGACTGTGCAAAACATTAAAATGGTATGCCACTCATGTTGACTTAACAAATACCATGCAAAACTAAGGCTGAATTAATCTGCTGGTCTCAGGTCAAACATTTGCTGCTGGGCCACATTTGAACCACTGACCCACTTCCTGTCCTCTGTGTTGTGTGTATATCCTGTCAGAGAGCAGTACTCATATGCTGGATAACACTACCTGGTTTTACCAATGTTTTCAGTGTCTGATTAAAGTAAACTTAATTTAGGAATATGTATGTAGTATGTAGACAGAGTAGAGACCTAAAGTGAAACCTCTGTTCCACAAGTCAGAGAACTCCATTCAAAACCCCATTGAGATTTTTAACTGCACTAACTAAAGATCCAGTGTTAGAACAGGGCCTTCTCTACCGTATGTTCCGTGGATGCTTTATGTTTACATGATGTATTTTTAACTATTCAATATTTTTGATGTCATTTGCAAAGGATTAGATTGGATCTGTGTGTCCGGACAACATCAGCCTATTTGCATGGGTTGCTATTGGTAACAATGTGGGCATCATACTGAGGTATGCTGGTAATGTGGCTTTCCAACAAAGAAGCATGAGAAATGGGGAGCCATCATCTGACCCTCCAAACACTCACACTGTCAGGTTGTGATGAAGAACTCTTCCACTGCACCAGACAAACTCAGAGATGAAGGAGCTCTGCACAGTGTGAGTGTTTGGAGGGCTGCACTTCTGTGGATCTGACGCTGTCATTGTGTGACGCATCTCATCTTGGTTATGGTGCCTCCAACTGCCCCACCGCCATCCCTCTTGATCCCACCCCCTAACACCCCTTCCTTTTCTCACCGCCTCATTAATAGCCTCTTAAAGCAGCGAGAGTGCACCCCCTGCTAAAGACACCTACACTCAACCCTTCTGATGAATTACAGACCTCTCTCTCTTTTACCATTTCTTTCCAAAACACTTGAGTGTGCTGTATAAGTTCTTTCAAGGTCGGCCCTTCAACAGAGACGTTTTATGATTTCATCATGTCTGTGTGTCATCATCATTTGTATGTGTATTCAGGAGCTTATTTTTCACTGGATTGGGTTGAAATTTGGAACGCACAATCATGTAAAAAGTTGTTGATGAATAAAAAGAACCTCTGATGATTCTCAAAATGAATAACTACTGATTTTCATCTTGATTCTTTGTGTGTGTGTATTTTATTAAGATCACATCTACAAGTTACTTGGCTCTGCGTAAAAAATTGAGTGCCACAGACCATATCAAAGACACACTTTAAGATATCTTGACTGTATATGTTCCCAAGAAGAATTATTTAAATTTCCTTGAAACTTTTTTTATGGGAAAGTGTAAATATTCATTGCAGATTCAGTGCAACTGCTTCACTGTAGGTGTTGTGCATAAGGCAAATGAAAAACATGAACAATCATACAGAAATTTTGTTTCAAGTGTTTTATGTGCAACTTGTGTTACTGACTTGACCATTAATACTAACTACATACCAATGGCCATTATGTCCCATGTCATGTTTATTTATTCTTTCAGCCTGTACGAAGTGGCACTGGTTAGTGTAATAACAGTGATTCAAGACTGTCATTTTGCAGTGCAGCATAATGTTACAATAGCAGCGGCGTGTGCCAAGAGAACCACTGCAAGCTGGTGGGGAGTGGTATCCACATGTTAGCCAGTGACATGCCCCTTATAGGTGCCATATGCCAGTAGAATAGCAGCAGCAGTGGACCAAAGACGAAGAACTAAGGACTGAGATACGCCACTAAAGTGGAATACTTAATCTATAACACTTCCAAACTCTACCAAATATATATTTCACAATAATTGATCCTGTCTTTTTGCCTTTTTTGTGAGAAAGTGTGATAAAAAATAGCAGATAATGAACTGTTATGTGTCCAGCCTACATTAAAATGTCTGATATCAGTTGATTGTTGCGAAACAAAAACCTTTGATGTGAGGGTGGGAATCAGTGTTTATCACATTATTATACTGATTTAAATGTATTGTCATCTGAATCACACTGTATATAATATTTTATTGTCATAGGAATGTGTTGCTTCATGGGACAACTATGAAGGCCTCTCCCTCTCTGTGGATCATTGATAAAAAATGTTATGGGTGTTGAAGTTATGTTAGAAGCTCTCAACTGGACTTGATTAATGACAAGTAAGATGTTCAATAACTTGAAGTGATATTCTCACGCTGAGTTCCCATATCTGGCTCAGTCCGTACATATGGAGATGACAGGCTCCAATGAAACATCTGATTTATAGGCAGGAGTCTGTCCCCCAACAGTTAGATTAGAGGTAAGAAGGAGTACTTTCACAAATTTGGATAATGACTAGTAAAGACTGTCTGTTGCTCAGCTGGAAACAGTCACTGCACTTCACAAGCCAGCTGTGTGATCTGCTCTGCGGTGATACCTATCATGGGCATATTAAACTGCTTTTATTATTACTCAGCAGAGTCCAGCACACCTTAGATGTGGAAATCTATGATGAAATAAGATCTCTCCTATTTCAAACAGAACATGCATCATTCATTTTTTCATGTGAGATGCGAGATGTAAGCTGCCAAAATAAACCATTGGGTTTGAAAAGTAAAAGGTTTTTTACCTCAAAAATGGATGTCAGCATCACAACTATATTAGTCTGCTTTTCAAACATAAAATAACTACACAAGGGACATCTATAGCATGCTGAACAATAATCAGGCCCCACTCAGAGGAGTTCATGCTCAAACTCTGAAACAGCTTTCTAACTCAGAAGTCTTTTCAACTGCAAACTTCAATAAGTGCATTCAAGGACTGTTTGCAGCATTAATACAAAGCTCCTCATTTTCCATTAGATCTTTCAGCACTTCCCACGCAGTGTCACGTTATGAGTAAATATGAAAACTCTACTGTCTCCTTTCTTATCCACATTGAAAACAGATATAAAGCCTGTCTGAAGTATGTCTGCAGAAACCTGCAGAAATATACTTACATTTTTAGATACAAGAAAGGCACAGGCACCTTAAATCTTTGAAACAATGAGCCAATAAAGAAAATAGATGGTCTGTCTGTGCCATCTGTCTTGAGATGAACTGTTTTATTAGTGCAATATTATCATTGAGAATTTTAATGTACTATAACAATGTTAATAAAATCATCTTCATCATTTCTGTTGGTCTCTTGTTGCACAGGAAGTTAGTCCAGGGAAATTACATTAGTCTCAGCTTTGTTTCATGACTGTACTGTGAGTCTTTAAATTTATTGAATGTCTATATGTCAGAACCAAACATCAGCAGATTTAAGAGGCTTGAGGCTCTGGTGAGAAGGAATAAAAAGGTTGCATCCATTATTACATTTCAAAGTTGCTGCCTTCAATCTGCAGACCAAATGATCGTTCAAAGATGACACGAGACTTCAGGACGAACACTGCCCCCAGTCACCACACTCAATAGCACTATGTATGCTCTGGAAACCTTCAGGTTTCAGGGATCCATAAACTTCAAGGACCTACTGTGGCTATCCAATTTTGACTCCATCATCAAAAAGGCCAAGCAGGGCCTCGGGAGCTGCTGATCCACTTCTACTCTGCAATAATCCCATCTGCTCTCTGAACATCCATCACTGTCTGGTTTGAGTCAGCCATCAAACAGAAAAGGAACAGATTACAACGGGACACCCAGGACTGCATTCCCTCTGGGGACTTAAATATGTCCAGAGTCAGGAAACAGACAGGAAACATCCCTGCCGATCCTTCACACCCTGCACACAACCTGTTCTAACTTTTCCTGTGGAAGTACATTTAGAGCAGTGGAAATCAGTGGTGTAATGGACTCAAATTCCTTGTATTTGCTGATTCTGATTGGGAAAAAGTTGTATTTACTATCTGACAGGAAGGCTTTCAGAGCAGTAAGCAAAAGGATCAACAGCGGCTGGCATCATCATCTCTGTTTTAAGTTGAAACTTTGAATCCACTGGCCCAGTGCTAATGTATGTATGTGTATGTATATTAATGTATGTCTGCCAGAATAAAGGAAGGCCTCATGACATTTGTTTAATATTGTATGCATGCATTATTTAATGCGAGCTTCAGTCCTGCATGTGCTAACTCAGAGTGGACGTAATAGAGGATTAACCACAACCAAACCATCAAGCAATGAGAAAACAACAATTAACGTGACACAGTAACCAAACAAAAGAAAATGGAAAATCTCCTAATTTTGCCAACTAATAATTAAACTCCTGCTGGCTTGTTAAGGCGTTATTTACTTGGTGGGTGAAGAGACCAAAATAGACTCCAGCTGGGCTGGACATCATTATCAAATGCAATGAACTTGTGATTCACATAAAACAACACATTCTGTTGTCTTTTACAGTGACTCATCTGTAACTTTTAAATATTTCCCAGATCATTTATCATGTCTGACTTGACCTGTACACATCTCCTACTGTAGAAAATCATTAACCCATGTGAACACTGTTATAATGATTTGTCCTCTCTCACCAGTGGATTGTTTATTACTTGTGAGCCACTTCTCAAAGTTGTTTGTATTTATTGCCACAGGACTAACTATATTTCTTGTACAATGTACACACAGTGTATGTTGGCATTGAAAAAACAAGTTCTTATGATATATGCATACGTTACCATAGGAGGTGACTGTAGGTTGCTCTCTTGGAGAAACTCTTCCAGCGTCACCATCTCACTTCCAGGAGAAGATGGGCGGGTCTTAGTCCTAACTCCACCTCCGCGCTGTGGTTGGGCCCTTTGGGGTGTGTGGTCGTATGGAAGAGTGGAACTACGTGATAGAGTCTGTTGTGATTGGCTGAGACCCATGACGTCATTACTAGAGAGGCTGGCTGACCGAATCTTGCAATCTGATGCATCTAAAACAGGTAGAAACATAAGTAATTTCAGTCTATTTATTTATAATCAACAGTAGATTGTATGTATTTTTATAAATCCCCTGCTAAATATCGCCTTAAGCAGAGTCATCTGTTAAAACGTGTGTGTACCTCTGCAGTTGACAGGTGAGTTGGAGCTGGAGGTGTTGTGGCTGAAGTCTGCTGACCCTGGGCGGCCACTCGTGTTGCCATGGTGACCAAATGCGTCAGACGTGTTGTGGTGAGGGTCTTCATCAAATAAAAGACCTGAAATATTATATGTACCATCATAAATACACTCACAGTCTTGCTGACCTGTGAATAAGGCCTGTGTATCAATAACCTGGCTTACCTCTGGGCCTGCGGCCGGGGCCTTGTCCCAATCTGGAGCTGGTGTTATTGGAGAGGCCCACTGGGGATGACTGATAGCTAGGAGTGGAGCTGAGAGCTTTATGGGCCTGACCTGGGGGCAGAAACTCACGGTGATTACTCAAGGAGGAAAATAATGTGTTACTGCAGGATAATCTATATATATTAAATAACATAATAAACCTATCTATCTATGTTTATATGTATTATGTAGTGTATGTAATTAGTCAAAAGACCATCTCTCCTTCTCTATCTCCATCAACTACATGTTGCATAATACTCTTCCCTTTCTTTCCCATTGTCTGAATTTACATTTTCAAGCAAGAAAGATAAGACTATTTCAGAAACCTGGTTAATTATCAGGTTGAAATTTGTGGACTAAATGAAAAGTGAAATGATTCCAGTTGCTGATTTTGCAGCGTGCAAGCTACCAATGTTGTTAGTTTACAGTAATTATACCATCTCAAAACTTATGGAAAAATGATAGAACTTAAAGCTCAATTTAATTAAGGAATTTAACATCTTTTTCAGCTTGCTCAGTTTTCCCTGCTGGAATCACAACATTTTCAATTAACTTCATTAACTATTAATTTATTAATTACCATGGCCATGTCCATCTTCTCCGTTGACACTCTCACTGCTGCCTCCTGGAGTATTGCTACAATAAACACCACGGCCCCTGTCAGCCAAACCTGCAGACCAAAGGGGAGTGTTGAAGAAAGCACACTGGACCTGTATGCCATAGTGTGACCATAAGTCGTGTGGTGTACGAAACAGAGTAGCAAAAGAGCCAAGCAAGACATTAGGAATCCATTCATTAGTTCAGGGACACTGGGGGCTAACTAATCACTGTGATATGAATGTATCTGATTTTAATTAGACATTGTGACTGGGCAATCATAATCAATTCTCACTGTGTGCCACAGTGAGTAATGCACCCAAAGTTCAATTTCACTGCTGCAAAGTCATGTAACTACAGCCTTGAAATGCAATGATTGTTTAATTGTTTATCCATAACCCAGAAAAAAACATCTAAGTTGACATATCAGTGTACAGCACATGCTCTGTTAAGAGACAGTGTGGCTTTTTGCTCTGATGGTTCCTTTTGGGACATTGGGAAAATCCACTGTGTCTCAGTTATTGTGAATGAGCAATTATTCCCCCAAAAAGGGGACTATGTAACTTTTGCTGATGTCTATTCAGCAAAAGTGGCCATAAGAGGAAGTTACAGAACAGCACACTGAAGTTCCCTTTTTCTACCACATCATCATGAACCTACCTGACCGTGAGCAAATGGATGTGTTTATTACATGTTTTAGTTTTGTAATTCTTGTCAGGAACATGAATGAATTTTTAACCTTTGAACTGTGTGAGGACTCCTGAACTAGAAAGGTGGAGGCGGTGTGGCGGAGGCAAAGCTTTGCCAGCAGCAGCTGTGAGCATGGCAGCATGGGTGTAGCAGGGATCAGTGAGGAGGGAGACATCTTGAAATGGACTGCCTTGTTGTGAGACTGGGTTTTTGTTTTTTGTGTGGCTGATGAGAACGATGATTCAACCAGCGGGCGGTCAGCTGATTACAGCTAGAGCGTATGACTTCTGTGTCCTGCACGAACTGAGGTGATGCTTCACTAAGTCATTTAAATGTTTATCTGGTACATGATAAACTGCAGTGTAAAAGTAGCAAAAGTAAAGAAGAGTCATGAAGTCTGTGAACAGACTGAATGGTATCAGTTACACTGCTAAATCTACGAAAACAATAGCTAATATCGCCACAATAAGCTGCTACTCATACTAGACAAAGTAAGGTGGTAGAAACAAAACCTCTGTGAGTAGCAAGGCTCTGTTTTATTCAGCATGAATTCAACTTTTGTGACACAGTCTTGCTTTAAGCTGATATGGTGCCTTATTATCTTTGCTGGCGCAGCTTTAAAGATGTGATATCAGGCTGTTTAACAGCCCATTTAAGCTTTCAGAGAACGATGGATGGACAAAGAGTTACAGGAAGTAGACGGGTAGACAAAGTGTGGTTGTTGTGGTGACACGGCACTACTGAGTGAACAAGGGGAAAACAGCAGCAAAGCTTTGTCAGTTTTCAGCAACTCAAGGCTGACTTCAACTGAACTTCAAGAACAGACTCAAGTGAGATCTGCTCTCAATACAGAAATCAGTCCTCACTGAGACTGAAAACATTAAGGGAGGTGACAGCACAGGCGCACACATAAATGTTAAAATATAAAAAATAAACAAGGACATGCAGATATATGTGGGCAAGCCTGGAGTGCTTGGAAACATGTGCACACACACTCTCACACACATCAACCATCTCTATAGACACTACTTACTAGTAATACTGGCTGGCTCAAAACCGCAACAAGCACTTGTGTGTGTGTGTTTTGTATGTTGATCTGTATGCTTGAGGAGTGTGCAACTTGTGTTTGTGTTTATGAAGTGCATGCGTGCGTGTGAAGAGTCACAATGAGTTGTTGAATGGTCTGATGTAGAGGTGGCAGCAGAGATGATGATGATGATGTGTATGGTTAAAAAGGATGATGAGGAGGAGGGGCTTAGAATACTCCATTGGCTGAGATTGGCTGGGTAGTGTTGACGTCAGCTGTGATGTCAGTGGAAGACCAGAATCGCAGTCGTCTGGTGAGAGAGAGGGAGGGACGGGAGGAGGAGGAGGAGGAGGAAGATGAGGAGAAGGAGGGTGGGGACAGGAGCTTGTCTTGACTTTTACTGCGGAGAAAACAGAAGCGTTTTGGGGGTGGAGGAGCTGAGAAGGAGAGAATGGAGAGAGATAGGAGAGAGGGATGGAGAAATGTAAAGAAAACAATGAAACCATGACAGTCGGTAAATAAAAGAAAACAGTTGGTGAAGAGTTAATAAGTGTATGATTGACAGAATGTAAAACAATAGATACCATGCAAGAAAACCCATCGTTAGAATAAAGTAAGAAAACAGAAATCTGCTGTAAAGTTAAATCATGCATTAGACCCTAGACTGACCTCAACTCTCTCTGGATTTAAACAAAGTTTGACTGGACCAAAGCTCAGTGTACAGATTAAACACGTAGGCCGAACTCTGACCTCAGTTTGGGAGTCATTTATAGCAACAAACAAGATGTGCAGCTGTATAGTAAAGTTATTTGTAAGATTTACTGTTTATGTCTCCTCAAATAAACTGAGTGTAACAACAACAACAACAAGCTGAATTCAACTGAAAGGCCACGTGTTGAATGAAGAGAGAATTGAGCTCAGTCATGAGTAGAATTTCATTTAAGAGTAGAGCGATGAAAAAGAAAACCAGTGGAAATAAAACCATGCATTAGAGCCCAGTTCTATTATCAGGATAGAATGATGCAAAGTAGGTATCGAGTAGCTAGTGTGTAGTGGTTCACAAACTGTTTTGTAAAGATGTGGTGGCACATACAAATATCGTTATGGGACATGGAACACCATCAACCATTTCTACTGCTGTTGACTGAGTGACTACAGTCATTTCAGAGAGCATTGTTAATACAGTACAGTGTCCTGCCTTAATCATTGGCTTTATTCTGTGCAGCCACAAATGAGCGCCCTTCAGTCGGTCAGACAGAGACAGAGCAGCTACAGCAAGAACACCAAAGGCATCGAGCTTCACTATGGCAGGGGCTTGCTACTGTACGATAACATGAGCTAGCTGACCAAATGTAAGTGTAAGTGAGTGTGGCCAGTTTGCAGTGAAACGCTCTAAATTCTCAACAACTATCCTGCTCATGTTTATGGTGTTTGTTTGTATGTTCACGAAATAAAAGTTCAATAAAAAAGCCACATATTGATAATTTTTCAGTGTTTGAGATGTGTGGTCACATCCAAGGCAAGCATTGTATAAAGTACAATCATTCTGTACTTCTGCTGTAAAGATAGTATTTCCTCAATGCTGATATGCTGTTGCCATTTCAGATTGCTCAGTGTTACTGTAAAAGTCTGCCAGCATTCCATTCCCCTCTAGCTGTCCTCGGTGACTGATTGTCTCAAACTAAAAAAGTGACATCCAGTTATGACCCATACATCAAGATGAGCCAAGAGAAACACAAACTTTATTTTTATTGTCGTTCCAGTCCCTCCAATGGCAAACTGTCCCCTATTATTTTTCACAGCACTTGAAGGACCTGATAGTCTTTATTGTGTTGTATTGTAAAAGCACAAAGGTCCTCAGCAGTGCAGTCATTGTTGTTGGCACTAATCTAAGTATCCATCACAGGATCGAGAGCTTTAAGCCTGTTGTGTCAAGAAATGCATTATAAACATAAATCAAAGACAAATGCAGGTGTTAAAAATGGCTTAGAAATTGTTCTAAACAATTCTCTATTTGTATTTTTATTTTATTTTGGTTTAACTTGCTGTTTTAAAAACGTGAAAATTAAAAATTGAGTTTGTGTTTTATGTTTTGTATAAAACATCAGAATTACAAAGATACGGGACTAAATATTCTATCATTTGTTACTAATAACCTTGGCACCTTGGACACACACGCGCTTTATCACACCCCCATTCACCCCCATAGTGAAACTAGAACTAAAACTCAAGAGAGAGGTTGAATATAATTTAAGTCACCTGGATAAAAAGAACACCTGAAAGTGTAGAATACAATTGTACTATAAGTGTTTCTACTGTAGGAGCAGATACAGTGAATGGAAACAGATGGTGCAGCAGCTGTCAGTAGATCAGTCACTTATGTGGTGGTCAACAGTGCCCTCTTTAGGAGATGACAGGAAGATCCACCTGATCCAACATCATCCTGTTCCATCAGCTTTGTGGTTTTGGTACCAAAATATTAGTTTAACAAAGAGTATTTCCTAATAATATGGAGGAAACTATGGAACTTTTTTCCTCTGGTGTCAACAGAAATGTGTAAATGTCTTTGGCAGGGTGACATTTTCAGGGTCCAGAGAGGAACATGGCTCGTGACAAGACATCTTCTGGTAATTGATGCTGTATGGAGAGGAGTTTTGTTATTTCTGGATGTGACTGTGTGTGTGTGTGTGAGAGAGGGTTTTTACCTCGGCTGATGGGTGTGAGTGCTGGGCTCTGAGGTCCCAGGCCAGGGCTGATGGTGTGGTTGTTACTGTGGGCGTGGCCGCTGTCTTGCTTGCACGTCGCTGAGCGTCCGCTGGGGGAGTGGGAGTGGGGTTTCAGGGGGGAGGAGGGGAGGTGGGGCCGGTAGAGGAATGTCCGGGGCGCTTTTTGCTCTCTCTCTGTCTTTGCCTCCTTCCTTGTCTCGGTCTGCCCCTCTCTCCCTGCTGCTCTCCTTTCGGGGTTTCATCAATTTGACGAAAGCTTTGGCTCCAGACCACTGACTCCTCCTGACAACACACGGGAACATTTACAGCTCTCTTACATCGAACATTAGAATATGAATCGCCTTAATGCCTGGAAGGAAGATTTACAGGAGGACTTGCCCTCCGAGGACTGGGAAGAAGCATGCGCTGAAGCACAAACACAAACTACCAATACTCGCCTCAAAGTATTGCAATATAACTGGCTAATGAGAACATACGTGATGCCAGAAAAGCCTAATAAGTATAATGGTGCCATCCCAGACTTGTGTATCAGGTGTGGAGAGAAGAAGGGGACGTTCTTCCACTGTGTCTGGAAATGCAATAAAGTTCAGCAGTTCTGGTGGGAGATTAAACAAGCTTTAGAGACTATATTAGGTATAAAATTAGTTCTTGACCCCAAACTGTTTATTCTAGGATTATATCCTGATAAACATCATCTGTCTAGAAAAATAATCACTGCCCTGGATTTATGTTTACTGCTTGCAAAAAGAGTCATAGCAGTACCAGTAAACCAAAATTCACTAACTGGATTAAGGAAATGTCCACAACTTTACCTATGGAGAAAATTACTTACATTATAAAGGGGAAACTATCACTATTTCAAAACATTTGGGGTCCTTTTATGGAATATATGGAGAGTGTATTGTGGGGAATGAGGCGGACGAGGCGTAGTTGTCAGTAGTCCTTTGCAGTGTCCTAAAACAATTTCCTTGCTTCTGATACTTGTTTTCTTTATTCTGTGTGTGAATTGTACATTTGAATTTGTATTTTTGAACCATGCACAATAGTGAAATAATTTGGGCTGACCCTTTATAAAATAGAAAAACCTTTGTTTTGGTTGTTGTTGCTTTTTTTTTTAATTTTATTTATTTATTTTTATTTAGTCAGGTAATATACTTTGTACTTTCACCTAGGTGTTGCTCTATGTTATCTCATAAATACCTAACTTGCAAGGAAAGACAATTTGAATGCTGGACAATAATTTAGATGCCCTTGGCGTTTCCTTTGATGTGAGAGCACGCTTATTTCTGTATATTATAGGAAGCATTTTGAAAACTCAATAAAGATAATGCTGGAAAAAGAATATGAATCGCATTAACCAGTTATATGGAGCTGATACTTCATACAATCACACCATTACATACAGTTATTCCAAATTCTTTTTATAAAAAGACCTTTAAAGGTATTGATGAAAGCATTACTTTTTAGGGGTGGGGTCGTAGAACTTGTACTGGTCCATGATCTTCTCCTCTAGTTTCTCTTTCTGACGACGAAGAGCATTCAGCTTATCACTGGATGAAGAGAGATGGATGGACAGAAACACAGACAGACATTGTTTTCATTTGTTATTCTATCTTTCTGAAGCCTCTCTGCATTGAAATTTATGAATAATTACATGTAAATGATGGTGTCTGCTCTAGGTATACTTTGTGTTACTAGTGGCGTGTACAACGTAAGTACAGGTGTCGTGTGGTATGCAGCTACATGTGTAGTTTGCACTCCAGGTGTGCTGTTGTGTACAGTTACATGTATAGCTTCTGCTCCTGGTGATACAGCTCTTTGCTCTCCATGCTCCTTTCCAGCAGGGTGTGGTTCTGCTGGCTCAGCAGGTTGATCTGACTCAGGAGATGGTGGTTCTCCTCCTCCAGATTCCCTTTGAGTCGACTCAACAGCTGAAAACAGACAGGAGGCAGGTCAGGAAAGTAACAAACACACAAGGGAAACCTGAAGAGCTTTAAAAGTGAAACACTGCCTTACAAAGGCACCGTGCCAAAATAAAAGCACTCCATACCTCACAGTGGTTGTCTAGTTTGGTCATGGTTAGATCCAGGCCCTGGTGTTGCTCCATTAGTGAATCGTACTGTGCCATCAATCGACTTGTTTCCAACTGGGAGGAGCTTAATGAGCTCTTTAGTTCGTTCACGCGCTGCTGGAGCCCCTCACATTGCTCCGACTGTTGTGATTGGCTCTGTGTCAGTCTAAAAGAGGAAACAGAGGAAGTCACAATCAACTTGGGCAGTTTTCAAATCAGAAGGTCACTGTGCTCCCAGGTTCTATCTTTGACCTTAAGCAAACCTGGTACAGAACTAGTATTATTTTGCTGCGTGTGTTACTACTACACTACTACTACTGTGTCACAGAGATAACCACAGAGTCTGGAATTCCTGCCATGACTTGGCCAAGAGACATGACTATCTACAACAAACTTTTTTCTCAGTATGTGACACTTTAACTACGTGTGTGAATAAAGTACCTGTCCACTTCTGTTTTTAGCTGCAGGTTCTCTTGCTGTAGTAGCCGATTCTTCTGGATCTCCTGGTTTAGCTCCTCCTTCTCTTTCCGACCACGTCCCTCCTGCTCCTCCCATTTGTCCTTCTGCTGCAGCAGAGCACAATACCTGCAGACAGACAGAGCGAGTGTGTATGATTACAACTTGAGCAAACCTCATGGTCATGTGTAGTTACACTGTTTGCATAAAGCTCTGACACAGTCTAGCTGAGCATGGTGCCCACTTGTCTTCAGCTGTGGTGTCCACAGACTGCAGTCTTTCCACATAAAAATTTGAAAAGAAAAAAAAGGATGAAAAGGTGGGCAGGGATGCATCACTCTGATATTTCTCGTAACAAGAAATCAGTTTAATGTGATGTAAGGCATGAGTCAAGTTGGCAGTGTGAGGATGTTGGTTAAATATCAGTTACTGAGGACGTGCAAACATCAGCATGTCAGCAAGTCAGCGTGAGGAGACTACTGAACTGAAAAACAAACTTTCCATTTCTTCAGCTAGTTAAACTTTAGCCACCCTGTTTCAGCTGTGGGAGTTAAATGGGTGTAAACAAGTTCAGAGTCAATCCTAAGAATCACTATCAGGGCAGATCCGGACACATTTCAGTGGGTCTGACTCGTCTAAAATGAAGTAATTCAAAATCCTGATCCTTCATTACTACATGTAACTGTATTTGGTCCACCTCTGTCTGTTCATGTTTTAACACTTCTCTCCTTAATGACAGCCGAGCTCTACATGTAGGGGTGTATCTACAAACATTTCCTTGCATATACCAGTGGAAATGTGTGTATGAGAAAGTGAAAAACTGATTGCGCCAGTGATCAACTATGTTCCCACACACGGTCTGGCAAAATTCGCTAGGCTCTAAGGGTAATGAATCCATTATTCCTCCTCTCTTTCTCAATTTCTGTTTCTCATCCTCTTTCTTGTAGCAGCTTGATGACAAACACCGCCAGCAGCAGATCTAATCAGCCGTCACAACCAACATTAATTCCATGAGTAACTTAATGACAAGCCAAAAATTAAGCTTAGCTGTTGTCAAGTTTGTGTGCTCGCTGCATGTCGTTGTCTGTACACTGTTGGAGTCCTTTTTCCTCATAAATAACCCTTGGCAGAGTGAGACGGCGGATGGAGACCTATTCATTCAGTTAAGCTTAGATTACTGATATAACATTAAGAGACATTTATCAACTTAATACCTTTGGTATTTAAATCACGTAGCTCCTGAAAAATAAGCCATTAAGGAGATTAAATAGGACTCAACATGGTAAACACATTTAATCATAACCTTAAATCAACATTAGTTAAATAAAGTATTAGTCCAGACTTGCTCTGTGAGACACCCAGTATTTAAAGACTTGGATCGAGGCCAGAAAAACTTGATCGTGACATCACTGGTTTGGTATTACAGCGATTCTATAAAGAACCCTGTTAACAAGATATAACTGTGGTTATTTAGTGGCAATGTGTTGATTGGTGTCCCACTGATCAATAATACTGTGACCTACAGCCACTGGTGGTGGTAAAATGTGTGTACAAGCTGTCAATAATAAACAAACTGAGAGTTGGTATGTGTATGCTGCAGTTACATACTGAGCTTCAGTGAGGCTGCAAGTTACTTTGCCTCAGTCCTTAATCTAGTAATTAGGATTACAGCATAGCTGCTAAACAAGCCAAATTTAGTTCTGACCAAAATACAGATGTACAGCTAACACCAGCTTATGTCTCTGTTGTTTGAAATTAATAAAAACATATTGTTGCATGCACACAATTTGTTACAGTCAAACTTAAATAACATCGTTAAATAACCCTAACCCTAACAAAAGACCTTACTTACTTATTATCTGCTACATTTTCCTCACTAATCATTTTTAGACATCTTAACCTCACAGTGTTCTTTCAGAGGACTCTGCAACCTGGATTATCAAAGTCCTTCTCTCTCTACAGAGTCAGTAGGTGTTCTTCACTTACTTGCTGTGCAGCATCCTGTGTTCACTCTCCAGCGCCCTCTGTTTGCTTTTCACCGCAGTGTGTTGACTGATCAGCTGTTCATACTCATGCGCTTGCCTCTCATGAACGCTTAGCAGCCGCTCATGGTCACTCAGAACACTTTCTCTGCCTCGCCACGCCTCCTCACGCTGACGCTGCCATGACTCTACTTCGGTCTCCAAGGCGGTGACCTGGCCTTGCAGCACGGCATTCTGGGCCATGAGAGATGCACTCTGGGAGGAGAGTGTGGAGTTCTCCACCTAAAAGAAAAACCCACAAAAAATGTTAATATTATCTGTCGAAATGTTGTATAAATTCTGTTAGTGCTATTTATTAGCCCAGTTCGTCAAACACAGTGTGACTGAAGTGTATGTTGTTTACCTGTAGTTTTGCTGTCTGTGTATGTAAGGATGAATTCTGCTCCTGCAGGGTGGTAGTGTGTCGCTGCAGTGCCACCATTTGGTTGTTAAGTGATGTGTTCTGGTTCTCCAGCTGTTTGAGCTGCTCCTTCAGTAGACTGCTCTCTGTCTTCAGAGAGGAATTCTAGAGAAACATAAAAGTAATAAATGACTCATCTGAAAGAAAACATGGTCCAACAATTAAACAGAAAACACTCAATAAACGAATTATAAATGTTTATGCAATGTACATTGCTTAAGAAAATGCAAATGAATAAGTTATAAGAAAATAAACATATCAAAATATTAAATATGGTTTATAAAACATGGAAAACACTCAAATGATACTGAGTAAGCTTGAAATATAAACACATTTGTGCCTAACAATTAAAAACGGAAACATGAGTAACATGAGATGGACAGTGAGTATTTTATTCAGGAATTAAGACAGGAAAATCTTACGTTCTTTTCTACATCAATAAGATGATCTTTGATTCGTAGCAGTTCAGCAGTGGCTGACCCTTGACCCCGGGCGCTCCCAGACTGCTGGGAGTTTTCTTCCTCCTCCTGCTGCTGACGCAGAGTAGACACCGTCTGACGAGCCTACAGCAAAAATACATCTCATAATGAGTTACTGCTGATAATAGGACACATGTAAAGAATTTCTGACTAATATTTCAAAATAATGATGTCAATTAAATCTTAATCTTTGACACTAAAGAATCATCGTACCAAAGCAAAGGATTATCTATTATTTAATAAATGCCCTTTCAAAAAATTAAGTTTTCAAATAAACAGAAATGTATGCAATAAATATAGATTAATGTACATTTCTTGCAAAATACCAGGATTATATTTGTACTGTATTTTACTATATATCATAGTTATACTACTGATGCCAATTTCCACACTCCATTCATGTAGAAAACAACCTATTTCAATGTGAGCGAAGCATCTTTTTTATTAACTTGTGGGTGAGCAAATGATGATGATTTTCATTCATTCTGAGCTTCCTTTAAATATTAGTTTGTTGGTTTAACAGGGCAATGTTTTGGTTATTTACTTATGTTTTCCCCACATTGATGCGTGTCCTTACAGTGGCTAGCTCTGCACGTAGCGTAGCATTGAGCGCGTTGCTCTCCTCCACTTTCCTCTCTAGACTGGAGATTTTGTCCTCTTTAATCTTCATTGTCTGTTGGACAGTTTCCTCCAGCCGAGACTCCAGCAGCCTGTACCTGCTGACATACACACAGAAGAAATCAGTCCATCGCCCATCTGAGGTTCATTTCTACACATGAAATCAGTTCAGTCTGATCAGCAGCCCACAGAATACTACCTGTCCTCCAGTGTGTGCTCTTGCTGCAGTAGCTTTTCTCTGTTCAGTCCAATCTTCTCCAGCTCTTCATTGAGTCTCTCTAACTCAACACTCTGTTGCTGAACACTCAGCTTCTCTGATACCAACTCCTGCACACGCAAAGATACATGAAACTTTCTTCATACATCATCTACATTTCCATACATGATAAAATAATGGTCAGGGTTAAAACAATGCATACTGTAGGTTAATTTGAATGTAGGGCTGACGTAAATGATATAAATCAGTCAGTCCTATCTACCTAAAATATAGAAGGCTCTAAGCTGCTTTATATTAATTGTTATTCTATACTAATCTGTTGTTATGGACTATTGGAAACTGTAGTCGATAAAAAAGGGAAACCACAAATGAATTATTTTGATGTTCTGGAGCTTTCTATCATATCACGTGGGTGTCCTTAGCAGATGTCACTGAATTAATAAAACTTTAAGGACTTTCCATCTACATTGGCACCACTGAGGAAGATCATGTAATCAACTGACACTGGTGGTGAGATTATTTTGTCATCTGCTACTAAAAAGGTCAAGAATTAACTAAACATCTAAATCTTACAACATCTGGACAAACTCCATCTGCTGATGAAGACTGCTCTCACCTCTCTCAGAGTAGCCAGAGTCCGCTTGTCAATAGTTGCCTGTTTTTGCAGCTCCTTGTTCTCCCTCTCCACCTCCTTGCCTTTAGCAGCCACGTCCTTCAGCCTATCCACTTCTTTACTCAGAGCTGCACTCTCTTTCTTCACTGTAGCCAGCTGCCTGACTTTCTCCTCCAACTCTGTCTCTTTACCCTCCAGCAGCGTTCTGATCTTCCAGCTCTCCTTCTCCATGTGCTTCCTGCTCTTCTCCGACTGCTCCAGGTCCAACTGGAGCTTCCTCCTCTCCTCGTCCACTTCTTCCCTCCTTCTCCGCTCCTCCTTCAGTTCCTCTACTTCCCGTTTCAGGTCCTCCTCTCTGGCCTGTGTCTCATGCCGCTCTCTCTCTACTTCCTCCCTCTCCTCTCTGCTCCTCTGTATTTCCTCCTCTAAGTGATGCCTCTCCTGATTCGCAGCTGCTAAGTTCACTTCCAGCCTCTCTACCCTCTTTCTCTCTCCTTGTGCCTCCTCTCTGGCTTCCTCCAGCCTCCTCTGCAGCTCTTGTGTCTCTTTCTGTGCCTCCTTATGTTCCTCCTGTAGGGTGGCCAGGCGGGCTGATGAGGAGCGTAGATTTTCCACGGAGCAGCGCAGCTCCAGGTTCTCCTTTGACAGCAGGCTGCTCTCTGCCTCCTGCCTCCCCAGTCGCTGCAGCTCCCGCTGGGCCTCCTCTGCCTCCCATTTTAACTTGTGCACCTCCTGCTCCAGGGAGGACACCTGCTTCTCTAGAACCTCGGACCGCTCGCTGCATGCACGCATTGAGGCCACCTGAAAGCAAAATAGTAAAGTATGTCTCAAACTGTCATTTAATGTCAGTTCAGTTACATCATGCATACACTGTACATCAAATATGACCATATATACTCTTATTTTATTACCTCTCTGCTCAGAGCGTCCCTGCTCCTCTCCAGCCTTGTGGCCTCTCTCTCCACCTCTTCACACCGGCCCGCCCTCTCCCTCAGCCTCTCTGCCTCCTGACTGGCTAGTTTGAGCTGGGTTTCTAAACTGGCCAATCGAGAGCTGGTGTCAGTGATGCTCTGGTGCAGTAGGCGGTTCTCTGTTTCCACCTCGCGAACCCTCGCCTCACTGTTAGTCTGAGCACGCTCCTGAAGGGACGCCACCGCATCAGAGAGGTGCTGCTTCTCGCTCTCCAACTCAGAGATCTGATTGGACAGGATGAGTTGCACAGGGTCAACAATGGATGTATTTTGATGTATTATAACAAAAATGTCTTGAGTGTGTGTGGGGGTGTGGGTGTTAACTACCTGTCTGTCTTTCTCTGCCTTCAGAGTATGCATTTTTCTCTCCAAACTCTGTTTTTCCTTCAATATTTCCTCTCCCAGAGACTCCATGTCCTGATTGGTCAGTCTCTCCTGGTCCAATAAACCCTGGAGACGCTCCAACTAACAAAGAACAAAACACAATAAGGACACTGTAGCTGTAGTGACAGAGTATTAACAATAAGAAAATTGTATTTTTCTCTGTAAAAATTCACACTGTAGAGTCTTTAAGTCACTCAGGCCTCCTACCTTCTTGCTGAGGCTTTGGTTCTCTCTGTCCAGTTCCTGGCTGTGGAGCTGCTGCTCCTGCAGGACGTGGTTCTCATCTTTTAGTCTCTCTATAGAGGTCTGAAGCTCCCGGTTCTCCTTCTCCAGCTTCAGCACTCGACTGGACACACACTCATTCAGCTCGTGGACCAACGACTTACGAGCTGCAGGAGAGAAAAATACTTTGCTTAGGACAGAATAGAGAATGACACTGAGGGACACTGATTCAAGAGAATACAACAGAACACGGTAGAACAGTGAGTGTCTTACTCTCTGTGTTAGAGTTGTCATGGTTCTTAGTCAGCTGTTCCAGCTCCCAGCCGAGATGAGCTGACTCGTTCATACTCTGTTTCTGTCCAATCTCCAGCAGCATGTTCTCCTCCACCAGTTCCTCCAGCCTCCGACGTTCATTGTCCCTCTCCTGCACAAAATGCACACACACAGATTTTATATAAATATATATATCATAGAACTTTTAGACATTTCAATAGATAATCTTTAAAAATTTGGTTTTATAAAGTGTTGATGATGTGAAGAACAATATCGGAGTATATAACATATATCAGTATATAAGATAGAGGTATAGTGTCATACCATTTCCAGGTCGTGTAATTTCGCTCGTAGTAACAGGTTGTCTTTCTCCAGTGTGTGCAGTTTATCACAGCGCCCTCTAGAGGCTGACAGCTGCTCCTCCAACAGCACCTTTGTCTCCATCAGAGTCATGTTGTCCTCACAGTAGCAGTCCTATATTAGTACACACACACACACACACACACACACACACACACACACACACACACACACACACACACACACACACACACACACACACACACACACACACACACACACAATTCAGGGTGTCATAGCCAGCCAGCTGTGAAGTCATTCTAACAGTGTGTTTATGTCTCCTCTGTCAGCTGGTTAATACATTAGAATAACACTGAGTCAAACAGGGAAATCAGCTAATCAGAAAACTATTATTCTATTATTATTATTAAACACAAACCTCTACAGTGGAAACATAAAACGTAATAATATAATAATGGAAAGCTAGAAAACAAGTACAGCGTGTAGAAGAACATAAAAAAATATACAAATATAAATATAAAATGAATGTATCTACTATGTATACTAATATGTAATCTAACCTTCACAGATCATTCCTGATTTAGGATACAGGCTCTTATAGTCTCTACAGTATAGCAGTCCTTGATATTATGGTTAAGTGTATAGTGATGCTGTAGCATGACGCTGTATTTGTACCTCCACTCTGGTCTTGTAGAAGTGAACGTCATTGAGTTTCTCTTTACATCTGGTCAGTTCGGTCTCCAGACGGTCTACACGGGCCGCTCTCTCTCTCAGTGAGTCTACCTCGTCCCGGTACGCTCTGACTGAACGAGCCTCACAAGACAGCAACTGGTTCTGAAACACACACATACATGCGTCAATATCATTTTCTATTCATCCTTATCATTTTTCATTCTTTGAATTTTGAACATAATGCAGAACATGACAGAAAAAGTGCATGTACTTTCACGCAATCTTGCACATACATGGGGCAGGGGGAAAAGGGGTGGGATGGCAGGGGGAAAAGGGGTGGGATGGCAGGGGGAAAAGGGGTGGGATGGGAGGGGAAAGGGGTGGGGTACGGGCCAGTTAGAAGCACGATGGCATAAAGACAGTTCAGACAATGCATTGATATCTACCTTCTGCCTAACATCTGTACAGAGCACTACAGTCACTCATGACTGTAAACTTGAGTGCCATGTAACCAAATGGAACCACAATGAAAACTAGAATCCCGGGAGTTAGATCTCTATTACTGATTAATTAGTCAAAGATAAATCAATTTAAAAAAAAACCTGTCGATTTAGAGAACACATTGACACATGTTAACCATTGTAGTAGTGCTTCGTTCATTTCCTTTCCCAATGGAACTATAATGTCTAAGCTTTCTTCAGTACTAAACAGTCACCGAGCCATCAGACTCAGATTGGAAAGATAGTCGGTATTAGAACTCACATAACTTGATTGGATCTTAACTTGATTGGATCATTTTCCTCCAGTCATATCG
This sequence comes from Scortum barcoo, assembly GCA_023238725.1. Classification (NCBI taxonomy): domain Eukaryota; kingdom Metazoa; phylum Chordata; class Actinopteri; order Centrarchiformes; family Terapontidae; genus Scortum; species Scortum barcoo. The sequence goes on along the minus strand of CM041539.1, from coordinate 22,307,120 downwards.
TTCTGACACTACTGATTACAAACCCTGACCTCTTGTTTCACTTTCTGTAACTCCTGATCCAGACGCTCCACTTCATGTTTTGAATCCATCAGCTGCTCTGTCTTCTCCTCCCTGCAAACACACACACACATAAATAACAGGTCAGCTTCAATTAAACATTTTACCACCTATCATCATGTTACAATCAGCCCCACACCCTGGAAATGTCTGGAAAGGAAAGCTGTCTTACTATAAGTCTTTAACGTACCTAAGTTAAAGCATCTATACAGAGTGCTCTGCAGAATGACTTCAAGTTCAAGACTTCAAGGAGGAGTGGTTAGTTTTTCTCCAAATGGATGGATCCCCTGTGTGATTACACTGTACATCTATCACAACTAGACAGCTTAATAAGCAATGCTGGATGTAAAATGACTTCCAGCTGCTGCTGGTATCACCACAGTCCAGCCTTGATCCAGCAATACCCACAGAAACTTTTTGGACTCTGACGTGCATCAGTATGCAACGAGCTGCTGCTTGAGCCACGTGGGGAGATTTGTTTCTGTGAGTCGTCACTATGAGCAACACCTTACACATTACAAGCAGTCATGTGACCCATCGTGGCCATGATGATGAAAATGATTTGACAAGCACCCAGGTTTTGAGGTCCCTGTTTGATTAATATTTAAAAGGCTCACAGTTCTTGTCTGTATCTGCGGAGCTTGGACTTGGTGTCAGCGAGCTCCACAGACAGATGCTGCTTCTCCTCTTTGGTCAACCCAGACACAGTCACATCCGATCCACCGTTATTCACTGTTACGCCTCCTCGCTCTGGGCTGCTCATGCCCAGGTTCCTGCAGCCTTCCTGGGGCTGCTGACCGGACAGGTAGTCCTTCTCCTGGGTCAGGTCCACAATCACCTGGAAAGTAGAAGTGCCTTTGTTAAATTTCTATATAGTTTAATTCTTGTTTTCCTGTTGAAACAATGATCCTTTCTCATTTGCTATGTTTTGCAACTGCATGCAAGATGCTGATTCATGTTTAACACTTCCTGTATCCATGCATCAAATTAAAGCCCTCTGGAGTGTTAGAGGACAGAATCCCTTCATTTCTTAACAGTTTTTTAGAATATGCTGTGGTAAAATAACCAAATTTCATGGTTCACATACGGTGTTTCAAATCTAGCTACTGCTATCATGTGATACTTGTATATGACCTCAAAATACAGTTTGGGGGGGGCATCAACACACATTAGCCAGCGTTTTTAATCCCCAAAAAAGTCCCTGCTTTGGGGGTAGTACTTTTAAGTACCAGGAACCAGATGGGGGACAGCAGCAGCTAGATCAGTATATAGGATAGGATGGGACTAAAGACTGCATCTTAACCCCGTTTTTTTTTTTATTTTTTTTTTTATTATGGATAGGACAGCTCAAGAGAGACAGACAGGAAAGGTGGAGAGAGAGAGGGGAAGACATGCAATGAGTCTGTTTCATTAAAAGCCAAACTGTGTGTCGCATGTCATTTTTCAATAGAGTCACCACAGACACCTGGGTCACAATACTGCAACTGTTGCATGTTTTCATCAAGGCAGGAGGCCATAAGCTCAGTCACCATTGTGTTGTCAATTGGAGATAGATGGTGAGATAATATCTTCAAAACGAGTAATCCAAAACAACAAAATGCTAAAAAAAACAGCGTGGTTATATTGCTGGACTTATTAAATGAATGCAATGGAAATGTTCAGTATTATTAAGTTATTAATTATAGTAAGTATTAGGTCTATAAAATATTCTTTTCATAAATAAAACACAGCCTGGCAGTTGCTGTTGTGTGTGACTCTTAGTACCTCACTGGCTTTGTCTCTCTGGTCAATCAGTTGCCGTAGCGATGCAGCCATGTTGCGGGACAGAGGCTCCAGCTCTTCATGTGTCAGCTCTGATCCTTCCTCCAGCCAGGACAGGTCGAGAACATTCAGCTGATTATGGGTCACCTGCAACACACACACAGACACACACACAAAATGCAATATTATAAAATACAGCATAGTTTAGGCTGCATATGTAGGTTTAGTGTCTTTGTCCTTGCATAAAGTAGAACAAATGTATATTTAACCACTAATTACAAATTCAGATAAAACTTCAAGTACACTCTCAGAAGAGTCTAACATCTATGTTAAATATTAAATACATTAATTAAATAAAGAAATAATTAAAACTGTACAGCTTTACAGCTGAAACTGGGCTTGACTGTTTGACCCTCAGAATCTTAACATAATGAAGTTTGAACACATCTCCACACAGCCAGTAATGACAGTGACGAATCAAAAGGTTTGTGCAGCTGAAGAGATTAACCAGCATGGTAACATTAGCCTGACCTCATCATCAAAGTAATTCAGCAAATAACAGCCTATAAAAATAAATGTTTGACCTGATATTGCTGGGATGACATAAATAAACAAGCTGCGTGAACATAGAAACAACCATTATTACCGCTGATCACGCTGTTCATTGATGTCAGCTGATGTTGGACATGTTTCATGCTGATAGAGATAAAACAATGCACATAGTGTGGTGCATTTCTAGTGACCAGACTTAAAGGAACAATTAGCTAATGAAACTATGGCTACTACCCCACCTGATATCTGGATGACCCTTTCACTAAAACTACAGTGTTACAGTATTGACACATTGATAAAATACCACACATTAAGTCAAGAATTAAACAGAAGAAGATTATAATCTGGCACAGTGTACGCAGGCCGATATCATTTGAAATCCAACCACCTTACAGAGAAACTTGCATGTTGATTTTTTTTTAAAAGGGTTTCATGTTTTAAAAGACTTAGGACAATAATTCAGAGGAAAAAGTCGATGTTTTTAGCAATGCTCCTCAAAATGCTCTTTTCCCTCCATCATTAGTCATATAACATAACAAAGGACTCTGTCTCAGCTAGACCTGCGGTGGTAAGAGGTCATGAGTCTGATCGGTTATAATTTGATGAGTCAGTCTTTTTTCAGTAGTTTTACATCGCATTTCACTTTTCATTAGCTGGTGCAGGCCCTTCAATACACACAGCTGCTTCATTAGGTCCACTGTCATCGGTACCTTGATCCACTGTGTTTTGATTATAATTTTAAAGAAAATCCATATTTGAAAGAACTCAACAGAGTAATAGAAGGTGGTGTAACTGAGACACTGGGTATGCTTGTCACCACAGAACGAGATTCAAAAGATTGGAGCGTTTTTGTAACTTCAGCGTAAAGAACTGTGATGTTTATCGCAACTTAGTCAATATCTGCTGTGTTACTTCCAAAACATGCTTCCGCTATTACTTGTGACGTGTAACCAATTAGATGTGGAGAACACTGAGACAGACCACACAGAAAAACACAGAAATGCTGTATTTTAAATGACTATGACTTATCAGTAACTGGATAAAAAAAATATTCTGATGTTGTGGAAAAAATCTGTACCCAGATACAAAACCACCTGTTATCAGCTGACTAGTTTGAATTCTGTATATATTTTGATGATATGATGAGGACTGAACTGTCTCCATTATAGGAGAGAAAACTCCCTCCACTGATGGAAGTGTGAATGTGTGGTTGAAAGTTGTTAGGTGGACCTTGAGTGTAGATTATTTAGTCACTTTTCTACTAGTCTTTATAATTTAGACAGTTCTTCATCATGGTTGACTTGTGATCTACATTTATCAATGTTTTCTCAACTGACCTCCTGAATGTGAGAAACGATGGCAGCTTGGGTCTCAATGTCCAGCAGCTTGATCTTCTCTATCATCTCCTCCTTACGCTCGCACTGACACACACACACACGTGAAAAAAAAGTCACATTTGAATAAAATTATGGCAGTTCATGTTTCTCTCTGTTGCCATTACATTGGTGTCAAGCAGAACAGCACTATGGAAAATGTTGACTGATGAAGAAAATGGGATTGTTTGTTTATTTGAGCACTGTCGGGTGGTACAACATCAGCAACATTTTCATGTGGTTTTATCCACCCCTCCCTTCTCCCTTCCTCTTTCCTGGAACCAGTAGAACCAGGTAGGTAGGGAGACAAAGGGGGGGAGAGAGGAAAGGGCGGCAGACTAGGAAGGAGGGAGCGAGGAAGGGAGAAACAGAGCAGCCACAGGCGAAAGGAGGTATGAAAGAGGCTATATGAAAGAAAAAAGTTCGGTGGTTGCATAGGGTGAAGGCGGGAACGAGAGACAACAAAGAGCTGAACGAACAAACACACAGACAGAGAAACCACCTGCGCCCAACCTCACACACGGCAAGCCCCTCCTCTTTAATTACAGCTAACCCAATTAACTCTTCACTCACCATGTCTGGCTGATTTTTATTATTAATAAAAGTCAGGGTTTCCAAGAATGGATTTGTGCTCATTTACACTACTAAACTTGTTCACTTCAATAACTTAAATACAAATATTTGAGGCAAGGTTCATAAACTGTTAAACAATCAATCAATACCCGACATTAGTATTTTATAGTACCATAAATCTGATGGTTATAACTGCACATTAACCCTTTATATGACTCCATGTGCATTTTGGATCCTGCAGTCCCTCCCTGCGCCTTATCACAGGCACACTGAATGGCTGTGCTCAGACATGCAAAACTAAACAGACACAAATACACTTCCTGGGAGAGACCGGGTGGTACAGTGAGCTGCGGCGCTCGGGCTTGTGTGTGTGTGTGTGTGTGTGTGTGTGTGAGATCACATGTGTGTTACCTGGACAGCACAGCCTAGTATCAGCAACAAAAGACTTTTCAGCTCCTCCATGCTCTTTACTGGAGAAAAACAAACCACAGAGACACAGTGGCTGTCAGAACACACACTAATGTACATTCAACACTTTTCAGAGCAGAGGTTACAGAGAACTTCAAATACAAAAACTGTGACACAGATGAACACAAGTGATAAAAAAAGGACTCAGCATGTTGTGAACATGTTTGAAGGTTGATGGCAACTGAGGTTGTTTCCCCCCCTCAGGCACTCTTATATTATACTACACTACAGCCAACCTTTCACTGCTGACTACACACTCTTGATTGTTCAATTTCACCACAATTTAACTGCAGAGTTTTGAACTTTACAAAGGCACAGCTAATATTAACACGCACTACTACATGCCACAGTGACTCTCAAGGCAAAGTATATCATTATATAGTGATGTTTTTCCCATGTGGATTGGTTTCTTGTTTGAGTAAGAAGGATGTCACTTGAACTTGGTTCACCACAGTACCACACCAGGAGGATGAGAATGTAGTCCTGTGCCACTAATCCTTCATGCTTACAACAAGCCTGTCAGGCCACTAAGAGTCAATGTAATAAACTCTCTGACTAATATTCAGAGCAGATCAGCCCCTCAGATTAAATTGTTTCTGTCACTGCCAACAGTCTTTCACACATTTCTGGTTTCACACCTTTATTGAAACGAGAAGCCTTCACTGAGGTTATCATTCTCTGCACTCTGTCTGCACTACAGATAGGTACATGTCAGACTATATAAAGATCATGCAATGAGATTAATAACCGTATATCATCATGACTTTTCTTAGGCATCATGTAACTTCACCACAAATTAAAGTTCAAAACCACCAAGCAGTAAATCAGTGAGGCTGGAAATAGTGTGTGTGATGCGTGGGAGTGTGCGTTACCTGATAAAGGATCCTTGGCGATGCAGAGCGTGTTAGGAAGGGGCATCACTATTAACTGCTGTAAGGTCTCCTGTAGAAAAGAAGAGGAGGTGGGGGAGGCAGAGAGATAAAGAATAACATCTGAATTGTATGGTCACAGTAATAACTGTCGGTAACACGGCCTGCTGGACAATCACTGCAGTACCCTGGAAAACCGTCAATCAGCAGCCAACTGGAGCCAACAACAGCTTTAACATAGGTCGGTGATACAACTGAATATCAATACATTCCTATCAAATCCTTCCAAAACACCACCAAAGACATATAATAGGAGCCTGAAAGAATAGGGATTATTTGTGAATGAAAAGAAATCAAAATAAATGGGCCAATACTTGTTTTTTAACATAATCAGACCAACATTTTCCATAAGGATCCCTTATATTTAGTGCCTCAAGAATAATGATGTGTATTGAGTAGGATATTTTATGACTGATAATATAAATCATACCAATGCATTGGATGAGCGAAAAATAACCATTTCTTTTCTCTAGACTATAAAATAAAAAAGTGACTCCTTGTAAAGTATAGTGTAAAATTGTCACCAGCATAATTATAAGCACAGAGGAAGACAAAAATGTAAGTAATATAGTTATTCCTCTGACAGCAGCTTGTTGTGTGTGTGTGGAGGCAGAGCTGACAGCATCTGCTCATTTCTACAAAACACATTCAGTAGAAATGAATCAAAGTCCTGCCACCAAATGACCCAGACTTGTGTGCGTACATGCATGTGTTCTCAGGCAGGCAGCCAACAGGAAACACCCTGCTGTCGACGAACAGTGTGTGTGTGTTTGTATCCGTGCGTGTGCGAATCAGGAAAGAAACAGCCCACTAGGAGGGAATGCTTTCCATTCCAGAATATCCTCTCCTGGCTCACACACCTGATTGTCCAGACAGGACGAGAAAAAATAAAAACACGCCATTTTCTTATCAACGTTTTTATGACTCAAATCCAGGAGAGGCAGAGAACATGTAATTTGTCTGCTAAAGCAAGTTGTTTGGAAATGAGGAAGCATGATAGGGGAAAGGTCACATAGGAAGACATTAGGTTTAGAGAAAGGACACATGGGAGGAGACATGAGGATGAACCCTGGCTCAGGAGAAAGGAAATGTACAAACAGGAGTGAGTGTGTGTTAGATCTGGGTGTTTTGGGATGAGGGAAGTGTCAGCAGGGAAGGGCTGGCTGGAATAATACTCAATAACACTCAAACGCACACACACACACACACACACACACACACACACACCTGCACAGTTTTACACATCATCCCTCTCACAATAGGGAAAGATATCAAAATTCATGTGTGATGAGGAGCTGTTTCCATGGTAAATATGGGGTGGAAAAACCCATTCACTTGTATGTTTTTTATTTTATATATATATATATATATATATATGTATGTGTGTGTGTGTGCGTGTGTGTGTACTTAGATATAGGGGCTCTGCATTAGTAAGTGTCATCTGCTAAGCAGGCAAATAACCGCTCTGGCTCACATCAGCTTACACAGCTTTGAGGTAGTGCAATACCTGCAGATACTGTTACACCGGCCTATACAGCAGGAGGTAATGAGAGACCCTACCAGTCTCTTTCTGTCTGTTTTACACACACACACACACACACACACACACACACACACACTCTGTACAGCATAAATAAAACATGTGAGCTGGCTACCAGATGTCTTTAAGGGACAGCAGGAATTCAGCCGAGGCAAACTGTCAGTCAAAACGTTTGCTTGCTTCATCAAGACACATTTCTGAGCTCAGCAACACTAAAGGAACAGTGTGTAGGATTTATGGGGATCAGTTGGCAGAGATGGAATATAATACTCATTACGATGTTTTCATGAGTGTATAATTACTTATGCTTCACTGTGCTTTGACTCTTCATGTTAATATTAGTAATATACGTTTGTGGGTTTGCTGTGTCGGTTATAAAGGATGTAACTGTAAGCAAAAATTTTCCAATGCATAAAATAAGCTTCCTAGAAAATATGCACTTTTAAGGGTTGATTATTGCAACCCAGCATGAAAGCTTGCATAAATGTTTGTACAATCCCTTCATTTTCCATTTGTTGTGGTAAACTTCAGGTGTGAATAACTTCGATCTATGCTATGCCAATTTTAGCCTACGTATCCCACCCTGAACAAAATGACAGTTTGTATTTTAAAGTTAGCACAGGCAGAGCGCTTGTGTTGCTTTGACAGCTTTGTTAGCTGAGGCTTCATAGCACGAGGGCGGATGCTGTAGGTGCTGTTACAAAGAAGGATCCCCTGGGAGGGACACACCACTCTGAAAATGTGCCCATGGCCATTGGACGGGCGGTGGTTCTCAGAGGATCTCCTTTGACTGTTACAACATGATGTCACCCTCACTTCCACAGTAAATGCGGCTTTCCCTCATGTCTGATGTATGACAGTGGTTGTAGTGATCTGATCTAAAAACATTAGGAAGAACACTATTGGCCTTTCTAAATGTAGCTTTGAATAAATGTTTTAATCAGATGTCAGTGGCCACTGATAACAAACACTTGTAAACTCCTCAAATCACGGTCATATCATTAGAGTTTTAAAACATGTATTATACCTTTATTTGAGGGCAGAATGCATAACAACATTATTTTTGCTGAACCAAATGTGATACAGCGGAAAGAGACAGCAGGAGCAGCAAACCAAGTGCCTCTCCTGTCCCACTCTGGCTACTGTGGAAATGGCTTGTAATTAATATAACTGTGCCAATTGTCTATCACTATTATGTTAAGTTCTGCCCTCTAACACCCAGTGTGTAATACTTATTGACTTAAAGTGCTTACACTCCAGAACAAATAGACAGGAGTGCAAGATGAATCATGAATTGTACCTTATAAAATAAAAAACATAGTGAGTATGAGCTTTTCTTTACCCGCACTTTATCAATGGCAAAGAAAGAGCAAAAAGCTCTATCAACATATAAGTCGATTTAGAGATCTGTGGTGTGTGTAGGTTGGTGTTTCCATTTAGAAAATAGATTATGGCTTTAATGCCACAGCCAGTGCAAACTAGCTGCTTGTTCATTATAGATGAGACAGATAGACTTACACTCTCTGGCTAATACCACCTACACCACCTACACCTTATATATGACCGTGGTGTGTATTTTAGTTTTTATGCAAGCACTGTGTACACAAATTAAATACTAAGACTGTGTCATTAAGTTGAATATCAAGGTCTGCTCCAGATGCACTCTCTTTTTGTGTATGTGTGCGTTTATGTATACTAGTGATCTACAGATATATCTTGCTGGTGATGTTACTGCAGGAGAGTAACACTTAAAACTGACAAGAGATCAATACAGCCTGCTACACTGACCCATTTTTTGGACACACACTCACACACAAGGCCTAAATCCATGGCCCACTAACACACTGGGCTCACATTTCTAATCAGAGATCAATAAAAGCTTGGCAGCTAACAGCAGATCTGACTTTAACTGAGCCGTTAGGTTTCGGTGTTCAACAACTTTCTCAGCACTTTCAAAATCCAAATCAAAGCCTCTTCTCCTAACAGGATCTGAGCTGCTTTCCTTTTTGTTACATCTAGTCACATTTATATCACATTACATATCTCAGTGGGCTTTACAGGCAAACATGCGGTTGAAATGCTGTGACACTTTGTAAAATCACTCTGTGGCACTTGCACAATGCGGTGAAGGATTAAAAGATAACTTGTGTTAAATCAACAGTGGTGACAAAAAGACAGACAGCCACTTACAGGAAAATGCATGAAATGAAATGAAAATCTGGATATCAAGTCTGGATGAAATGTGTACAAATAGTGGAGCTAATGCCTCCGTGCCTCACTGTTTAGTAGTTATGAGGAAAAACATACTGTAATCCTTTTTACAACTGGCCCTATAAAATAGTCCCTTAGTAGCACTACCTGCAACACTGCAACAAAAACTAGTCCTTCATTCCCTGGCCCATGGCCTAACGTCCATCTAATTTTAAAGCAGGCCTTGTGATATTTTGATTGGCAGACAAAAAGGACCAAAAATATAATGTGCTTGGCAGAGGTCGAGACAGTAAAGTCTGGTTAAATCTCTTAGCACAATAGACTGGAAGTAGCACTGAACTTTGGGAAAGACTCCTGTTACGTGTTGCAAAACCTCCTGCTGTTTTAAAAATACTACTTTACTTAATCAATGTTTTTATCAACGTTAAAACATATATTCATGAGCTTGTGAATTTGATCCCACTCAGCTAACACAAATGCTTTATTTCAGAAACTCGCCTGACCTGGATGTAGCACTCAGTAGTTGTATCATCTTTACAGGCTGATTGTTGAACACTGCTAGAAAGTTGCACTGCAGAGCTGAGCTGAGCTGGTGAAAAGCAAAGTGTGGAGAGAGTTTTCAAAGACAGAGTGACAGAAACAGAGACAAGTGAAGGCTCATTCCTTCCTCCATAGTAACTCCTCTTCTTTCCTTTCTTCCCTTTGTGTTTTTTTTTCTATTGACACAGGGAACATTAGCACACTGCCTCTGAGCATCCAGTTGTTCCCCTCTACCAATCAAACGGGGGCTGGGGATGACCGCACACAGGCACACACACACACACACACACACACACACACACTACTGGAGTTAGGTAAAAAATCCAAAGGTAACACTATGCTGTGGTGAGCTCACGGTTCAGCCTCACACACACTAAACAGCAGTCATTCCTGACAGTGGCTGGCACTATTGACGAGTTTGACCAAGGTCAGATCACACCCACACACAATCTATACACATACGCCAATACACACACACTGAATATTACAATCCACCAGTCCAGGGTGTGTGCCTGTATGAAGTAGGCCAGAGGATATGGAGTTCAAAACATCCCATGTAGGCTCAGGGCTTTGTTCTGCAGTTCCCACGGTAACCAAGGAGGGGTAAAGTGAGAGGGAAAAGGGGCGAGAGAAAGAGAGCAAGAGGGAGTGTTGTGTGTGTGTGCGCTTAAGTTACTGCACAATAAAATGTCTTTCACATGAGCCAGAGTTTCACACCTCTAAATGCAGCCACACTCAGTTTGTAACAGACATTTTGAGATCAGATAGAAAAGGTGGAGGAAAAAAACAGTCCTGCAACAAATAATGTCCTTCCTGCGTTTTTCTTATCAGCTGATACAGTTAAGTCTGCATTGTGTTTCTTCAGAGCTGGTGGACGTGTTTCATATGGAGGCTGCTCGTATTGCTTCCCATTGACAGCCTGCAAATACCTGTGGCTACAGCAGGTCTGCCTTCCTAACAGTGTATGTCTTTGTCCTGTCACTGTCACAGATCCATCTCACGCTGGACATGTCTGCTAGTGTGCCGTTTATACCCATCAATTAACTCTTTAAGCCATTATTGGGCAAAAACACCACAACACAACATTCCAGCTTCTCCAGTGAGTAAGGATTTGTTGCCATTGTGTCTTTGTACATTTAATATTTCTGGGTTCTGATAAAATAAGCAGTCTGGTGATGCTACATCAAAATCTGGAAAATAGTGGTGCATATTTCACTATTTCTTGACATTTTCTAGACTAAACAGTTCATCAGTTAATGCAAACACTGTGGACACGTTTGACTGTAATGCAAACATTAATTGCAGCTCTACTGTGAATACAGGTCTTCTCATTTCACATTTAGTGATACAGTGTCAAAAAGAGAGTGTGTATTGGCATCATTTAATCATATTAATGAAAAGAATTGCAGCCTTACTTCTTAATCTATTCAGTTTTTTTTACTGACAAAGGAAATTATTATTGATTAGCAACACACCAAAGGGTTTTTTGTTTACAGTGATATTAAACACTGTGTGGCATTCTTCACATTTGAGAAGCCGCAAACTCCAATTGATTTTTCTGTTGATCAATTGATCAATTGATCAATCAGAGACTTATCCCAGCACTTAGGTGGACCAGTTAGAAGGCAAAACCAGCAGCTTGTGATATCAGGTTACTGTGCTTTGTACAACAGAGAGGGAACAGAAGGGACACACACACACACACACACACACACACACACACACACACACAAAGCAAAGCAACGGTTTAGTGCTTTGTCACAGGGGAGTCTGGGAGGATTCACTGGAGCAGCCTGCTGAGACATCATCTAATTAGGAGAAAGCCAACGCCTAGCCCCATATGAACCACTGGATGTGTGTGCAGTGTCTGTGTGTAGGTGTGTGTTTTATTTCTTGCAGATGATCCTAAACTAAGTTGCATTCTGGGGCTCAGAATTCACTGACTCAGGGTTACACCACGAGGGTGAGAGTGTGTTAAGGCGAGGGTGTTTGTCTGCGGTTAGAGATTAACCATCATGGACAGATTAACCTCATACTGCCCAGAATGACCCACTTCACACACACGTACATACATGTACACACACACAGCAGCAAGTGTGGTCTCTATTGTGTCTGACCTGCATGGGTTATACATGTTCAGTAGTACTGCAGTGAACTGCAGTATTCTGTATTATCTTTCAGTTTGGACCATTTACACCATAAACCAAATAATGAAGTCTTTGTCCTGGTAGGACTCAAAGGATTAAAACCATCCATTTTCTGTACCGCTCACATGGTTGCGGGGTGCTGGAGGCTATCCCAGCTGTCATTGCGTACATACTGCATGGGGTACATACATACATACATAAGCGTGCGCTTATCTAGTTGAGTTATCCGGTCGCCCCAGGATTATACCTGAAAGTTTTGATTATTTTCCATGAATCTTCAGCTCAGGATTAGTGAGGTACTACATTATTTTGTATGCTTAAAATACACACCAATACAAACTAAATGTTTCTTGAACAGCATAATAGTAATGTTATCATTAGTGTAAATGGACAGCTAGTCTACTTACAGTAATAATGACAAAGTGTTGCCTTAATGACACCTGAATGAGAACCTTCAATGACACAGCTGTGCTGACAGCTCTGTTTCAAAGTTCAGTGGATGGATGGATGTTTTCTCACTGTAAAGTCACTGTTCACACACCCGCCAACGACCTACACACTTTGACAAAAAGAAACTTTCAATATAATACACACACTCGTGTTTCTCTCCTGGAAGGCCATAGTAAAAAGCACCAGCATGCAGAAAATAGACTGACAGACAACAGGCAAGAAACCTCTTGTAATAAGATAATAACTGACTTAAATTTAATCAAATGAAATGAGTTACAAAAACCCGCCTGTCTGTTCTCAGTGCTCCATCTGTGGCCTCTTTGTCTCGTCAAGATATGAACACATTGAGGAGTTTAGCTTCAAATGTCTTTTTTTCTGTCTGTTTTTCATTTATGCCCCTGTCACCAGAGGCCTTCAGCTCCTCACATGTCCACACTCCTTTTCATTTTTTCCAGTTTTTATTTACTTTGTTCAGCTCTCAAAGTAAAAAAAAGACATTCTTATAGTACTTCTCACTAAATGTCCAGTTTTCTGCATATCACCATTCCAAAAGTTTTATGGGATATTAGATCTTCTGAGCCCCTGTGAAGAGTTAAGTCCTTCTAAAACATATTAAATAATCCTTTCAATCTGTAGCTCACCAAGTTCAACATTAACTTCCCTAAACACACATAACAAGCCAACTGCCGCACAGTTTTCAGAGACACACTATCAAATAATCTTCATAGACATGACAAACATCATCAGCTGTACACGACAGCTACATGACGAGCAGTACACTCCCATCACTGTTTGGGGTCTGAGCTTAGAGGAAGTGACTGCAGCTCAGCCAAATCAACTGTTTCTGAGCTCCTTATCTCTGATTTATACAAAAGACACACTGTGCGCACACGCACTGAGGATTTATGCCTCAACGACTGTGATTAGCTTTGAGAGGATGGTCTTATTACATCATGGGACTGACACATGCAAAAACTAAAGACAGTAAACACACACACACACACACACACACACACACACACACATTTGTCATAGTTTCATCATCACCTCTCTGGCAACACATCATGAAAAGAAAACGAGTCACCTCCTGAATGTGAAGGAGGGATTAAACAGGAAGTGAAATAAACATGAAAACTAGACAAAAACCTGTGGCTCTCCAAAAGCCTCTGACAGTATGACCTTTTGCCTGGGGACGAGGACAGCTGATCCCCCTCCACCTTCAAGAAGTTTATGTAAAGAGGCATGTAACACACCCTTAAACCACTACAAGTGTTTACTCAGCACGGCATTTCGTGAGAAATAAAAACATGATTCAATTTATACTGTTAAGCGATCTATTCTTAGAAATCTGAGCCATTCACTGCTCCATCTGCTGATGTGGGGAAACTACAGGCTGACTGTTTGGCTCCACTTTCCCCAAATCTTTGAAGTAAGAGCTGGAGCTGGAAAATGACACACTCGGCATACGGAGCAACAGCAGAGAAGGAAGCTTCTTAGGATAGTTTTCCATCTCCATCATGAAAATACGACACTGTTAGAACCCACTGTACTGTGAATCCCAGCAGAACAGCTGTCTTTTATAAAAAGAGCAAAATGTCAAGTCTGCCGAGAATTTATTAGAGACACTGGCCCTCATTTACAAAATGAACCTGCGACAGAAACCTGGACCTACAATCTTTTCCATGCAAAGCTCTGCATTTATCAATCTGTCTGAGTTAGAGACCTCGTATAAGCCCATTCAGCCGACCTTTGACACTTTTCAGAAAACATTTTTCAAAAGTTTTCAGTGACATCAGTGTTTCTATATACTTACTGGAGGTTTCTTTTAGAATACAATTGCTTTCAGCCGCCACATTTATCAAAGTCTGATCATTCATCAGTGGAATTAGGGAGACACGAATATTTCTTGAATCACACATGAACCCTGTCAGAAAATGATTTCTGCTCTTGGATTTGTGCTGCTTTCTCTGTTAGACTGATAAATGTGGGTCAATGAATGAATCCATCGTTGAGTGATGATTTAAATTCAACATTGATTAGTTCAATAGAAAGCAAACATTTTCCTCTCTGACAAACTTTCTGACAGTATTTAGTGCATTTTACAGAGAAGCCAGCCAGTGTAATGTTACTTTTTAATATGTGATCTAAGTAACACAATGCCTCACACTGAGCAGGACATTCACATGAGATTTGCTCCCTGACCATACTGTGTCACTTCCTGCTCGTATTGATCACTGCACTGATCACTGCTAATCAGCCGAGAAAACTAAAAACTGAAGTTCAAGGTTGATCCACAATGATGTATAACATTATCAATACAGCACGTGACACACGCGCAGATGTGAATGTTTAGGAGTATACATGAATGTGCTGTGTGTGTGTGCTTGTCTGCAGGGCACACACACGACACTGATGTTGGCTAAAGGACGTGCGCGCACACACAGATGCGCACACACAGACTTGCACCCCCCAGACACAGTAAATTAGCTGAGGAAAAGATAACAGCTGCATCTCCAAACAGAAAGACAAACACACTCAAACTAAGACACACGTTCAGTAATATTGGTAGTATTATCTATAAATCCTAGACTATGGAGGAATTGATTTGCAGATAATATACTGGTTGAACTTGGTTAAGACTTGTTGCATGTGTGAATAAGACAAAGACTTCAGATGGGATATATGAAACATGTAATAATGACAGTATGGACTGCTGCTCTGCTGTGGTGCTGTTTGACCCACAAATGTTGTAGTCTGTGAATGCACCATCGACGATGTGTTTGTGTTTACCTGGTAGTACGTCCTGATGTGTCTGATGAGGACGGTCAGGTTGTGGAGGCGCAGTGACACGTCATTGTTCACATTCTTGTACAGCCTCTGATTGGTTGGGCTGGGGTCACTATGGAGACACATCCACAACACAGGAGCACTTAGATTGATAGGTATTGGCTATTTAAGACAAAGATCATTACACACACAGCACAGACGTGCACACGCACGCACGCACGCACGCACGCACGCAAAGTGCAGGGTAACCATTGTGCCGCAGAAGGATTTATGCGCACATCAACACATGTCAGCCTGTGCCAGACTGATTTGCATGTGAACAGGGGGTGTGCAGCGCTGTCTGGCTGACCTACTGTGACTGTCGTGACGTCAGTTTGATGTTGGAGCTCAATTCAACTGTGAGGGAAACTATTCTAAATGCACGCAGGCTGGAAAACACACCCGTAAGACGGGCTCTTTTAGAGTCTGAGCTGAATCATGGAGGAACACAGTGACATCTTCACACGGCTTGTTTGTTCCAACACTCGTCCAAACCCCAGAGATATTCAATTTGCTATCCAAATTCAAACTCGATATAATTCATCACTTCCTCTTGCACACTTTTTGCTCTTTTCAGCACTTTCAACTGCCAATCATCGCCTACATTTGCTCAGAGAAACTTTCTAGTTTGATCTTCAGTCAGTAAGTCAATCAGCACAGTCAATCAAAGATTCCCACGTTGCCCTGCAATATCAGCACAAATGTGTGCTCCAGCTCAGTGTTTATTATTGGAAGGTCAGAGAGAATAACAAGTTTACAGACTGTAACAGCTGACCGATTCCCTGACTGACTGATTTAACTGTCTGAGTGGCTCTTCCATCCCGGCCTCCTCCTCTGTAACCCACTTTCCCATAAACCCCTAATCACCCCCCTCCCCTACATTCAACTAGGAGAACAATAGAGTGATTATCATTGTTTCTGAAGACAATAACCAACATATGAACATGTGGCCTGTTTTTTTGGGTGGGGGGGGGGGGGGCGTCTGGGGGGAAGAAGATTGAGATTCCACACAAGCAGGTACATTTCAGGATTGTTTGTGAGTTCATCGACTGTCCAGGCAGTTCTGATGGAGTCATACTTCCATGTATGAGTCCACGGCCATGTTAGCGGTTCTGTGAGACTATACTAGTGATCAATGGGCTTTGAGCTAAATGCTAAAATGTTCATCATCTCAGGTTGTGTGACTTCTTGGCATATATTCAAACCTGGATAATGTCACAACATACTGACAGTATAAGAAGTGTTTGAAAAGCTTTCTCGACTATATTCTGTTGTCTGATATGAACATCCTGCTCTCATGTGCTACATCAGTTGGTCCTTCAAATTGGTGACTGACTCTGTGTGCAGTGCCAGCTCCTTTATTTTCTGTATCTGGAGGTCCAGTTGTTAAATATGAATAAAGTGAATTAGTTAAGAGCTGTAGCCCCACAGTCTTATCTGCCTGTTAATGTCTAATTCCTGAGTCACAGTACAAACTGGCAGCAGCTCGGCTCTAAAGGCTCTGTTAATGATCTAATTAACGCTCTCTCTTATACTCTTTTGATGCACACTTGTGCAGCACATCTGGTGGTGACGTTTACAACCTGAAACCAACGAGCCAGGATGTGGTTGCACAAACACACTTACAGAGACACACACAGGAAACACTGGATTAACTCACACACCACTCATATACTTCGTCCAGACACACAAAAACACACACCAAAAGACCTTTTTTTTCACTGACTCATGCAAAAGAGATGCAATACTGTCGCTCCGTAAGGTTGTTACCTACATGTGTGTCATGATCTTGTGCAGGAAGACGCCATCCACCAGCTCCATGAACATGTTGACCCGCTCCTCTGAGCCCACGTTGTCACATGAACCCAGAGGACCCAACGTCCGCACCTGCAGACAGGAATACATGTCAACCACATGGCACAAACAAATATGGACCCAACACTTTTGATGTTTTTCCTTTCAACTAAATGACTTGGTTGACATCCTGTTGAAATTCTATCAAGGTTACTAATTTATATTAAATCATCTGGGTAAGGTTACGGCCTTTATCTCTCCTTGTGCTTCCTTGGACAGCGTTTCGCTGCTGGGCTGCAGCAAAGGATAGTAACACAAAGAGGAAATGTGGTACTAAAAACTTTAGAAGGTGTCCATACACTGATGCTTCACATTCTTGTCAGATGAAGTTTTGTGTCTCATGACTTCCACTGAAACTGTGTTTAGAGAGGCATCTATGTGGCAGGAAAAATGACCAATATCTAATAAATATTGTCAATATATGTATGTCAATAATGTTTTATATAGGCTTTGAAAAATGTGGACCTTCACTTTAAGAGCTACACAGGTGTTAAATTGCCATATACAGCATATTAAATAGTTTTTCAAACTGTGTGTATTCAGAGGGGTTTAGCAGAGAGTAGCGCTCTCCTGTTGAGGAATGCCCTGCTCACACAGTGACACAGCTGGAAGCTGCTCAGTCTGATCTGCTGGCCACTGAGCGACTCCACTGGAGCAGCATGGATAAAGGACCTTGCTAAAGGCAAGCTCTACTCTTTCATTTTCTCCACCAGACATATCGTAAAATCTGGTTCAGAGATCATACCAGCAAACCTTCACTCTGAACTTGGATGTGCAGATACAGAAAAAAAAGAGAAGTAAGTTGTCAGGTGAAAGTTGCTCTGTATTGCCTTTTTTTATTGTGTGAAGTGTGTTCGTCTGGGTCTAACACCAAACAGCATAGCTTGTTGGCCGACAGGTCAGGTCAACAGGATGTGAGGTTACAGGGAAACAGGAAGTAGAGCTGAATGAACAACCTGCTGGTCGTTCTGCTGATTGTTTTAGTCAGGGCTGCTGGACTCGTGCTGTGCAGAGGGAAGATTTAAATGCCCCACAGTAACCTCTGAAGACACTGGTCATTTTTAATATAGAATAATACATTTAAGTAAAAAGAAACAAACAAATGAACAAATGTATTACTGTTCTTATTTACTCTGCCTGTAAATGCGCATGTGTATAACAATAACAAAACATACATTTCTGATGATGTGGTGGCTTATTAAAGGATGATGCTTTATAATCAGCCTGGATAAGTAAAATCAACTGTTTGCTCCAATAAAGGCAGAGACTGCTTTTCAACATTCACACCCTGGACATCAAGCACCACAGCTAAAGTCCCCAAAACAGTGAGAACATTTGGGTGGACTGAGGAACACTCTTGTGAAAAACCCCAAACAGCCCACAGATGCAGCTGTGAGCAGCGAAGCAGCAAAAACAGAGTGAACTTTTCTCAGTTTGACATCCCACAGACATCAAGCAACAACTCTCAGTGCATGAATGGATCTGAGGCTTTTACACTGAAACACCCCTCTCCTGTCAATCAATGACTTCACCGTGCACGAGCGCTGATCACTGTGCAACATTATTGGTCACAGGTGTTTATTAATACATGTTCTTCAGTGAGCCCTGTAAACAAAACGAGAGAGGAAGAAAGTAAAAGAGAGCATCATCCTCACACACACACACACACAACATACAACTGTGCGCGCGCGTGCTGCTCCCACTCACCCACAGCACGAGCGGGGAGTCCATGAAGGTGGCCAGTAACTCGGACAGAGTCACGTCCATGTTTGTTCCGAGTATCGATCACCGTCCAATCATCAATCCACCGGCCAACAGTCTATATCCGCAGCGGGCTCGTGGTGGGACAGAACAAAGCCCCCGCGAGGCATCGATCCCCTCACTGCACGAGCTCTCTCTCGCACCACTATTGTCTCGCGCTGTCCCGTTTCCCCGAACACCGGGTTTAAAATAAAAAAACAAGTTAAATATGAGTAAAAACTGCTCAGGACTCTTCCACAGTCGCCCGTGTGCACCGCGGTCTCGGTCCTGTTAGTTTGTCGGCTCTATATCCGCTTTATTTGGAGGCTAAAGGTGAAAACACTTGATCCAAACTTCGCAGGACAGTTGTGCGCGTTGCCAAGGATACACGACTCGAATCGTAAAGCGGCGAAACCGACGTGAAAAAAGCAAAGTGAGTAAAAGCAGTTAAAAAAAACAAAATGAAAAGTAAAATACACGATGGGTAAAACTAAAGAGAGTTCAAATATTTGTTTCCGTTGTTTGCTCCATATAAACCTCGTCTCTGTGACGTTACCTCTCCACTTTGCCTCTCTCCATCAACCTGACTGAGACCAGAGGCAGGGGAGGAGTGAGTGACAGGAGCACCGGCCAATCCACTACTGCAACAAGCCTGGATCCCGCCCCCGCGATAAATCAGCCAATCATAGTTCAGGAAATAGGTAGCATCGGCCCTAAATCTGACGTCACCGCCAGAGAGACTCAACCAGCCAAAGAGTTTGAATGGATCAAGACAGTGACCCGAGGAGGATTAAAAAAGATAACTTTTTCGTTAAGCCTCCTTCAAATGTGTGGATTCATCTTGCTTATGCACTGTAGGAAGTGTTGGAAATGAAGTGATGTTGTAATAAAATCCCTCATCATTTGAAGTGTTTTGATTTTTTCCCCCACAGTATTTGTAGAACAGAGATGTGTTACAGCAGATTAAAAAAAAAGGTAGCTGACATTAACATGAATATGACCCAGCTTCATTTGGATTATCTCAGTGAGCAGCAATAACATTGGAACTCAGTAAATCTGCAAAGACCAGGTGATTTACCAACAGACAGTCTTCAGTTCTAGATACCAAAGTTTCTGCATGAGATTGTAATGACATTATACTGCAACATGTGAATTTATGTTTAATGTAATGCCAGAATAGTTTCTCTCGTTCATCCCCTGACTCAAAGTGAGCTTGTTGTGCATGAAGTATAAGAAATTCCATTCCTTTAGAGATTCATGTATTTTATTTTTGTTTTAACTGGGTCAACTCTTTCCAATGAGTTGCTGATTTTTTTATGTTTCAGGCTAATCCCCAGCTTCAAGTAATTTATCTCCCATAATCTAGAAATCTCCATTAGCTCCATTTGGAACATAATATCAGTATCACAGGCCATGATAATTATTATACAGTATCTTCATATCTTCATCATCCTTTATTGTCTTTGAGCATCAAAACCGAACGTTTACTCATCAGAACTGGAATCTTTGCTCATGCATGTGTACAGGAAAAAACACCTGAATTAAAGCATTGGGAAAAACAACAATAATAATAATACAATGCAGTCCAGAGTAGGAAAAAACACAACAATAAAAAAAAAATAACATATTCACAATAGCAAGCCTGCCTGTCCCACAGAGGTGGACCATGTCCAGTAAACCTTCAGGGTCCTAACTGTAGACTGGGTAATTCCCTCATAGAGCTTACGGTGACCTAGAACATATTTAGTGATCTTAACTCAAGTTAAAAGTTCACTGGGAAGGAGAAAGAAAGAAAAACAGAAAACAGAGAGAGGGCGGGGGATAGGAGGATGATAAAAATGATTCATGACCTTGTCAGATGGACAAGAAAAAAAAGCATCCCTCAAAGGATCATACAGCCCAGACAGAGCAGAGAGAGGAGGAGGAAGAAGAAGAAGAAGAAGAAGAAGAAGAAGAAGAAAGTACATATTTACAACAACAACAACAGCAGTACTCGTGTAAGAGTTAGTCCAGTGACCTTTATATGAGGGTGGACCTTTGTCCCGTCAGATCAGTTTTATTTATACAGCTCAATATCACAGATAACAGTGTATGACACCCTCAGCCTTTTCTTTTTAGTTCCAACTAATTCCAAGGACTTGGAAGGACTTTTTATATAGATGCCATGAAGGTGAAAAGTGTTCTCATCTGGTTAGAAGCTGGTTAAAATGGGTGTTAGCTGAGGTTGGTCTTTACTATTCACATATTTTCTTGTTTTAGATGTAAATGTAGCAGAATGCAAAAATTTGCAGGACCTCCAGTTGTGTTTTGAACATAAATGTAAGACTTATACAAATCAGAGATTTGGCGATGTCAAGTTTGAGAAAATAGTTGATGAAATTAGAAATATGTGGTCATTGAATTCTGTTTACAGTAAATGTACGCACACACACACACGCACAGGCTGGGGATAAACCTCTTGCTCTGCTTTGAGAATCTCTGACTGCTCTTCAAACAGGCTGAAAAGGAAACCAAAGATCAGCTCAGACTGAAAAAACACAAAGGCCAATTACAAACAGTGAATGATGACATGAAATGAGGAACGAGCACCAAACACCAGCCACTTAATGATGAATTTGTAACTGAGTAGATGTTGGTATTATCCTGACAGTTGTTGACCAAGTCTTGAGCTTTTCCTGACGGTTACCTTGTAAAGTGAGAGTTGAAGGTTATCTGTGGAGGGAGGGATGGAGTGTGAATCATGAGATCTGGTGAAATGTGTCAGAGGCACGTCTTTGGAAGACACTGCTCAAATCCGGCGTGCTTTTGATTTGGCCTGATCAGACAGGAAACAACAGAACCAGACCAAACGTGCAGCCGTCACAAAGGTTGCAAAACAACAAGAACATCTCAGTACATACAGGCATGCTTCCTCTGAGCATAAGAAGGTTAAGTTTCCATTTAAAACAGAGGTCTGGGAGAGTGGAGCGTGGCAGTGGACGTTACTCCACCTCAGGGTACACATGGCACTAATAATCTGGAGAAGAGCACCGCCCTGTGGCTTCTGTGGGTTACTACACCTCAGCAGAAAGCCACCCTCAGTGTACCTGTGAGATCTGCTTTGTGGAAGCTACTGTGAAATGTGTTTTTTCATCCGTATCAGTTATTTTACACTGGAGAAGGGGGGTGGAACCTGCAGTCCTGTTATTCTGCAACAAGTGTTATTCAACATTCATTTACTTTTTTTAGTAAAATTTGATTGGATTATGACAACGCTCAGTACAATAAAAAGCCTATTTTCTTTTTACAGTAACAGTAGTAGTAATAGATTTTATGTGACATCTATTGCAGCAGGCAGTGCTTAACTATAACATCTATTTGATTGTTTAGGATTTTGTTAAAATGTATTTGTAACCAGTTATCTGTGTCATTACTGAACGAAGGTGCAGTGATGAGAGGTGCCTTCTACGAGGTGTCTACTCACTGTAGCTGAATTTCTGGGCTGCAAAGGATATTTGGGCTTTTCTGGGCCTAGTTAGGAGGGGATAGAATCTGATCCACAGATTTAACGTAACATACTGTTGTCTTTGTACAAGCCCATTACCAACAATATGATCCTGGAAGTCATTGTGATGAGAAACTTTCTCAAAATGAGTTAGTATCTCAAAATAACAAACTAAATAAAATAATAATACTATGAAAAAATATGAGAAACTTAAAGTAAGGACTTACTTATTTCAAAACAATGACTTAGTGCCCAGGTGAGTATTTTGAGAAAGTGCCTCTTTATTCTGAGATAGTAAATCATTATTATTTCAAGATAAATGTGTCCTTACTTTGAAAAAGGTTTTCTTTATTTTGAGACACTATCAACATTTCTAAGGCTGTTCCATCCATCCATCCATTTTCTAAACCCGCTTATCCTGAGCACACACAGGGTCGCAGGGGTGCTGGAGTCCTGGAGCCCAGCTGTATCTTTGGGCGAGGCAGTAGGCCCTTGGGCGAGAGGCAGGGTACCAGTCTGTCCTAGGGCTGGACGCCAGTTCACTGTAAAAAACGCAGGGCTAAGGCTGTTCAATTCACTGTTCATAAAAAACCATGATAAAAAACCATGAGATAAAAACTAGAAAGTAAACATTTGAAATGACATTATTTTTATTATTGTTTACAGATGATGAAATAAAAGAATGAACCTTCAACCTCAGTTAAATGAATGTCATGCCAAATCTCATTCAAATTTAAACTAGTTTTGATTTATTTCAGTTACTTTAAGATGACAGTCACTGTCTTGAGGCCAGGCATGCATTACAAAAACAACTGTAACTTTAGAAACTTTAATAAAAGTCAACCAGTCACCTTCTATTAATTGTCTATTTATTTATTCATCGTGAATATTCATACAAAAAGCAGATTTTCTCAGGAAGAAGTGTGTCTGATAAACAAGAAGTGGTATCAATTAACTTTACATACAATACAGTTCATTTAACTTAGCCCCGCCCCCTTCCTCCTGGACCAATGGCAGGGAGGCGAGGGAGCTGAAACCTGCAATCCTATTGGGTGGACTTCTGTACTTCATAAATCTATTTTTAATATTACAAATATATAAATGCTCTACCCAGTATTAACAGTGATGGTGTCAGATCTACTTCAGGTCATAAAAATACTTCACTGTCTTCAACGACAGACACACACACACACACACGCATCCATTCACAGGCACACAAACACACGCATACACCCACACACAGAGAAATATAATAGATTCAGCATCATGTGTCGAACAGGAACACGACTAAAAACTACAATTTTCACGTTTTTGTTACCCTCTCACCCACCAGGGTTCAGGCTCAGAGGTCATTTCTACTCAAATGTGATCAGACAGGACAGAGAGTCAGCTGATGAGATAGTCTGTCATGTGTCAGTCAGAAACTGCCAGGAAATATCAAATGCCATGTCCTTTATTTTAGTGTTTATTGCAAAAGTGTACATTTTAAAAGGGCAACCAGTCAGTCAGTCAGTCAGTCAGTCAGTCAGTCAGTCAGTCAGTCAGTCAGGTCAGAAGGCCGCAGCGTCAGTCCAAAAACCACTAAACTCCCCAGTAAGGAGAAAAGTCTGCCTGTAATGCACTGTTGCTGTGTGTATGCACAGAATGAGTGTGTGTGTGTGTGTGTGTGAGTGTTCTTCATAGCAATAAATGCAGTGGCTCAGTGTGAACTTAAACTTGATGTCTTGTGTGTGTGTGTCTGCACATGTAGATTTTCACATTTACTCCTCACAAAGGGGCCTCATTTTGAGCGTAAGTTTAGTGCTCGGGATCAACGCCTCGCGCGAGTTATTCAATAGCATACTAAAAAACTTGAATACAAAATCAAATGTTTATATTGATTCTCAGCACTGCAAAGAAAATAATTTGACTGTCATAACTTAAATACTTACTTAATCATAATGGTTGAAATGATCAGAGGATAAAGTCAAAAGATGCATCATGAATGAGGCCCCACAGTCCTAAGAGAGAATAACTCAGTGAGACAGACCAAAGTAAAAAAAGAAGGAAACAAAATTATTTTCCAGGCCGTCAAAGAACTGTGATGATAGGAGAGAGATCAGTGTCATATATTGTCACTAGTGAATAATAAAAATATCATGAAGCAGTTAGGCACTATCCAGGATCAGTGTGTCGAAGGTTTCCTCCCTTTCAGGACAGTCAATACACAAAAACTTTCAATTTGTTTGTATTCATCAATACCAGTGTTACCAGGTCAATACATTCTACAAGACACTAACTGTAGTGTACTCTGCAGTGCAGTGGAGTATTAGGGTCAATGCTGAGAAAAACTCAAACCTGACATTTTGAGAAAAAAGTCGTACAAAGTTGGAAATACAAGAAAAGTCTTAATACTTCAACAATAAAGCTTCAGAGAAAATAAAACAGAAATAAAGTCATTGTTTGATGACATAGTCTTTTACGAGATAAAGTTGTAATTTTACAAGAAAGTTTGTGATAATAAAGTCACAGGAGTTGTTTTGGAGGTAAAATATATGTTGCAATCACTTGTAGAATTAAGTTGTAATTTCCCTAAAAAAAAAAAAAAAATCACAATATTATGATGTAATTTTACAAGAAAAAGTCCAAATTATGAGAATGGAGCAAAGGTGTTGTAATATTTAAGTCAGTCTGCTTAAGGCATTATAAGAAAAATATTATTTAATTGTATTTTAACAGTAAGGCATAATAAAAGTTGAAGGCAGTCTGTCAAATGAGGGAATCTGGATGACCTGAGGTTACTCAGACCACATGTTCATGGTATCAGAATGGAATAAAGTCAGCGGCTCTGTGACTGTCCTGAAATGATGAGAGGCAGCCACAGTCAGCTGTCAGAGTAGTATACTGTATACTGACTTAACATTACTGATCTGCTGGGATTTTCAGGTAAGTAATCTAACACTAACTCTACAATACATTGTACATACACATATTCTGTCAGGACATACTAAAAATGCATATCCAATCTAATGGATGCAATTTTCTCATAAGATACATCATTTTGTTTTCAAAATAACAACCATTTCAGGGAAATATTATAACTCTGATCCTGAAATATTATGATGTTTTTATAGTGAAATCTTTATTCCCAAATGTTTATGAATTTGAAGTTATTGCAACTTCATTTTACAGTATAACTTGTCTTTTTCAAATTGATGACTTAATAATACAACTCATCATAAAATTACAACATTATCTGGTAACTTTGTGACCCTCAGAACCTCAGCTTACTTTTTCCTCCTATCACTGGTCCTAATACTCACACACTTCAGGTTCCAGTTTGTTGAGTGTTTAGAAATGTGCGCTGCGTTGTCTGTTCTATGACTGGTGTGTGAATGTGTGTGTTTCAGCGCAGCCAGGAGCAGGGCACCCACTGGGGCTCAGTGTCCAGTTTGTTGATGAGTCGTAGCAGCTCGTTGTAGGCTTTGTCTTGGTCCGTGTTGACGATGATGGCGTCAAACAAGTGACCGCAGCTCTGCTCCATCTCCCGGGCTTTCTCAATGATGTCCCGCAGCTCCTCGGGCTGCCCACAACACACACACACAAATGTATTACTGAGGCAAACTCTTTAGAGACGTAAACATCGCTGATATTTATCTCTGAATGAGTGCAAACAGACAGTGTGGACAGTCAGACATGCACCTTGGGGTTCTTGTTGTCTTTAGCCAACAGGGCGCGGAGTCTTTCCTGGGAGGGCGGAGCTATGAAGATGATGTAAGGCTTCAAGTCTGAACTCCTCAGCACTTTCAGAGCCTGTCCACACACACAAACACAAACATGTTAGGATTCAGTGCAGGACTTTCTACCGTGGAAAGATACTCTACTAATTACCACTCTTCTCAGTTAATGTGTGTGTACCAACCTGTGTGTGCAGACAGAGCACGCAGATTTTTCCAGTGTTGATGACCTGTCTCACTGAGTCTGTGCTCGTCCCGTACAGGTTCTTCTCAAACTCACCAGACTCGATCAGCTTTCCTGGAAAAAACACGGGGAGGAAATGTCATTAATCACACTTGGCTCAAGTGTTTATATTATTTCTTCACACTGGAACAGGAGGGTGTGTCGGTGAATGTAACATTTCATTTTTACCATCCAGTCTGAACTTGAACTCAACGTTAAGCTTCAGCCTACATGTCCAAAAGCTTTCCACCAACCACTATGTGAACGTTTTCTATCTAAATCTGTGAATAAATCCACAGCTGCCTGCAAAACACCTTGTCTTCTACAAGTGACATGTAATTATTAATGAAATACATTTCGTCGTTTGCTGGGTTTTAATACTGTCAGTGCTGACAAATGATTATTTCTACATGTCAAAGTATTCAACAAGATGAAATCTCACCAGCTGCCAGTTCTGCCTCAAAGGCCTGACGAGAAACAAAGTGGTAATCTCGACCATTCAGCTCACCTTCTCGACGGCTCCGCGTGGTGTCTACAACACACACACACACACACACACACACACACACACACAGGTTAGTATTTCTACAGACACATAGAACCCTATGTACAGTGTGCGGTGTGTGTACGTCTTACGAGGTATAGCTCCAGCGAACCGGTCTGGTTGGTTGTTGAGCAGTCTCTGTCTAAGCTCTGGCTGCCCACAGCTGGTTGGACCAATCAGCGCAATCGGTCGTTTTCTATTGGCTGGCTGGTGGTAAAGAGCCATCTCTTCATATGTGAGGATTTCCTCATTATCAATATCTGCGCCAATGGAAAAAAAAACAGAGTGAACAAGTTACAGTGAGAGAGGAAATGATTAACATGACAAGACTAAGTCATTAATTAATGGCTGATCTCATCTGTTGTGAAAAACAAAGTTTTGATTAAGTAAGCCTCTCCAGGTCTTGAATGATGCATACTATGTGTTTTATATTAGTAGATGTACCATATTCAGCCTCTGTGAATGGTTATGTGTCAGTCCACAGTGTAGAAAAGGACAGATTATTTCTTATGTTTCTCTCATAAGCAAAGCACTTCAGGAGCCCATACTGTGCATCATTTCCTTTATTTGATAATGTAGCAACTGTTCAAATGCTAAGATGATAGTGAAATAAGAATACCATACTAGAATACCATTGGGAGAGTCTATTAGAATATAAAAATGAGATAGTCTTTTATCCTCATAGTAATCTGTGACTATACTTTCATGTAGACATGTACCAGTCTTCTACCACTTGTTTGATCAAATTCAGTTAAGTCACAGAAAAGTTAAACCTCCAGCAACATTGTGATATGAAGAAGAAAAAAAAAACGTTTGACTGATACGTTTGGGTCCTACCATCATTCCTGTGAGCGTTGTACGGCAGCTTCTTTCTCTTCCTCTTGTTCTTCTTGGCACACCACAGCTTCCCTGTAAACAAGCAGACAACTTTTAACACATTTTCAGCCACAATATCAAATCAGATGGATCTGAATATTAATAAATGAAATAAAAGTTTTGACATGTGTATTATGCAACCTATAGGTAAATGACTCTATTAAGATATCTACTGTTGTATTTACATGTAAATAAATCCACATAAAAACAAAGACTGTTCACAAATATATTTCTGATGCACACAAATGTTTCCTGCATGTCCCTCTGAACATCGTCAACAATGAACAATGAACAATGTCATCAAATAAATCACATTATAAACAATGTACGATGCATGTATAATGAACCTGTAAACTTTAACAGGTTATTTATATTCATCAGGTTAGTGTTGTTTTGTAGAGGAACTCACCAGACTTCTCAGGCTCCTTGTCTTCTTCTATGGTCTGTTTCATGGCTTCTCTCTGCTGCTGGAAACTCTTCCCTGTGGAAAAAAAGTTTCACGCCAACCATCTAGTGCATTTGTCCACGACTGAGCAATCTTCAAAAGTCCAAGTAAAATCTGACAAAAGATCCAGCTGCATAGAGACAGACAGACCAACAATCGTACCTGGTACCAGTCCAGCTAGCGGCTGGTTATCCTCGTCTCCGTCCCTGTAAGCCTGCCACCAGTTGGGATCAGACTGACTGATGATGTGGAGAATATCTCCTTTCTGGAAGGACAAGCCCAGTTCTCTGCACGGCACGTAGGGGTCATCTGATGGGTCATAGTCAAAATGTGCCTTCACATGAATCTGGAGGAGACAAACAAGAGAAACAGGGGTGACGTGGAGGACAACAGACAGAGTGACGTGAGTGAGATTTCTGTCGACACATTCTTAATCTATGTATCTATAAACATGCTCATCCTTGAGCCCTCAGATCTTCATGACTCAGCACTTACCACTGTCTCTTTGACAAGAGAGGGTTTGCTTTGACTGCTGGGAATAAGTACAAAGGTCAAGAGACCGTGCATATCCGCCTAACACACACAAACACAAAGATAGAGAAAAGGAACAGGAGTTATTTAGCTTGCCTTCATCACTGTGCTGTAAGTGAGTACTATTTAAAATTTACATTTAAACTTAAGACTTTTTCTGTTGTTGTTCCCCATGTAATGAACAATGCATTTTATTGATGAACACTGCCATCAATGCAAAGGATACTATTCTACAAATGATCATCTTAACACAAATCAGTTGGATGGATGTACAGCAAACAGTCCACATAAGATTTAGAAAGGCTAACACTAGGCTAATACTTACTTACAACTACATATAAGAATACTAAATGATTACACTAACTACGTTACCACCCAGTGGTGGTATTTGCCACTACATATAAGTAATGCTTTAACTAATTGTGCGCAAGGATGTACTTACAAGAATATCAAAGACTTGGTTGACATCTTTCCCTCTCATCTCTATGCCATTTATCTCCAATATTTCATCTCCCTCTGATAGAAGGCCACTCCGTTCAGCTGCTCCACCTCGAACAATACGACTGATCACCACACTGTCCATTTCATTACGAACAGTCGCCCCCTACAGAACACAGACAGAAATGCAGCTAAATGACACACAAACATGGACATTATTGTTATTTTATTGTTATTTACAGTATATTGGACACAGTGAAGAAAAAGTCTAGCTAAAAAAAGCTTAAAATAATTTACAGAGAGCAAAGAACAAAGCAAAATATCAGAAAGAGGACAAAGAATGTAGAACTGTGTTTTCTTCAGTTCAACTACTGCAGACATTTCCCATGATTCATAGCCACTGAAGTGCTGAAACATCTGAGCCTTCGTTGTTCTTAGGGCTGGGGAAATGTGACCTCTGTAATACATTTCACAATCAGCTGTCACATTTAACTTAGCAAGATAAATGAAACTATATGTTTTTAAAAATAAGCACAGGATGCTGTGTGTGTAGTACAGTGTAATTCTTTGTACTAAACAATAACTAGACACTCATCCTTTGAAGTCGCAATCAGTTTCCAACAATGTTTGCACTGACATGTCACCTTTTTATGTACCAACAGTACAGACACATATCCAACAAGAGTTCAAAGTCAGTATAGCAGTAGATGCCACCTTAGGTTGGAATATGTGTAGACCTATTAATGGAAGTTTATTAATCTGTCCTTTATCTCTACCCACCATTCCAGTGATGGGTCACAGAGGGGGCCGAAGATTTAAAGCCTCCAATTAACCTAACCTAACCAAAGCAGTGGGAAAACACACAGGCTCCACACAGAAAGACCCCAGTTGTCCCTCACTGAGTAATTACACTGAGCATGAGTGGAATAAAGGCTAAACCTGAAGTGTTGTATGATGTCAGCTCTCTGTACAAATGCCTTCTGCTTGATGTTGAAAAAGTGTTGGTCTTACCAGTGGTATGTCTTGGGCCTTCTCTATGCGTACTATCTTGACAGTCTCTCCACCCCACTGGGTCAGTGTTTCTCCTTGGGCGGGCAGCGACTCAGGCTGCATTTCCCTCTCTGCTATGCTGTCATGGGCCAGGAGCAACGACTGCAAAACACACACGTACACACCACTCAGCTATGGGGCTGGAGCAAAGAGAGTCACTGCAGGAGTCTTTTGTTTATTTGCTAATACGGCTTTGTGCATGTGTGTGTCTCTACCTGGATGTGAATGTCTGACAGCAGGCTATGGAGTTCGAGTCCCTCTTTGTTCTGGCTTGGCTGGATGACATTCCTGACCTGAAACCGTGGCAAAATAAAACATCATTGTTATAATCAAAGAAATATTACCACAGATGTGATGATCACTGTAGCAAATGCAGACATTTCTAAACAAAACAAAGTCATTTTAAGTACGAGATTATTTGTCTCATATTATACTGCTGTGTAATGCTCTGAAATCAAATTCCTACAAAAATAATCATGTATTTCTTAATATTATCATGTAATGACATCTGTGAAATCTGGCCCTAATCTCAAACTTAGTACCGATTTAACGTTTCAATCCGCATCTTGGCTGATATAATCTCAAGATGAGAAGACAGAAGTTATGAGTTAGACCTGAACTATCATAAGATCCTTGGAATACTTAAAATCATCCTGCCCACTGTGACTGTTTTTATTTTTACAATTTCTTTTGTACTTCATTCCAATAACAAAGGAACATATTCTCCGGGTGTAGAGTATGAACCAAAGCTTTTCTCCTCTAAAGCCAAAAGCAGGGCAGGGGGCGGAGATGCCAACATGGAGCAGAAATAATGTGCTGCTCTTTAATGAGATTCCACTGAAATGAGCCATGAATAGCTCTTACAGCAAGCCAACTCAACACTGTGGCAGGAAAATAATTGCAGCACTGATCGTACCAGCATCCTGGAAGGCTTCACTTGAACTGGTTATCATCAACCTGCTGTCATCTGGTAGTCACCCATAAAATATTCTAACTTTACAGAGTTAGGTTTTTTACATGGCTGTAAAACATTTCAGTCAGTCGAGCACCTTTGGTTCTGTCTTTCTGACCAAAGAAAAACATTTTGAGCTAAAACTGAGATCAGTGTCATTTATTAAACAGGCTACTGTTTTAAAATATTATTTAAAATATTATCACTAAATAAAATAGGAATGTGTGTATGTGCATATATGCAAACGTGTGTGTGTGTGTGTGTACATGTGTACATGCATATACAGTAAGCACCAGTGTTTCAGCTCTAATTGATGCTGAACAGAGGTGCTCTGTCTCCAATCTCATTATTACACACTCACTGACCTGGACTGTTACTGTGTGTGTGTGTGTAAAGTGTGTGTGTGTGTGTGTGTGTGTGTGTGTGTGTGTGTGTGTGTGTGTGATTGTGCGCCTTCTGTGAAATAAACATCATGGAACGAGAGGTGTCATGGAATTAAACAACTTAAAGCTTTAAATAAAATACATTAGGATAGGTATGCGTTACCTCCATGGCCAGCTGAAGTGCCTGCTGTGTGT
Source organism: Scortum barcoo (assembly GCA_023238725.1). Taxonomy (NCBI): domain Eukaryota; kingdom Metazoa; phylum Chordata; class Actinopteri; order Centrarchiformes; family Terapontidae; genus Scortum; species Scortum barcoo. The sequence continues at coordinate 22,275,262 of CM041539.1, read as the reverse complement.
GTGGGTATGGAGGAGAGGGTCGGTGCATGCTGGTGGCCACTGCATTGTGGATCTTCAGCGCTGACTGGAAGTCAGACTAAAGGGGGGAAAAAAGAGACACCAGCATCTTCTGTCAGACTCCACTCAAGTGGAACCCACACATTACGTATATGCATGTCGTCCTTTCACATTACTAAGTCTTTGCTTAGTTGTTGTTTAAAAATGAAAGGAAGTACAAGCATCCTCTAAGTCATTCTCAGAAAAACTTGTTTTGATCATTAACAGCCCTTTTGGAAAAAAGAGAAGAACAGGGCAGATGAGCACTGCTAATCAAATGGTCTGAACACAGTCATAGTCTACACTGGCTGTCTTTACAGTGACTAACAATTATTGTCATCGCTGATGAGTCTGGCATTTCTTTTCTCGATTAATCTTTAGGAAATTACAAAATACAGTGAAAATACCCTTTATAATGTCACAGCACGTATTCGGATAACATGTCTAAAACTTACAGATACTCAATTTATTATAAACTACAATGTACTACTGCCTCAAATATTTTATCAAATACCAAAATAGTTGCCAATTATTGTTTTTGAAATGGAACACTCGGCTGGCCGAATAATCATTGTAGCTCTACTATAATGACTTGAGTGACCATGAAGGTGATGCAAAGATGTTAACTATGCTGCTACACAGAGTTTTAGTTTTGATTGAAGAGTCTTCTCAAAAAAGTCAGCCTTTTATTTATCAGTGCTAAATTTGTACAGTCAATAACCTCTTCTGGAAGCCTAAAGGACAATTCTACCAAACAGAGAAACTGCCAAAATAATACTGTTCAAGCAGTGTTTCCCAAAAAACTTTTGCTTTTTACAAGTCAACAATATTCAGTACTGCATACCTAAAAAAGGTTCCTGGAAATGTCACTGCAGCCTGAAAAGGGAACGCTTTTGACCTTGGAAAGGGGTACATTGTGTTCTTAGAGAAACCCTGAATTATTTGTTCTCTAGCTCTGGGAATAGAAAAATATCCAATCTAATAATATTTAATACTGGCAGAAGAGAGCACCTATTAGTAGCTCCAATCTGTAGCCTCCAGCCTTCTCTCCCCATACTGAAGCTTTCATTCCAACTGCGGGAATCTTGTGAGGCCCGTTGTCACGGACGCTCCAGCTCAGACAGCAGTCACAACACTACTCTGTGTTGGTAAATCCTTTCTACCTCGGAAGCCACAAAGTTTTCAAAAAAACAACACAATTCCATATTTTTTCCATCTAATTCCATTTATATTACCTTATTTAGTAGTGCAAGAACCAGCTCTATGTCATTCTGACTCTGCTGGTCAGACAAGCAGCCTCGGACCTGCTTCAGTGACAGCAGCAGCTCCTCCAACTCTGAAAGAAAAACACAGGCATTCACATTAAGAGCCTCAGACTTTAACAGATGAAGCTGGTAAAAAGGCTCAAAATGTGTTTACTTTATTATCAGATGATGGCAGATGATGGCAACTTGCTTGTCCTGGTTTTAGATTTGTATGAGTGTGTGTGAGAGGGAGAGAGAGAGTGCACCTCATTTCCCAGTCAAGACCTTTGTTCTACATTGTGTGCTCCTGTTTGTGTGATGGTGTGTATGTGTCAACATAACCACCCCTAACAAAGTTTTAATTAAGTCGCCCTCGAGAGCCCTCATGTCCCACTCTCTCCCTCCCTGAGGAATTCCCTCCCTGATGGCAGTCTGTCTGCCTTACATTCTTGTCCCTCCCTCCATTGCTTTACTCTTTTTCTCCTCTTCTTCTCTCCTATATTTCAAACTTCAGTGATCTTTCACCTCCCTCATCTCTGCCTCTTCTACTCTCCACTCTCTTTCCTTTCCCCCCAGGGAGCTCTAGTACAGCAACAGTAAGTTCTACTCTCATCTGTATGTATGGATGTCCGTGTGCTTGTGTGTGTGTGTGTGTGTTTTTTACCCAGCAATGGATGTGTGTGCTGGCTGCTGCAAGTGCTGGCTGCTGCGGAGTGTATGTGTCTTGCAGAAATGTGGGGTTGTCGATGCCGATGTGGGGATGCTGGGAGAGCTTCCTGAGTCTGAGGGAGGCGTTCAGGTCCAGCTGCCGGCCCTCCTCTTCTCTACGGCGACGAAGATCCTCCTGACGCACATACAGACAAATACATTCATCAGAGATAGGAACATGACTGAACTTGCCATTGTAACCCAGCAATGTTTGCATGTACAGAATAAACATGGTTTGTGAATGAAAGTGAAACTGGAACCATTCACTCTCATTGTTAAAGTCAAAGTGGGCTCTGTACTCATCATGTATGCAGAATGAGGGCCACTCATAGGTGAGACTGATTTAGTATTTAGTAGTAATCGGTACTGGTATTGGTGAGAAAGGCGCAGCTATGTTGTTGCATTATGGGACAATCTTGGGGTGGTTTAATCTCTTACAATGCATCATATTTTTATATATATTATTTATATATTTATATTTTATTTTGCTATATATATTATATGTTTGGTATTGTAATTCCTAGTAAGCAACATGACTAAAGTAAAGTAAAAAGTTCAATATTTAATTCTACATTATATATTATAGATAGTAGAAGTGTATATTATATAGATTAGAAGCGTAAGCTAGTATAAAGTGGAAATACTAAAGTAGAGTACAAGCCCCTCAGAGTTGTATGTACAGTGCCTGTGTAAATTTATCATCTAAGAACAAGTTTTTGCGTGTTTGTTGCAGCTTTAACGCTCAGTAAAATAAGCACAACTAACAAGTGTGTGTGTGTGTGTGTGTGTGTGTACACATACCTGGTGCTGTCATCGTATCCTCTCAGCCAGCTGTGCAGATCGTCGGACCGGTAGCGTTCGACTACCCAGCTCTCCCGGACAGTCGACGGCCATTTCCCGGTGCTGCTGTCCTCCCCTCAGCTCTTCATCTCCTCCTCCACCTCCACCTCCTCCTCCCTCCCCAGCAACATGGCCGTTCAGATGGGAGGTTGTCATCTCTCACACACACAAACACCAAAAGTCAAATGCGGGTGTGTTTGTGTGGATGAGAGGGATGTTAAGGTTTCTGTATCTATATATCAGGTCAACTCTAAGAGGGGAGCTCAGTAAACAGGGCGGCCATGATACCTTCACCTGTGGAGAGAGCAGAGAAATTATGTCATTGGTCTAGTTTGACTGGTGACATGCTGCAGCTCCACATTCCTTCAACACGCATTAGCAGCTATGTAACAGGAGTTGTACTTGACTCATTTAACAGTGATGTTTCCTGAAGCACATGGTCAGACCTAAGTCGAAGAAATGGGAATTATCAGGTATTTACCTAACTTTTCCACAGAAAAAGAAGCACATCATGCCCAACACCAACAATCAAAGTGGTTTCAAAATGTACTAACTGGTTACATTTACAGAAAGGAAGGCTTCAAAGATAAATCCCTATAACCATCATAACCAATGTGTCTGTCATTATGATAACACTGAACTGACCAAGTTAATTGCTAAAATTAACGCCCAGCAGTGGAGGAAACATAAGCAATCAGATGATCAGACAGCTTGTAAACAAGGTGACAGTTTTGCCTCATTATCTATGCCACCAAGTGATGCTGCAGTGTCCCCAGATCTCAGCAATTCACTTGGTGAGTACAATGTTATAAGTGCCAACAGAAATGTCAAAACATGACGCAAAGTTGACAGAAACAGGTGAAACAGGAGACCTTTTTCACAGTATACATTTCAACGTGCACAGGTCAAATTCAAGTACTTCTCTATGACATTAAAAATGTATAAGTATAAACAACAATCAAAGTTTGAAAAAAACATTGTAAGTTAATATTTATTAAGAAAAAACAGCTGATTAGATGACTATTTACTGACTATTCTCATTATAGATTAATCTGCTGATTTATCAATGAATGCAGCTAAGCTCCACCCACACAGGTGATTGGTTCTGGCATATTACACTTTTCCAAACTGGCTACAACTACAAAAACAATGTCCAAGTTGTAATAAACCAGAACAATCCTGAAATAGCAACAATCTGGTGGACTGACTTTATAACATCTGTCCTAACTGGCCTGACTGCCTGATGTCTGACTTAACGGTGTGGTCACTGATGGTTGACAGACTCACCTAATTAGTGTACTAAAAGAGCAGCTGCTTTATTGGCCGACAGTACACCACACAGAGTATGACAAGCTGCTGGTGACTGGTGATTCATTTGTGCACACACTAACAGACCAGTTAAACATCACCACACAACTCTATCTCCATCTTAGTCATTGCTCTCTCTCTTAAATAGTTCAGAGACAACAACGTCATCACAGCCCCCCCCCCCCGTTCTAGCAACGCATAACCATGACAACGGCTTTGTCAGCAGCTGGGTGGTCCCCCTGCCACACACACACACACACACATTAGAAGTACTTTGTAGGGAGGTAAGAGCGGAGGGATGACAGAAAATAGAGGGAGGGACAAAAGAGGGCAAGCGAGGTGGAGAGAGAGGTAAAAATAAACGGGTGACATATGGATGGATATTTTATCTTTCAGTGCTCCAGTAACAACAATGTCATGTTTGATATGTTATCTCTTACCACCAGCAGGACTGCAGACACACACACACACACACGCACACACACACACACACACACACACACACACACACACACACACACACACACACAAGGTCCCATGATGCAGCAGTGAGGAATGCCAGGCAGCCCTGGGAACAAAATTCCACTGATGGGGGAGGGGAGTGTGTGGTGTGTGTATATCTGCCCTGGTGTGCGAGTGAGATCAAAACACACTCAGTTTGCATTCACAGTATATCTGCATTGATCACTGTGGAGCATATTGGAAACAACAATGTAGTAACAAACTAGGAGATAGTATTTTAAAAGCGCAAAATCCCAGGCTGCACTGATTTCAGACTTTGTTTTACTTTATCAGGTCAAAAGGTGTATCCTAGTTTGAGGAGGTGGGATTGGAATCATTCTTCTACATGTAAGCTAACATGTGTTAAGTATCTATTGTCTACTGGAGCGGAGCATCACTACTTTTAAGCATATTTCAGGTGGTCCAAGGTGAAAGTTAACAATTATTGCAAACATGGTGAAATCCAAATGAAGTCCAGTACCAGTTTTATAGCCCCTGACTGGAGAATTGGCTTTGCTTACTGTTTATCTCGATGAACCAGCTCCTAACATTCCTATAATGATAGTGGATGGAAACTGGCATTCATTTGCATTTTCTTTTGCCAATTTTCTCAAAATTGAAAAAAACTTAAATACATAGACTTAATTTTGCACATGAAATATTTGGCATATTTACATTGAAGAGTTGTATTGTTTTACCATATGTTCACTGCAAAACCTGAAATGCCTCAAACTAGACATTGTACTGTGATGATGACTTTTTCAGACTCATTATGGACAGAGTGACTTGTAATAAACCTGCCATAAACCAGCTATGCACGTAGTGGAAAGAAACCTTAAGATATCAGTGACAAAATATAAACAATGGTTTAGATGTTTGGCATGCAGAGCTGTCATTTGCCTGCCATCTGACATTTTCATACTGTCAACAAAAACACATCAGTACAGCAAGCTTACATCTGTTTTTCCAGTGCTAAAACCTTCTCTACATAGCTCGAGACCAGCAGACAAATATGCCTATCCCACATCACCAAACAGAAATTCAGGATGCTTTCCTATTGTTGTCACTAAAAAGTCTGGAAAGCCCTTCGAGTAAAAATGTGACTGCATTCAGTCCATTTACTTCTCACATGGTGAACACGATGCAGGTTCTTTGATTTTCTCTGTGCATTATCACTTAACACTGCTACAACTTATTCTTTGTTTAATAATATCGTTATACTTGGTTCCGTGGTTCTGTGATAACATCAACGGGATTTTTAACAATTTAAAACAAGACAGAATACATGAAAATTTTTAGATCAACAATGGTCAAAATGACAGATACTGAATACTGACACAAAAAGGAGTTTGTGGTATGAATGATTTCTCTATTTCTCCAAAATAGACAGTGCACAAAAACAAAAATGCAGACAGTAGAGTGAGCAGCAGGTGAACAGAAGTGAAACGAGTGTGTGATAAGGTTTCAGTCTGAGAGCCAGTGGAGTCATAAAACAGTGATAAAGGCCCTGCAGTCTGAGTAGTGTCTGACGCTCAGGTATCACTGAGCACAGCTAAGTGCAGGAGGATTTAAGAAGCTAGCCTCCCTCCTGCAACAACAAACATTAAACTGCTGACATCACAAAACACACACAGGGGGAATAAAACTTAGGCTGCCTGAGGCCTCATTCAGAGGGCTCAAGCAGTGGAAATCACCCTGATGGTATTACTGGTTACTAATAAAGATACAGACAGCCTGGGCTGCTCGGCTGATAACTACTGAGAATGTGTACATGGACCATGACCATGACCAGAAAGTTGTGAAACAACGTTTAACCAGGAGTAAAAATGAACTGTTAAGAGAGATGATGTCCATTAAAAACAAACTCATTCTACCCACATAATGGCCCCAAACACCTAAGGTCCACTGACAAAGATGTTTTCACTTGTTTGCTAATTTGACTTGTCCTCGTGTCCTCATATCCAGAATGTGTTGGAGGTACGTCATCACACCATTACATATCAGTTTGTTGCACCTTTTACTGCTCTATGACATTAATGCTGTGTACTAATTGAAACCAATGTGTAGATTTGAAATACAAATCCTCAGTCTACTAGTTACTACACAAGATAATCATAGTATGAAAAAGCACAGGTGTAATTACAGTAATGATGGCTGGTTTTGCACATTACAATACCACTAGACATTTTCGTATCGTAACATGTAGTAGATAAGTAACTGTACTGTTTTTTATTTTAGTCTATTCTATTTTGAAAAGCTGTGCATATGGTCTGTAGAGTGAAGGGGCTACAATATTGTAAAACCCTGTATTGCATAATGACAAAATCAATTTATCTTGTCAATCCCCTACTTCATTTAGTCAGTTCCTGCTTCATTTAAAATCAAAACCAAGCAAAAAACAAATCAAGCATTTGTGTGTATATTAACTTTTAAGCATACAAAATTCTGTTACTTTTCCATTGTGAACACTCAACCTGCTCAGAGTTAGTATGTTGTATGAATTTGCAGCACAGCTTTGGCATCACATTGCCCACTTCACAAAAAAGGAGAGAGTAAAAGCTTTTTCTAACTTCTTGGAGCTGTCTCGACTTCATTCTGTTTTTTAACCACTCATGTCAGTCAAGTCAAGTGTTTTTTAGAGTGTGCACTAACTTCTTTGTGTAGACAATCTGGACTTTTTGACAGCTAGTAGAGCTATGGAGAAATGTTTTTATGAGGGGGTCCCCGTTTACTGTGGAACATGAACGTGGACAAACAGCCAGGTGGTGCAGCGCACAGCCCTGCTGGTTTCATGTTATCGCTTTGATCAAGAGTTTGTGGCAGTAACATGTGCAAAGAAGAGCAGCAGTGCAACAAAAAAGACTGAGAAGACGTAGACTACAACCTATCAAATATGGGTGTAAACAATGCAGGATTTGTTGAATAATACTGAATGAATGTAAATATAGCTCAGTTGTCTACAAGGGAACTCTACAGAGCACCTTTAATATGGTCGCTTTTTCAATTTACAATAAACTCATAGGGATTAGTGCATCCTATGACATTTGGTCACAACATAGAAAATTGGTGGCCTCAGAAAAATCTTTCCTGAAAAGAGCTTCAATCAGCTGGAGTACTTGAGCACACCTGTGTGGGTGTGGAGAGTCCTCTCGAGCTTGACATTTAAATGTACCCATAATGCTGTGCAAGCAGTCTGCACACATGTTGAGAAGCTGTTGCACACATCCATGTCACAGTAACCTGGATAAATATGTTTAGAGCCAGCATCTCAATACTACAGCTGTTCCATGATGTCACAGTAACCTGGATAAATATGTTTAGAGCCAGCATCTTTAATACTACAGCTGGAATATGAGGTTTTCAGGATTATTCCACCACAGAGCTGTTACCTCAGTAACCAGGTCAGGGCCTGAAATTAGCACTAATTACATTAAAATTACAATGGAAAGGCTCACTTACATATACAGCCTTTTATCTGTGTCTGATGTTCATTGCACACTTTAAATTAGAGAAACTCACATGGAGGCAGAACAGCTGTGAACAAGGCATCTGATTGGCTGCATGTCACACTTGTTTACACAAATACATGTGTATGTGTAAGTGTTAAGAGGCTCATTAAAATACTGTTGTCCTAATGAGGTGGAAAGCTAGCAGAAACACATCTGTGACCTACTCTGGAGTAGATCCATACATTCAGACTGAGCTGTCTTCTGAAGATCTGAGTTGGTGGCTGAGTGTGTTGTAGATGTGTGGGAAAGGATGAGGCGGGGTTTGGTTTTGACACCTAGTTTGTCTGGAAAAGCCTGTATTATAGCTGGTGAAGACCTGCAACTTGTTCCTATCAGATCACTGCCCTCAGAGCAGTGATAGAGATAAATAAGCCTTTATCTGAGGACCTGTTGGGCTGCACGGTGCTACGGAAACACACAGTGTTAATAAGATATAACCCACACACACACACACACACACACAACACCATCTGCTGCTAGCTTACCCCCTGCTGTGCATGTATGAATGTGTGTATGCATGTGTGTCTTGCTGAGGCTGAACACTTAGAGGCAAATCTAAGTGAAACAAAAAGGGTTGGGAACACTACAGCTTCAGCTTCAGGCTGTTTGACTCAGTCCGTTTACTGGCTGCTCTGTAATTCCTGTATTAATTCTGAACTCCTCTTATTTCAGCCTCCATCTGCAGCAGTTGTTTCTGGTGGTGTATTGGTTTAAGGTGAAATGATTATTCATTCAATTTGGAAGACCAAATAGCTAACTGTAATCATAATTGATTTAAAAAGAAAAAAAACCTACCACTAAAAGATTCAGAAGAAAAATGTTCACAGGACTATTTAAACATTGTAAACACATTACTTTGCATTTGTTTACACAGTGTCATTGAAATTATCTTCTGTACCTCTATATTCTTTGGTCATCACATATACCCAAAGTCAGTCCGTCAAAAAAAAGCACTTTTAGGTCAAGTTGGCCTGGAGTCATGGACTAGGATACACATTTTCTGAGGGAAATAATGTCTTGCAGTTTTAAGACTGAATCTCTCAGTCTACATATGATGACTGAAATGGTGTTCATTGCTAATTGAACCTTGAAATAACATCCTGGTGCTGCCCACTGAATCAAAGTCACCCTGCAGTGCAACCTTGGAAAATGTGAGAAAGGTGTTACTTTATGTAAATATTGTCTGGTGCACTGGAGCGACAACTTGGAAACCACCAATTGTGTTCATTTAAATTCCCTTGGGAAACAGAAGCACAGAGCTGTTTTCTGCTCCACTCAACTACAGAAAAGTACTCAAACAAAGTAGAGGAAAAGCTCATCACTGGTCAGCAGCTTCCCGATTCTCAATGATATATAATGAGCTGCCAGAGAAAACAAAGCATTGACGTACTACATCAAACACTGCCACTTTGAATCTGTTTATGTGAACAAGATGTAGCACTCTCGCTCTCATGGGGAATGTAAGCATCATCAGTGTCAGGGTTAAAATCCTATTACAACTTCCTATTGCTTGTTTACACTCAGGAACATTTAGATAAGACTGCCATTGGTAAGTATTTTTAATGGTTTGTAAATAACACGTTATGGTGCACAACCTAAAAGGACCAAACACAAAAAAAACACATGATGACAAAGTTTACATGGCAAATTAGTGTGTGATAGTTTGCTATTTTGTGCAGGACGCTTCCATTTCCTCCTCTGGTTATCAGGTGACTGACATACAGTGAGGCATGATGTAAAGCAGGGCTGATGTGTAAACAGACTGATGTTTACTGCAGAGGCTTATCTCAATGTGGAATTTGTTTCTTTATGCTGTGAACCAAAGAAAAGCAGCAACTGGCAGGTGCAATGTATTACTGGGCAGCAGGAAAAACATTATTAACTCTACAAGTGCTTTAGGTTGTGCTGCTGATCATTCCTATAAACACAACAACGATTAACAGATAACTGATAAAGACTAGGTGTGAGAGCATTATTTACTTGTTGGTACATGTGTGAATGTTAAAATGGCAGAAAGAGCTGGACAGACACTTAAAATAAGACACTTAAAATTCGTTTCCATTGTTTTCACTCATCTTTTCAATCAGTCTCTCTGCAAGACCAACATGTACAGCTCTTCTGTTCACACTATATGAATCAATCAACTGTCAGTATGTGTGCAGTGTTCCTGTAAGTCTTGAAAATCAACCAACATTATGTGACAAAAGAGTGAGGAAAGCAGTCAATCTGTGTGAGCACTGTGAATGTCACTGGGAGCAGAAGCAGAGCTGCTTCTTATCTTGTGTTTAACAGTACACACATACACACACGCACACACACACATTCTTAAAAAGGGCTGTACCACCCTGTACCAGACAAAGAAAAAGAGTCAAAATCAGGGAGGGGGATTTCAGAGAAAAGCTGGGTTTTTACTATATTTTAGGTTATTCATGATTTACTGAATTAGAGAAGATGAACAGAGAGGCCAGTATTGCAATAACCGTTCATCAGGGTCCTGAAAAAGCTTTCACATACTTCAAGTGGGAAGGTTTTCAGCTATGAAGTAATGGTGCAGTGGACGGTAATGAAAACATATTTATGGAACTATCAGTGACAGATATTTGCTAAATGTGTCCATCACACCCTTCAGATTATCAGGGTTCAGGCCTGCACCAACTTGGCTGTATTAGTTGCATATTTAAAACAACTACATGAATCATGCTTTTCTTTTTGAAGGGCATCAGAAAATGCATTCAGTTTTGCAATTTATTTATTATTTAAACTCTACTGAGAGCCAGACCAGCTCACTCTAGAGAAAAGTGTCACACGACATACTCTTTCCACCAAATCAGACCACCAAATCAATTGTTCAGCTGGCTAAGGCAGGTTTCACTGACAGCCTGAGACGGCTTAGCAAACGCTCAAACAGCAAGCTAGAATTAAGCTCACTGACTCGCCATGGTCAGGAAGGGACCTTCATCATATCCACAGTAGACAACACTGGCCAGGTGACAATATCGGCCCCAGTGCCCAATCCTCATTTGGTGACACATTTTGGTTTGGGAGCGGGTCAGAGATCCAGAGTGAGAGATTGAGCGAGAGAGCATTCCAGAGAACAGAGGACTTCTGTATTTTGTTGGCCAGTGGCCCGATGTGCCCGTCCTCACCTCTCTGCTTCACTGGCTTACTGCGTGTGTACGTGTGTGTCCGTAAAAGTCAGTGATGTGACCTCATTATTGGCACTGGACACTATCTAAAGGTCAGTTCACGTTTAAAGTCCAGGATGTTCATATATGATCTATACCATAGACTATACAGCTGTAGACAATGAACCACACCGCACCTGCAGCTCAGCAGCTCCACTCCCCGTCTATTACTGAAGAGAGGCTACATTCATAGAGATTCATCCCTGTCCTGGAAAACCTACTCCTGCCTTATAAAGTGCTGGAACACTGCGGACTTGTACATATTTTTCAAATGAAATAGAGATTAACGTTAGGCAAAAGTCCAAACATTAGCTTGACCTTTTAAGTATGAGAGGGTACAATAAAAACCGGAGTCAAATTCCTTGTATGTGTACACACATACCTGACCTGCTCCAATAAAGGTGATTCTGATTCTGATTCTGATTAACAGTAACATAACAGTAACATATCAACCACCAATATTTTTTATGCAACATTAGAGAAACCCCACCCTTTTCAGTTCAACACACAGACACAGTCTTCAGGCTGTGGCAGACAGGAACAACACACAAACACAGACTGGAACCAAAAGACATCAAGCAAAAAATACTATAAATACAGCATTTGCCACTGTCTGAACAATGAACTGACATCTGGGATTTTAAAGATTCAACTAGTCAGAAAAACTGTCAAGCTTTCACCAAAAAAAACTGTCATAGCAACGGCTGCATGCTGGACAGGTTTGACATGTGGCCAGTGCAGGTTTCACAAGGAGCTTTCTGGTATTAGTCACTTTTCAATGTCTACAGTGCAGAAAGACACATTCTAAACTTCTAAAGACATGTATGCTGCTACCTGGAATTCAATTATGCAAACTAACCAACTTTAGACAGAATACAACAAATTAAAGTTGTACTTGTTGTGTTGTGTTGTGTTATGTTCCTAAACATGATCAATCTAACGGTAATAAAGAATCATCTACAACAAGATATCTGTAAACTGAGATGGTACCATACAGCACGAAGCTATGATGAACAAAACGCTGCCAAACTAGTATTTCTGTATTTCCACTGAATCCAATCAACAGACGGTCGCAGTACAGTCTATGAGAGGTGTTTACTTACATTTCACAGTCAGTGATACTGAAGATTACTCTGTTTATCTGTTAGATTCTTCCAGGCTAATTTCATGCCCTGGGGCACTCCAACAGTGTTTGTTTAGGAGAAGAAAGCTTCAGCTGCACAGCCTGGCTAAATGAATGGCTAGACCACAACAGTGTGACAGACAAACTGCCAATTCAACATCGTGTCATCATCAAGTCTACGCTGACAACTTCAGACACACAGGACGACACTGCAATGGGAGAAACATTCGCTGAGGTCATTTCAGTGTTATTACTCCTTCACCGTCTTTACATCTCCATGAATGTATTTATTCAAACATATCCTCCCTCTTTGCATCCTAGCCAAAATGTTTGTATCTGAGAAACACAGCCTCGGTCTTTCACCGTGAATCAAGGCTCTAACTTCAAAGAAAACAAAATTCTGACTGACCTGAAGATTTGAAATCAGCTGAAAACATAGAGAAAAGTGTCACACGACATACTCTTTCCATTCATACTGCTTTCAGTAGTTTTGCTGTAATTATATGTTGGCACAACACTTAGAGTTCTCTGACAGAGAAAAGTGCAAAAGTTACACCAAATTTGACACCATATTACTACAACAGGTCATCAAAAAAATAACCAATAAAAATGACCAATCAAGAGCAGATGTCTGTTCAGATAACTCAGACCACCTTAAATGTTCAGTGTTTACACCGGCTTCATGAAGCAGGCAAGAGCCAGCTGTCATTACCAAAACTAACATCCGAACATCAGTTTATCTTTAGTAAAAATACAACTCTACTTTGATTAAAGCCTTGATGTAAAAACTGACATTAGCCAGGGCTGCTGGATGAACAGTGCCCACTGACAAAAGATAACAAAACGCACACTACACGCAGCCCTCTTGTTTTAATTAGAAACACACAAATGTCTATCGTCAGCATATAGTTTTTATCAAACACAGTGAGTTAGAGTTTGTTTGTGTATCTGACAGCTAACTAGCTCAGAGATAACGTGAGTGTTTTGGTTAGCCTGCTCCTCTCTCACAGTAACTCATGAGGAACTGAGGCTAAAAACTCAGCAGCGTCATTTTCAAAAGGAAACTAGGAGTCTTCACTTGGTTTAAATACTTCCCACCAATTTAGGGAGTGTCCGCCCTCACAAAAACTGACTTTAGTGAGCAGGCGTCGGTTCATTTTACTCAACCTCACCAGGCTGGTGTTAGCAGGGAGCTAACGAGCTAACTAGCCGCTCCTTCCTGCAGCACCTGTTGATAACAAAGACCGAAACATTCAAGTACTCACTGCGTCTGTGAGCCGCCCGCCGACTGCTGCCGTCTCTAAATCCCACTGGAGACTCGCATTGAAGCGTTGGGTTAAATCCAAAAAAAGCCGCAGTCCGTATTTTTCTGCGTAATTCACAGTTAGGCTGTCGTTTATCGGACAGAGCGGACCTTCCTCTCCTCCTCCTCCTCTCAGACTGTCATTTCAGCTCCGCTCAGGAGGAGGAGGCGGCAGACCAGCGACCTGATAAAACAATAGCGCTGATTGGACGCTGCTGTGGAAGGAATCTTGTCTGGACCAATCAAACACGCCGCTACATCCCAGGAATGTTGCACATGAACAGTGGAGTTCCTATTGATAAAGAAGCCTCAGTGAACTCACGGAGCTCATTTCATCTCTTTGATATCTGTCGTTTAACATGTCCATTTATTACATTTACATTACATAACAGCTAAGGGATATAATAAACATTTCTGCATAAGTCAGACCTCTCTGAATGGGTCACTGTATACTGAATGTTTAGAAAATACATACAGTAGGTGTTACATGATTCAAAGAAAACTAAATGTAACAGAATGAAGATAACATAATTTTTTTAGAAGAATAGATGTAGAATATTTTTTAAAGTAACCTGTTTGTGAATTTAAATGGGTTTAAATCCATTATCACTGTCACTGACAACATCACAGGCCATCTGGCATTTCTCTGTGTGATAAAGAAACAAAGATAACAGATTAAAAACAGTGTCACAGCCACACAGTTAGCATTCTCTGAATGTGCTGAAATGATTCTAATAATAAACTAATTCCAATATTCGGTCTTCGGTTGGTGAAGACAAAAGGAAACTCCTGCAGCAATAAAACAAACCTCATGGGATTTGGTATATTTTCTTTTATTTTGACAGTCAACATATATTTGTGGTGTTTGACCTAAATTTTTTTTCATATCAAGGTGAGGAGGAAACATAAAATTACGAAACAGAAAAGGCTCATTTGTAAATATATCTTTATTACTTGATGAAAAGTTGTTTTTCTTCTGTTTGTATGATGCAATATACAGTACTGGTACATTTAGATGTTAATAACAGATATTTTTCAGAATCCTTTGTTTGTTTCAGGGAAGTTGGATCCTACTTCCCTGTAAGTATTAATACAAAATGCCTATGAAATAGATCTGAAATAACTGCATACCACTCTCATGTTTCTTTCTTGCAATGCAGCCTCCCCTCATGACTGAAACGTGTAAAGTGACTTTTAAATATTTTTTTCAATTGAATTCTATATATTTATTCAATATTTTTTGTCATGTCTCAGATAATCATAAAAAAGTAACTTGCCCCAAACAGAAGGTACAGAATAATCTGGATTATTTTTATTAATTCATCTTCAGTTTCAATAATATCATTACAGAAAAAAACATCCTCTTCATTATATTTATACAGTAGTAGTAGAATGCTGTGTCATTGCTTCATTACAAGTGCTGGTCATAGTTCATAGTGTGTGCAGTGTGACACTGAGTTCAGTCCAGTGTTACGAATCACTCAGTACAAAGGCAGTTTAACAATAACCTGCTTCTTCTTATTCAAATGAATCTATCTGGGTTTGATCCCTCCTCTTTGGGCAGGTGCCAGGACGCTCTGATGCTGCGTTCATGTCACAATGGGTCTACCGTCAATGAGCTGCCAAAAAGATAAATGTGGGAAGTGTTTTAATTGAATGCTTTGTCATTTAATTTGGATGTGGGCCTCCCACTGACTGAATGACTGCCTTCAAACTGCTGCAAAAAAATGTCACCCTGTTCTTCCACTTTGTCTTACATGACGTGAACCCAGCATGAGCCACTGATAGATATATATGGTGCATTTGAGGTAACTGGGAAGTTTTTGACATCTGAGCTAGAGGAATAAATTAGAGACAGTGTTGGTACCACTTTGAAAACTCTTCTCACGCTTCTAATCGCATCAAGAACTGCCATAAATGTAACTTTTCATCAAATCAGAAGTCCCACCCAGGTGCTGCACCTTGGTCACACGTCTGCAGTGAAACCTGCCCAAAGAGAACGAGGCATGCCCCCTTTATGGGCATGCGAGAGTGAGGAAGGACGGGGAGGGTGGAGATGAGGAGGAGAGGGACGAACGAGGGGAGCGGTGGTGGAAGACTGCGTCAGCCTATCAGGAGAGTGGTCAAAGCTCAGAAATTCTGACTGGTGCTGCATTCAGGTCATTGAGAAAAGATAGTAGATGTGAGATTCTGATCTGGAAGTTAACGAATCATCTGCAATCATCAGCAGCTACTGAAATCTCAATGGGGTAATCTTGAAAAAAACATAAATTATGTCCTCTTAGTGTCTTTACGTACCATTAAATTCAAATAAGTACCAGAGCTTTGAACCAGTTGTTCCAATATGACCTGAATGCAGCATTAGACCTTTGACCGTATGGGTTTGTTTGGCACTGATCACACTGATAGGAAGAATCAGAGGGAGTAGTAAATGCTTGGGACTCACAGATTGCATATGATGCATTTGAATGGTCCTTGTTAATTGTTAATCAATATAAGTTCAGCATTTAATCAGCAGGATGCAGCAGCCAACTGGCCTACTAACTTATTAATATACTAACAGGAAACTAAGCTTTTACAGTGGGCTAAATATCAACCAAAGTCATCTCTATTTCTCAGTGATGCTCGGACTACGTACAGTACATTGAAAGAAGAGCAGTCAAATGATGGCGTTTGTTTTACAGCCTTGAACTGTGTTGATTCTTTTAACGAGCACCTTAATCATGGTAGAAATACACCGGATGTGTGGCTTACGAGCACCTGAACATGACACCCGGCTTTCAAGTGATGTCGGGCTGGAGCTGTCTCTGTGTTGGGGAAAACAGTTTGTCACAAATCGCTCTTTTGTTCATGTTCGTTGGTTGAAACGGACGGAGGCGCCTGATTGGTCGAACAGAAGCGAGTCTTTGAGACTAACTGTCAAC
The DNA here is from genome assembly GCA_023238725.1 of Scortum barcoo. Classification (NCBI taxonomy): domain Eukaryota; kingdom Metazoa; phylum Chordata; class Actinopteri; order Centrarchiformes; family Terapontidae; genus Scortum; species Scortum barcoo. The sequence continues at coordinate 22,258,581 of CM041539.1, read as the reverse complement.
TAAGCATCGCCATTAATCTTTGGCTACTTAGTGGATAAGGCTGATAATATTGTTTCTTTTTATTACCATCAACAAATCCCATGAAAGGACCCAAACCAGCAATGAATGTATCCCACTAACAAGCATCCTGTGTGTATTCAAAGCCTGACATATCGTCCTCCTCTGAGCCACAGAGCTCCATTGTTGTCCTAAAACTATTAAAAACACGTCAGTGAGCCTCATTGTTGCACTGGATGACATGTTCCTTCATTACCATGAGCACACACACCGTCGTTTATTCTGATTCAATCCCATATACATCGTATTGCTACTGAAAATACTCACCAAATGAGCACCAAATGTTTAATAATCCGTGGCAGAAAAGAGTCAAAAGTGCTAATTCCTCCTATGTGAGTAAAGTTTGCGGTGCCCAGCTGTATCAGGAAATGAATTAACTAAATTGGAAGTATGTACTTGTCACCCTTTTAAAAGGAATAATTTGACATTATGGTAAACTTTTTTAGAGGAAGAGTTAGAGGAAAACATTGACTTCTTAATATTCCCATTCTAAAACTCTTACGTCCGTACACTAAATATGAAGCTTCAACCAGCAGCACGCCAGCTTAGTTTAGCATAATGACTGGAAACAAGCTGAAACAGCTTGTCTGACTCTGTTTGACGGCAACCTAAACAACCTCCCATCACCTCTAAAGTTTTATTTTACTTGTTTACTTCGTTCAGAAACAGAATTGTTGGTTTTGGTCATTTTTGGGAATTTGTTCATAAGAAAAATACAGAATATCATGAGTGTCATCCTGTTATAGTTGTAAAAATACATTTATCAAAGACTGTCTAAATATTTCAAATTCGTACTGTAGTTCTGTAGTTTTGTGGTGAAAACTATAAACTCAGGGAAATCAAACACCACTTGAATACAGGGTTAGTGTTATACTGTCAGTGTGGCCCACCTCTGCTATGAGGGACGTTCCCATCATAGAGCTCAGTATGTATTAGAACAATTATGTTTATATTTGATGTCGGACCAGAGAAATGATGTGTGGCGATAGAGGACTTTCCTGCCTCACACTGCCTTAGAGCTCAGCCTCTCACCCACGATAAGTGTCATGGCTTTCATTGAGAGTCATGATGAATTCTAGTGTCTCAGTATGGTTTGGAAGTGTTTTATCTGGAGAAAAACATATAAAAACAAGTATCCTTGTATTCTTTTTTTTCCTTTTTAGGCAAACAAAAGAATATTTTTTTACTGTACTGGCACAAACTATAACAGCAGCTTTGATCAAGTCTTTAGTTCATTTTTCTGTCAATACTGATGAGGGTCAGTGTTTTCCTGCAGGGAGGGGGTTATCAAGGAGTTTCTATATCTGGATAGAGGATGCCACAGCAGAAAAGAAGAGAGAAAGAAGGGGGAGAGAAAAAGGGAAAAAAGGTCAGGAGGAGTGGAGGAAGGAGGGGAAAGTCTCTATATCTCTATATCTACCAGGAAAATATGTTGAATGCACAAAGCAAATGAACAGGAGAGATAAGGGCATGATTACTACTAAGATGATAATATTCAATCAGAACCATGATAATAATAATAAATAGAATATTAATTAAGAATATCAATAATCATTATCATCAGGATAATAATAATATTACAGAATAAATCTCATATTTTATATATTTTTTTCAGATTTTCCTCCATTAAAATACAGTGATCTCCTCAGAGCAGACCAATGAGGATTCAGCCTCCGCTGGCTCCGACTGGCTGTTGCATATGACATCACAGCTAATGGCGACCAGGTAGACATGCATCACTTCCTGCCCCCGCCCGTTTCCTGTCCAGACAGGAAGTCCTGGCACTGCCATGGTAATCGGTAGCGAGTGACATTGAAGTCTGTGGAGAAAATATTCTGGTGTTACAGTCTGATGTTCGGTTGGCCTCTTGTGAGGCGACAGGTGACCTGAACAAAACAGACGAGAATATAACACACCTGCATCATAGCCGTCCGATGACCATGACGTCCACAACCTCTCCCTTATGCAGCTCCACGTACTGCTCTGTTTTCGGGGGTAACATCAGCAGACCGTTGGCGCTACGCATTGACATTAGCCTGCTGGATACCTGGTTACCTGCAGAAAGAGGGACAGAGAGTGTTTCTGTGTGAGCCTGTAGGTTTAACTGCAGTGTCTTACCAACCTGTTTTACTATATTTATACTTATACTGTTTTACCATATTACTTAATATATCCTGAAAGAATTAAAGGATTTCATTCTCCACACAATCTGTGCTGATCTTAACATTGCAAATGCTATTGGTAAGTCATTTCTGTTTCATTTTTAGGGTGGCATGATGCATTTAACATTTCATGATACATTTGATCTGCTTTTCTGTAGCGGGTGTGGTAAAACTGAGCCAACACACCACAGATAGTTCTCTGTATGGGATAGGCTTTTATGTCTGTGTGTATGTACGCCCTGTGTTTACCTGTGCTTTGTGCCCAGGGCAGTGGCTCCTGGTGATGCCAGGTGAGAATACAGCGGTGGTACTCTGGTCTGGGATCCAGCTTCACGTCACAGGAAAGCTGAAATACAGGCACACAAAACATTATAGACATATTAAATATAGATTTTATATGGTCCGAAACCATTAATTTAAGGCCTTTACTGGTATAAAAGCATTATCGACATTTACATTGCTTCAGACACAAAGAAACTAAGAATTAGATGAAAAGGTCAATACGATTCTCATGTCTGTACACTAAATATCAAGCCGTTTAAACAAATGAGATACAATGTGTTCATAAGTGAAGTGGTGGGTAGATTTTGTTGACCTTTGGACAGAGGCAGGTTTGCAGTTGCCAAAATGTCAAATGACTGCTTTAACAGTGATTACATAATACAAAATATTACATGTGGCTAAAGGTGCAGTATTTAATACTGGAATACTTTAAAATAATAATCAATGGGCATCTCCTTTATCTTGGCCTCTCCACAGTGAGGTCAGAGGCACTTTGGAGCTCGTAGGAGTTCATTGTCTTGCTCAAGGACACAACAGAAAGGTGGGGATAGAACCAGTCACCAAATTCAAGGGTCGTCACTGCATTTAATACTGATAATACCACTGCTGTTGGTTATTATAGGTTACTAAACAGGTTATCTATTTAACCCTGTGGGTTGGTCATATTCTGTGTGTGTGTGTGTGTGTGTGTGTGTGTGTGTGTGTGTGTGTGTGTGTGTTTTACCCTAGCTTTAATGATCGTAGGTCTGGGGTCCAGAATGCCTTGCATCTTCCTCAGAGCAGGAATCACAAACAGGTTACATGTCACCACTGCAGACACTGGGTTACCTAGAACACAAACAACACTGAGTTACTATGGTAACTGTACAGGGAAACACCTGCGAACTGATGACTGTACAGTTAGCTCACTGGTAGATAACTTATACAAAATATTACTACATACACATCCCAGAGTGCCTGCTATATGTATGCACCAACATCTAGTCACTGTCTCCGTGTGAATTAAACACAATAATCTTTCAATCTTTCAATCACATGTCTGTGTGTTACACCAGTGTGACCCAGACACCTCCCTGTACATTGGTTGGGCTTACTATAAATGTAGCTTGATGTTACATTCATGAATCAGCAGATGATGATCAGATGTTACATTCATCAACACAGGGAACTTTGTGGTAAGACAACACAACTCACTGTCATAAAAACTATCTGGTGAACACAACAACACAAACACATTACAGACTGAGCTGCTGGCTTTATAATTCTGATCTGACTACATGTGGCATCATAGACAACTGAAATATTAGTACAGAAATATCTATCTTCAGAAAAGTGACTTGTGTATCACCTATGAGAATACTGGGGGACTGGGACAGTCTTAAGTTTGTACGATCAAATCAATGTCATGTGTATAACACATTTGAGGAAGCAAAAGAAATCACATTTTGCACACTAAAGCTACAGTGTGTCTAGGCACACCGCAGATATCAAATGTTTACCAGTGCGAGGTGAAAAGGAGGCTGTGGAGCTTCAGTTTTCTCACCTCCTCAAGCACTAACTTGTCTTTAACTGGCAACAGCAGACAAAATGACATCTTAATGATGATTAGCTCTTGACCACACCCACACATGAAAACAGTGTCACAAGATGAGTCTTCAGGTGAGAGAACCAGCGGTAATCCTACATTTGCGTTGCACAGGTAAGGTCAAACTAGATGGTTTTCAGTGGAAAAATGGGTTAAAATGTGTTAAAATCCCTTAATGCAGACTTAATGCTCCCTCCAATAAGTTTAATTAGTGTAACAATAGTTGAATTTTCACAGCTCTTGCCCTTGCTCACAGCAACACCAAACATGTCTTTTACTCCAGGGATCACAGTAGTAAAGTAGCTTTCTACAGAGGAACAAGATATACCACTTTGAGTTCAGCACACCACAAATTAGGTGCTAGTCATGGCCTGTTTAGTTTCGATCACATTCTTAAAAATGCCTTCATAAAGACAAAGCTTGCTCAAAAGATCTGTGTTACATTTAAATGATCCAATTCCTTTTCAAAATGAGACCATTAAATGTCTGAAATGAACTGAGACATTAAAACATTTTTTATACAAAAGTATGGCTATATATCTGCCAAACACAACGATAAGGCAGGGGGCTGTTTACCTCACTTACATCTCCTGCTGCCAACCCTTTTGACTCATGTTTTACTACAGTGTCAACGCTGTATGAAATAAGCGACAGAGGTGACTGAGTAGCTGGACAATCAGGAGTAAGCGTGAATATATGTTATATACCAATTCTCCTGATATGGGACTAAAAATACTATCATTTGGGATCATCAGTCAATTTACTGAGCTCTACTTGGAGGTCAGGGTGTTAGACATATAGATGATAGATGGGTGATTGAAGGAAGGATGTGTGGGGTTAGAGGACATCTAGGGGTCATTTAGGATTAGATGGTATGACCAATGTTCTAAAGGCAGAGTGAGAAGAGATTAGTAGGGTTCATTCATTTCTGTTTCCTCTGATACAAAGATGGATTTTATGCTGCTAAAGGTCATTTCAGGCCAATTTGGGATTCCAGGTTAGAACCCATGAACATGTAGCATGCCAGGAAAAGTATCTTGGTGCCATGACCTAAACCCAGCATTTTGAAATGAATCTAACATTTCAGTGTAATTTTCTTTACTTCATACTTTAACAAATTCCTTTGAGAGAATTGAACCAGATTGACTTCAGATCTGACTTTAACAATGAAACATTGTGCTGATCTTGAGTTTTTAGTAGCGGAAAAGAAAATTGGATTTCCTGGACCATATATTTTAGCTGTCTGGCACTACAGACATCAGTGATAACACCTGCACTGTGTTAAAGGCTTTACAGAAAAACAGGAGTGTATGAAGCAACAGTGTGCTGGCTTCTAAATGTGCACTGTACACATGTGCAATCAGTAAGACTGAAATTATACAGTTAAATCTTTGGTTTGTCACTTCTCTTCACTGCAATGACATATTGCATTGAAATGTTTTAAGCCCTAATATTTAACACAGTAAAAAGTCATCTAGAAGAAATCTTCTTTCTTCCACACAAAATGGACGGGAGGCTGTGTGGTCGTTGTGGTCGTTTCAGGACCTACTTCCTCTAGGTGCAGGGGCTAGTGGTTGTCTGGCCTCGGTTTCACTCGGGGCTACGACCTCCAGCAGGGAGGGCCCAGTCTCTCTGAAGTTGAAGTTTCCTTTAATAACAATAGCAATACATACACAGTGCTAGACTGGAGCAAAGACCGAGAGGGCTGGGCCAGCTAAGGCCACAGGACACACTGTACTATAGGACTCCTTTACATTACCATGACTACAATACTGGCATCTAGCACTGAAAACAACAGTGGAACTGCAGTACAGTTTTAAACAGCACATAAATAAAGTGTGTTGGTCAAAGAGAGACTGGGGGGGGTTTACAAGAGCCTTTTAAGCCAATACTTTGTGCAGATATCTTAAATGTTGTCAGACTGTAAGACAACACTGTGTACACTATATTGTTAGCAGCTCTTCAAAGGACTGCCCATTTCTAACCTGAACCCTGTTTTTCATCTTTTCCCCTGTATATGTTGGTCTTAACAAAAACTATGCTGCTGTTGCTTCAATACATAGCAAAGGTTATCAAACATGAGGTGTGGATGGAGAGACATGTAGTGAAAGAGACAGGTGCATGCAGGCGGTCCAAAAGAACAGGAACTTAGTTACTGTAGCTCGGCCAACAGATTTGCTCCACTAACCAACATGGTCAAAGGCTGCAGCAGTGGCCGTAACACAGCTGAGGGAGGAATTAAAGTTACCTGAAGTAACAAAATGAAGTATTTTTTAATACTGAAAGAGTGGGAGCCTGAAACTACAGAGATTAAGCTATAATGTACAAAAATATTAAAGAAATAAGATCAAATCTTCCTGAAGCCCAGTTTTACTTTGAGAGCATGCAACCCACAAAACTTTGGCATCACTTGGTTAAGTATGTCTCATTAATAGGTAGAGCATCTGTCTAAACAGAGACTGAATGACAGAAAAGAAGGTGGAAAATGGACATGAAGGCAAGCGAGGCCTTTCTTTGTAGTATTATTCATATGGACAATCATAAGGTAAGGTTAAAGATACGATATAAAGAAACAGTATATTATTGTGTGTGTGTCAGATCTTGAAAAGCTCTGCTACAGAACTACCAGAGTTTCTCTCTAAACACTGCATGTCTCTCCAACAGAGTAAAGAGCAACATTTAGTACATTGGCAACGTATCAAAACAGCCCCACCACTTGTTTTCTCTGCAAGCGCACATAAAAGTAGCATCAAGTCAGGTTACATCACTGTGGTGTTTCCCAGCGTCATCTTGAAAAGCAGCACTTTGATCATGTTTGGTCCATGGATAGGCACAGCCAGTTTACTCTATGACTTGTGACTGGATGACTGTAAAGCAGTGTGTGCTATGAATGTGAAATGTGGCCAGGGATAAAGAGATGCAGGGTCCAGGGCAAAAACAGGAGGAACTGACTTTGAAGGCAGAGTGAGGCAGGTTTTATACAAAAGCCAGGTCTGAGTACTGCTGGAATAAAGTAAGATGAACCGTCTTCCAATTGGCTGTGAAATCTTCTGAATGACCAAGACCTGATTCTAATCACTGTTTACACAGAATATCAGCAATATATCAATCTAACAGTACCACAAACGAAGCATACACACCGAGGACGAGCTACAGCACAGACACATAAGACAGGGGCTGACGCTACATGTGGGCTCAGGGCTGGAGGGGAAAAAAAAAGACGAATGATCAATGTTGCTTGAGCAGGTCAGATTGTCAGAACACACACACAAATGTCTATCCAGAGCAGGGGAACCAGAGCAAGCTCAAAAACAAGCTCAGCCTGTGATGTTGTTTTTTAAAAGCATATTTCCTTTTAATGACAAAGTATACTAGTAATGAAGTGCATCATATAATGTACTACTCTCTGGAGCTCTGCTGCTCTGGTGGCATGGTGAAGGTTACTCATGTGAAATAGGATGTGGCTTCAGATGAACAATATAAGTGGGTGTTGAGCCAAGCAAACGCTAAAGAGACCTTAAGGGCCAAGCAGTGGGGTGTAAGAGATGGTCCAGGTGATGAGACAATAAGGAGATACACAGTGAAGGACACCCAAATGACACACGCCAAGGTACTTAAGGCATAAATATATTTATTACCTGGCAGAGCAAAGATGAGTTTCCGTGCTCCATCAATGTCAGCTGTGGCAAAGGTAGTAGGAAGACTGAGGAGCAGAAACACATAGGTCATTATTTTTCCTCTTGATGTCGTAATAGTATCAGAGGCAGTGGAGGCATCAGTATTAGTAGTACAATAATCAGTAATAGTAGTAGCAGCGGTGGTAGTATTATAATCACTGGTAATGATAGCATAACAGCAGTTGTAGTGGAAGCAGCAGTAACAGTCGTAGTGAAAATAATAATACCAGCAACAACAGTAGTAGTTACAGTAATAGTGACAGTAGTACTGATGGTAGCACAAGCAGTACGAGCACCAACACTAGTAGTGGAAGTAGAAGAAGCAGCCCTAATACTAGCAGAGAAAGTAGAGGGAATAAAGAGCAGTTATAATTATAGAAATAGAAGGAGTAGTAGCAACAACAGGATTAGTAGTGGAAGTACTAAAAGCAGTTGTTTCTGTAGAAGAAGTGATAGGTAAGTGTAGTTGAAGTTAAATCAGTCGTAGCAGACGTAGTGAAAGGGGCATTAATAGAAGTAGCAGTATTAGTCATTTAGTGGTGACAGTAATAAATATAGTAACAGTTGTAGGGGTCATAGCAGAGGAAAGTGTAGAGGCAGAAGTAGTAGTAGTAGTATAAGTAGCAGGAAAAGAAGTGATAGCAGCAGTATGAAGAATATGAGTAGTGAGCGAGTTCATATTATTTCGCACCAGGGGTCAAGAAAATTAGTTTGGATGTAAAATCATGTTTTCCCCCATTTTAAATACCCCCAACTAGACTCCACCCCAAACTTCTCTCTCACCCTGGCTTCATAAAGACTCGTCCAAAGTGGATCTGAGCATGAAGGTCAATATCCAGCACCTGTTTTAGGTAGTCCTGATAAGACATACAGACGCAGAGAAAACTGTTAGACAGGACTGCTTCCATAAAACAATAATCAATAGGCAAACAATTATATAATGTTAAAGGTTATAGGTGAGAGGTTACCTTCTCTCCCATGGACACGCCCCCTGAGGTGATGATGACATCGGCACGACTGATTCCCTCATGGAGAGCTGACAGCAAGTCATCAGGGCTGCAAACACAAGACAGACACATCAAACTCACGTCATCATTCAGTGTGAGTGCTACTGTGACACAGCTGGATAATCTCTTCTGTGGCTGAGGAGGAGCTCTGTCAAGTCTGAGAAAATAACCCTGCTGATGTCACAGTGATGTGTTGCTTGTGTTATAAACTGGAGATATGGAGTTTGAAGATGTGTGTGCGTTTACCAGGTAAGGGGGTTCTGATACCATGAACCATGAAAAGTCATGATAAGTCAGCCTCTGCTGCATTGAATCTAGACTTATTGGCTTTATTACTAGTTCTTACTTAAAAGGTATTTTTCATCTATAGACTTTTTATTTTTGAAATGCATCTATAGATGGATGTCAAAATAAGGGAACAACCAACACGAAGTGTAAGGCGTTGGGTCACCACATGCCGCCACAACAGCTTCAGCTATATGGAAGATTTGATTTGATAGACCCCCCCCCCCAAATCATATTTCAGTCTGCTTCACTTTGTGGCTTCGTGCATTTCCCAGAGTGCCTGTGTCAGGAACAGGGCATGAACTTCTAGGAGTCTGTGACAAAACTCTCAAAGAGTTTTGTTTTGTCACCAAACAAAATGTCAATAGAACAAAGCTGTTTGTCACATAAATCTTAAATGCTCCTACTTGTCTCCAACAATGCCCAGGTTGATGGTGGGATATCCATGTTCCTGAATGGTGGACAGCAGAGTGGAGCGGTTGGAGTCTCTGATTTTTCCTGGGTGGAGGTCATCTTCTGGATTCAACAGCTACACACACAGACACACAAAGGATTTCAACTGGCATGTTGATTCAGGAGCAAATACACAACTCTAAATGCAAAGATCAAAGGAAGCGTATGTGTGTATTTTCATCTGCTGGTGTGTGTATACCTCATTTCCAGTGGACATGACAGCCACCACCGGGAACTTGTGCACGCTGACCTCGGTCACTCCCACTGTAGCCAGCAGGCCGATCTCTGATGGGCCCATATGTGTTCCTTTGGCCAGCACACACTCCCCCCGCCTGATGTCATGACCTATTGGCCTGAGCAGACACACAAACACATTTCAATCGTAATTACCTAGTAGATTTTTAATGCAGCTGTGGCAGCAATTAGCTTCCACTTAGATCTATTAGCACAGTGTGGTTGATTGTTTTTACCTGATGTCCTGTCCAGGCCTTGCTTGGACCATAATCCTCACCTCCAGCTCCTCTGTGCCCTGAAATAAACCAGTTGACAGTCAAGGTCAACATACCTGCTAATAAAACACACGCTGTCCATATGGTGGGGTAGAGCCAACACTGAGCCCATTAGCAAACTGAAACAATTAAACCGAACGGTGCTCAAGCTAACATCCTCACTCATGTACTTACATCCTCAGACTCCCTCAGAAGCTCTGTATCTTCTACCTGGACCACAGCGTCAGCTCCACAAGGTATCGGAGCCCCGGTTGTCACCCTCATCACCTGACCTGGCATCACTGTGTGGGTGGGCTGCACACACACACACACACAAAGCTTATTTCTCACTGTCTGAGTATTTGTGAGGCACTTCAAAGACAATGCATCTAACAGTTCATTTACTTCTGAAGACAAAGGAGCAGCAAGTATATACAGTATTAATATTGACAAAAAATGTGATAACAATGACATGCACTTTAGCATAAATCACATTGGTGGGGTTGAAACAGTTTGGATTATCAGGGCTCATTAATACTATGCACCATTACCTCCTTTTTTATGTTTATGGCAAAAAAAGGTGTTGCCTTTTTGTTCTTGAATTGCATTAGAATGCATGCAGCATATATGATGCAAATCTATTATTCAAATCGCTGCATCGCAAAAGATAACTGTCAGCATCAGTGGAACAATGTGATCATCCATTCAACATCTCCGCAGGCAACCCTAACCCTAACTCAACAGTAAAACATGCCATCTGTCTCAGATTTGTGCTGCGTCACGTCAGGACCCCAAAAACAATGGAGGGGGGGGGTTCTCTCCATTTGTCGAGTCATTGCTGTCACGTTTCACTATGATTGGCTCAGCAGTTTCAGAGCTGTGAGACCAAGCTGAGCATGCATCTAAAGTCTATGTTCAACCACTATGACCCACCCCTCCGCACTTGTCATTGCGCCGCACAATTAAAATAGGGTCTGTAGTATTACTGGTGGCAGCAATTAGTATTTTAGTAGTATATTTAATTACCAGTTTTACTCTCTGTAGTGGTAGGACTAACAGGATTGGTAAAGTTTGTATTAGTAGAAGTGCTAGAAGTTGTGTTGTTAGTAGTACTAGTAGCTGTACTGCTAAAACTACTACTAATGACAGTGATAGTGTATTAGAGCTGACCTGTTGTCCAGCCTGTGATTCTCCCATGATGAAGCGATCTCCTGGGCCATCAGCAGCTACAGGTCAATGATAATAATGTTAAATATGTTAATTATGACAATATTAATATGGCAGATGTCTGCTAAATCAAACTGAATAGTGTTTCCCTGGTTCCACTTTTACATTTGTGCGGTAATAGACACTATCATGGTCTCACCTCGTACAGCGTAGCCATCTTTAACAGAGGCGGGGAACGGAGGAAGGTTGTCTTTGGCATAGATGTCCTGAGCGAGCACACGACCCAAACCGTCTAAAGAAATGAACCCAAGCCAGGTCAGTTTAGTGCAAACCACATTTTAACAACAAACAATCCAATCATTCCAATCGCTCACAGTTTAAGTTATAATGAGTGTGTGTATAGTTGATCACTTGAGAGACATACTGTCTTAAACCAATGACGTGTGTGATGTTTAGATTCTTCTCCATGTCCCTAAAATAGCACTATACAAGTCAAACAGAAGACAGAATCACATACCTATGGTACACACACACACACACACACACACACACACACACAGACACACACACACACACTTCTGAACACTCACCTCTGTAGTTGATGACTTCAATTCCCAGAATAGGCGTCATCTCTAGAACAGTGATGAAGGCTTTGTCCATTGACGTCAGTGGGAACGGAGACATGCGATGACGACGTGCCACCTTACTGATGTCCACCGCACTGTGGCCTACACACACACAGAGTAAATGGCGATTATGCTACAACAAACAACACCATAAAGTTTCTACACTTTTCACAGTGATGCAAGTTCCTGCAAGGCTGCCATGTTAATGAGACACACAGACGCATATACACACACACACTCTCTCTCTCTCTCTCTCTCTCTGAACTTACTGGCTCTCAGAATGTTCTCGTTACTGCCACATCGTGACTGAACCTGCAGAGAGACAAACACATGTTCTATATTTGGTCACTGTTTGTTGTTAATGTATGGAAGGAGCCATTTAAATACTGCTCCTGCATTGTCTATGAGCAATGTTCAATACACAGGACACAGAACATCAATAATATGAATTCTAGATGTGATGTTGAAAACTCCCTGAATCCACAGAACAACACAGGATTATTAGAAAATATGAAGGTCCGTATATATGAGCCAGTGTGACGTCTGTCACCTCTATGGAAGTTCCCCTGTCGTAAGACAGCTTCAAAAAAACAGTTTGCAAAACCTGTGATGACATTTTACTTTTTCATTTATCAATGCTTTTGTGGCATTATTTCTTCTTTTTAAGCAATCTGTTCTACCAGATGTAGTTTTGCCTTGATTTGTATGTAAAAAAAATAAGTTTGCTATATAAAAATAATAATAATAATGTTTTATTTAAATGTAAAGTAAAATAATAGCCCTGTCCAATAGAGGGCTGGAGGAAATAAAGCTCAATTAAAAGCATTCCTGTACTATGTTTAATACTATAAATACAGCATTAAGTACATTTCCACAACACTAATGCCATCAGTACAGCTTAAAGTAGTCCTTGCACTGGATTTTTCTAGTTCCCAAAGATTTAATGATGCTCCTTCTGACCAACAAGGTCTGCATCAGATATTTGCCTGAAGAAGACATTTTTGGTTGCATCATCCAGTTTTTTTGGGAACTTCCTAAAACTTCCTCTTTTTCCTTTTTCTTTTTATGCTGCCATTGGTCTGTTTACTTGTACACAACCTGGGTTCTTTCTGCAACTATTAGTCAATCAGGAGCGGGAGGGATTAAGCCCTTGGAGCCACTGGTAGGCTTTTAATGTGGGACCTCTGTGCAGGAAGTGTTGACTTCTCTTAATGCTACTTTAAAAACTATTCCTGTGCTAAAAGGTGCGAAACAAAAGTGACATTTTGGAATAATAATATTATTTCTATTATAGAAGATTCATTCAGAGCAGTGGTGAGTGAGACATTAATGTACTTTGTACTGTGGTATTAGTGCTATAGAAATGTATATTATTCTGAATTTACAAGGCAAATATTTAAAACAAGGAGGCTTAATACTAAAATATCATAAGTATGCAGTACATCCACAGCAGGTCAAATAAGTAATAAATGCCTGAAAAGCTGGTTACATAAATAAAAGCCGGACTCTGTTTGCAGTTTAAGTCAGTAAAGGCCTATGACCTTTAAAACAATCCCAGCATAATTTGAGTTTTTGCATTTCTTTTTCCCATTATTAATCCCTTGACATTAATTGGGACATTTCAAGTGAATTTACATCAACGGAAGATACCTCTCACAGTCTCATTCACTCCCATTCAATTCCAAACAGCACACAAGTCCAGAGACTTCTAATTTTACGGGTAATCCATCACTGTGAGCAAGAGACCGACAGTCACGCATTGCGAGGTCTGACTAGTATTAGATCTGGTCTCGTATCAGTATACCCATTTGAGATACATACTGAGACATGATAGTCACATTTAATATACCCGTTGATAACACTTCCAGTTTTTAGTAAATGATCTCAGTGTCTACAGTGGGACCAAACAAATCTGAAAGAAATCCAAAAGAAATTAGGATAAGAAGTCAAATAATCAACCTCTTCTTTACTGGGAGTTTGTTATAAGTGATAAAACCTTCAGAAAATAGAGAAGGTTGGGGAAAATAAGCAAAAACTCCAATTACACAGGAACTGTCCTTTATTGATTTTTTTTTTCAATTTAGAACTGCTGAGACAGTTTTCTACTACCATCAGCAGTAACATTACATATGTACTGAACATGCTCTATTAATGTTGCAAAGCATACATAAGAAATTTTACACTTCATGCAATCTGCCACATGCTGGTGTTATATTGATTTTTATGGTTAAAAAAGGGATTTTTTAGTGATTCCTCTTTCTGAGTGCTTATTTGTGTATCTGTGTGCATGTATGAAAGTTTGTGTGTACCTTGGGTGTCGGGCATGAGGCGGTGGAAAGGCGGGACGTCGCCTGTGTTGCCCGCGGTGACTCGGAAGGAGTGGAGCTTAAAGAGGCTGAATCTCGAGGAAGCACCTGAACGCCTCGAGAAATGATAGAGTCCGGGATCTACACACCCACACACACACACATACATACACTTATGCTAGTCACTTGCTGTCAATTAAAGCTGTGTCAGCTGGATTCATGGAATCCAAAGTACTTCCACCGCTAATTTGGTGGAGCAACAAAATCATTACTTCAAAATCTAAATAAAACAAATGGATCACTATCTATTTGTTTTATTTAGATTTTTAAGTAATGATTTATGATCCATTAATGATCCATATCAGGGATTTTATTCAAATGATAATGTGAACTTGAAAATGGAATTTCATAATAGCATTACAGTTTTCCAGATGTGTGTGTTATTTGGGGGAAAAAAATGTATGAAAATGCAAAGATCCAATTTGTATTTTCACATACTCATACTGGCATTCTACTGCTTATTATACTTGTATAATACTTGAAAATGGAAAAAGCTATTTGATGTTTCATTTTCAAAGCTGTACCCCACTCTACAGTGGAGAGTATTAAAATGTTAATTCAAATTTAAAAATTACAATGCAATATGAGGAACGTAACCTGATTTTCAATTTATGCAAGCGATATTTAAGTCACAATTAACAGTTTTCTAACCATGTGAAAGAGAAAATGAAAACAGCATTTGACATTTCATTTTCCAAGAACTGATCCACTACATAGTGGAAAATATTCAAATGAAATACGCAAAACAGCGCCTGGAGCCTGAAGTTTATGTTAATATGTCACCACTCTTACACCCTGTCAGTTCCCTCATCGAGGCGGGTCTTCAGCACGTCACTTCCCCTGTCAGTGACTTGGTTCATTAAATGAGACTAGCAACTGAATCAGCTGGTTGATGTCAGTCAACATGTCAAAAGCCCAATCCCTTGCCAGATGTTTTAACTATCAGCTCTTGTTGTAAACTCTCTGCATGTGTTGCTATGGTGATCTAAACAACTTTTGACTTTTAGTTTAGTTACACCCTACCATCTCTGTTTCATTTTGCTCTGCAGAAACTGAATAGATAAATTCATCTTCATTTTAGCGGTCTCAGAAGAGTAGGTATGTGAAAAAGAAAATAAACTGAATTAAAGCATTTTAACTCAAATAACACATTGAGAAAAAATTATGTTTAGTGGAAATTAAAATCGAAATTATGTTTAGTGGAATTACATTTTCATCTGAACGAAGTTCCTGATATGTGCTGGATTATTCCCTTGTCATACAGGTTATATTTGTTTCTTTTGTGGCATGCAACTTTCGTGGCGAACTTTCTCCCCAAGTTACAAGAACACAGATACCAAAATCATGTTTAAAATAATCTTTCCTTAGAAGATAACTGGCCCGGAGCTTCAGCTAACACTAGAATTGTGCTTAGGAACACAATGAAATTATGGGTACAAATGGCTTAGACAGACTTTAAAATTATACAAATTCAATCACTATCAAATGTGATTTAACTTTGGTAAGTTCAGTCAAGTCAATTTTATCAATTAACTCTTCAAATATATAATAGTAGTTGTGGAGGGATAGTGGTGTATAATATCTTTCCACTCTTGCATCTCCTTAGCATAAGGTTAACAATTGGGGCACTTCATGTGATTATAGGAATTCACTCCCACATTAAAGTGTGGTGCATTCACATGGGGTAAACTGAGTCTGTGTTTCACTCAAATTGACTGACCAAATCCCTAAACAAAGGATTAACTCTGGATCTGATCTTACGCTTTGTTTCAATGGGTCTTCCAATAACACCCAAAATACTATCAAAGCTCTCATCCCTCCATTATTCAGATGAGAAAGAGAAAAGAGATTGAAACTTCTATTTCTGGGAAAAAAAAAAAAAAAAAAGTATGTCATTTGAACTGGATTTGCAGATACGCTGCATACATATACTGGAACATTTGTGTGGGATTGAGAACAAACAGAACCTCTGCAGTTATTAAAAAATCACATGATGACTCCAGGAAATAAAAAGTCGCAAGTAAACAGGGCTTGTTCACTGTGATGGATTACCTTTCTATAGCAAGTTTTAAGCCTGGAAGGTAGAACATCATTCCAAAAAAAATGTGCAGTGAGCTTGGACAAATGGTGAGCACTGACCTTGGTTGACATGAACAGTGAAAATCAAGCAAATAATGTAAAGGAAATATTGATAAATTACAGCTGGTTTACGTGGGGTTATTTGTAGAACAATCAAAGGGTCAGCCATTGGTCAACAGGGAGAAACTGGAAATCAGTCTGTATGTTGCATGCTAATGTGTACAGCATACTATAGTCAAAGATATGAGATGTATGGATGCTTTTAGTTAACAAAATATTTGTTTAATCATTCTAGAGATACATAAAAGCTTTATCCCGGGTTGTTTTGCTGTAAAGTAAAGAGCCATCACACCTACAAACTGCTGCGTTCAACCATCAGCATTACTGGACTAGACTGGACTTACTACAGTTAAAGGTAGAACGAACAGGATTTTCCTGAAAAGGGTGTTGGTATCTGAGACACCCTGCCCCTCTGCCTGGATTTTATTTTTTTCTGAGTATCAGCCTTTGGACAGTGGTGTGTAGCTCCCAGCCAATAACAGTGTGCAGGCTGTGAGGGGCGCGACTCTATAAAAACTGTAGGGACAACTTTTTTCTGTTCTACGTGACTTTACATACCACACTCCCACATGTATATGTTATCTGGATAATGACATCTGAACACAGACTGTGGGACCACCAGAGGCTGAACAGGGAAGGAGGGGGTGAATGCTATTTGTTATACCTTTAAGGTCTTTACACATGGTTTGACCATATTAATTCTTCTAGTAGCTAACTAGGTTCTTCAACAGCAGTTGGAGGATTCATTTGTTTTGGATGATATTATACTCTTTGAAATAACAGCAGCATGAACAGAGTTTGCCGCTTTGCAGCAGCTGCCCAGTGTCCCCCTGTCGCTCTTTTTCCTACTCCATCAACTCCTGAGAGAAATATCCAGCTCTTTAGCAGCTAGATGTTTAACTGTCTTCACTTGCGAGACACTAACAGAGCCTGTCTGCTGTTTGGTGCTGGGCAAGTAGTGTGCAGTAGGTTTATCAGAGCTTTGTCATTGAAGACAGCTGCCTGCTGCTGCTGGAAACAAGGTGCAGATAAGAGGAAAAAAAAAGAAAAGTTGCAGGCTGTAAAACTAAAACAATGAGCTAAAAGACACGAAAACGTGTTGCAGAGAAGGGACTGCTGGATGACAGTTCTCTGTGGCCTCATCAATGTGATCCCCCCTCAATAACCTACATGTAGGTCATTTAATCTAAAATCATGACTACATCGACATTTCTATACTAAGTAAAGAAGAGGATGCCTCATATCTGAAAAACTGGAATGCTGCAATATGAAAACTTTCAAACCTTAAAGAGCTTTAAACAGCTTTAGTTAGCTTAAGTCAGCTAACTGTAAAAAAAGAGTGCACTTTTGGAGGTGTGGGCTTAGCAAAAGCTGCAATTTTAAACAACTGAGGGTAAAGCAGAGTCAGACAACTGTTATCCACCATGGTGAACAGGGCCCAACAGTATGTATGGCAGACATGATGAAGTGAGCGATGACGGGAGAGGAGGGGTGTGTGTGGGTGTCTAACCTGCTGGTCATGGGTACAGGAACAAGTGAAATGAGTGGGAGGGTTGGGTGTGTTGCCGGGCAGGTAGGGAGCCCCTTTAGCCATGACCACAGCATGGCTCGTCTGATGGACACACACACACAGAAAGACACATGTCCCCGACAGAAAGACAGGTGAATGAGATGAAATGGAGTGCTTCGATCTGGTGAATGAATGAAGTAACAAAGGGTCATTTCACAACCAAACTTTGGATCCAAAACATTCCTACAAGCTCTGTTCTACGTGACTTTACATACCACACTCCCACCTGTATATGTAACACAGGCCTTTGTATTTGTACATGCAGCCTGTTGCACCAACTCAAAAGTAGGTTTGATCATAAGTTTGAGTATAATGCCAACATTCAGTGCTATTTTTTGTTTAGTGCAACATTTGGAAAATATTGGAGAAAAAGAAATTTAAAGTGTGACAGCAAGTAAGAGACCTAAAACAAACTGTATTAATGTGATATAGTGTCCCATCATGTGTGAATAAGCTATCGTATGCTTCTATTGCACTTGTGTTTTCTATGAATGTGAGGGAGGATGTATAAAGATATAAATATAAAAAATCAAAAGGAGTCTCTTCCATCTTCGGAGATGCTTCAGAAGAAAACACTTCAACAGTTACAAGTTTCAGTTACAAGCAACCAAGAGGTGCAAGCAGGAATTCCCATCTCAAGTGAATGAAGCATAAAATCACAGCTGTGCCCTTGTCTAATCCAAGTAAAGGTTAAGTGTACAGCTACAGTAAATGCCAATGTGCTCATGAATGTAAATGGATGTAGACACAGGCAGTGTACTCCTGAGGCAAATATCCAAGAACTGTTCATCTAGCTTTCCCTCTATCGTGATTCTCTCCCATCTTCCTAAGTGATCCGTCAGTTGGGGAGGAGTCAATTTGAAGTTATGTCTTCAGCTGTGTCTTCAGTTATGTCTGCCGCATTCAACAGGACAAACAAAACAGGAACTCACTCAAAACAGCTCCATAAAGCTACTTGAAGTCAAAAACTGCACAGAGAACTCTTTATCCTGGATGGTGCAACATGTTTTTACTAAATTATGGTGTAACTCCAGCACTGTGTTCAAACTCAATAATGTTTGAACTTCCAAAATAGCTGGTGCAACAACCTGCTGCTATTAATAAGCGTTCTCTTATCTCATTTCTTCTTGATTTGTGAATTGATCTGACTATAGACATTTGACAAGGCAGAGAAAACTCTGAGCAGACATAGAGCAGAAGGAGCTGCCTGATTTCATCATGGTGCGTCTCACGTCAAGGGAAGACATTTGGAATACCCTTTATTCATTCAAGAGTAAGCATGTAACTTTGGATAGCGAGAAGAGGCAAAGTGAGGTGACTGTCAACAGGATAGCAGTTTCTCTGCCTAACGTGATCACAATCGACTGTCGTATTTAAATCATAACGCCTCCTGTGTGGATTCACACCTGCGTTAAAGTGTTTTTCCTTATTAAGATCAGCTATCCAGAGACAGATGTTAAAAGGAGCCTCATGTTTGGGTTTGGAAGTAACGTGCCATGATTTACTTTCCCACCCAGTTTACCAAGAAATGACTCCATTTCATCAAACAGCACCTTTCCTCAGCTTGATCCAGACTAGAAATATCATATTGGGAACCTGAAAAAAATGTTTGAGAATGTTTTCTGAAATGTTCTGCGGTCTGTTTTTTACCGCTCATATTGTTTGTTCTTTATTTGTCCTGAAGGAGCGTGTATAACTTGAGCAGCAGTTGTCTATAGGACAGTAGCCTGCTGCTGCAATGACCCCATTTCTCCACAGGGATCATTAAAGTTTCATCTATCTATCTATCAGTGCGTCCTGTGGGTGGTTACCTTGGCAGCGATGGCAGCTGCGGTGATGTGGGAGGCGCCGTGCTGGTGGTGGTGGTGGTGGTGGTTGTGCGCATGTTGGCCTCTCCTCCTGTCCTCCTCCTCGTCTTCCTCCTCCTCGCACTGGGTGCCGCGCTCCATGGTGTGCATGTTGCTGTGTGTGTTGGTGTGCGTGTTGGCCAGCAGAGGGGAAGGGGAGGACAGCTGCTCCAGGGCGGCGTGTGTGGATTTAACCCTGACTGTGGCTTCACGCAGCAGGTCGATGGCGTGGGGCAGAGCGGGCAGGATGAACTGAAAACACTCCTGGAAAAAAACAAACAAAAACAGCGCAACGCACAAGTTAAACATTAGAGAACTTCCAAACAGCGACCAAAGACTAAATCAACAGTAAGTTTGGAGCCAGCCAATTATAAATGCTGATGACCCAACTCTTCAGCATTAAATACACAAACTTACAAATACAAATGTTCTGAAACACTGTGGTGAGATGCATTGTTCCATCAAGTCCTTTAATCAGAGCACCAAGTCTATACTTCACTATTATTACCTGAGACAGTGAGTGTCATGTGTCAACATCATCATGAGACAACATCTGATAACATATTCAGTGTTCTTTCATGTTAATAGACATAGTTTTAATTTTGATGATGCGTTTAGCCTCTGTGACATGTAGTCACTTCCTGATTTCTGGAAGTGGCAAGATTATATTAGCTCCATACTGTCATACTTATGTTACTTTGTTTATTCAAATACACTGTGGATACTGTAGTCTGCTATTCTAATCTAAATCATCTTTTTTTCCTCCAATTGTTGTGTCAAAATCAATCAATATTACCTTCACCTGGCAAGTCACATGCCATCTGTATCAATCTGGCTTACTACAGCAGTATGATCCCACAATAAACTGATTTTACTGTGATTTAATTGTAATAAGGAGAACAGAATAATTCATGATGCAGTTTTGAAGTCTGAATTCACACTTTGTCAGTCTGTCTACAAGACGACAAACAAGCAACTTTTAAAAATGCTTGTTTTCTAAATGGAGTTTGGATTGATCAGAGCTCTCCAGAATTTTAGACGGCATCTTTAAAGCTGAAGGCACAAGGCAGAGAAAACTCTGAGCAGACATAGAGCAGAAGTAGCATTCACCAGAGATGTAGTTGTGCCTACTGAGAAATGTAAATGTACAATAATGTGAGTAATCTATGTAAGTACAATATTTTCAATATTTTTAGCTCCTTTTCATCCTTTTGCTGATTTTGGTCTCTGCTCTTGAGAGATTAAAAGTAAAAGTGAGTCCTGGTGCACACACGCATTGTGTGTGCACCACCAAATGCATCTACATTTGATGTGTTTCCTACTCTTTTATTTTGGTTACCTTAAACTGGGATACTATGTACAGAATAAAACAGCAACACTATATTCAGATTCTAGAGGTGGAACAAAGCAATGGTTTTCAGGTCTCCTGTAAGTCTCAAATCAAGTCCAACTTCTATACTGTGCGTTCAACTCATTAACAAGTCAGACACCAAATCAAATGTCATTTCAAATCCTATTATATAGTTTATAGTTAATGTAATATAAATGAATGACAGAACAATAAACTCTTTTTTCATGTCTCGTCAAGCTGTATGAAATTTGTGACTAAAGTCATGTGACTCCATGTAAACTACAGATGGTCATAATAACAGGTGGATGTACATTACATGAGTACAGATGTATACCACTGTAGCTGAGTTAAGCCAAAGGATCCTACCTGAGAGCCCTTCTTGCTCCCTGGCAGGTTGATGATCAGAGTTTTACCACGAATACCACACACTGGCCTGGAGACAAAGCAGCGGAAAGCAGATTAGAGCAGGAGAGGATACCACACACACTAATCCGGTTAGAATAAAACTGATTAGCAGATTATCACTGCACCTCCTGGTGTAGACAGCATGTCTGACTGACTGACAGACAGTGAACAGAGCAGGGAAAAGTCTTTACCTGGACAGCATGCCCAGAGGTGTAACGTTGAGTGATCCCATCAGCATGGCCAGAGCCATACCCGGAGCCTCTCGCTCTATCACCTCTCTGGTGGCCTACAACACAAACATCAGGACTCAGGTATTATTATACTATTTTATTTACTTATGTTTTTAAAGCTATTTTTACTTTCATTTTCCGACAGGCTTGCTAGTTTAGTCTCTAAAAGTCTAAAAGTTTTATCATAGTATCATTCATTTATTCAAACTTTTGTTTAGGTTGTGCAGCGAGTGGCTCTCTGAGCTCGTACCTCAGGTGTAACATCTCGTGGTGCAAAGCCAGTTCCTCCAGTGGTGAGAATGAGATTCAGCTCCAGATCATCACACCACTCCAAAAGTGTTTCCTGTAAACACACAGCCAAAGATGACAGATACATCCTGCATCCTCTTTACCTGGACTACAATGGGCCCAACAAGGCAGCTGCAATGGATAAAGACAAAAACACACCCAGGTTCAGACTGCAGTGGTGACAGGAATCTGCCCTGCTCCAGTGTCTTTGAGCTCGATAGTGCTGCTCAACACATCAAGAGAGAATTTCCCCACAGGAGTCAACACTGGATCATATTCACAGTACACTCAGTAGCTAGAAAAGCATCGAAGTAAGCAATCCTGATGGCTATGATGGACGGATGGTCACTGCCAACTGCTAATAAGATTTGTGAGCCAGACAAGCACAGACTCTGCAAGACTGTAAAAAGAAATCTGCTACTGTTTTCATTCAGTGTTGTGATACCAGAGCTTGTGTCTCACCTATCAAGTGTGCCTTCTTCTATGACAGATTATATTTCTGAGTGTCTAACAGTGAGAAACTGTGTAAGGTCCAGACTGTTTTTACAACATATTGTGATGTGTCTCACAGACTGGAAGTGATGTGACTGCTAGTGAACTCAAAGCGAAGACACGTACCTTGATCTCATCAATCTCATCCGGAACAATCTTATAGGCTGCTATGACTCCTCCAAGCCTGCAGGAGATGACAAAGTGTGACATAAAAGTTGCACACATACATGTACACTGATGTTAATGTGTGTGCAGGCCATGGGCTGAGTGTGTGTTTGAATTCACATAGTAATGTACCACATGCTCAATCAGTATGGACTACATACTGCATACAAAATGAACTAAATGAACTATTAAGTACACTGTCTGCCATTACAAGCTGACAGTTCACACTGAAGTATACTTCAGACGTACGTCTAATCTACCATACATTCCCACACTTTGCTGCTGAATGCACTACGTACTCAATGATATGTCATATGTAGCATGAATAGTGCATTAGTATGCGATTTCAAACACAGCCTGTGTGTAGACTCACAGTGAGGGATCATGGACCAGGTCCTTCAGGTTGACTCCACTCCTGTCCTCAGCCAAGTTCCTAAAGCAGCTGTCACTGACTGAAGAGAGAAGTTCAGGTTAGAGAAAAACCTCTGACACCATGAATATGACAGTTTTACTGAGTACACATTTCAAATAAAAGTGATAATTGATACGCTGGCAAAAAGAGTGTAATCTTAGTTGGTACTTGTGAGATTATTCAATGGCAGTTCACATATCTACACTTTATTTATGTTATTAGTAAGAATATCAATTGAGGTTTTTGGTGTCTCAGTTTCTAATTACCTTTTCAGGGGCCTTCCCTTACTGAACAAAAGTGTATTTTTTTCAGTTTTCCAAGTCAACCTGGAGAGTACCATGTTCAAAAGGGAAATGGCTCTCAGACAATGTTGATAAAAATACATTAACATGTGGAGTTAGGACAGTAATCCTTTAGAGCCTTCTAGCAACAGATCTGTATTTATTCAGGGTTTATGTAAAAATATATGATGTATTACTGAAATCCTGAACTTGAGATCCACTTCAAAGATACATGTAGACTGACCCTGTGATTTGAATAACCTGCCCAGACTCTCTTAAACTTTAACAGGTCAAACTTTGGTCAGACTTCGTTTTAATGTTTCAATGCCTGAAAGATTTAAAGGAATATTTTGACATTCTGGGAAAAGTGCTCATTAGCCTTCTTGTCCAGAGAGTGACGTAAATATGAAGCTACAAGCCACTTAACTTAGTATGACCACTGGAAATAGTCTTTATTTAATGGACAGATGTGACAGTGATATCAATCTTAACCAACTATTTGGTAAATATTATTATTCACTTTTTTTGCAAAGTGTCAATCGCTTTCTTAAAATGTATCAACTTTCCTATTTTTATTGATAATTGATGTTTTGAATGTAATAAACCACCTGTGCTAACCAGAAAATCTATGATGTCTAAAACTTCAATTTGAACACAAGAGTAATACAATTAGTTTGATGCTTTATATTACACTTGATTAAGACTTGAAGACCTGAAGTGCCTGCGGACAGGTTACTGCCTGTCATCACAGTCCTCTTAGACATGAATGTAGAAATACAGCTTGTTTTGATACCTTGGTTCAACGGCACAACCAATTAGAGATCATCCAGGATATCCACTGTAGTGTTTGAGTGAAAGTCCTTGTGTTCTCATGAGCAACACCTTCCTCCATTCCCATGTGAAATCACATGTATAATCACAGACTTTAGCCCCTCATAGCAACACCAATACACACACAGTGGAGATTCAATATGCTATATATACACAACATATGAGAAGTACATTTGCTTTCTTAATTTGTGCTTTTTTGTACTTTCGTACTTTTCGTAACTCATGATGAGCTCATGGTAAAACAGACACGGTGAGATCCTAACTGTGTGACTTGGCACAGTCTGCTGCTCTGATAAAGTGAGGCCAACCAGGCTGAGATTACAAGTGTCACCAACTGATATATAATCTGAATAATAAAAATAAAGTAAGGTAGCTGTTGTGAAGCTTGATGGCTTTGAAACACACCCACAGCACACACACACACACACACACACACACACACACACTAGAAGCACCTGCACTTTCCCATTCATTTGAAAAAACCCACAAATGCAGAACTACTATTTTTCACAAAGAGAACACAAACAGATTATTTTAAACAAAATAAAAGTTTATATTTTTCTTGATTTGAGAAAATGAGAAAGGAGACTTGACCCTCCTTGATGGGACAGGAAACAACAATTTTTACAACTTGTCAAACAGGATAAAAAAATAGTTTTGATAATGCAGCAGAAGAAACACTTTTGCAAACACTGACTTGTATATATTCTTCAGATAAAGCAGATGCGCAAATATCATCGTACTGCATTAAAAAAAAGTGCAGACAGGAGCTAACTGAAGCTGATTTGTCCCCACTGCAGATAGAAACACTCAAACTCGAATCATTACTCAGGCAGGAGGAAACAGTGCATTTCTTGTGGCTGTGGATTAATATACATTTGGTTAATGTGCATTCACAGCAGCAGAAGGGTGTATGTGGGACTGAGTCTAAATAAAATACAGGGGCCATCATCCAGAAGGTCTATTGTGTAATTCTATAGAAATAAGATACATCAGGATTTAATATTTACACTGTTTCTATATATATATTTACATTTACATACAATTGCTATCAGTTCATCATTGATTGATCTTTTGTCTGTTTGTTGAAAGTCCTGAAATAAAGAACATCCCCGGAGGTCTGATCCTTTCAGTAGTTTCCTCTTCAGACAGCGATGAAGTCATGGCCTGTGTTTCAAGTATTTCTCTTAAATATAGCACACATTTCGCAGCTCCTGATAATCACAGGGTGTGTTTTTTTTTCTTTTCTTACAGGTGGCCAAATCTCCTGTATTTGGTTTCCCTAACCCTGATGTAACAATCAGCCTCAAACCAACAGTTTGTATCACACATTTTCACCACCTTGTGCTCCATCTTTGCATGCTGTCAGTCTAATGGTCCACCCTCCTAATACCTGACCCTAAAACTGACTTAACTCTTGTGTGTAAAACAAGACATCACACACACACAGAGCACATGGATGTGTTGTGGATGTGTTGTGGTCGTGTGTTCACATGTGACAGGAGGCTGTGGCTGTCAGCTCCACGGCCAGCTGCAGGCTCGCCTCCTCTCAGCATTACTCTCACGTCCCCCCCTCTCTCCCTCCCTCCCCCCGTTTTGGTGAGGGGGTCTGCTGGTGGACTGCTGTGTGTCACTCGGCTCTGTACTGGTCCCAGTCTCCGTCTCGCACGACTCGGTGCGAGCATCGGCCGAGCTCATTAAAGCGAGCCGCACGACGTGATCCATCTCCGCCCGACGCTGCGCCTCCTCACACATCCCAACAGCCACCGAGCCAAACGCACCGTTTATTATTCACCCATGTACATGTCTGCCTTAAATAAACACACAGACGGTGAACACCCCCCTGTGCAGCGGCTGTGTGAAGACGCAGAGAAAGAGAAATGCTAATGAAGGGGCAGCGTCAACAGCAGCCAGCACATCGGCTCTGCAAAGGGACATGAATAATGCAGCTGATGTAGGCTCGGTATCGCTTCACTGCTGAGAAACGGAAAGCTGGCTGCTGCGAAGCTAGCAGCACGCAGCACGGCCACGGCGGAAGAGCACTGCGTCCACTTTCAAAATAAAAGCGCCGCTTCGGGTCAAAACTCCCACTGCAGCAGACGCTCGTCAGAGGAAGCCCCCTTTAATTTTGAAAGTCCTCTCCGGGCGTTCACTCAACCACTGTGTACCTTGACGCTGATTAAAATATCCCGTCCACAGTCGTGAGACTATTTAGTACAACACCGAATATGACAGCCACAAACACATATCCACGTCAAAAAAGCACCAACAGCACACTGTCGATAAGGCCGTTTCAAAGCAAACCCAATATCCGTCAGAGCTGTCAGGCGGTCAACGGAACCGGTTAGCATAGCCTCGGCGTTAGTGGCTAACGGTGGCTAGCTCGGCGCAGACAGTCCGTATCGTGACACCGACGTGCCGAGGCGACCGACGGCCACACCACACCGCCGAGCACCGTCGACAAGCGCTACATCCCATTTTTTTCTTAAAAAAGCAAAGAGCCTGCTTACCCGTCAGGATGCCCACTCGGGTCTGATGGTCGTGGTTAGTGAGCACCATACCGTCCGCCGCCATGTTTACAACCTCTGTCTGCACCGTGCCGGCACATACATAGAAACTGAGCTGCTGCTGCTGCTGCTGCACCTCTGGAGGACGACCCTGTGTGTGTGTGTGTGTGTGTGTGAGAGAGAGAGAGAGAGAGTGTGTGAGCGCGCCTGTCCTTTGCTGGAAATGTCCTCCAACTAAGAAGTGAAGATTTTGAAGCAAACACACCGCTGAACAGCAGGAAGAGAGTGAGGTGAGCTGTGTGTCCGAGATGTTCAGAGAGTGTGTGCTCAGTCTCGTCAGTGCTCCATTTTGCACCACAGTTCGTCTCTTTGAGTAGATTAGCAGTGGCAGTTAAAAATACATGGCGCATTTTGCACACCCATAATAAAGATTTTTGCACATTTCTGCACAGTCTGTACTGTTCTGTCATTTAAACTACAGTCAAATTGCTCATATTGTCTTTATTTTTATATTTTTTTATTCCATTTTTTATTATACTTTATGTTATTGTCTGTTTTGTATTTGGTTTTTAATTCTGACCTGAAATACTTGCTTTCACCCTTAATATTTTTCTGCTTACTTCCTACTGGATTCTGATTGTGAAATGTTCACACACACCAAAGCTGGATTACCAGCCGGGCAGGTGTAACTCCCGTCTCCTCACTCCTGTTGGTTCACTCTGTGCTACTTAGTTTGTCCACATTTGATGAACTGTATAATGGTGTGTTTGGGAGGGTTAGATTATTCTTCCAATCCAGAGCCTCCCCCTCTGGGTGAGAAAGTGTTGGGGGCCAACACTGTCATATGCCGCTCTATCATGTGATGGATGTGTGACAGATCATGGGGGCCGACTGTAAAATCAACATGCTGAGTTGAACACGGCATACATTCAGCGATCAGCACTGCAGAAAATGATTGCTAAGGGAGGGAATGAAAGGGTCTGCTGTGTGTCTGGGACATCTATGGAGTTACTTTTGTGTCTTTATTATGCTGTTAAAAAATAGGTTTGAGCATTAAACTATCCACAAATTTTGTGATTAAAAATGTCATCCAAAAGCTATTTTTTGGGAAAGTTTTTACAAATCCAGAATGCTGAGCTGTAATCATGTTGTGGGACTTATAAAAGTGGCATATGACGGCCAGTCTCAATCAGAGTTACGACTTGGTAACATTTACGGTAACTAAACACAACAGTGTGTTTTTAACTCTGCAGAAGAAAGTAACTGCCATCTTAACAGCAGGAACGGCCTGGTTATCACTGAATAATTCGTAGTTTATTTGTGATTTGAAAATAATTTTTGAAAGGTGAATCTGTTATATGGTTCAAAATCAAAACCAAAAAAATGAAATCAGTTGGATTATCCTTTTTTTTATTTCCAAATGAAAAACAAGCAAAAAAAAAAAAAAAGCAAAAAAAATGCAATTTTATTTTTTTGCAAATTCCTTTTTTATTTCTCATTTGGCGCAGACCGTAGAACGATGGACAGACTGGTCCCAGCTGCCAGAGTCAGTTTCGGGTCCAGCTGGGAGAACATCACACCCTTATCATCCATCGCCTCCGGTGTTAACCATTAGCGAGGCCTGTTTGAGGGTGTAGCGTGCACAACATAGAGATAGTAGTTAGGGGATGTAACTTCTATGAGTACACATGTAGCCTTCAGACTACAGGCCCAGCTGGTGACTTATCTGTTCCCCTAGCTATTTTCAAAGGGAGGTGAGCAGTTTTAAAGTGTGTGATTGCCACCTCCTGATTGGCTGGTGCGTGCAAAGAGCTGTCTCAGGGTGTCAAGGTGGAGCCTCGATGGGGTAAACCAATAGCAATAAAATTATTATTATTAAAGGGTTACCCATTTACTCATAAAACTGGAGTAACTACTCTTTTATTTGAAACACTCAGGTTTGTTTTTGTGTTAACATCATGAGTCTAGTACTGAGACTCGAGCTCGCTTGTCTCCTCCCCTCTGTCCTCGATGGCTCTGTGGCCAACATTGAAAGGGAACAGTAATGACGCATTCATATAATTAGTGGTTTCCATTACCGGTGGTTCTGATTACTGTGTAACAACAAATTATATTTTTGTAATAAAGATTGCTAGTATTGTTATGTATTTTTGTCAAATCAAAATGAATGCTCCTTCCAAAAGACACAATACATGGGTGAAGTAATAAGAACGTTTATTTCCTGGTCAGTCTACAATGGGTCCTCAAAAGCCGAGCCTATGACATGTCTGCCTTAGGCATGCGAGTATCGCCGGTTAATTCAGCACACCGGCAGTGTGCAAAATGAACTAAACAATGAACAATGACAATATCAACAGAACAGAGGTGATGCATTATATTATAACGAAGTATGACAAAATGGTGGAGAGATCAGATTTCAAAGTAACAAAGTCATTTTGTTTTGTATTTTTTTGTGTATTTTTATCAGCAGTAAAATCAAGACTTTTTCTGAAGGATTGTACCTTGCTAGTCATGTCTATTATTGAGTAAAAACAAAAAAAGTCATGATGTACTGTGTGAAAATAGAGGAAAGGAGCATAGTACAGCAATGCAGTAGAATAAAGGATTACCTGTTATTGGACCCTGTGACCCAAATCAAACACATCCATAATGTTGGTGACCAACAAGTGAAGGTTTGAGGAGCACAGTGGGACAGAGAGGCTGAAAGGACTGCTTATATTATACTTTGAGAGTGAATGAGTAGTAGTGGAGACTTTAAAAAAACTGAATCTGTTTTGTACAACAAGCAGAGCTCAGTCTTCCTTCTGATGCACAAAAAAAAAATGTGCAGCAGTAAAGATAGATGTGAACAGATACATGTGAATCCAACGATGAAAAAAAAGGAAAAACCTAAGATCACCACAGTGATGTAAAAAAAGGTCCCAGCAGCTTGCACAGCTGTATTCCACATCACGTGTCCATAGGCTGTACATAAAGATGGATGACATGACAGCTTCTCAAAAGTGAAGCCTAAACATCTGCATCGCCCCCTGGTGGCTGACCGCAGTACAGGTCAAAAATCCCATCCACACTATATGAGAGCAGACATGGACAAACTATAAAATAAAAGTATGAAAGTAAAACATATCATGTGAACTTTTCCCAAAGGTGGTTTCTGTCATTTTAGGTAGCCACACTGATGTTTGCTCAAGTGTTAATTTTTCTGATAAGTTTGGTTTTAATTAGTTATTTGATCCCATAAAAATGGAGCATGACATCATGATTGATAACTGTCAGTTGCAGTGAAGAAGTCACAGAGGAACAGGCAGAGTCTTTTTAGGAACTGAATGTAGAGCAGGAACTTCACATGGAGGTGTAACTTTAACTTTAGTGAGTGGTTGTTAGTTAACAGACCCTAATAATTCAGTCAGTGCTGCACAGACTACAATTGACGTCACTAGCACAAGATGGCGGCGCCATATCTGGGATATTATGCAATATTGCTTTTACAAAACACTCATAAGCTCCAATTTGAAGTGAAGCATTAATGCAGGAACTCATTACAAGGGTATATTTAATTTAAATGTACTTCTTTGGCTTTAAATGAGAAGGGAAACACAAGATGGTTCTGATTTTTTGGTATCTTTTTGAGAGTACTCTCTCATAATACCTGCAGTGCTGCTGGATATAATTCTTCAGTCATTTCATCTCTAGTGGATTGATTATTACATTTCTTGTCACTAAATTTGAAGGTATCTATTGTTAGGGATGGTAGTACAGATGTAATCCCTGAGTAAGCTTAGTAAGAGCCTTTCACTTGATTTATTGAAATGTTTGATGACATTTCAACTGACATTATAAAACCATTTTTATATAAAAGGTTTTGTATGAACTAAATGGGAGATAACTTCAAATAATAGAGGGGGGTTTTAGAGGGGGTTCCAGAAAGAACCATGAAACATTGCTGTCAGTCAGAGCATCATAGATGGACATATTTTATTGTCCTCAAAAGAGAAATTAGTTTTAACAGAGTCCCTCGTACATGCCTCCAGAACACAGGTACTTTAGCATACAACATGAGTACATTAGAGCATGCATTATGTGTTATTGTAATTAGTGAGGTATGGAATTAAGAGCTAAAGCATGCCTTTTTTCATCCTAGTGTCCTCTACCTGTGGCCTACTGGTTTTAGAGTGAAAAATGAATAAAGATTATGCTTTCTCTTGCCTGAAGCCAACCAAGAGCAAACTGTGGAGGACTTTGTGAATCTTTTACACTGCAGAGTGTCATTGAGACAGTTGAGTACAGCACTAAACTCATATGTTAATGCTCTTTATTTTGTAACATAAATGTGTTCTTAAATTTGATCTGATTAATGTTGTTCTAATAAAACTGGTGGAAGCATGCATCAATGGATAGTCCAAAGCCAAAAAAATAAGTATACTTGAGTGTAAAACTTATTTCTTGCGCTTGCAAGTGGTAATTTAACAAAATGATCTTAACTTGTGGACTACTTCAACACAAATGAGCAAACTATCCGCTGATAAAAACAGTGTTTATGGGGTTAGAACTTTCTGAAAAAGGTAGTAAGTGAAACATTTTGTCAAAAGATGATGATACTAACAGTATATCAATTCAGTCTCCACTGTAGATGATCTTTATTGTTGCCACGTCTTGTTCCTCTGCAGGTTTTGAGTTGTTCCTCTCATTATTTCCCATTGAGAAGAGACTTGAATTGACTTCAAGGACCCATTCTGTGATCCTCTGGTCAGTGTAATACTCATCATCACTGTCCTCCTTCGGCCCCTCCAGACGACCTTTGTCTTTGGAGCCCTCAGATTCTGTTTCAATAGCTGAGTCATCGGAGCAGAAATCTCTTTGTTGCCTGGCTTTGCAGAGACTGGCATCATGTTTAACCCTGACTGGCATCACTGTGCTGCCGTCTTTGGCACCGGGATCACGAGCGTCATGCTTCTTTTGTTGTACCAGAGGGTCCGCTGCTGCACGAGTCAATGTTGCAGCTGGCTGACCATCAAAGGTCCGTTTAATCAGTCTGCTGCAAGTCTGAGAATCCTGGACGGCTGATTTGCCTGCAAGAGTAACACTGATTTTCTTATATATGTTAGACTGATTCATTTTCCCACTATGTGTAACCAACACACGACACATTGTATTTTCTGTCAGCATGTTAGCAGTTGGTAAATGGGTGCTGTATCCTTTTGGCTTGGCTGACTCCTTTCTGTGTGCAGGTAGAGCATCAGTGTGTTCCACTTTGCCAGAGATGCTTCTTGATCCGCTGATAGGTGGCAGAGGGATGCCTGTCGCTTGTCTCAGTTTAGTCTGACCTGTCAGACGTTTTGACCTGGTCAGGAAACATGTTGTGTTGGCTGATTCTGCTGCTGCTTGGAGAAAAATGGTTGATTGACTTCTGATGTCTGCAGTATCTGATCTGCCAATCCCCTGGCCGCTGATCTCCAAAGTTCGACTTTTCCTTTCAGAAACATTCAGTCCCCATCGCCAGGACCTTCTGCTCCTGTTCAAATCTGATCCATCCTGCTTGTTGTTAGCGACTGTTTGTGAACTTTTCATACCTTCAGGAGCTTGGTGCATCCTCGGTCAGGAAAACAGATCCATCTTTGACGCACATGGACCCACCTGGCTGTCAACCTCCTTTTATACTGCCTTTCCCTTCAAGACCCCGCCCACTCCACACATACACACACACCAACACAATCCTGAGCTGTCACTTGATCTGTAACATTACCTTTACCTCTAAGGACCCAAACTCTTTCACAGTTGAAGAGCCATGCATCATCAACACACAACCACACAAAGGAGAACTCTTCTCAAGTCTTCGGGTTATGGAGATAAACAGTCGGTGGCGACAGTTCTACATATGAGTGACATTGATCCATTGCAGAAGGCATAACAAGATGACATCATTAAAATACACACAAACTTTTAATTGACAAAAACTGTGATAAACATGATGGAATAATGACATATCTGTTTTTGTATGTATTAATTTAGGGAAGGTTGCATTCCACTTTTTCTGTTGCACTGCCCCTCATGGTTGGATCAGGTAGTATGGTTATGGTCAGGCGTCACAGAGGTAAGTGTTTGAGAATAGACATCATGACTTAAAGCATGTAACTCCCCCTAAACAATACCCTTTGTGTTTACATTTCTGTTTGTGCACAGATTAGATTAGTACGCAGATACAAAGTGAGTGACCTTTACAGTAGAGATGTAGACAGGCTGTTTCCTCCAGCTTCTAGTCATGATGCTTAAATAGGCTCCACCTCTGTACTCAACACACAGATATGAGATTGATATCAATTATCTCGTTTCACTCTGGGAAATAAAGCAAATACAATATGCATATTTCCCAAATGTTGAACTATTTTTTTTTTATGCCATTCAGTCCCTGTTGTCTCTGATACATTTCAGCGGACCAACAGTCTACCAACCGTGTCCAACAGATGAAGCCTCCTGTAAAATATTCACCACTGAGGGTATCTGATCTGTTACTGTGGATATATAGGACATACAGATCGCCAGAGCAGGAAATGACTGGTGTGTGCTGCAAACCTAAACCTGAGGTTTCAGTTTCAAGTCACGTTCTCCGTTTAAGAGCTCCTCACTGAGTCCATCTAAATCCACTTCCTGGTCATTAAATTATAGCCCTGTTAAAATGGGGAAAGGGAGGAGGGGATTATTTAGCAGCTGGCACAGGTGCTGCACTTCTGGCAGCACACACCGATTAGGAGGATTGAATAAAAATTGATCAAACATTATTTTGATAAGAAAACAATGTCTCAAGTTTTGACAGACTCGACCAAATCTTAGATGTAAATGTGTCATCATCTGCCTCAGTGTCCTTATAAATACTGTACATCCCAGAAGGACTGTCACTCAAGATAATATCTCTCCCCTCAGTTTGTTTGGACATGTACGTCACCAAACATGTTGACGCTGCACAGAACACTGTGTCTGAGACAGGCATCACCTCTAGAGTTGCAGTGGCTGTATTATGAGCTGTGTGTTTCGGTCTGTGACACTATACACCATCTGCATGGGCCGGCAGCATACTGCCCATGGTGAGCTCACTTCTTCCACTGACAGCCAGTATGTGTGTGACTGGAGGGGAACTCAAAATTCAGATTTCAGTGGAAGCTGACCAATACAGTAGAGCTAAACCCTTCACAACAATCAATAATATTACTTTAACACTACTGCTAAAATACTGCACCTAGGTCTCAACATGGAATTAGTGGTAGGACAGTGGTTCCCAAACTTTTTTTGACTTGATTCCTTTAGAAGCATGCCTACCTTGTAAGTACCTTGTTCATTAGTAATCGATTGATTTTTATCAACCTGTAACAAAATTAGGGACACTCTTAACAAAACAAGACAACCCTGTCTCAAAACTCAACAGGTTGCACCATTTAATATAATACACATGATCCTTGGTGCTTACAGTGACACACATACACTCACTTACTTATACACACACTCACACAAAGATCATAGTGGTGGATGAGCAATGACATAAAATGTTGGTCAGCGATTTATTACATCAAAATGATTGCTTTATTGGAGGCCATTATAAGAATGCATCATTGTATGGTACTTAATTCAAATACAGATTAAATATAGGCTTCTGCTGAATATACAGTAGAGTAGTTTAAAAGGTCAGAGCTATTCTTAGCAGGGTCGTCTGCATGTAGTGACTCTGAACACAGAAGCACATTTTATCATGAGAATGCCAACTACATTCGGCATATATTGCTTGAACTCAAAACATTTTCAAAACTCTCCACACAGTGAAGAAAATAGAACTCAATGTTGACTCAACTGTGAATAATCTTTTATTGCTTTGACACACTAAATGCACCTGGGATGCAATTTATGCTGGATGTCTGGACCTGCAGAAGGTTGCTAGGGTTGGATCAGACACCATCTTTCTCAAGTGTATAAAAGAGGACGTAAAGTGTGATGTTGATGACAGCTTGTGGCCAAATACAGCAAATAAGGTTGACTAGCACTGTTATATTTCTATATCTGCAGCTATCCTATACAAGTAAGTATTGTGAGTATGCATAGGTTTGTGTTGCATCACTAGAATTACTTTATTTCAATTTAGCATACTTGTAATTACACATATTACAGCATTTCTGATTCATTTTCTGTGACAGATACTGTAAGGTAGCATAACCTATGCAACATGCCTTTTTTTGTGTTGTAATGGAATCGTGGTTCATGCTAAATAAATACATACATCCACAGAAGATACTTGAAAGACAGTAATGATACATATTATAATGCCACCTGTTGTTATTCAGGTTTTTTTTAATGCCACTGTGCAATGAGTGACAAAGTGCTGGTCCTGGTGTTTGGTTGCATTAGTGCATTTAAGATTGATAACTCAGTATAGAGAAATGTATGATACCAATTGTAAAAAAAAAAAAACTGTAGAAGCTGATTTTGAATACAGTTAATTAGAGTATTTTCACATCCACATTCCTGTATATCAAGTGTTAACTGTAATAACATTTGAAAGTTGATTCCACTAAAGGATTATGGTTAAAGGCCTGTATTGCGTCAAACAGACTTTGATGCAATACTCTTATTTTATCACTGGAGGGCGGTATTGCATTGCTAAATGTAGGAGTGTCACGCAAAACATCTTTCAGAAGAGCCATCTTCAGTTTGTAGGTACATAGAGTTCCTCACTTTCCCTTGATAATGTCGTGATTCTGAAGCATGTATTTCAGAGTGGACATTTATATCAGACAGGGACAGTCTGACTCTACTAAGGCCTTTAAATACAAACTTAAAACTCATATTTCCACCTTAACTTTCAGTTAGTTGCTTATTCTTTGATGACTTTAGGCCTCAGTGAATCATGAAGCTTGGTACTTTTAGGAGATGTTCACCCTGCTTACAAGAGTACTGTAAACTCCCTGAAAATCAATGCATCTTCCAAACTTGGTTTGTGTCCCACAAGCATCTATGGGTGTCCAAACTGTGGGCCCATCTCTCTCTCTTTCCCCTGACTTTCTCATTAGCTTCTTCTGCCTGTCTTCTCTTTTCCCTCGTTCCTCTCCTGCTGTCTCTCTCTTCTGTGTGCACGCTGTTCATGTTCCTCTGTGTGAGTGGTTTGCCTGACCTCCTATGTGTTTCTGTCCACTTCCAGGTCTCCATCATGGAGGTTGTGTGGCTTATTCATATATGTTTACAGTCTGTCTGTACATTTGTCATCCTGATTGTCCATATTGTAATTTTACTATGTCACTCTATTCTGTACATATAACATATACTGTATGTCTGTCTGTCCTGGGAGGGGTCCCTCCTCTGTTGCTCTTCCTGAGGTTTCTTCCATATTTTTCCAGTTAAAATTTGTTTTTGAGGAGTGCTTCTTATCCAGAAGGAGGGTTTCTAAGAATAGAGGGTGCCATATGCTGTACAGACTGTAATGCCCCCTG
Organism: Scortum barcoo; assembly: GCA_023238725.1. Classification (NCBI taxonomy): domain Eukaryota; kingdom Metazoa; phylum Chordata; class Actinopteri; order Centrarchiformes; family Terapontidae; genus Scortum; species Scortum barcoo. Next base: position 22,222,441 of record CM041539.1, on the reverse strand, counting down.
CGGCAAATGTGTTATGTGTGATACTGGCCTGTATAAAGCAGACTTGTGGTGGCTTCACGTTAGTGGATGGATTTTCATTTTCAGCCCTGCACACTGTGAGAGCAATTCAATTTTGTTTTCTGAACTGGGTCAAGCACAGTCGCAGTTACACTGCGCATGCGCAGCCTGCAGACAGCCTGTCAGTGCCATAGCAACCAGAGCAGACAGCCATCAACATGGTGAGTGTTTGTGTTGTCTCTCCGTCTTCTGTCGCATTATTAGCCCGTGTGTGCGCTTAGAACTGTAACCTCCCATGTTAACATGCGCTAACGAGAGAGCTATAGTTGATGTTATGCATAAATATGTGTATTGTACTCAGTGGGCTAACTTTAATTAGCTAGTTAGCTAACTCCAAGCGTCAATCAGCGTCCAGTAGCTGGCTAACATCACCCTGCTGATAAACCTTGTGTTGGGAGAAGCTAGTTGGAAGGGCTGCTTACTCAGAATAAGGAGTCTAAAACCATAAATGACTATTATAACAAAGACAGTGAAAATTCAAAGGGTGTAGCTGAGTAAAACGTGAATGTCACACTGTTAGCTTGTCTGCAGGACATATCTGCTGTTCAGTCATCACAACATCATCCAGTCTAATTTAATGTCATGTAACGTCTCCAGGCCAAAGCGACGACTGTGAAAGAAGCTCTGGCCAAATGGGTGAGCGGCACACAGAGCCAACAGAGCACCGTGCACTACTGAGTCATGTCATTATTTATTTGTGCTCATACTTGTGAATGGAAGCCCATAGTTTAGTTGCATGTTTTAACCTGTGTGTGTGTTTTTATGCAGGAGGAGAAGACAGGGGAGAAAGTGAGCGAGGCTAAAGCCATTAAACTGTATGGTCAGGTTCCTCCTATAGAGAAGATGGATGCCTCTCTCTCCACACTCACCAACTGCGAGTGAGTCCTGCAGCTATACGACTGCTTATTTCAACAAGTTATAATGCATTATCAAAATATTTAGTATGTTCTTACAGCAAGGCAGCATTAGAGGTTCTTTGGAGGCATAGGCCTGTTTCTATGTTTTTACTGTTCACATGCTGTGTGGAGTGTGACAGACTCACAGAGGCCTGTTTTTAATGTTGTGTTTCATGTTATGTTTCGTCACCGATGTTTTAAACCAGACTAGTATTTCATACTTCAGATGCCTGACATGTTATTGTTCTGTATCCTCCACAGGAAGCTGTCTCTGTCCACAAACTGCATTGAGAAAATAACCAATCTCAATGGCCTGAGTGAGCGCTGACTGCATATATACATATAACCACACACAAATACACCCTAGTCATGGAAGGAAGTTTGGTGTTGTAATGTGATGTTGTATCTTTTCCTTCCAGAGAACCTGAAGATATTATCATTAGGGAGAAATAATATAAAGGCCTTAACTGGGCTGGTAAGTAACATATGAATCTGAATTAAGAAGTGTTTTCTTAATTCCCTCTTGTCCTTCTCTCTGTCTTGAACAGCTTTTATAACTTTTTCCAAATTAAAGGAGGTCAGAAGTGGTTGGTCAGACATGCTAAATACATACAATAAATGTAGTTCATTTTGCTTCAGTTCTGTGTGTGTGTCTGTTTGTATGTGTGCAGGAGTCAGTAGGGGACACATTAGAAGAGCTGTGGATCTCCTATAACTTGATAGAGAAGCTGAAGGGAATCCAGTGCATGAAGAACCTCAAAGTTCTGTACATGTCCAACAACCTGGTCAAAGAATGGGGTAAGCTACATTCACAGATACAGTCAATAGATATTAAATTAGATATAACTGAGTAGATGGCAAATGACTATGTTGCACTTTCTCATGGATTCATGGAACATTTATGAAGCAGTTTAAGAAAATGAAAACTCCTCCTCTTGCCTAACATGTTTTGTTTTATTGAAGAGGATAAATATGTCAGCAGTGAATTTTAAAATTTGCTTCTTAATCATTCCACTGTCTGACACTGCAGGGTATTGCTGCATTTTCTGCTTAAAGGACAGGATCCTCTTCATATTTGGTGGGGAGGAAAATTCTTATCAAAACTGTGTGTCTCTCACAATGACAAAAGTGTAACTGTGGCCAGTGAAGGTTTCTAACCTCTTAGAAACAGTCTCTTTTGTTTAGGGTAATTATTCTTACTTTCAAAGTTAATATGATAATGGTTTGTTGGTGTTGAAGTCTTGAATGCAGCACTCTTTAATTACTTAATACTTAATGTGTTTTCTGTGTTGTGTAGGAGAGTTTGTGAGGCTTGCTGACCTGCCATGCCTTGTAGACCTGGTGTTTGTTGGCAATCCTTTGGAGGAGAAGCATTCAGCTGAAGCAAACTGGTTTAATGAAGCCGCCAAACGACTACCTAATCTGAAGAAACTAGATGGTAAGAGTGTATCAGCAGAGATGTGTGTATGAACGACCCCTGTTATTGTATATTTCTGTTGTTGTGCCTTGACAGTAGACATTGCTAAATAAGTAACTCATAAAAAAATTAAACTAATAACAAACTATTCCCATATGATTATAGAATATGTTAAAAAAGTCAATTTTAAGTTTTTATAAGGGACTATAAAGTACATCTGTTCTCCTTGTTTGAGATGTTTTTGGTACCTGGTCCCTGACAAATAAATGTAATAAAAAAATTAATTAAATGAACCTGTAAATAGTATTTACTTGTGTTTAAATACTTTATGGAAATTTCTATTTCTTCCATTACTGTGTTAGAACCAAATTACATATCTTTCTGGGAAACTTTACTAGGAAATAATTAGGAATTATTAGGAAATAATGAGTCATTGCTTTGAGGAGATGATTGTTAATATTATTTCCTGTTGTTTTCAGGTACTCCAGTCATCAAACAGGAGGAGGATGAAGGCGATGGAGAGAGCTGATAAGCTATCTTCAAAACAACAATCCTTTTCCCTAAGAGTCTTCCCTTTTTAAGTTTTGTATGGTTTGCCATGGTGCTTTTCTTTATATAATGGGATTTTTAGACTTTGTTATCAAAAGCAAAGCACAGAATAAAAAACAAATACACAGATTGTATATGTTTTAGAGATAAAGGCTGTGAAATTGACAATACTTCTGGCCTAGTGGATTTGGGACCAGAAAGTTTTGATGAAACCTTATTAGTGAAACTACATGATAAGCACATTTCCTAATGCTATTTACAGCATTGATTATTTTTACTGTCAAACTATGAAGGATATTTGAGCTACTATACTTTTTCTTAAGAAGTCCTCCTTCTTAAGTGAAAATTGACTGTTGGAATTGTTGGTACAGTACCATTCATTGGCCAGAAACTCAAAATGTACAATGTCATCTCGTAATATCCTTCATCTATATTCATCCCTGTGTTCTTCAAGGAAGAAGTAAAGCACAGTGTAGCACACACACTAGTGAACAGAGACATTTGTGTGGACATTTGTTAGGTAATACTATTAGCTCCGTGCTCCTCCACCGTCTCTATAAGAGTTGGCTGTAAATACCTAACCCACCGTCCTCCCTCAGTAACATCACCATGGAGAGAGAGCTAAAGCTAAAGAGTAGCTGGATTATACCACATCTACATTACGCTGCACTAAGCAGTGGAAGAGTTAGAAAAAGTGAGGAGATACATTTTAGTCTGAGTCACAAATGGAAAAATCCAGCAAACAGCTGCATCCTGCCATGGTACTTAAACAACAAAATGTTTTTCCTAGTTGTGGCTTAAATCAGGGTCTATAACCAACCTCAAACTTCTCAGGTAGTAAGCAAATTAATATGTACTATCCTTCTTATGTGACCTGAAGGGGCCACCTCCAGCTACACTGCAGCTGTGTGTGGAGCTGACATAACTGAGAGTGAAAACTTGCATGACTGAAGTACATCTGCAGCTCTGTTTGGCAGTGTGTTTGAGATCTTCTTGACAATATGATACTGAGGTCACGTAGTGTATGTCTAAACTTGATTATATTCAGATCTAACTTGAGTATGCATTGTAATGAGGTCTAATAGGTGTGTTTTTTTTGAGTGCAGGAGCTAATCTACTGTAGTTTACTCTTCATTTTGGATATGCAGTTTCCACATTGTTCCTGTTCTGTATGATGTCATACCAAGGTTAACACATGTAGCATGTCCTCATGAATTACCAATGTCTGTGTAACATGGTTTTCATGTTTTAAATTATTTTAGGCATTTGTACATACAATTGTGAGATGTTTATGGTTTTTAAATGATTTTAATATTTGAAATAAACACAATTATATCAGTTGCACTTAAAATATATGCACATCTTATATATGATAATGTAGCAAGAGTTAAATAATTTTGTAACTGCAACAATGACTAGATGTAAACGGGAGTGAGCTGTTTTCAAACCAAGGTTACTTATGATCGTGTAATAAGCGTATTTTATTAATTTGTCCCAACAAATGTAAGAGGTAACCTTTTCATACAGATTATTAAATGAAAAATAAACTCCCACACATTCACAGCTGGGTAAATTGATAGCGCTTCAATGAAAAGTAAGTCCCACCCACCGCTGTCAGAATCACATTTCTAATTGGTCAACATGGATAGCAATCACAACCTTTTCCTTTCGCTTCCATGACGACGCCCTGGTACCCGGAAGTTGTTGCCTTGGCCGCGAAATACCAACAGCTCGGTGTGTGTGCTGTGTGTGTTCGGTGTGTGTGCTCGGTGTGTGTGCTGTGTGTGTGTGTGTGTGTGTGTGTCTGTGTGTGTGTGTGTGTACTGTGTGTGTGTGTGTGTGCTGTGTGTGTGCTGTGTGTGTGCTGTGTGTGTTCGGTGTGTGTGCTCGGTGTGTGTGCTGTGTGTGTTCGGTGTGTGTGCTGTGTGTGTGCTGTGTGTGTTCGGTGTGTGTGCTCGGTGTGTGTGCTGTGTGTGTTCGGTGTGTGTGCTGTGTGTGTGCTGTGTGCTGGCTGACATGCAGCGGGCTGTGGAGGTGAAGCAGGTCATCTCGGGTCTGTGCAGGCTGCTGGCGGCCACAGGTCTGCAGGCTGTCCCCGCTCCGGAGACCTTCAGACGGGCGAAATTCAGCGGAGGACCAGAGGAGGTAGGATGCTCAGCTGTCGGGTTGGTAACCGTGTTCAGGCAGGTCCGTACTTCATTACTGCTTTGACCTGATCCTGCTGAAGTACTTCCATTTCATGCTACTCTATACTCCACTACGTTACCGAGGGAAATATTTAGTTTTTACTAAAGTTTTACTAAAGTTTTTACTCTACTTCTTGATTTGACGTACAAAAGATACGACCACTTCAGTAGAGATGATTCATTTAGACGATTGTAGAGAATACTGTACATTGTTGTCTTCCAGGAGAGTCAGCTGTGGCAGCTCCTTACCGACATCCTTCAGACAGCCAGCGTTGTTTCCTCTGAAGTGAGCGCACAGCTGGGAGGAGGTCAGTCACATCGTTGGATTTCTTTGTGACTTTTAATGTTGTTTGTCTATGAGATGCTTTCTGACTGCACCATTATGTCATCTGGACATTTTACAGATTGAGCTGTGAGCTAGGTCTTTACACAATTTACAAAATTATAGTGTGATAAACTGAAATACATGTGTGGAAAAGCACCCAAAAAGACACAGTGTCTAATATTCAAAATATGTATTTCAGATGAATCATATTTTCATGAATTCATGGACAGTTATGCATAATTTGAACTTCATGTACTGACATCCCTTAAAGGGATGAAAATACTGAAGTGGACTCTGACTGACTGAAAGTGTTTTCTCTGTCTGTGTTTCTCCTCAGAGCACAGGAGGCTGGTCGCCGTAGGCCTCTGGCAGACTGGTTACCAAGCGGACTGGATGTGTGGGAGGGAGGGAGGGGAAGGACAGAGAGTCTGCAGCAGAGACCTCCTCCTGGCGCTGGGCTGGCTGCTCGCTGCAGGAACACTGGAGAGACTGCTGATGCAGCGAGTACAGAAACTGGACAAAACTCTGCTCACACTCACACCTGTAAATACCACTGGTCTACCACCATGTTATACTAGTAAATCTCGTTCTGTATTTGTATACCTTTATCTCTCTCTCTCTGTGTCTCTGTGCCAGATGAACACTCAGTTTTCCACTGAGCTCCAGTTAGACTCTGCCTCTGTGAGGAGACTTCAGTGGCTCACCGGCTGTCTGAGATACCAGGGGCGGACCCTGCTTTCCATGCATGAGGAGCGAACTCGCCTGCTCCATGCGGTGAGAAATGAATCTCTTTCCCAACTTTTCCACAGGCTAAAATTGTTGCTGTGAAGGACAACTTAATTCAAAGTTCAATGAATTAGAAGTTTCGGACCGTGAGTGCAAGGATGACTGAATGAGTAATCAGTAATGTGAACTTGCCATGAGTCAGAATAGGCACATTGATCTGCACTTAACATTAAATCATTTGGGTACTATCAAGTTTTTTTCTGTGAAAATGTATATAAAATGCACAGTTTATTTATTGCAGTTCATTTAATACAAGTTTACCCAAGAAATCAATATTTTTCTCAGGTTTTTCTTGCCAGTCTTCCCTCGTCTGTGTCCGCTGATCAAAGTTCAACAGTGCTAAGTGAGGTTTGTGTGTTGTTACTGTTATTAAAATGAATTAGTAATATTATGATCTGCCTATAGTTAGAGTTATTTATTATATGTTCCTCTGTTCCACACTTTATCACCAAACTTTTGGCTATAATGGTTCTGTAAGTTGGTTCTGTGCGAAAAGAAAAAGTGTGTAGCCATATCATGATAATGAAGTTGGACTCAGTATCCTACTTTGTTACTGATGTGTGTGTGTGTACATGTGTGTGTTATAGGACTGTGTTCGTAAGCGGCAGCTCTGTGATCTCTTAGAACTATATCTGAACTGGAAACAGGTGGAAAAAGTCTTCTGGACCTGGATGGTGAGTTAGACACAACAACACAATTCAACACAGAAGTGATTCACAACATGTGATTTATGAGACTTTATAAATCTGAAATATAAGAAATTAGGAGTGCATTCTTAGATGTGTCATAAAGTTTTCTGCCATAAGAAAATTAAGTTAAATGGACAATTTTTTAAATAGTTAATGTGCAAATTCTCAGTATGAGTGACTCATTTTGGACACTAGTGTATTATTTGTGAATTTCTCTTGGAGATCAATAAAGTATCTATCTATCTATCTATCTATCTATCTATCTATCTAGCTATCTAGCTATCTATCTATCCATTTCCACCAGCCAACAGATTTGCTAAAGTCTTCCTTGTATGCCAGGAAGTGTAACACAGAGCAAATGTGTGTATGTGCAGGACAGTGTGGTGGACTGCCATCTGACAGATCCTGTTGTCGAGAAGCCTACACACGCACCTAGTGGGAGCGCAGGAGTGTGTCACCACGGAAACCGGGGGCTGGAGAAATTGGAGAACATGCTATTGAGTCTGCCCACAGGACAGGTGTGCAACACAAAATATACACACACAAGGTGTTCCTTCCCACAGAGGGCATTGCTTAATGGTTTTGATTAATGATCCTTGTGGCAAATAACAGTTGTTGAAAATGAATGTGAATTAAAAAGGCAACAATATGTTGTATGTACTGTACTGAATCGTATTCAGTCTAAAGTAAGTGTAACTTGTGAAAACAGGGTATTCAGTATATTAAAAAAAAACATTAATGGCTCAATATTTTGAAGAATCCAAGTACTTGCTTTCTTCTTTGGTGTAAGGGGTGGTAGAGAAAATACCCCACTTAAGATAAGAGCAGCTGGATTATTTGGTTGATGTTGGGTGGCACTAGTGGTGCAGTTAGCTACCATTTCTAGTGGATTAACATTATGTTACCACTGCCACAGTAAATGAATATCAAATTGGCTAAACAATTCATTTCATTCAAGAACTGAACTGATTACAAATCCAACCAGATGTTTAATGTCTATTTTGGTTCTTTACTTTCTACTTTTTCAGTAATAAGTGTCAGAGACACATGTTGGCCAGTACCAAAAAAGTACTTATCTTTTATGCCCAGCCCACTCTGAAAGTATTCCTTAATACAATATGGTATCATTTTGTAATACAGTGATTATAGTGTTATTCTTGTAATGGTATTTGTGTGCTTGTGCTGTCTCTTCCTGTCTAAATCCCTTTTATCTTATGTCCCAGGAAGGACAGACGAGAGGCCGAGGGCATGCAGAGCACAGAGGAGGAGGTGGAGACAAGTTGCAGGGTGGATCGGACACTTCCTCCCTCCCTCCTCTTCTCCCCTCTCCCTCCTCCCTGCCCTGCCTCCCCCAGGTCTACCGAGCCAAGCTCCAGACTGAGAGGCCAGTCAGAAGCAGAAGCCACCCAACAGCAGGGCCCCGCAGCCGGGTCGGGGCTCTGGATGAGCTCCCAGCGTCTCAGGCTGAGCAGCTGCTTCTTCAAACGGAGGCTCTGCTGCTAGAGAGCAGGGACAGACAGAGACTGGCCAATAGGATGCAGCTGCAGGAGATGGCTGGCAGGCTGGACCAACTGGTGTTGATACCATAGACTTTCTTTGATCCTCAGACAGGATGCAATACGACTAATATTTGTGTGATGGAAGTGCTCTCATATTAAGGAAGCTGATTATTCGATCAGAAATAAACACAGATTTTTCAACTTTTATCGAGTTCACAAAATACTTATTAGATTAAATTCCTACACGACAAACATTGTAGTAATGTCTACAGCAGTCACTATTGCTGTGTCTTCAATGTATGAGTGCATAAGAACTACATGGTATATGTTGGAACCAATTATTTTAGTCCCACAGTCGGGAAATACACTTAAGTAAGAGTTAAGTATTGAGCTTAAGAGCATGGATAGCTTGCTCTGTTAGCCCCCTGTTAGCATGAGGGAAACAGTGAGCCTTGCCCTGTCTAAAGTGGAAAAAAAAAAAACATGTTTTGAAAAACCTCTAAAGTTCACTTTAATTCATACACAAACAGAAATGTAATGTAATGTATTAAACCAGTATTAAATCATTATATCAGTACTACACTATGAAATCAAACACATGCCAGGTGTTGAAAATATCATTTGCATCTTTATTTATTCACCAAATTGAATATCACCAAATTATTTTCAGCTGGACCAACAAACTTCAGATTTATGCATGTTCATCACACACAAAAATACATTTCTGAGTTATTCAGTTAATCATCTTCAGAAATCAACTCAATTTTTGTGAATTTTGAGCAGAATAAAATAGTTGAAGTGTTACATTATCACACCACACTATCCCTGTAACAGTTCAGGGTGCAAAGAGTGGTTTGGTTTTCTAATAGCGGCTGTACAGACTAAATCATCATGAAGAATTAACCACCAGTAGTTTCTGCATGTAGGAGTTGAGCCACTTCTGTCTCTCCATCGAGGTGAGGAGTTTGCTCTTCTCTCTGAAGGCGGCGTCGTCAGCCACCACCATGTTCCTCTTCACCATGCCGGTGCCCTGAGACGACCACTCAGGAGGCCATGCCCTCTCCACGCTAGAGATCACAGACCAACACCTCAAGGTCAGTGAGCAGCAAACAATCCAGGTACCACAGGCTCCAACACTAATACATTGCTATATGTTTTTTTGACAAAGTCATGAAAGTCTTAACTTTAATATGCACTGCTTGATTTTTGTATAGCTCTCTAATAGTTATAGATATTTTGGGAAATGTTTGTTTTTTGTTTCACTTTTTTCTGGAGTTGGATGTAAAACCACAGCCTTGTTGTTTCTTACCCATTGATGGTCAAACAGATCAAACAAAGAGGTATATAAGGAAATACTACGCACACTGCCAAGTAGCTTAAGAACGTTAAATGATAGCTGTGCAGATCAGTTTTATAAACCAATCACAGTTTCTGGGGTAATAAACTTATTTTAAATGTGGGACTGTAATTTCAGGAAGTTCATGGTTAATATCAAAGGTTTTTAGTGCAAAAATAAATGGGGACAAAATAAATAAGCTTGATCATTGAAATGCAGGACATTTTCTTTGATTAGCGGTATGTTGAGGGACGTGGATGAAATAATCTAATTTTGGGAGACAACTTCAATGGACAGTTTTTTTCAAAAAAAGTTTTTGTGGTATTAAGCTTATAGTGCTAATGCAGTTTTTTTTTCATTTTCACAGTTGCAGTCTTCAGCCACAACTAATGCTGTTTCTAGTAGGTATTTGGGTGGGGGAGGGATATAAAACCAGAGTTGGGATTTGTAACAGATGTTGCCACTAACAGGAATAGACAGTGAGATGTGCAGCCAAACCTCGACTGTACATAAGGTGTTTAATATTGATGTCATAATACCTTCGTGTCACTGAATGTAACAAAGTATCGGGGTTTTTTAACATCCAGTTTGCACTCCTGCTACACTTGATTAGAACTTGAATAGCGTTCGCCCCTCACTGTGCAGTTACCTCGCCTCTGCCCTCTCTGGAGCGAACAGCCAGGTCTCTCTCATCAGCCCCGCCTTGCTGTCGGCTGCTCTGAGGGTGGGCGCTGACATCATTTGAATGCTCCAATCACGGAGTGAGATGGAGGGGAAGAGGACATCCCAGTCATCTCGCTTAGCTTCATCTGAATCATCAGGACTTCTGGAAACAGATAAGATCCAATTTATTGATTAATGATGACATTTTATTGTGTTCTGTAGGAATATGAAAATAAAAACAATATATTAAGGAGAAAATAAAGTTAGGCAACAAAAATACAAAGCTCATTGGTCATTCACTCCAACCCTTTGTACCATTAACTGTCAGAGAGCTGAAGCCTTGAGGAGAGTTAGTAAGTAACCACCTGAGAGGTAGTCGAGGCTGAGGGAAGCCAGATGTCACCAGGGTCATACCCAGAATGCACAGTGACAGGAAGGACATTCGGGGGAAAGCAGGCAGCTCTGGCATCCTAAAAGAAAAGGAAAAAAAAAAAAAGCTTTATTGCCAATCAGTACAATAAATATTTTATTTACATTTTATTTCAATACAACAAAAGAATTATAACGAAACATTTTCCATCATATTAAATATCAATAAGGTTTTTTTTTACTGTGAAAATAAAAAACAAAGAACTCCCTCACCTCCCACACCTTTGGTACCTTTTACATTTTTTATACCAGCATGTACAAAGATGAACAGCTTTTCTGAGGCTTCTTCCACTTTTCTACTGTTTATACCAAAAAGCTGTTTCTCAACCATTCACTATGGTATGTTTGATTATTTAAGGCACACACAGTATCCTCAGTATCTGTAAAATGGAATAATGGGCTTATAATCCATCCATTCATCCATTTTCCAAACCCGCTTATCCTGAGCAACACACAGGGTCGCAGGGGTGCTGGAGCCTGTCCCAGCTATCTTTGGGCGAGAGGCAGGGGTACACCCTGGACTGGACGCCAGTCAGTCGCAGGGCTAACACTGAAGGACAGACAACCATTCGCACTCACATTGGGCTTATAATATTGCATTATTTCTGTGTAATCCATTTAGAGCTCTCTCTGAGGTCGTGAACATAGAGGATGTACTGAAAGTTATTTAGAAGTTGTGGGCTTCATGAGAATTGGGCAAAAAAGACAAAAAGATTGTTTAAAACATTGCAATCCAAGTCTGTAAAAAACCCAACAACCTTTGAAATAGTCACAGTCAGTGAGACAATATATTTATAACACAGCTTTATAACATAGCTTGCAAAGTAAAATCAGCTTCATGCAAAGGTAATCGATTCTAATTTTTTTTTTTCCAATTTGTTTCTTCGATGGTAATTTGGCTGATTTCTTACCTGCTTCTCAGGTAGACGGGTTGGTCTGACTGTCGTTGTACCAGCAAGCGGCCTCTCAGTGTCGGACTTGGAGGTTCAACGTCAGGCGTCACACAAGCAGAGAAATGTTCCAGTGTGTGAACCAAAAACCACAGCGACGGAGACTTGAATGTCCACTCGTGTTGCTGGTTGAGTCTGTGACCGTCTTTGTGCGGCTGTCTGCAGGTCTACGGAGGTTGAAAACTATCAGTTTCCTGTCGTACATACTTATATACCCTGGGCTGGAGAGCTTTAGCCCCCCATCTCCACAGCCCACCCACACATATACACAAGCATATACACCTTTCACTAGATCAAACCAACTTTGACTTTAGCGTGCCGGAGGACAGACCTCGTGGAAGTGATGTTAGCTTGTTAGTGTCCCGTTTCAAAGACCTGGTGAATGTTCATGGTGCTGTTGTGGAGAGTCCACCATCTTATTACTGAAAATCATTATAGTGCCCGTGTGTGTATACGTGTGAGTGTATTCATTCATACCCTGTGGCAGAGGAACCGAACACCGGTTGTTACTAAGACTAAGGCCTGACTGTCTCACCTAGTCTGCACAGAAAAAAAAGATGTTCATTCAGACTTAGTAAAAACAATCTTGCTTATGAAATGTTGAGACAAAAAAATCTGTGGAATGCACAACATTGACGTAATATAACCTTTTAATTTGATATGGCAAAGCACAGAGTTTAATATCTTTTTTTTTTAGCATTCATTAGGAGTCATGTTTGTGTTGACGAGGTGAACATAAGAATATTCACTCTCCGTTTAACTCCTGTGAAGGAAATATCTGTCCCTTTAGCTGCTAAATACCCCACTATGTTCACCAGTTGCTTGATATCTACGTTTATCAACCATTTGTTGGACATGTAGTGTAGGTTTTTGGACCTTTATTGCTGATCCACGACCAAAATACTCCCTTTAAAAAAGATAATGAAATCTCAAGGGGTTTATCCTGATGTAACAAATTTATTTTAAATAGCATCTGAGGAGCCTTTAAATTATCTGTGAAAAAAACAATCTCTTTGAGCCACAAATGTCAACCACATGGTGGTACAAAAGGAGAGGTCAGGGCATTACCGAAGTCTAAGATAAATCGTCTGGAAACCATGACTGTCCCTGCTGAATTACATGGCAGTCTGTACTGAAGTTGTTGAGATATTTCTATCTGGTAAGTCATGAGCTAACAGTCATTCCACTGGTATGTCTGAAAGTATTGATTTGTGAACCTTTTAAACAACTTTCACAAGTGAAACCTTCAAAGTCAACAAACAAACTCTCCATGGCATTAAGTGTAAGTGGATATCTGTGACAGAGGTGTGTAATCACGCTATATTGTAATGCAACAATGCGACAGACCAGCACACTCATCCTAACTACACTAAAGCTGTTGGTTTGTTCTCTGTTTGGGAGGGATTCCTGTTTTGGCCCAGCCAATCAGCAGTGAATGAACTAACCATCCCACTGACATGGTCATCAGTGTTTATTATGTATATATATAGTAGACACAGCAATGAAAATGTCATCTTCATCATCTCAGCACGCTTTGATAAGAGTTCATCATTCTCTCCATGACAACCAGGTTCAAACACCTGTAGACTAAAGACATCTATAAATTATATAGTAAATATAGTAAATATTTCCTGGACAAATCACTTTTACAAAGTCCTCTCTGTGGGAGAGTCGCCCATCACAGCTGTACAAAGACACCTTGTTAGTGTGTCAGGATTGAGAGACCCTCCATTGTAAACAAACATCAGCTTTACGTGTCCATTCGCATGCCTGTGGGTGGATACAAAAGGTGAAATGAGGGAAAGTTTGTTAGCATACAGGAAGCTTGTTACGTTTAAGGACCTCATTATGGGCATTGTTGGAAATAATGACCTGTGGACAGGAAGCAGGCGGCCCTAACGATGGCTCTGCAGCACACCTTTATGGAGGATAACAAGCGTCAGACACAACGTCCAAGTCACCTCACGCCACTTGTGGTCTCATCAGGAACACTGTCAACTCGCATCAGTTCTTTCGTCACTAGATGGTTCAGTATGTTATTGGAAGTAACATCCTGGAAAAATCTGTGTGAATGATTATGTTTGATGGATTTTGAACAATTGTGATATCAAAGTTGACACCCCTGACATCAGCACAGTTCACTGATACTGTTTATTGCTGCGTAATGAACTGTAAACAGTAAAATAGTCAGGTTGAAAAGGCTGAAATTTGCAGCAACAAACAGGGAAAAGCTTTTGAGTGACGGGCTTACCATGCTTGAAACAAATCAATTTGTATGACCTGCAATCTGACCCCATTTAAAGGCTGAACATTTATACCTGAAGCTGGTTTGAAACATGTGCCGTCAGTGTCTCTGTGCTGCATTCCACTGCCTTTTTTCCTACATTTATATGATCTTATCTTGTCAAGGAAAAGAGAAGACGCATGTCCGACAGTTAAAGTCCGGACAAAAGTGCCCTCTGTAGACGTGTTTTCTCCCCTCTATGTACCTTTGTATTTTTGCATCAGTCTTATAATCTCTATCCTCTGATCCAGATCCTCTGCAGCCCTTTTTAAAAAGAAGTAAATGAAAACAGTCCAGTCAGTCCATCCATTAGTTTAGGAATGTCGATGCACAGAAGAAACAGATTTGGCAAATTAAGCCAGTTTATTTACAATATAATCAGTACGTGGACGACACATGTAGAATGGCACTTACTGGAGATTTGGGAATGGAAATGTAAGCTTTGGTCCATATAACTGCTGATATACCTGTGCTATAAATAAAAACAAGTGTTTCACCAGCTTTTTTTTTTAAAAAGTAATATAAAAGCTGCAGACTTTTGTATGCCAAGTAATCAGCCATTTGAAGCAGATGACTTGAGAATCAGAAAGAGAAACATTGAGAATCATGGAGTATAAACAGTATAAAATGATAATATGTGTGCATGTTAGAATTACATGTACTTTTACATTCTATAAAACCTTGTCCTCCTGCAGTCCCTGGGGTTCCAGACCCCATGGTGAGATACAGAATCAGTCTTTGAACTCTGTTGTCTCATTGTAGTTGGTCACTGCTGTCTTTGGTGCTGCGTGTGGCATTAGATCATTCAGGGAAGGGATACGACTGTACATGTTTGTGATATTCTGCATGCACTCATCTACACCAGGTGTATTTCTATGTATGTCTCAGTTCGATCAACATTTCGAGTCAGACCTGAGATTAAAGCCCTTTTAATTTTGCTCCTCTCCTCTTTAGTCCTTTGTTGATGCAGTCACCACAGTAATGCAGTTACCATAGCAATACAGCAGCAGCCACTGAGATGTTGGAGCAGTTACAGCCTAATCAGACTCTCCTCTTCCGCCTCTGGCTCCTCAGTATTGACAGCTGCTGTGTCAGCTGGGAGAAAGATTTGTGCAGGTGGAGCTGGGGGCGGGTCACTGGGACAGCTGCGGCCGGGCTGGCTGGCCGGTTGTTCAATAGGGTGATAGACAAAACAGTAGGCTCCGGGTTTGCAACTGTTCTTAACACTGATGGCCAACTCTGAAGGGGCCAGAGGCTTGTGAACACCATCTATGTACACACTGAGTGTGTAGGAATCTGGGGGAAAGAAACAAATAAGATAATGATAACAATAATGCAATAATAATATAGTATAATATGAGTGCAACAGTGACTCCACCATACAAAGCATACAAAGAACAACAATATCAAAAAGGTTTTCTTTCCAATGGTGAGATGAAAAGATTGCCCTTGATCTTGTATGGCGCTGAAGTCAGGATGTGATTAGCCTAACTTAACATAAGGACTGGAAGCAGGGGAATCAGCAACAACTACACCTACCAGCACCTCTACAGCTCACTTATTAACACATTTTGTTGTTTTATTGTTCATTTTATTTTATATGAATTCAGCCAGAACAAACCCCGGAACTGTTGTAAATAGTTGTGTCTTATGTGGCTCTGGGCAGCTTTGAGATTTCCTAGAAAATAACCCTGAGGATGTACTGTATGAAGTTGCAGTATGGGAGGTGTTGGATGTGGCAGTTTTAGTGTTTAAGCCATACTAGGGACTGAAAGTCTGGATATCTCATCCTTTGCTGGAGCATGTTGACATTATTTTTGTCTTTTTGCAAGTCTACAAACTTTACAGCAGTGAATAAATTGCCAGAGTTTACTTTTAACACAGTTTGAATTTGATAGTGATAATCTAGAAATTGTGCTCTTTTTTTATAGTCAGCAACTGAAATGTGGTGAATGAATCAAATGAAGTAAAAACCTTAACAGTAACATTTACCTTGTTCAAAGCGTGCAGCACACTGCTCAGCCAGCTGTTGGATTGTCGTGGTGGGGAGGACACCCAGAGTTTTGGGGTTTTCTTCAATCTCAGGACAACACACTGTCAGAAAGTCCTACACAACACATATACAAATAATACACACATCTCAGCTTCTTTCTTTATTTCTTTAGTTTGTGTAAGTGTTGACAGTCTTAATACTGAGCTTTTTTCTTTCGTGTTTTTTCAGCACCATACATTGTACATTTAGTTATTTCTTCACATAATAACTGTGTGTGTGTGTGTGTGTACCCGAACAGATCCTTGGGCCATGCGCTCCTGGTTGAGTGTACGTCGTCTCTCCCAGCGATGGATGGAGTCCTGAACCTCTCTGCTCAGCTGCCGTGTTGCTGACCTCTGCTGGTCAAAAGTCTTGATGTGCTCCAGAGCCCCGTAGGTGGTGGTCAGATAATAGGAACCTACACACACACACACACACACACACACACACAAGGGAATGAGCAATAACGTAATAAACACATATATCTGGAAAACTGTTTACTGGGTTAGTGGGCACATTTCAGTGTATATATAATATATAAAGTACAGTATAATGTGTGTGTGTTTATCATCTGTTCCACACTTTATCACTAAATCTTTGGCTGTAATGTTTTTTTGAAATTGGTTCTATGTAAAAAAAAAAAAGGTGGAGCAGTATCATGACTGTAAAGTAAGACTCAATAGCTTTAAGGATTCAATCTTAAAGACTTCTTTCAGTGGTGTGTGTGTGCGTTCGTGCATGCGTGTACATGCATGTGTGTGTGCGTGTGTGCATACCTTCTCCAAGTGCTAATGATGGGTCCATCAGCTCCATCATATATTCAACATCTAGCTGCAGGGCTGTCAGATTGGATCTAGCCAGGACATACATCATTACAGGCAGGAAGTCATCAGCACCATGGGCCCGCCCTAAAAACACACACACACAAACATGCAAATCCATAAATATTTTGTCAGAGAGGAAGTTTTGACAGAACTCTTCAGAGAAACCTAATTTATATTTGAGGTGGTGAAGTTTATACAGTCCTTCCTGTTATGTACACTGCTTCAAATTCTGTTTGGACTTTACTTGCTAATTGCAGAGTTTGTTTGTTGTCAGGGCAGAACCCCCTATGAAACAGCATCCAGCGGCCACTGTGTCCACAGGTTGCAATTACAGGATAATGGTACATTAAACTTTCCTTCATTTACAGAGATTCTGAGAGATTCTGAGTAGAATAACACTACTACAGTCCCACAGGAACAGTGTTGGGCTGTGAAGTGACTGTAGCATGGTGGTCACAGTTTGGTTTGGCAGTTTATGTGACGTCCATCATTCTATGTCTATTGAACGATCAGTACATTTTTTAAAAATAAGTCCAGTGTAACACAATTTGAACCATTTTGTGTGATAAAAGCAAAAGAGCTGTATTATTGTCATATTATTCATGTGTGTGGGGAGTCAGCAGGAAGTCAGCCTCTCACAGTCACTATGGGCCAAAAAAAAAAGAAAACATATTTGGTGTTTCCAGTGAGCAAAATGAAATAGCCACGAATGGAGCGACACTGTGAAACACAGTATCTAGTTCTCTCAATATACTCAGGGACCAGAAAAAGAAACAAGTGTCCCAGTTCAGTGACTTTGAGTGGTTCTGACCTGGGCTGCTGACTGACATGGAGTCATAGATGATCTTGCAGGCTTTCAGCAGCAGCTCAATCTTCTTCTGGGGAGAATAGTCTAGATGGAGGTTGTTCAGTTTGATGCTGATCTTCTCCATAGCAGAGGCCTCGGGGACAGCAGTGGTTATTCCCAGGCCTGTGGTGGTGCTGCCTAGGACAGCAGACTGGCACACACAACAACACACACACCATCAGCATCACAACTGCTGCTGCTAGTATGAATATCAGTGTACTGCACGGCATTGTGTGTAGTCTCTGGCAGCTGTAGTGCACTTGTTATGTGTAATTTAATAATTACATTAATTAAATAATTTTACAACTACACTTGTCACAACATCACTTGTTATTGTCTAATATTACTATAACCACAGCAGAAGTGCTGTCGTCCTGTCCTACCTGGTTCTGTGCCAGCTGTTTCAGGCTGTTGTTGTTGGTGTGCAGTTTTTCCAGACTCTGGTAAATTGGCTCTCTCAGCGGCTTCAGTACACTCTTACACAGAGCAGCTTCCACTATGTTCTCTGTATGGACACACACATGCATAAAGCATTCAGTGTTTCTTATTTTCCGACATCAACATGATGAAATGTCCATATAGATGAATCAAAACGTCTCTGCCGCCATCAACAAGAACACTTCTGTATGGGCTCCACAAAACCTGAGACTACTGCAAGGCTGACCTGTTGGATTTGCTGCAGAAGTGTTAAAAAAAAACAAAACCTAATACATTATTAATTAGTACTGATTACAGTTTTAAACCTCTTTAAATAATTCATTTCCATAATATAAGATGGAAATAGAGAAATAAACTGTGTTCTCATCATGGGTGGAAAACTTACTAAAAGGCCTCACTGAACACCAGACTCTGTAAAGTGACGCTTCAGCAGTTGTAGTATTGCACTCCCATAAAGCAGAAGGACTCATAAGCCACAGATTAAGAAGGGGAAAGAAAGAGTATAGTCCATATCAAAGCAGCTGAAGCCAAGATATCCTGAGTCCAGTATATGGGTCAAACTCTGAAAATGGAGGATCCCACATTTCCCATAATGCAAATCAAAAGTATCTTTGCAGTTTCCAAACCCGAAGTAAGATTATTCCTCATCATTGGGGTTATTTTCTCAGATCTGACAAAGCTCCACCACACCCGCAGGAGTCTTTATACAACTGAGGAGTAGAAAATATAATATATACAAAGGAAATAACAGTTTACGCCCATGTGGCCGGTCCTGCGTAACACCAAAAATTCTATTGAAAAACTGAAATGTTTCCAAGTTACCCAGTTTGTCTTGTGTGTACTGATGTTGTGGCTCAAGCATAGTTTGCAGCTCTGTGCTCTGCAGCAGGTAAATCTTCAGCTGGGTCATCATCTGCCTGATCTCCTGCAACAGCTCCGTGGAGGTGGAGTGGTTGGACATAGTCTCCAAGGTGAAAGCACGGTGCTCTTTAACCTGAATGTAACAGAATGCAATAAAAGCTAAATTTGATTTCCATTTGTATTTTACATTTGTAGTTGATGTTGTTATCCAGAGTTTAAAAAAAATACATCAGCTGATGATGAACTCAAAAATCCACAACAGGTGAGGATCTTTGTTCCTCAGTGTACTCACCAGGTTACCAAAGTAGCTCAGAGGGTCCCTGGCCAGCTCCACGATGCGCTGTGTGAGGCGGCGGTCATGGCTGATGAGGCCTGTGAGGACGGTGGACAGGCGGTAGCGAGCTCGGTCCAACATAACGGTGGTGGGGGTTCTTCTTACTGCTGCCTTGGGGCTGCGGCTCTCTGCAGGGCGGCTAGAAAGAAAGAAATAGTAAGTGCTTTTCTTTGGGTTTCTTACATCCGTCTCGTGACTCATGACGCTTTTAGAAACACTCAAATATAGAAACTTTCTATAAAGCGAGACACGTGACTTTGAATCCTTTGACCAGCACAGTGGTACCAATTGATTATGAGGTCCAGTCTTCACTCCTCTGTGTGTGGGACAGTGGTGTCATACAAATTTGTATGTGTAATTTGTGTATATAAACCACAGTCTATATTATATTGTATCTATTCTAGGCTTTTATTTTGTACATGATTGGAGGTTAGGCAAAGACTTGAATGTGACAATGACTTCAGCGTGTTGTGTTACTAAAACACTTTTACCACTATTGTGACTTGATTGATTAACTATGAGAAAAAGACGTATTCTCCATTTCCTACACAGCTATTTTAATTGGAAAACTTCTCTGTTAGTTCAACTTTTTTCCAGTTTATGGTATTTTTACATTGTTGATATCTCTGGTTCTGCTCTATCTTCTTCCACACGTCCAATAATGTTTCAGTCTTGTGACATTTAATCTTGTCATAAACATTTTACTTACTTTAAAGAATTTTGTAATGTGAATGAACCATAATTGATGCTACATCTGACACCATCAGTTAAACAAAAACATTTAAGCAGTGCTTACTGGGCTGCTCTTGAGTGACTCATATCTTATATTGTATTTTTTTTGTGTGTCATCCTCTGCTCTAATGCGATTTGGTGTACCACATGTGTCTATTCTGGAACCCCTCTTCCTCTTCATGCAGCGTCTATGCCTCTGCTCAGTCACATGATTATGGTTATGACTTCATAACAGTGCTGTGGAAGGCGTTTCTCTTTTTTTTTAGCCTTTCCAAAACCCCAAACACACATGTAAAAGCACACATGTAATGGATTTAACAGTTATCTGCTCTAACATGGACTGCAAATGCTACAGGCTATGTAAAATTAAAAAAAAAAAACTTGTCTGGACAGCACATGTAGAGTGCAGTAATCCCTGAAGAGGCCGGTCTCTGTTGCTACGTGTGGGCTTTAGTGTTAATGTTAGCAGTGTGATGACTCGTTCATTGTCTTGTTTTGTTTTCTGGTGTCCTGTGTTTCTTGTGTGTTTTGTCATGTCAGGTTTTCATGTTTGTTCGGTTTTGTCTCGTCATGCATGTTGTCATGTTAAGTTTCCACGTCTGTCATGTTTTCTGTTTCCTGGTTCTGGCGTGTCATGTTTTATTTTGAAATCTACTCTCCTCCATGTTTCAGGTCCCTTTACTTCCTGCCCTTGTGTGTTCCCACTTGTCTAATTGTCTGCCCCGCCCTGATTGTTTCCACCTGTTTGCCATTACCTCGTGTGTGTATATATAGTCCTTGTCTTCCCTTGTCTTGTTGCCAGATCGTCACCGATACTACCATGTGTCATGTCATAGTCTTGTCCTTGTATGTATCAAGATCTAGCCTCAGCAAACTCAAGAACTTTGCAACGAAGATTATTCTTTGTAAAGATTTATTATTAAAGCCTTGTAAAATTCAAGTCTGAATTCTGTCCTGCATTTGGGTCCACCTGCCTGTCATAGCGAGCACCGTGCGTAACAAGCAGCACTGAACTTACATTTTCTGTTGTCACTTTTTACTTCAGTGGTTTCCACCAAGAAATGCGAAGCTGTTGTGCTCTGTCTGAATTCAAGACACTGATTAAAAAAGTAACTTTTTAAGTGATAACTTTGCCACAATTATTTATGTGTTTCCATCTATATGTTTTTTACGCGCATACACACCTGAGTGAAAACACTGAAAATTTGCAAGAAACTTCAAAATGTTGCAACACATATTTTATGTGACTTATTTGTCACTCGAGATAAAATAGCAGCAGACTGATAAGACTGTAACATTTGATTTGAATTCTTCTTTTTAATGTTTGTGGTTGGACTGGGGGTATTTCAGTAACGTCGTCTCATTGTGACATTATGGTTAAATAACATCAGACTGGAGAATAAGCGCCACAAACGGATTGATTAACATTAATTTGTATATTCTTGCCAATAATGGGAGTGACACCTGGCTGTTGTAAACCAAACAGATGTGAGGATAGACAGCTTGAAGGGCAGAGGTGGGTGGGGCTTAGTGAAAAGTAATTTAAACCAGCCAATCTTGACCTACTTGTGGTTCTGCTCCTGTTCCTGGTTCGGCTCTCCTTCTTCCTCCGTGCTGCTGGTGGAGCAGGAGTCGGGGTCGGTCCCTAGCGGTGCACCCCCCTGTGGTGAGTACAGTGACACATCCGGCCGCCGAGCTGGGGAGGGAGGGAGCACTCTGATCCCAGCACTCTGATTGGCCAGCGCCCCTCCAGCCTGGCTGGGGGGGACAGGTGCGTCTGGGGAACATGGCTTCTTCCTCGGCGGAGGGACCGGCCGGGATGGTTTCTTCACTGCTGGCGGACACTGGGAGCTGGATTTGTGTTTGTCCTCCTTTTTATCCATTTTAATCTCTTTTTCCTCCTTCCCCTCCTCTTTCTCTCTCTTTTCTCTGTCCTTTTTTACCTCCTGCTCTTGATGTTGACAAATGTTCTCTTGTTCACCTCCCCCAGCCAGCAGACCTGATTTACGTCCTGCTCTCTCCGATGATACTCTCTCTCCTCCTCCCTCTCTCTCAGTTTTCTTTGCAGGATTTTGTCCCTTCTCTCTCTCCCTCCCTTCTCCTACCTCTTGGTCAGAGCTTTTCCTGGAGGGGGTGCGGCGGAGAGGAGCAGGAGGCAGAGGGGGAGCGACTCGGCTCTGCAGAGGGACCGGAGGCCTCGATGGAAGAGGTGATGTTGACATTGACTTCCTCTCTTCTCTCTCCCCTACTCCTCCCCTTCCTTCCTCTTTTCTCTCAGCTGTCGTTACAGAAGATGAAGCATGAGACGAGGGGGGAGAGGAGAAGAGGAGGCCCATCCCCGTACCTGACCCCAGGCTGGGGGGTCGGGGTGGGGGGCGCTTGTATTTAATCTCCTGGTTGGGTTCCGTTTTGGTCTGACCTTTGACTTCTGGGCTGACCGTCCGCGGGGCTTCTCCATTCTGCAGGGATGACGGGGTGTTTTGATTGCTGATGATATCGAGCTTAGAGACGGAGGAGTGGTCCGGGTCTTTGGGGCTCTCCTCCACAGTAACTGGGTTAAGATACAAGTACAGTCTGCTGTGGTTCTGATCCAAAAACAGGTCCTGGTTCTTTGCCTGCTGGTGCAAATTGGACGTCCAGAAATCTGCAATGCACGCAGTCAATGTTAAAAATGTTGCCTTGTACACACTCAGATTTATCACTCATTTACTTCCCTGGTGGTTATTTATTTGTTTTCTGGTAACCGTCTCACATGATATGATGATATTAAATCACTCTTTGACTGAGCTTGATGGTTCATTACTAATCCTAAATATAGCTGTTTTCCTTTTATTTCAGCCACAGCTAGTGGTCTTCGTGATAACTGATGGCCTTCAGCCAGCTTCATTTGACAAGGAATCTATTGATCTTGATAAAGTTTTATTCTCGTTTGAACACAGATAAGCGTATTTAAAAAATGGGTCTGTTCCTCAAATGATTTGTGTTTAGGAAGTTAAAATATAATAAAGGACATATTCATTCTTTTACACCGAAGCACCTTTTTATGCACCTGACAACATGTAAACTGTTTTCTCTTTTGTGATCAATTTTAATTTTCTTGTCTTAGTACTGAATACTTTTCATATTTCTGGTGTTTTTGAATGAAGTGTAGATTCGTTCTTCTGTATTTTTTTAAAACATGCAGTCATATATAGTATTATTGTTTTTTTCTGCTGAGTTGTGTTATTGATGCAGTAACTTTTATCTTGTTGAATCTTGCTCTTTGCTACTGCAATGACCTAACATAAAGCACTGATGATGTAGACTCATCTACCTGCACCCATAGCAGAGATGACCTCCAGCTCCTCTCTCTTAGTTGCCATGGTAATGGTCTGGGGTAACCTCAGTGGGATGGCCAGGATGTCCCTGATTGGTGGATTCAATTACAAAACGTAAGCATTAGGAATTATCAGGGAGTTTTATATGATATTACATACTGATGCTGTGTTTGCAGCTCTGTGTGCATATGTGTGCATGTTCACCTAATGTTTATTTATTGTATGTATGTGCATGTACACTCATAAATGTTTTGTTATGGAGTTTTATATAGATGTGCAACAGTGTACAACATGATTTTGTATATGCATACTGTGTGTACAGTGTGTGCACATATCCAGGTTACCTGCTGGCACAGTAAAAGGAGATCAATTTGAAGATGTCATCAAAAACCAGATGGGAACCCTCTAAGTGGACAACTGAGACAGAAAACAGTCTAAGAATGAATCACTGCTGCTCTGCCATGTTAGAACAATGTCATAAGTCACACATTCAGAGAGGTTCACGTGTGTAACGCGTACATGTCTTGTGTTGTTTGACCATCAGGTTGTGAACGAGCGGCGCCCCCTGTTCATCCGGCAGGCGCACCGACAGCGTCATGCCCTTGTCCTCTGTGCTGTGAACCAGGAACGCCTGCAAATGTCAACATGAGCGGTTTCAACTTTGAGGTCAGAATGCAAAATGCGCACAG
The DNA here is from genome assembly GCA_023238725.1 of Scortum barcoo. Classification (NCBI taxonomy): domain Eukaryota; kingdom Metazoa; phylum Chordata; class Actinopteri; order Centrarchiformes; family Terapontidae; genus Scortum; species Scortum barcoo. Next base: position 22,198,301 of record CM041539.1, on the reverse strand, counting down.
TAAAACTGCTGAATCAGGTTTTAGGAGCACTCTGTGCACACTCAAACAACACAAACAGCACAAAGATTTCAGATGTATTATATTAGATTGTCACATAATGCAGACTGAGCAACAGCACACCAGCTGCAGCTGACATTAAAGTACAGCCGGTATGTGTTTAAGAAGCTCATTCCATTGCGCTGCAGCAGCCGATAAGTTGTGTCTGTATCTGACAACGCCTTATTTCACAGGTCTGATGTTTTGTTATATTTTCATACATTTCAAATTTCATATTTTCTTCCAATTTATTATTATTATTTATTAGTTGGTGTGGTTGGTATGGAGTCTTTTAGTCAGTGCATGGCAGGTCATTCAAAAATGTAAAATCTGTGTACAGTCAAGCATATCTGTAAGTATTTGGACATTTAAATTAGTTTCCTATAGTAAATGAATAATGAACAAATATTTGCTTGGGTTCAGGGGGATTTTGACTTTCTCTGTCCCAACTAAACAATATACCTACCAACATCTCTCTAGCTTATTATTGTTTTTGTCATCACATGGTGTATGTTTTGCATGTTTAATCTATACACAAACTAAAAGAGGCAGTTTGTGGTTTTAGAGTTAGATGTTGGAACTGTATCTATACAAACATTAGTTTGATTTACCTCCCAGTAGCACTGTGCAGCATCTCTGCTGGTTGCTTGGCAACCTTAGTGTGGAAAAATCAGTAGTTCAACCACATATCTTGCTAAATTGTTGTTATTACAGCTGTATAGACGTTATGTGACAGGCTGACATGTGATTGGTATCGATCTTTTCATCTAAGTCATCTGACAAATAACTGATTCCCACTAAATGATTTTTAAATGGATCAGTTCTGTTAGTTTTAACTAAACTCAAAGGTATATTTCCAACTTTGTCTGCGTTTTCCCTGCCAAATAACATAATTCTACATATTTCCAGGAGAATTCCAATGGACCTGTAAAAAAAAGTGTTACCCAATAAAAAAAGTGATACCCAATAACCCAATTTTGTGTCACTATATAAAAAATGTTATAGAAAGCTTTTATCATAGAGTATCATAGGACATTAAGTGTCTACTACTGTTGTATCTGAGAGATATTAGTTTAAACACGTATTCAAAGATTTGAGGTAAAAACAGTGTGTAAATATGTCTCACCCCAGCCATCTCTTTCTCCATTATATTTGTGGTTTGGTCTTGGCTGAGTCCTTTGGACTGCCACACTGAGACGCTCCCAACCAGCCGATCTATGGGACTCAGCGATGGAGGAGTTGGAGAGGATGGTGGGATGACAGTGGGAGGGGCAAGAGGAGGCAATGAGAACGAGGGGGATGGGATTGTTGGGGATATTGGCGGAGGAAGTGGAGGAGGAGAAAAACAGGGAGTAAGCTCAGAGGAGAGAGTTTGCTGGAGTGAAATCAGGGGAGAAGGAGAGGCCGGAGTAGGGGAGAGAGGAGGTGGGAGCGATGGGGGAGGAGGGTTGGAGGAGAGAGGGGCAGGAACAGAAGGGGGAGGAGGTTTGGAGACGGGAGGGAGGGGAGGAGGGAGGGGAGGAGGGAGGGACGGGGGATTGGACGGGGGCAGAGGGGGAGAGGGGAGCTGGGAGGACCTGGCTGAAGGAGGAGGCGGTTTGGGTCGACATGGCCGGACCGGAGGGTGGGAGGAGGGCACGGAAGGTGGAGACAGGGGAGAAGATGGAGGGATGGAGGCAGGAGAGGGGGCGGTGGATGTACTGTCAAGTGCTTCTGTCAGAGGGCTTGTGTGGCTGTCAAGACAGAGAGGTTAAAGGTCAGGCATGGCGATGACATGCATACGATGAGTTCTTACTGTATCTTGTCTCTGCTCCAGTGTCCCTCCAGAAACAAGCATCTGGTCACCGGAGCTCCAACCATTTTTTGTGTACCCTCTGTACTGTGTGCAGTTTGTCACCTAATTGAAACTGCTGTTGAGAAAATCACGGGATGCGCCTGAAGCAATCTGCTGGATTTTTTTGCACAGAGGTTGCTTCATGAGAAAGGTGCTCTGCTGTTGCAGCCGCAGGAGCTGCGTGCAACAATCCAGTGGTTGCTACAGAAACACACGCAAGACACACAATTGCCTTAAAAGGTTGTTATGGCAAGCGTGCGAGCCAACTGTTGCATTGACACATTCATGGAGCAACATGATCATTTTTCTGGAGAGCTGTTTCTTTCCACCCATTAAAAATATGTCTCTCAGCTGCCATATACTCCAGTATGTTCACCAGATAGTTGCTAACTTTGCCTGGTGCTGCAGCTGTCAGTGGGTTTTTCTCTGAAAACAGCTGCCTACTGCTGCTGCTGGAACAACACTTATGAGAAATGTGGGTTTGTCCCTATAAACAACACTTTGATTTTAAACAGTTAATTGAGGACTTGTTGATATTAATTATTATTGTGTAGGTTGAAATTATTTATTTATTACTGATCGGTGTACCTTTAAAATTGGGTCAAAATCATTTAATGTCATTTTTAAAAAGGCTACATAAGTCATATAACAGCTGGGCACTGTAGTGTTAGTCATACAGAAGGTAAGGGTGCATTTGTTGGGGACTTTTATCTGATTTAATACACATTTGGTGCTCTCTTTGGTGAATAGGTGGGGCAGCAGGTATAAGTGGGACTGAGTCAAAACAGTGTGTGTGTGTTCATGGTAATGAAGGAACATCTCACCCAGTGTAACAGTGTAGTCCAGTGGTGTGTTTTTAATAGTTTTTGGACAACAGTGGAGCTCTGTAGCTCAGAGCCCTGGACACACACTGATACTGATTAACTGATTAACAGGATGCATTCACAGTTGCTTCATGAGATTTAATAAAAAGAAAATATAGCTCCTAGCTAATGTCATAGCATCTTGTCTCTTGCTTCTCTGTCTTATAACACCAGGAAGAAGAAGGAGTCGACTCCGACTCCAGTCACAAGAGGAGTTAGTGTGGTTAGAACAGGGAAAGGTCTTTGAGTATCAATGACACCATCTGGAGAAAGATGCTACAATCACAGTAGACTGGCAATGACTGATCATATCAATGCTTAAAACGCTGCATGTTAAACAGCTGACTATGTGCCAGGTTAGAGCCAGACTCCTACCTTTGCTGCAGTGCAATGCTGTAGTGCTACGAATTGTGGTTTGGTGGCTCCATCTTAAATAGCTCAGAGGTATGACCACATCTCCTGTATTGATTTCTTAGTCAGTTCCACTTACAGTAGGTGGAACCAGCACTGCATTCAGTACTACAGCAGGTTGGTATTAACTTTATACTATACTTTATAGTGTCAGTTGAATTGCTGTACCAAATAGATTTTTAATTATAAAACACTGTGGCCACATCAGTCTAATTTTGATACAGTCTACATGGTGCTGTTCAGTCTGCTGGCTTCCCTCTTTGTAAGCCTGGGTTAGCTAACCACCACCTATTACAGAAGATTCTTTGCAAGATGTTGCCAAACTGTGTGCTGCATCACATGCAGAATGATGTTAAATATTGCTTGTAACTCTTGAGCTTCTGCTCTGTGTCGGTGTGTATCGCTGTATAACTTGTGTGTGTGTATGCTTGAGAAAAAAGTAGCTGTGTTGTGGGAAATCACCACAGTCATGCAGGTGATTCACTTTGACCAGCAGTGAATCACTTGTGTGAGCGGGGGGGTAGATGTATATTTCCATTGAAATAGACCATAGGTGTTGTGGAGGCATTAAAGGGCAAATCCCCCACACACACACACACTCCCACTCCCACACACACACACACACACAAAAAAAAAAAAAGAGATATCCATCTGGATAAACTGGGACTACTTTCTATCGCAGAAGTAGTCCCTTCTAAAACTGAGGTCTGTTTTTTGAAAGAGTTAATTACATTACATTTTGTTTTAAATGTAATTCCTCAGTGTGCTGATTAGCACAAACAGGTATATGAGTTAGTATCATAGTTTTCATTTGCCCCCTTTACACTGCTTGTCATTTGAACCACTGAATCTCTTTGAACCTTTTAAGTGACAGAGAATCCAGCTTTGAGTGAGGTCACCCGTCTGTGAATGTAAAAGGAATATCCTGCAAAACCGAAGAAATCACATGACAGAACAGAGCCCGCCCCAAAAAGTCCTGTTTGTGCCACACATTGTGCTCGCTCACAGGAAGGGAGTACAATAACCGTTAGATCAGCTAAATTTTAGGGCTGGGATAACAATAAAACTGCAATTGTCAGTAAAATGGTCCGCACAGACATCCTGGAAAACACTGGGTGTAACTTTTCTCATTATTACCATTTGGTAACATCATTAGCTCATACTTCTACTTATTATCACAGTCAGGGAGGTGTGAGTAATAAGACGTGTATATGGTTAAATGTGTAACATGAGCTGTCTTTGCCATCTTTGGGATTGCACAGCAGCACTATGGTGGTGGAAGTTAACAAAATACATTACTTCAAGTACTATACAAAGATATGAGATATTTGCACTTTACTTGAGTATTTCCATTTGATGCTTCTTTATATGTGTACTCCACTACACTACAAGACAAATGTTACTTTTCACACCACTGCATTGTATTTGGGAGCTTTAGTTGTTAGTTACTTTACAGTTAAAGATTTTACATTCAAACCATATGATGAGCTTATAAAGCATGATGCACTGCCACAAATCCATCTAGCCAACAGCATAAAACAGATTAAATGAGCTCCATCTTGACTGACAACGGCAGTAAAATGCTTCTTACATATTGATGTATCACTAATAATAGTTTAGTAATAAGATATATAATTAACATAACTAACATAACTTCTACTTTACAGTAAAAAACTCTTTCTCTGTTGCACTGTAGATTCAGTGTTGCCAGCCTTGACATGGTAACTGACACCAGCTTCAACAAGTATCTAGGAAAAAAAAAGATCTGAAATCACCCTTTGCCTCATTATCAAAACACAGTGTAAAGTTGAACCTCACACTATAAATATTCAACTCGTGTCTGTACATTTAAAATCAATCGCGCCTCCAAATTCCCACGTTATGATCTGTCAACTTTCAGCCACCCACATTCTCCTATACAGCTGTGACCAAAGAAACTCTAAATGTCTGTATTTCTGTAAGAAAACCTCCTTCTTCATTTGTTAGAAGTGAAACGTGTGAGAAAACATGAAATCAGGACCTGGCATTGCAAAAACTCTAAGAAGCTATTGACCTATTTGTTAGTCACTGAGTCATCACATCTGTTTTTCCTGCCCTAGCTGCCTGATTTTCAACTCCGACCACCCCTCCCCTCCATGGCAGTTGCAGCAGCTCCCTGCCTCGACAGAGTTCAGCTCCCGTGCTGTATTTTCACGCCGCTACCTTATCGCAGAGCCTTCACAAACTCACCATGTGTCCTTGGAAACGACGCTGGCTTCCATCATATTTCCACAGATTGAGTGTTCGACTGCTCTTTGTCACTATGTCTCTCTCTCAGCTCCATTGAAAACCCCGCCTCCTCTCTGTCCCCCCCCCTTTTCCCTTCTCCTGTTGATCGGAGCAAGACTGAATAAGGAAAAACTAAAAGGCAAAGGGAAAAATGTTTCTCTGTGTCAGCCCTCCCCTCTGTCTCTGCCACAACTTCCTGAGCTGATCTTCAGGCAGGAAGAGGCCGAACACTTTGGTCAGACTTCCCCCTACTGTCTCTGTTTCTGTCTATGACACAGACATATAACCTCTGTCCCATGCTCTAATGCTTTCTTTTTCTACTGATGATGGCCCCATCTAGTGTTGCTGCTCTTTTTTGAGCAGTCAACTTAACAAATCATCCACATGATCTGATCACATCTTGTGATCTTTGCTCCTGTTTGAACAGTCAAGTAGGACGACCTACACAGGACAGGGCGAACGGCCCTGCTCACATTCTGTGTATGTGGCCTAAATATTCAGCAGATAAGTGTTTAGCCTCCTCCTCTCCTTCCTTTTCCCCTCCCCTCTCCTTAAAGATTTCCAGATGCTCCCCCTTTTAGACTGTGGAATGCACTTCATGTTTCCTGCGAGCTTCGCTCTTCATGACCCCACCCTCCCCCTTTTACAATCACAATTAAATGTCACTGCCCCCCCACCTCCCCTGTTTTGTCATTTTTGTTTTGTTTTTGTCTGGTTCAGCGTCGACCGCTCTTAGGTTTCAGCCTTCAATGTAAAGTCTTGTGTGTATGCGTTTTCAGAGGCTTCTCAACACATAAAACAGTTAAAATCAGGATAAACTGAATATTAGTGAGTTTGTTGCCATGAGATACTCAGAAGACTAAATCTGAATTTTGGCACAAAATATTGACATTAATCAGAAACCTGCCTCAGTTAATCACTAACACAATGAACAAAAGCACTGTCTAAAAGTCCATTACACTTTTGGTTCATTTTCATCCCTGTTCAGTCAATTCACCACACATTCTTTGCATTTTCCTTTGACACTAAAGCTCACAAGCTAAATAAAATACCCCCCACTCTTCTCTGATCTATATGCCTCAGAGTTCTCATTGTTGCATTTCCTGTAAGACCTACAGGTGCTAAGGTGCATGGACATGCATGTGTAGTTAAAGACACACACACACATGCACTTATGCAGTGACAGTGCAGCCAAGTGTGCTGACTGTGCAGCTGCTTCCTGTGCAAACATAGGTGGTCATATGTGTTTTGGTTCTGCAGTGCTTAACTTAACGTGACAATTAAGTGTCAAGTTGCTTTAACGCATGTCATCACCAGCAGTGAGCAACCACTGGAGGGAGCTATGGTACAGAGCATTTCTTATCATACTTACTGTAGTGGTAGCCATGCTGGTGGACTATCATAGAAAAACAAAGGCCATTACACTCCATGAAACACGGTCAGTCCTTTTCAAGGCACCCTTTCATCACTAATCACGTCATCAGGGGTTATTAGGTTATCGCCCTCATCGCAATTGTGCACTGAAATGCTCATCTAGACTGCCTCATGATGTCACTGTAGCTTATAAATGTACAGCCAAAACAAATCTGACCAAACCAAAGCCTGACCTAAATCATCAGACCTGTATTAGTTCACTTTCTTTCTGCCACAGGGGGGCAGTAAATCTAACTGAACACACACACACACACACTATCATCTCCTGAAGATGTTTTGAAAATAAATATAAAAAGGTATAAAATATTTGTATTTAAGCAAATATATTTGCTGAAAACAGTTGTGGTTTATGAGATAAAATCAAAACAAAATAAAAATAAAATATATATATATATATATATATATATATATATATATATCGTTCCCCCTACTGTATAGAAAATGTCTGGATCCCTGCTACTTGGCAAGCTCACTGGGCTTACTGTGAAAATGTGATTTGTGGTATTTGTGTCAGTTGCAGGCCGCCATATGCTGTGCCTGAAGTCCACTGTGGTGCCTCTGAATACATTTCTAACCACTGCTTTATCTATTATCTGCTTTCTGAACACAGCCACTCTATTCTGTTTTGGTGGAAACAGACACTGAGCATTTGGTGTAGGTGAGTCATTTGTTTACCAGGGGCTGGCTGCAGGATTTGACTGTCTTTCAAAATTCCTGAGCAGTGACAGTAAATGAGGAGCGATGAACAAATGGAGCAGCTGTCTGTTCATACAGCATGAGGCTTTTTTTTTTCTTTCTGATGGAGATAGACACGACTCATGGAGATGATAAAGCTGAGGGTATATACTGTACCACTCGTGGCCACATATGTAGTATTAAACACGTAATTTAACATAGACTACTGAAAGAGTCACTCAAACACTGAATTGTTTCATCTTCAAAACACAATCAAAACCCTAATGCATAGACTTCCACATCTCACATGCAATAATAAAATGTTCATTATCAAGATCTTTATTTGATCTATTTTTTAAAAATATTTTTAAATCTAAATATTCCACAGTTTTGAGTTTGGATATTTGAGTCTACAGCATGCTTGCAGCTCAGTGAGGCGCTTTGAGCTAAATGCTAAAGTCAGCACGCTAACAGAGAATCCCCTCACTGCAGTGTGCAACTTGGAGAGTTTCTCAACCTGGTTAGACACTGGGCACCAGCTGTGAGCTGTGAACTTCCTTCCTGTTTCCTTCCCCTTTTTTAACTCATCTGTGGGTGATGTAAAATGTAACAAATGCAAATGTTGAATACAAAGGTGGTTACAGTTTCAAATATTGTAACAAATATTATATAAGGTGGTAGTGACACAATGGAATTTTTGTCACACTTCAGCATTCATTTGGCGGGCAAAAATGTCATTCATGTTTGGTGACATCATGTTGTGAGTAGACTCTGTGTCCTCCAATAGAGTGTTTTTGGTTGTTGTGTGGCCCTGCAGACAAAAGTGGTAGTGTTTCACCACCACCTTGTATCATAAAGACATTGATATGGCTAGTGCCTGCATTTAAGTAAGTAACAGTGTGAGTAACAGAAAGGCACAACTTATTTTTAATACTATTTTTCTGTGTTAAGCTGTTTGCAGGATGCATTGTGATTAGGTATCTATTTGTGGGTCTGTTAGATTAAAACTGTTAGAGTTTTTTTGTTCTTGGGTCATTTCTTCTTTATTTTTTGCTGATCCTGCCCCAGCATCAGCTATAACCACAAAATATAATGTCAAAAATAAAATTCTCTTAAGAAGAATCTCTTCCTGCTCTCTTTTAACCTGCTAACATACCACTCTCTGCCAAACTTTGCCTGGGAACATGCAAACATAGGGTATTTTGTCCTGTTATGCCATATAGCTCACATAGAGGAATCAGTATTAAATTGAGACTGTTTCATAACCTGTTCACACCCTGTAGTCATTTCAAAAACTTTCCAGCTCTGCATGACAAGATAACCATAGCTCCTATTCTGTGGATGTGTTACTTTCTGATGATAACTCAGTGCTTTCTTTGATTAAAATAACATACAGCTAGGTATAGGACTTAAAAAGTGAAGAAAAGAGCAAAATTACTTTCTATATGTAAAAATGTACTTAAAAATAAAAGTAGGTTGGTTAAACTGTACTCTAAAGTGAACATTGCTGTATACATCTTTAGAAGGGAAAGAGGCTGATTATAAATAAACAGCTCTTTGGACACCTCAAAGGGTGCAGCAAGTATTATTAGACCACAGAAAGGAAAAATCCTACTATGTAATTAACAGCAGAATAAAATATCTAGCTGATGCTTTTATCGAAAGCGAATCACAATAAATGCATTGAACCATGTGAACAGAACCCCAAAACTGCAAGAATCGTGTCATGCAAGCATTTTTTTAGACTGAGCTTCAGGTGGTGTACAGGCTCCACTGAGCTGAAAAAGTGACCTGCAGTCACACTGTGACAGGGATTATTGTCAGAACCAGCAGATAGACCTCACACCACTCAAAAAAAAATCCTAAGTGAAATCATAAGTACCAGCTAGAGGATCCACCATGAGTGTGTTAACAAGAACAGGATGTGACTGTTTCACTGACAGTCACCATCATTGTGAATGTGTTTGATCTGGGTCAGTAGCATGCTTGCTGTTTTTACAGTAATCTTTGTCACTTATTGTTTGTACATGTCCCCATTGTCTGCTTCACTGATGCTTTTGTTCATCCTACCTTAAGGGCCACACTTACAGGATTTTTTGGAGAGACTCTGTCTGAACCATATTTCCTCGCTACTGAGGTTCCTCAAGGTTCTGTTCTGGGTCTCCTCCTCTTTGCTCTTCACATCAAGTTACTCGGCTCTATTATTCACTTACAGGGTTATTTCCACCAAAGCTATGCACATGGATCTTGTCTTTGGCTGCAACATACAAACAGTATATACAATTATCACTCTAAAAGCCTATTTGATACCTTTAAACACACAAATATGATGGGAACAAACCACAAACACTCACATTAGTACAGTTAATTTAGAGTCTACTGCCATTGACCATACCTACATGCCACAAATAAACAGCCATTCAGAGTCAACCAGTTAACCTAACCTTAAAGTCCTTGGACTGAGTGAGGAAGCTGGATAACCTAGCAGCAGGGAGAACAGAACATGCAGGAAGGGCCCAAAGTGGCCATTGAGTTAGAATCCAGGGTCCTCTTGCTGTGAGGTACCAGTGCTGGTCACTGGACCACTGTGCAGGCTTTTCTGAATCTACACCTTCAGTATTTTCAGATTTGTTTTTTACTTTCTGCAGTCCGAAGATTAAACTACTTTGTATTAAATGAAGGTGAGAGTTTTATTCTTCGTTATCTTTGTGTTTGATTCCTGATACCTGTAAGTAATTATTTATCTAAAGTTACTGAGACAGAACAAGAGGAAGAAATCATGGCATTTCTTACTTTCTAACTTTCTTTAAAAGAAACAGTACTTTTACTTCAGTGAAATATTCTAGGTCTCTGTCCATCCAGTAGTGTGTTTGTCTAACAGTACAAGCTGTCTTTGATCCAGGAGGTCCGACAAAAAACGTTAACTGCGAAGGCTTGAGATCACATGTACGAAGCCACTTACTAACAGCAAAGGTTTTAGGGTCTCCAGCGGTGACACAGCTGCTGCTAAACTGCTATAACACTATACCACTATTCTACAATACTTCTACAAAATCCTATCTAATACTAATGAATGGAATTTCAAAAATGGTTCCCCAAATTAAACCTAAATTTATCCATAGACAAGACCGCCACAGACATGCACTTTGAGTAATGTCTCCAGCAACACCACATTTTGGGGGATAATTATTTTTTGACATTGTCATGATGCAGCTACACTGCATGACTGTACTCCAACAGCCTCGCGCTTAAGATAGCTATCAATCAGTAGTGACTGTCCAGCATCATTAAGTTTGTTCAGTTTGGTTTAGGTACAAAAAAAGTTACGTTTTTTGGGTTATATCGTGGGTTAAATTAAAATAAGTTCCTATGGTCAGAAAATTAATGTGGTCCAGGTTTGAACGATGCTCGATGATAAGTTTTGTTTATTTGTCACATGTAATCATACAGGGTATAATCACAGTGAAATGTATGTTTGTTAGCTCATTCAATTGTGCAATAAAAATAAATCTAAAATAGAATAAGAATAAAGAATTAATTAAGTAATAGATAACAATGTTAACTACAGTAATTAACTCTGAATAACAAAGTAAGTCGAACTAGTCTTTAGTATTTAGACTAGACTATTCTCAGACAGCATCCTGATTCAGGAGCTTAGTGATCTGAGAGTAGAAGCTCTGTCTGAGCCTCTCAGTACTGGTCTCAGTATCCAGTATCTTCTTCTCGACCATAGCTGGGAAAAAAGTTCATTATTGGACGAATGAATCTTTGCAGGACCTTGTGTCTTCTTTGCCTTTCTCACCACAGGATCAGTATGCAGCTCCCAGGTCAGGCCCTTGGTGAGGTATTTGAAGCTGTCCACCATCTCCACTGAGAGACAGCTGATGTTAAGGGGGGCGTAGTTCTTTCCCTGATTCTTCCCACTGTCCACTATCAGTTCCTCAGTTTGGTTGACATTCAGGAGGAGGTTGTTGTTCTTAAACTAGTAGGTCAGGCTGTCTACTTCCTTCAGGTAGGACTTTTTTCATTGTTATCTGTGGTTAGGCCAACCACAGCTGTGTCCTCAGCAAAGTTGACAATGGTATTTGAGTAGAAAGTGTTGTTGTTAAAAGTGAGGGTGGATGAGGTATGTCCGCTGACCCTCACCCTCACCATCTAAACTCTGCTATGAACCTAGATGGAAACAGTGTTAAATGCTTTACTTTAGCCATTGGAGAAATCTCACATAGCTTTGTCTCTTGTCCAGATGGGACATGGCGGTGTGGAGGATGTGTGCTATAGCGTCATTATTTAAAATAAAACAACACTTATGGTCAGTAGAAAACAGGACATGAAGTATCAATACCACCTGTTACTTCGCTTTAATGGACAAAAATAATTATTACAGTTGTTTTTTTGTTTTTTTTTGCAAATGTAAGCAAAATGTGCTTTAAACATCAAAATTAAAAGAAGGCCACCCATAATTCGTAAGATGTTCCTGTGACTGATGGTTAATGTGTAGCAAACATTTACCCTCAGTGGCAATGAAGACCTCAAGTAACAGGAAGAATCATAAACATCATCTTCAACTTCATTATTGTCAGTTTATCACAGGTGTATTGTCTTATCAAACACAACATGCTCAGCTGTCTACTGTAGACACAGCAGGCTCTGCAGTCTAAAACAATCTAGCCACAGATTTTCAGGCAAATTCACCATTTATTTTCAGACGATGTATTTTTTTTTACTCTGTTGATTTAGATCTTTCTCACTGTCTCTTCTTGCCTTTCTCCTGTCTGTCTTTCTCTCCAACACCACTTGAGCTCACATAGAGAACAAGCATAATAAAGGGGAGTCTGTCAATCACACAAAACATCATGGTAACTGGCCCAGTTTTAACAAGGCTGTTTTTGAATGGTAGCTTGCAATCGAAACCCTGGCATTTCAGAAATCTCATACAATTTTCATATTTCCCTGTATTTGTGTCAGTACAGATTGTACTGTCTTTTTGAGGACATAAATCTGTCCACTGCATAGTATGAGTGAGCATTATGTCTATTGCAGGAATATTTGATTTAAAAGGATGCTTTCTTCCAATGATTAACAAACATAAAAACTTCCTTAAAATTCTGTGTATCATATCATTTCCACCATCATCATCATTATTTATGATAATCATTTAGGACTGCTAAAAAGTTTGTTCTAGTTAACTAGTTAAGAGATTTTAAGTGACCTTTGATGGAATAGTAGACCATGGGCCATGAAGGAAGGGGTATACTTGTGATGTTGATTGAATAATGCCATCATGTGGCCGGTTTGGCTCATGAGTCTTACAGGTGAAGCTGGTAGGATTGGTAGGATTTAGCTTAAAAATTTGAACAAGTACAACCCCCTCCATCTCTCTCTCCACTGCCCTCCAGCTCACCCCTTCCCGCAGATTCACTCAATCTAATTCTTTCTTTTTAGCTTTTCTTCACTGCTCTGCTCCTGTTTACTTGTCTTTGTTGTGTAAGCTGTTGTTGATAAAGGAGAAATGGGCATTTTCTCATTGCTTGGTGGTTTTGTGGTTGTCTTTCCAGAATTGCTTCCTTTCTCAGATACTCTGTTCTGATTGGTTGATTTGATCCCGCAGTGGTGGATTCTTGTCAAATGGTCCCAGAGGCAGCAGGTGGAGCAGGAGGAGTCTGACTTAATTCACATTGTTTTGTCACGACATGGACATAGTTACAGTTTAACCAATCCTGTATTAGATTTTGAGTCATGGCCACCACTGCCCAAAAAACATGATTGTTTGTATGTATGTATTTTGCATAGAGCCAATATATTGGCCAATGGCTTATTACAAATACATATACTATATATTGGTATGAAGTTATATGTCAGCTGGCAAGTAACAACAAACTGCAGTAAATTGGTAGTAAATTCCACTTTGTAGCTGCTCTGGAGCTTATATCATCCAATCTTACTCAGCAGATGGAGTTTCCCAGTTGTCATGGAAATGTGGAGGTTTTCAATCTCAGTAAAATTAGAGGACGTTTAGAAACAGTGTCTTGATTACATGGTTTGTCCACCAGAGAGCACAAGTTTATTTTTCAAATGTAAAATTTCTCATTCACTTCATATCTTCTCAAATCGAATCAATAATTGTTATCATTATCTGCCCCATTAATCCAGTATTGGTTGGGCTCTAATTGTATCACAGTTCTGGATTCAGATGCAGAAATTTCTAGATCTTATCAAAATAACCAAATGTAAATGATTCTGCAACCTTGGCAGAGGTATGCAGGCTCATCAGCAGTGTTTACTGCTGTGTTTCACTAGATTCCCAAGAGATCAATCTCTCAGTGTGTCAATCAAACAATGTGGGCAGCGCGGTGACATCTTCCCCCTTGAATTTTTATGATTTGGATGTAGTTTGTGTTTCTGTAGGTGGCTCTTCTTTTTTTTTGCCCAAACATGGTGGCTGCTGCTGTTGCTTAAGCTAACTACTCTGTTGTTCCTTTTCTGTTTATTCCGCACAAAATGGGAGAAGAGTGACTGCATTGTCTGTGCACCAGAGGATTTCATTCCCGTGTTTTAGAACAGCAAATGTAAAAAGCTGCCCATTTATGTGATTAAAAAAAGAACTGATCATATTTCTCCACACATCTGTTAATGGTCAAATAATGCTGCCGATGATGACGCTTTGAAATTGCACTGTACAGTATGTGAGTATCCATTGTTGCTCCTTCTTTTTCTGTCTCTCTCGCTCTCCCTGCTGCCTCCACAGTGATGCGTGTTGCATTAACGCTGAGGTGAAGAGTGGGAGGTAGAGGGCAAACTGAGAGGGCTACAAGAGGGATGGAGAGAGAGCCAGAGAAGAAAAGAGTGTGTGGGAGAGTGAAACATAGATATGTGGGATGGATGGATAGATAGATAGATAGATAGATAGATAGATAGATAGATAGATAGATAGATAGATAGATAGATAGATAGATAGATAGATAGATAGATAGATAGATAGATAGATAGATAGATCTGTCCTTTGCTTTTATTTATCCTATCCTTCATCACCTCATTTCTAAAATGTGTGACGATGATGATTTCCCCAGGGTAACCCACTCAGGTCACACTAAATCTAGAAGGTAATGAGAGACGGGGGGTAGAGAAAGATGGAAATACAGATAGATGACAAGTGAGAGATTAGAAAGAGAGATGGAGGAAGAGAGAAAACAGAGGAGAAGTTAGTCTCTTTGCAGCTCCAAAGCTCTTAAAGCCCCGAAGCTGTGTGGAGTGTAAATGGGAGGGAGAGATGGAGAGAGGACGGGAGCGAGAGAGCAAGAGGTAGAGGGAGGCTGAATCGAGGAGGAGAGAAACTCGGAGAGAGAGAGAGTGAAAGGGAGAGGAGGAGGAGGGTTTGCGTTGGTGTGTTGGTTGGCAGAGAGAGCGCTTGTCAAAAAAACCTTCCTCTGACAGAAGGCATGATTCACAGCGGAGAGAGAGGGAGAGGGGAGAGAGAGAGGGAGACAGGCAACAGAAAAAGAGGAAAACGGCAGAGATAAAGACAGAGAGAGAGAAAAAAAGAGAGAGAGAGAGAGAGAGAGAGAGAGAGAGACGACAAGGGCAGAGATGCCGGTAAGAAAAACAAATGAGGATGCTGATTTGAGGCAGAATGACAGGACATTACCGGGACGGGACTGAGATGGATGGACTGGATTGACTGATGCCTTTTAATGACTGTGACCGTGTTGATAAGGTTCTGGCTTTTCTATTGATTGGGGGGTAAAATAGAGCAGGTGGCAGCAGCGGTGATGAAAGAGAGAGAGAGAAGGAGAGAGAGAGAGAGGGAGAGAAAGGATGCTTAAGAGCGAAGGCACACTGAAAAGATTGAGAAAGAGATGGAGAGACTAGGAATGATTCTATCGAACTATCAATAGGCTCCTTTGATGGAGCTTAACTCGCTTGTGAGGAAGGCACAACACATGCAAATGAGACAGTTCTGACTCCTGAATATTACATTTGTGAAGGATATTAGTATGGATACTTCAGGACTCTGCTGGAAAGCTCTCTAAAGATGTTTTTTGATATGTAAATGTCAATCTGTTCTTTTCCTGATGTGAGAAAAAGATGATTGAAATGTAGTTCTCAGATCGGCTGATGATTATTAATTCCTCTTTTAACTTTTTTCCCTCTGAACCAGTTCAAGCGTGGTGAAATTACTCAGTTTTCGTCCAGAGATAACCAGCTGTCTCAGTATGTGTCGGGGATGCCACCCTTCTGTGGTCAAGAATTGTTTTAAATGTCTTTTTGTTTTGATGTCAGTGACTTCCTGTAAGCTAACATTCAGGCTAATCATCATGTTTAGTACTGTTGTTATCTCAAACAAAACCAGAATTAGTGGGCTGGCTGCTGTATTTCAACCAATTTGGCACATTTAAAGCAGGAACGTCAAACCAAATTCTCACAGTGTCATGCTATGGATTCTATGACAAATTGAAAAATCCAGCATTTGACTTCACATACTGATGGAGGGAACAGCTTTGAAGGAATATTGACGTCATTTTGACTTTATTTTTGGCACCAAATTTGCACGGGGCTTTAGGGTTGCTTGGTGCAGGCTGTCACATTAATATCTCTCCAACTTCAAAATGCTTTGCTGGGTTGTTTGAAGTTTTTATTCTTGGCTATGAACAGTTTTTCACAATTTAGATGGTCAGACCCATTGGTACGTTATATGCTCTTAGAAACAACTTCAACAAAACTGACCAAAGAGATGAGCAAACTAGGGCTTCAGAATTTAATTAGTGTTTAGCCTGAGGTTACCCAAAGTCCCGTGAAGTTCTACAGAAAACGCATTTAAGGCTTTTATCTTTTTTGTCTTGGCTGTGAAGATTTATTTACCTCTTAGGTTGTGAAGATTGTTGGTATATCCTAATATATAACCTCTGTAACTGAAGGCATTATTTAAGTAGGGCTTTATATATAGCTTAATATTTAGTCCATCTTTGGGCTAAACATTAGGCATATATGACTACATAGAGTACATGTAAGGGATATTTTTCTTTTGTTGTGATGCCTTTAAAGTGTTTTAAGTAATGGCTTAGCCTCCAAATAACACAAATACCTTTTGAGTAACCAGTGTCAAGTCCCCACTAATCCCAGCACAAGACTTTTCTTCTCGCATTATTAGTAACCCACTGATGGATGGAGGTCATTATGTTGGTGCTG
This sequence comes from Scortum barcoo, assembly GCA_023238725.1. NCBI lineage: Eukaryota > Metazoa > Chordata > Actinopteri > Centrarchiformes > Terapontidae > Scortum > Scortum barcoo. The sequence goes on along the minus strand of CM041539.1, from coordinate 22,181,594 downwards.
TTTGACCTTAGTGCATAATTTAACATACTTGATTCTAGTATTCTAATCAATAGACTGAGGAAATGGTTTGCTACTTTTTAGAAAGGCTTCTTTTCCTCTCAGTTGTTTGTTAAGTGCTCGGCAGGCACTGTTGGTTTGAAATTAAAGAGGCACTTCAGCAATCTAGCATTGCACTTTCGTTAAGTTGTGGGACTCGAAGATGTGGGACGAATTAAAAAAATAAATGATCAAAATAGAAGCATCAGAGGCTGAGATATCCGGACTTTTTCCCTAAGTATGGGTCAGGCTCCAAACAACATTGTATCCTGCAATTCCCAATGTGCCACTTAGTAGTTTTTATCTTTAGACCTTCCCTGATAGATCCAACCCCACATTTCAAGTTTACTTAAAGATAAAAACCTCAGTCTGAGATAATTCTGACATGATCTGAGTTATTTTCTCAGTTTTTAAAAAGCTCCATTCAGAGCCACAGAGGACATTATGTTTTCACAGGCTGAGTAGTACTTCTTGTGACAAGTACACTTGCTTTTTTTGGTGGCATATCCCTTTAATTGGACGAGCATATCAGTGTTTATTCACTAATAACTTAATATTGAATATGTTAATATCCACTCACTTAAATATTTATGGAGAGACTTTTTCAAGCTGTCATCTGTTCAAATCTTTTGTTGTTTGCTTTGTTTTCAGACAGACAACAAACACAGCCAGGATGTGAGGAGAAGCTTTGACTGGATCCCCCCATCCACTGTGCTCGGTCTTTCTGTCGCTCTGTGTCTGACTGACTAACGCTCCATTGGATAAAGACTTAATTGGCTCTGAACAGACAGCCAGAACAATAAACAACCAGAATAAATACAAATGCAGTCATGCTGGGAAGAGAGTGGGAGAGAAGATAAGCTAAGAACAGTAACCCTGTGGAAATCAAAACTGGACTTACCTTGTGTTGTATTTTCATGTTTTTCTTCAAAATCTGGATGGAATATTTCTCAAAGTAGGATTCCATCTCCAAATTTCATCTGGATGTTATGCCTTTTACATTGTTTTCTTGTCATGGACCTTTTTGATAGACTCTTTTGCAGCAGTGCCACACTGTGATCAAAAGATTGCCCTGACTTCTCATTAAAACAGGAGGAATATGCTTCAGTATTTTAAGAGAAAGGGAAGGTTTTGTTTTTTCTAATTTTGCTATGGCCCTCTCAAAGCCAGCTGCCATGCATCTTAGACTTTCTAAAATGTATTTTTCAAGCAATTTTTTTCAGAATTAGTAAAATTAACAAATTCACAATTCACTCTTCAAACTTCAGCCGTGCCCCCCACCAGCCCCTCCCACCATCAGCCATCCAACAAATCATGGGCAAGCCTCTTAGCCGTCCTGGGTGTTTCAGGAAGAGCTCCTGCTGCCTGGAGAAACATGGAGCTGGGGATGGGGGAATGGGAGGGCGAGCTGGGGTAGTGGAAGGGGGATACGGAGACGGCTACATACCTCAACGGTCCATCTATGACACTATGTGTATCAATCAGCAGATTGACAGCCATCACCATCACCCTGGGGGGTCCATAAGGCGAGACTGTGGAGGTGAGGGGAGTTTTAGCTACTCTGCAAGTGGCTCCCTAAGGGTTAGCAGGTCTCCTGCTGACATGTTCGATTCCCAGCCCCGCTCTTTAACTCCAAATCCCTCATTTGTGCGGCGACTGGACGAACGAGCCATCTTTGATTCCTTGAAGCTTGGTGGTCAGGATGCTGATGGTGGCGGCTGCCATTCGCCAGGACGTTACACCCGATCAGTTTCTCCCTCTGTGTCATCATTCTCAGCGCCGGGAGTGTCCTCCTCCTCATCCAAGAAACACCATCATCACCACCACCATCACCATGGAGACAGCACAAAGAGCAGAGATGGCCGACAGTCCTGGAAAGTTTTGACACCTCCAAAACACCTGGAGTGTCTGGAGCTTACTACAACAGAAGTGATGGACAGAGGAGGGGGTTATCTTAATCCAGGGCACTACCCTCCCCCAGGAGGTCAGTCCTCCTCTCTTACTTCCCCTCTTATTTCTCCCTTCTCTGGCTCACCCCTCTCTTCAGGTTATCATACTCCAGTCTTTTTTTCTCCTGCCAAACCTCGCCCTAGTCAGACTCAGAGTTTGCGCTGTTCCCCTCCCCAGGTCATCCAGCCAAGGCATTACTCCCAAACCCAGAGCCTTAGGTTGTCCCCACCCCATGAGCTTAGACGATCCCCTTACCGTTCCCCGCTGGTCCAACTGTCAGCTCATGACCTCGAGCAGGACTTGAGGGATCGAGGAGGAGGCTGGGGCCGGAGTGAGCGAGAAAGGGAGTGGGAGAGGGAGAGAGAAAGGGAGATGGAGAGAGGGTGGGCCCAGCGAGAGTGGGAAAGAGAGAGGGAGAGGGGAAGGATTGAGAGGGAGAGGGCAAGAGAAAGGGAGAGAAGAGAAACATCAACTTTTGGGACTTTTGGATATGGTCGACCAGTTCCCCTACGTTCGGACAGAGACTCTGTCTTTTTAGAGTCTGACCAGGTTCTAGACACAACACCTCTGTTGCTCCCCCAGCCCTCACCTTCACCCTCCCCCAGTGCTGCTCCCAGAATGGGCACTGGTGCTGTGGGTAGGAATAGAGCTGGCTCAAAGGTTGTTCCTGAAAATGCAGGTGGTGGTATGGTTTCTAAGTTTGACAATGGGAGTTCGGGTTTGGTGTTAGTTGACAGCAAGTCTGGGTGTGGGCCAAGGTTAGTAAGTGAGGTTAGTCGTGAAAACATGTCACAGGTTGAAATGAGGGTCGGAATACAAGAACAACATAAAGCTGAAAGTTGGAACAAATATGACAATGGATCCAGGGCTAGTATTAAAAATGGATCTGAAACAAGAATGGGCTCTCAGGTGAAAACAAGACCAGGGGGGCGGGATTTAGAAGGTAAAGTTCAATCTGGGATGGAGATAGAAAATACGGCTCTATCTATAAACAAGGAGGGACACAGGGGAGGTTCAAGGAGTGGGGATAAAACTGGAAGGGGTGTGGCTAAGACAGAACCTATTGCTGAGGCTATACCTTCAACTGTGACTGGCACCGAGAACAGGGTTGGGCCGGGAGATAAAGTTGAGATTGGACCTGGATCTGGTCTGAAGCCACACATTGAGGCTAAAACTTCAAGGCAGGTAGAAAACAGGACAGGTAAAGAACCTGGAGGTGAAGTTAAAATAAGTAATGTAAGTAATGAAACTGGATCAGCAGCAGAGTCCAGAGTAGAAGCTAAATGTGAGACAAAAGGTGTCCCTACATCTGTGGCTGAAGCAGTGCTTGAAGATGTTAGTAATGAGACCGGGACTAAGAGTAACACTGAGACTAGCGTTGTCAGTGAAACTGAGAACAGCAACAAGACTATAGATAAAGATCAGACAAGTGCTGTGGCCGTGGATAAAACTAATACTGCTCCTGCAGATCAGATTGAGAAAAAGCCTTTGGACATAGATAAAATTGAATCCAGCCATGTAGAGAAAGGTTCCAGATCCCACAAGTCCAAGTCATCCAAGTCCAGCTCCAGGACTCGACCTGGCACAGCCACAGGCCTCCGACCTGGCGTGGTCAGCCCACGACTAAGCAAAGGGCTTGGAGACCTTCAGTCGACGGGCCCTGCTGAAGGCATTGAGTCCACTTGGCCTCGCCGCATCATTGTCAGAAAGAGGACTGTTCGGCAGGGTGGGGCACTCCACAACCTCCCTATTCTGCCACCACTCCCCTCTGTCCTCTCAGCATTGGAGAAAAGGCGCCCACTTACCCACCTACACCCCCGTTCAGGCCACTTCTCAGAAAACCCGCTAACAAACGTGACAAATGTTGTGGGACGATGTTCACTTAAAGAGCCCTCCCATACAGAACCAGTACAGGGCGTTAATGTAGTGGGTAGGGCCTCACTGAAGGAGCAGAACCTGGAGCACTGGAGGGTCTGCAGAGAGCAGGAAGAACCCAGGAGATCCAGGAGCAAGGAGAAACAAGGAGATCATAGTAAGGAGAACACTGAGAGTGTGGAGAAGAAGGGGGAAGGAGAGAGGAGAGACAGGGGACAAGAAGAGAAGGACAAAAAAGAAGAGAAAGTGGGTAAAGAAAAAGAAGGAGTTACTGTCAGTGAGGTGCTGGTGGTGGAAACCAAACGAGAAAAGTCACAGAGAAGGGTTGATGGGAAAGTGCAAGAGGATGGAAACATAAAGGAAAATGTGAAAATGGAAAAGGATATAGAACTCAAGTGTGAAAAAGTAGAACTTAGAGGAATGAAGATTAAGGAAGGGATACAAGAGCGGCAAGGCCAAGAGCTGGAGGAGGTGGTGGCTAAATTAAAGAAAGATGAAGTTGAGGTGGAGGGAGAAGAAGGAGGGACATTTGGAGAGGAAGGGGGGATGGAGAGCTGGGATGCGGTGCTTGAGATGGTCACCACTTTGTGGGATGATGGCTGGGATAAAGGAGGAGCAGGAGGAGGAGGTGATACAGATTCCTTCTCGGGTTCCCTGCAACGTTGGCCTCTTCTACGCCCCCCAGTTGGCTTTGGGGGCTCCCACCCACCCTCCTCGGCAGCTTCAGAGCTCAGTCTGACGGAGTTAGAGAGGAGAGCCAGGGAGTTAGACTCTGACCTGGAGCACCTAGACCTGTCTCAGCCCCATAGGGACAACCAGGATGTATACCAAAATCTGCTGGAGCCACAGAGGGAACGAGCTGACATGTACCAAACACACCCTGGGCCACAGAGAGAGAAAGCTGCTCTAATGACAGGTGTGTTTCTTTTAATTTTTCCCATATTTTTTCATTCATGTGCAAGCAATAACGTACTGGATCCGAGAAGATTCATTAATAAATTCTGTTACTTATTTTACGTATAATGGTCAGTTTATTTGTTATAGAGACTACTACTTGATCTATGAAAATGTCTATAGCTTTGTCATGTTTAAAAAAGGCCCTGTGTATATCATAAAGATGTCATCAGGCTTATCTTACCTCAGGCTTGGAGACTTAAAAATTTCAACAGAAATCTTGCTTTACAACATGAGAGAATGCAAGGATGGCCTGAAAAAGATGCCATTGGTCACATTGTAGAAATGTAGGAATTTTAAAAGCAAAGCAAAGCAAAGCAAGCAAGTTATCTCAGCCTCTGATTTGAACAATTCTTTTTTGCTTTTTACTCTTTTATCTATGTTGTGAACCCCCCAACCACAATTAGCTTGTAGTACCACATTACCCTGCCTCCACACCATTTTCCAACTCCTGCCCCCTGTGCATTGCGTATACCTTTCCCCACCATGTACACAGCATGAATAGAAGCTTTATGATTTCTCCAGAGACTATAAACTATTACTCCTATGCTGGAATAATAATACCTGTGCCTAGATTTCTATCCAATCAAATACAATTTGACTATTTGGGCTGCTGAGTAAGATGTAAACTAATAGAAACTAACATTAAAGTTTTTGAAAATAGATTTTTGACACAATGCTCGTGTGAAACACAACAAAATCAGTTGGAGGAGGTGGTGGCTAAAATTAAGAAAGTGGCTAAATTAAAGAGGCAATGCAGGACCCATCTCAATTGATATTTTACCTTAGTAGTACAAATTTAAAGTATTTTTTTAACATGATGTGCAGCAAATTTGGGGCTTTGGGAGCCCTGGAGTTTGCCTCTCTCTGCTTTCTCTTATCCACAAATGTATGCACAAATAATGCAAAAATAATACAAGAGCTTACAATTATCAACCATGACATCATCACAGCCATAGATTGATGCTTTTTTTCTGCTCCAAAATGAAATAGTATATTGACAATTTAAAAATCTTAGCATTCATATTTAGCATTTATATTTCAAGCTGCATGGGTGAAAATAAAGTATGGTAACTCAATAGATATTTTTTTTAAAAAAGAGATAAACAAAAAAAAAGAATGAATTTTGAGCCACCAAAAGTTTAGATAATGGGATTAGGATTTTGTATTATATATTACTGTATTTTCATTTGGAACTATAAACAAATATTTGTGTTTTTTTTAAATGGATGTACCATTTTGTCACACAGCCCATGAATTCACATTTCTGCATTCCTCGTTTCTGTTTATGACATTATGTGACCAGTAAAAACAGCAGCATCCATATCTAAACTGTAATAAACTGTATCCACTGAACACTTTCCTGATGTCAGCAGTTGCATTGTGTTGTTTGTGGCTGTCTGAGAGTTTTGCTGGGAAGTTGGCTATGAATTATTTTGTTAATCGGTTGCCACTTGAGACCTTGTTTTCCAGTATTTTCGCCTCATTAATATCAGAACAGTGCTGTAATAGGACATAAGAAAGGAATAATGAAGCAGATAACGGAGAACCTCTCATAGGATCACAGGAACCTGAATCTTGTAACATAATGTGTAATATCATAGTCCATTACTGTTTTGTCCATTAAGAAGAAGGACTGTACTAAGAACAAGCCACTCTGCATGTGAGCTTGGCTTTAGAACATGTCAAACCTCAGCACACTATTTCTCATCATTACAATACAATTTTTGTTTTTTCTTACCCTTCTTAGTTCCTGCAGAAGCCTTTCTATTTATAATTTTATATTTCAGCTTTCGTAGCTCCCTGGACACACAGCTCATCTTGCACTACATTTTACATTCTACATTTGCACATAATTTTATACAGAGATAATAAAGGGAAAATATAAGACTGATAAAGACTCAATACCTATGATATGAAAAAAAATTTAATTTAAAATTCTTCTTCAATAGCACATTGGCTTTTTCTGATAGTTCACAGACAACCTCAGTCTATTTTTCAGTAACATGGCCATGGTTAACATTGAGACCAGTTTGCCAAAATGGGTTATAAATTGTTCACATTTTTATGGCTCAAATACTCAGCTGAGCTCTATCTGTAAGAGAACTTTACCAAGGTACCAAGGTTGAATCACTGTTTCACAGTCATTGTTGTGTGGTTGTGAAAAGGTGCCTAACAAAACGAAGTCCAGTCTGCAAACTCATGTGGAGCAGATTATTATGTGAAGTTAGGATATACAACACTTCTGGGCTATGACCCCACAAGCCTGTAACTTCGTCTTTGAAAAGTACAGTATTACAATTAAATTAAAATTAAAAAATGTTTATGTTTAAGATATAGTCCAGATTTGTTACTATAACTGCCAAAAATATTCTCTCAGAAATGTATTTGTTTTATTTAATGCATGAAAATATTAGGAAATAGAACAACATACACTAGATGAATGAAAACATTGATCTGCTGGCTGTGATCAAATGACCAAAGGCTTAATCAGGAAGGGAACGAATAGCGTTCTGTAATGATACTATTTTCCATTTCTTTTGTTAAATTATGTTGAATCTGTGCTCTGTTTTCTAGGAGTGGGGAGCAGATCCCAGGTCAGTTTGGAGCTCACTACTATGGCTTCACCAGCCACAGACACAGACTGGTCAACCAAATCTACTGGCACTTCCACTGTTGGCACAAGGTAATTTCCTGAAAATGGCTATTATCAACACTGACTCTGAACTCTACATCTACATCTCGCCACACACACACCTGGGTGTCTGAAGGTTCATTGCATGGTGCAAAAATAAAATGTGGTTTGGTGTACCCAGCCAAGATATACTGAAGATATAATTAAGGTTACTTTTGTGTTTATAAATGCTCTAGGTCACAGTGCCCTTCACTCGGGCTCTTCAGCTCCTTTCAAAGCCATGATTTTGTACTCCACCTTAATACTGGCTTTTGGGTTAGTTTCTTTCTGTGGGTGCCAGAATCACCACATTGACATGAAACATGGCACAAACATGACACGACCCTTATTTTTTGACAATGTCAAAGCTGGTTGGAACAAAAAAATAGAAAGGTTCTGGTGTCACTTTTGTTTTTATTTAGTTATTTTCTCTTTCTTTTGTATATTTCTATGAAATAGGACTGAAATATATCAGTGCCGAATTTGACTGAATTGTGACTGAATGTGGCTTCAGTAGATCATTGTAACGATCATCCATGAATATGTTCATTGTTCCTGGCTAATAAATGATAAGACATTAAACAAACCATGCCATGGCCTCAGCCAAATTAGAGAGCTAATGTATTCATAATGATGTGTCCACTGGCCAAGACATCTGTGCAAGCATTCAAATTAGAGCCATGAAAACTGTGCTCTGTGGGGCTGAGAGACTAAAAGAAATCAATGGCCTTCATCTGGATTAAAAGCTGAAAAATATGATGGCATCTGTGTCTTCCAGTGATGGAAAGAGCTTTAACAGACACAGCCATTTGACTGCCTTGTCTTTTTTCTAGCTCCACTAAGGAGGACAGCTCTCCAGACTCCAACCTTACACTTGAGTCTGACTCCAGTGGCGTCTTCCTCTCCTTATCCAATCAAAGCCAAGAGGAGGCCGGCTCTGACAGCGACCAGCCAATCAGTGGCTCCGACCTAGGCAGCAGCAGCACATCACTAGAGAAAGACGGGGACGATGGAGGGTTAAGGGAATGGGGGAGGGAGGAGAGTGCAGAATTACAGTGGTGCTACCCATCACTTCTCAACACTTCCCTGCATGAAGACACAGAAGGAGATGGTGAAAGAGAAGAAGCGGGGCATGGACAGATGGGGGGAGATGAAGAGAGAGGGAAAGATGAGAATGGAAGGAAAGTTGGTAAGATAGGAACAGTTTCAATCAAAAGCCCACTCACTCATTCAGACTTTAAAGGCTCCACAACTTTAAATACCCCACAAAGTGAGGAAATGCCACCCAGAAAAAAAGTGACCCTTATGGGAGGTGACTCCCCCCGTCCTCTGTCTCCCTCAAAACAACAAATAAAACACCTTCTGGATCCAAATCAGAAACCAATCAGAAGCTCAGGACTGGACTGTGGTGATGTAGATCCCTTTGTCCAGTCGGACAGCTTTGTTTACCTTGCCGTGTCTGCAAGACGTGCCTCCCAGGGTGAAGTCACCACAATGACAGAAGTTCCCATCCATGATACGAAACAAGACAGTGTACGAGCACATTCGGATAGCATGAAAACACACTTGGACCAGTCAAGTATGGAACGGGACACCAAAGCGACTCACCTTGCTCAGCAAAAACCAGAGGAAAGAGACTTTCTGTGCACTGACAGCTTTGTCTACCTGGCTGCTCCAGCCTGCCTGCTACTGGGCCCTGCAGGAAGTGCACCCTACAGTGGCAGGTATGTGCATCTTTATGTATTCATTGTAACAGTGAAGTATTTCATTGTTTGTAATTCAGTTTGGGATCAGAGAATAAATAAAAGCAATTCCAAAACAATTTAGCTATAGGTCTATCCTTATCACTTTTCTTGGTGCCAGTCACAGTGACAGTTGGCTAAGTAAGGCAGTCCAGGTGGGATATGATCCACCCAGGTTGTTCAGGAAGACATCTTAATCAGATGCCCAAATCATCTCAACTGGCTCCTTTTAAATGTAAAGGAGCAGCAGCTCAGCTCCCCACGCTATCTATGATCCATTGCTTTTGACAGTCTGGTCATGGTGACCATAGGATGTGGACCAACCTGTAAATGGAGTGCCACCTTCAGGTTCAGCTTCCTCTTCACCACACCAGTCCAGTACAGCTTCCATATTTCTGCAGAGTGTAGAATCCATTTGCTGATCTCACATTCAATTTTCCATTCCTAGAAGGTCTATTTGATGTCCCTCTCTGAAAGCTTTTCAAATCTCCCTTCAAGAGGACTTTGTCCCACATCCCAGGGAAGGTTAGGCATGTGGTATTCAAGTGGCCCATAGTCAAAACCTTCATCCCTCATGTGATTATGACCAGAGAACCTGTTGGTGGACACCAGCTTGTGTCAGAGTTGAGATTTCTGCTGCATTTTTAAAGGCAGATGAGGAGACTGAAGATGTTGAATACTGAAGAATGATGATACTAGAGAAATATTTGGAATTGTTTTAAATTAAGTTTGGTGATAGGCTGTATATGACAGAGATCATTCTGGTCAGTGCAATTAAATTTATTTCAGTAAAATGTTTTACTCATATTGTGTCTATTGTGTTTTTCCAGGGATTCAGATTCGGAGAGTTCAGGATCTGGCCCTGTTGACCTGTCAGTTCTGGGTTGTGGCTCAGTGGCAGGGGACAGTGACTGGGATTCAGACCTGTCTGATTCAGATCCCAGTCGCTCCTCCAGAATCTCTGCTGCTGGTAACAAATCTGCTGGCATAGCACGACCCAAGCGGCTGCCTGCTGAACCGGGCTGGGATTTGTTCGGAGAAACCACTGAACCTGAAGTGCTGAGCGAGCTCTTCACAGAACAGGACAGACACACAAGTGGCAAAGCAAGTATGGTTACCGGAATTACCAACAGCATGGCAGCTTCACAAGCCATTCCCATGGCAACACAGTCTGTAACTGCACCAGCAACAACAGTAGAGCAGTCGTCAACGACAAAGAAGGTGACATGGCAGTTTAAACCAGCCCAGAGATCAGTCTGTACAGGAAGCAGAAAAGAGAAAGATAAGGATGCGGCATCATCATCGTTGGTAAGGTTTACGGAACTGGAAGGAGGCGAGAGCCATAGACCCTCCCCCTCATCTTCATCATCTTCGTCATCGTCACCGTCGTCATCCTCTTCTGGTTGATTTCTGGATTTCTGAAATGGTTTCGGTTTGGTATTTTGAGAGGAGCTTTCAGTGCATGAAGCTGAATTGGTTGCAGCAAAGAAATACAACTTTTTGTTGTAGAATGAAAAAAATCAATTGAACCTTAAACCTTGAAAAGATCTTCAACTTGTTCTGTAGAAACTGATGGCTGGAACAACTACAGCTTTTTTGCCTGTAATTTTTTTATTTTGCATCTAGCTGCTGCCATTGCCTTCTTATGACCTTATAAAGGCTGCAAAAACGACTAGTTAATGGCTACATTTTCTTAGGTAAGCTTATACAGTATCGTATATAATCAGTTTAAGTTTGAGACTATGTGAGACTCAGGCTAAACAGAAACCTTCAGGTTGAGATTTTGTGGAAAAAAAAGGCCACTGGTAGGGCGCTTAAGGTAAGATATGCACAGTGTAATTCCTAATGGGCTTTATCATCATTCAAATCTTGAAATATAATCTTGATTTACACAGTCCTGTTATCATCTAATTAAATAATACATCTGAATCAATGCTTTTAAAGAATTCTATTGAATGTACTGTACAGTATCTAAACAACTAGAAGGAAAAAATCCACCCACAAACAGAATTTACAAAAACATTTTCAGTAATCTGGCTTGGTCACCTGTATTTAAACATTGTTATGTTGGAATTCAGTTACAATAACATATAAAACAGATTGCAGTTGGATAAAAACATTTCTGTCGGACTCGTATAAATTTGTCTCAGGCCTTATATCAAATTACACTTCCTTCCCCAATTAATGCCTCACTTTAACACTTGCTCTTACTACTTCATATGTACTTTAAAAACTGAATTTTAAAAACCGACTGCGGTTGAACTTTACAGTGTATAATGTATTTTATAATCACATCCAACTTTAAAGTGTATTTAGCAGTGTGTCAATAATATATTTTGAACATTGAGATAATTATAGAGTATATATATATATAGTATAAATATATGTGATGAATGTGCAAACATGAACAAATAATGGAAGAATTTAGTAATAACATTTAATTTAAACATTTTATTTATCAGTTATATTTGAAATTGTGAATGTAATAATTGAGCAATATGCTTACAAATTCATGCTATATTCTATGTTTCATATGTGGAGTGTTGCCTGAGTGATGTGTGTAATAACAGCTGAGTTTAATTTTATTTACACAGGCAAATACTAATTGTAAATGCAGTCATACACTCATTTAAAGGCTCTATTTGTAACATTTCTAAACATCAATTTATCGTCAGTTAGTTTGGTATAATTGCCATAAACAATGAGACCATGGTTAAGATAACTGACAGCCTTGACAGTCTGACAGTCTCACGACAGAGGTATTTTTAGCGCTAGTCCTGAGACTTCATCTCCCATAATCCCCTTAGTCTGTCCTCGCCTCAGTGGCATCTTTGGCTTTACTGAAAGAGATAAACATGTTGGAGACGTTTTTTTTCCCTTTTGCCTCTCACTCCTCTCCACCATTTGTCTCAGTGAGAACATTTGACAGTTTTAGCTCTGTTTACACTGAACACAAGGCAATCCAGAAGATTTCCCTCCAAATCCAAGTCGGTGGCACACAATGTAAAAGCCAGTGTGCAGGCTGGTAGAGCTGCCAATCAACCCAGCAGTGGTCTTGTTGTTGACTAATTAGACTGATGTCTTTAAATGAATGTGACAATCATTTGCTGATGTTAAAAATGATACATGTAGCACCTTTAAAAGAGGGCACAGTGTTATCAGACTTGTTCGCCTGTTACAAGTGGAAGGTGGCAGGTTAACTAATTATTTTCAGTTACACAATAATTCTTGTAACAATATGATTATGAAAGGCTGTGTGGGACGTCATGGCCTGAACCCTCCTAAACAGCTTTAGTCATGCTATTTTAAATTTGCAATTGAATTTCAAATTGGGCAGTGGGACCTAACTGAATTTTGACAACTTCCAAGTCATCTAAATGTGTCTTAGTGCGCGGTTAATGTTGAGAGTAAAGGTGGTCGTGCAGGGATTTGGAGGATGAGTCTATTGGGGGGATGCTGCAGCCATATTTCTTGATTGATGCGATTGATAGGGTTATAATGGTGTTTTTTTTTTATTATTTCTTTTTTTACTTGTGTAATGAAAACTGTTGCCATGTGCAGCTCTAACTGCCATTATGAACACTGAGATGCTCTGCCAGTCCTTATTCTTGATGATGAGCCTCTGTGTAAACCAACAGGATTTGGTAGAGTCCTAAATGCACCTGTCAGGTTCAGTGAGGGATTTATTTCCTGTGCTTTTGAGCATTACAAGCATTTGAGTATTACAAGCACATCTTCGGAGGAATGAAATGATTTGTTATCATATCTGGATTTTTAAAGCTGCAGGATTGAATATCTTCAGAAGTAAATGTTAATCAGGACTGAACTGATGACTGACCAACGTTTAAAATTACCACAGCCTCTGTCAATGTGTGATTTTCTTAATTTAATGTATATTCCTTGATATTGTTATAATGTCAAATAGCACTCTGTATTCTCACTGTCAGTCCTGTTGTTTGCTGACATTTTGGCACGGCTGGATTAACCTGGAGGAGGCCCCCTGGGCACAAATATGTTGTTGGGCCACAGTTGGTAGGAGAAACCAACCAGTACATCTTTGCTGCAATAACACTACTTTCTAATATGTGTCAATGTATAAACACAACACAAACTGTAATAAGTTAATCCTTACTCATTGAAAAAGTTATTACATTAATTTACATTACTCAGCAGCAAAAGTAATGTCTTACATTACTGGTTATTTTATTGTTGTTACTTTAATCACTCATCCTCCACACTCACGTCACATCTTTTGTATTTAACACATATAAATGGGTGTGGGTGTAGTTTAACAAACAGGCAGGTATACATTTTGGGAGGATTTACTGACTATCCAGTAACTAGCTTAGCCTTGGTGATGACGTACAGCACTCCATAAAGTCCGAATTTAATCTTGCACTTCACACACCTTTCAACTCTGCACAAAAGGGGATTTCTAAAGCAACTTTTAGGAATTGTATATTTTTCTTTTTTGGAATATAGAGAGGCCAAATTAATATGACACCACCACAGACAACAAACAAGCTGCTGACCAAATGTCAAAGTAATAGAGCATTACTGGGATTAATTACTGTAATGTTACTGTTTATTACTGAATTCAAAATGATAAATCCTTACACTTCTTGTTACTTTCCCCTCACTGGCATGCTAAGTTATACGTTATTGCCCATATGCCCAACTTGTAACAACATAATGACATATGTAATCAAATTAAAAATATATATTATTTGTCAGTTTAGATAATTAAATTTGAACTTTGTTTGTTTTAAATATCATGAAATACCTGTTCCTCAGAATTCCTTCCATTTGCAATGCTAGATCACCTCTAGTCTAACAGGAAGAAGTAACTTTTTTTTAAACTATGATTAGTTTTTTTTTTTTTTTAGTTAGGAGGGATATATTCTTTATGCCTAGAGTCTTAAAATACTCAACCTACAAGAGTAGAGAATAGTGCTTACTAGCACTAACGTGACTTAGTTCTCTTCCCCTCCCTGTGTCACAGACACACACATACACTCTCTATGATTGTCTTTTACATTTTCCACATCTCTTTCTTTTTGCATTTTCCCCCTTCTCCCCTTTCCCCTGTAGCTGTCCCTCACACACAGGTTACCAGCTTGACACTCTAACATTTAAAAGTCCCTTAATACCTCCAGTACCACTACAGTACTTGGTATACCAGATGCATGCAAATATACAATATACAATACATTTAAATGTAATTTTTTTAGCTGTATTAGCATTTTATGGTTATACAAATGAACACTAATAATAAGGTTAAAACTGGATTTGTGGACACATTATGTTCATAAAGCTGGACTTTCATTATTTGATATTCCACTTTAGGTGGACAACAAATCTGCAATTAATCAAATTACCAAAACCTTTGACACACAGTGAACCTTGAACCTTTGGGGTCCCTGGGTCATGTGCTAGCTTTGTTAGCAATCCAGCCTTCCATGGTGGGATCTGAGAGTGCAATATTAAAATCAGGGAGTATTTCTTTAATAAACACGGTAGAATTATCTCTTATTTCAAAGTGGCCAAGCTCACATTGTGATATTCCACAAAGTTTGGACACATTACACCCACATTTCACATATGAGCAATATAAAGACATGAAGCGGGTGTATGTGCTATGAGAGCCATACTTGTCACTAATGCAGTCTCATAGCTCCATAGTTGGGCTCCAGGCGGTTTCTTGGTGATTCTCTGCCAGCCCTGGCATCTTGACATGATCATGTATGGAGAGCTGTGCTATTTATCACAAGCTGACTGTTTCTTGTTGTAGAAGTGGGACAGGGCTGTGGCGTTTACTGTATAAAACTACCTGGCCAAACCATTACATCCCGCCGACCTGGATGTAACCTGTGTGGGATTTTCTTTTTCTATCTATATTAAACAATTGGCGCTGTGACGTGTAGCAACTGAAAACCTGCTTTCTGTTGGAATAATGAGATATTTTCTAATCCTGCTGCTTTACATGTCTGCTGGAGGGAAGTTTTGTCTGAGTAACCAAACTTTAAAGCTCACAAACTGGACCAAATGAAAGGATGAGCCAGACAGTTTGGACTATTTTTATCAATGAAATAATCTTTGATTTTCGCTCGCATTAAAGTGTGGCAAGACATCTAGTTTCACTGTGATATATTAAGGATACATTACTTTACACATCCTTCACTGACTTTTGTAAAAATACCAGTAATATCAGACCATACTTGTAATACTTTGCTGTTCATGTAAATGCTGATCACTGTTAAAGCTTAGTGGTGATTAAGAACTAAGACCTGAGAGAAATTCTTAGTGGAAAAAGATGACCTATGTAAAATTTTATCGTGTGCCGTATTCCCAAGCCTTGTTAAAATGCATCAATGTACAAATAAAGACTAAACTTGATGGTGGAATGGTACTCACTTTGGCCTGTTTGGTGTCTCACCTGTCTGAACCCTGTTCTTCACCGGCCGTGTTACTCTGGAAAGTATTAAGGACAGAAACATGATCCATGACACAGCGTGGATTCAAATGACACCTGGCCTGGCTGTGACTCCGATGAGCATACTCAACATGTGCTCGTTTGCAGCGGTGGTGGTTAGTCCTCAAGGTGGCGATATAACCAGTATCCATGACCACAGCAGTAAACAAACACGGCACCTGTGGAGGACAGTATTTAAAAACTGCACTCCTCCAAAACGGAGCTAAAGAAAAGAACCCTGAACAAAGCTTAAAGTTGAACTAATCAGTATTTTGGGGGAGCATTTTATTTCAGGAGAATATAGATTAAACGGTGGTAACCTAATGAATTCCATTTGACCAGAGACTGGTTGGCTACATTAGCCAAGGGGCAGAAAGAAAGAATAATTTTAAAGATATTTTTTCAAAAACATATTAAAGCAATTGTATGTCAAACAATGTTAAAAAATAAGGCCCTAGCATCACAGTTAGAAACATCTTTTTTTTATCTCAATGTACTGGCAGTAAAATTGAGTTGACTCCCAAATTGGTTTGGCATTTTGTAGACTGCATGGTCCTACTTTTAGCTAATTTAAAGTTTCAGTGTCAGTCAGTGGGCCAAGCAGGATCATTAAACATATGCAAGTCTGTCTATTATATATATATATATATGTTCAGTCCATGATGCCAGTTAAGCTAAATGTTTCTCAGCTTTGCAAACATTCAGACTCCTGTATAGATGAACAGGCTGTGACTGAACCAGCTCTGTGGGTGGTCCAGAAATATAGAGGTTTTTTATTACTTGTTTTTGACAGTTGCTCAAAATAGTTAAATGATCACTGATGTAGTACACATAAATAATAATCACCTGATTGCAGGGCTAGTATGATGACAAGTGTACTTTTAGAAAGACTAAAAGTAGGGTAGTGAAACCATAACTTTACTCCCCCAAACTCAATAACGGTGATCAGTTTGCTTCACTGCTCAGATGCCAGAGTACATTGTTTTGTTTGCTATCCACATGCTTTACCACGCTGATGCTGTGTTTTCATTGCAGGCGAAAATTAGCTGCGTCCGTTTCTGCTGGATGATGTCAGCTGGAGCCTTTCTCACCTGAGCTCTGGCTGGCAGCGATAATTACCAAAACAACCCAAGCTCGCAGGTAGTCTGCTCATGACATAATGTCATCAAACACTTTAACTGCAACTGCACACTAAATTTGTCAACCCCTTCACCCAAAGTGCTGCTAATACACCCAGACAAAGTGTCTTTGATTATCTGGCTAAACTTTTCGTTTTAAACGTTCTTTCCCTGTTGAACTTCACTGTAGCAGTGCCATACTGTTCCTTGATCTCAGCAGTTGCTTAGGTGAGTATAATTATGTCATTACTGATAGAAATAATGGCAAAAACTGGATGTTAAACCCAAGTCATAATAAACTGGACTCATCCAAACTATCCCAGCTAAATCAACAAGGAGCAAAACTTGCTTCTCATTTGTAAAATTAAACTCCAGTTTTATTTACACAAGGGATGACTGTGGAAAAAAAGAATGACTTATTTATAAAGGTGTTAAGATTTCACTGATATCGAGATCAAATGGAGCAACATTGTGTTAAGTCATTCATTAGTGGGAAAAACTTCAATGTAATGCACCAGTGACACAAGTGTTAGTAGCCAAACCATGATTACAAGAAAATTCCTACAACTTCTCCTGGATGTCTTGATTTATGATTACATACAGTATTACTACACACACACACACACACACACCAGTACACAGAGCCTGCAGTGCCATCTGTGTATTAAATAGTACATGGTGTATGAGGAGTTGTGTCAGTAATGTAGGTCTGTCCATCTATTTAAGGCTGATTAATTAGAGCACTTTAAATAAGGCCAGAGAAGAAGAAGAAGACAGAGAGAGTGAGAGAGAGAGTGAGAGACTACCATTATGAATAGTTAATCTATGTGCCAGTTCCACAGCCACCACAGGGACTGTGGTGATTTATTGGGCCAGATGACACAGTCTGTTTGTCACACAGTCTGTAAATATATGTGACCAGATTCACTATAATTTTTGAACTAATTTGAACCAACTTTTCAAGATTAGTGCACTCTGAGTGAGATGTGAGCCTGATTTTAAGAACTTTTCTGGGAAAATATCAATATGAAGGCTCTTTTACTGTTTACTCATTTATTTATATATATATTTGTTTTACTCTTGTTAACGTCCCCTCTCCTCACACAGAAGAGTCTGTACCACAGAACGACAAAAATATGTCCGCAGGGACTGATGTGGTTGTTGATTTGTAAAGGCTGTAAGTGGAGGTCATTATTTTTCTCATCTTGTAGGCCATAAAGTGCCATGATGTGTGTAATCCAATGTCCCTATGGTAACAGGCGCTTTAAAAATGCCCAATGAGCTGTTTTGCTCATGATGCCCAGGAGGAGGCACATACTTCCACTACAGAAGAAGTTTTATCAGCAGGGAAACTATACATGTTTACTCAGGAGGGTTCCTAGGCTTCTGTTTTTCACCCCAAACCTGGTCATTTAAAACAACATACAATGACATCCATTTTTTCCATTGTTTGTACACAACTACTCAGGTCCCTTTAACAACAACATGAATGCAACAACATGAATGGCTTCAAGGAGAAACTGTCAGAAAGTGTGTGTCAGTATTCTCATTTGTCTGACTCACCACAAGACAACAAAAAGACACAGACAATCTTCCCTGCTTTTCTGTGATTTTAAAATGGCTATGTCCCATATTTTTATAGTGTGAATCACATGGCAATTTGAAAATGATCAAAATGAGTCTGCATCTCCCCTCGACGTTATCACGCTTGGTAGAGTGTCATTGTTTAGCTGTGGTAGCTTACTTGGCAGTCTCTGGTCATGGTAGGCAGATCTTTTCAGCAAAAAACTTCTAAATCCCTCTGTGCACTACCTACTTAGCACCACCACACAGTTAGTTTCGAGATAGGGAACATAGTTGAGCAGGCAATGAGCCAGATATTTCCCTCAGGAGGTAGTAGGAACCAAAACAGATGAAAGAGAGAGTGAGTATTGGACTTGGAGTTGCAAAATGGACAGACACATGACTCCAAGTCAATTTTAATTTTTCTCTGTTAATACATTTGTGAGTAATAAATATGTTTGCCAACAAGTTAGCCATGTCATCTGAAAAGGTGATGACATGTCACTGTTTGTTTCCACTACCTCCAAGTGGCCCAACATAAATCTTGAACAGTTTAAGAAATGAAATGAGGGTATTTACTGGCACTGACCCAGGAATAATCAGAATTATGTGGCACATTGAGGCCTGGGAAGTGTGCAGAACAACTGTGGTACAGTCAAAAAGAAGTTTTGGCAGAATATTATTAGTAGCTGTGAGCAATAATGTGACCAATCAGATGACCTCTTTTTCTTTCCTTTGCCAGCAGCAGGTTGCTCTGACATGCGTCGTGATGTAAAGAACAATGTGGGCTGGATCCACTGCAAAGCTTCCTTTGACAGGAGAGTGACAGTACAGTGTAAACATGTGCAGGAGGTGCAGAATAACTGTAAATGAATGTGACGTCAATAAAATTTACTTTAGAGGAAGATAAAACATCCAATTACCATGTTGCTCTGGTCCTGGCACAAGCTCTTTCTGATGGAGGTAAACAGTAAAATAATCTTACAAACCAAACAGAGCCAGTAGAGAACTGCATGGTCTGGCTGCCAGTAGCTGTTTACTGACATCTAGAGAAAGTGCAACCATTGTCATCATTTCTACAGATCATGGTTCCTACTTAAAGTTAAAGGTGCACTCCAATAATTTAGTCGGGACACACACAAGAAGCAGAAACAAGAAACACACTGCCTGTCCTCATTAGACCTTCCTTGCCTGGTTAAATGTCCATGTCTTTCACACTCACATCCCCAATTTAGAATTCAGGCTTTATGCTGTAAATTTGCAGTCTCTGGGTCTCTTGGTGAAAATGTAATTTTTTTTGGTCACACTTGACAAAGCTCCCTCTCAGCCCACAGATGACACTATGCAACTGTTTTCAGAGGCTCTGCTTAATGAGTGAACTGACCTTTAAGAATAAAATGGGTTTAGTTGCAGTTGAACTTTATTTGTAAATCCCAGTATTATATTCTCAGACCACAGCCGCATGTACACATGTACAGTTATCATTGCATTTTATATTCCTATTATGATAAAATATTAACGTCTTAAAATATGATCCAGTAAAATCAACGAGTTCTCATGACTACACAAAACACATCACTCGTCATTGCGTTCCAAAATGATCCATTTGAAAATTTTCTGATCAAGCACTGCTATTGGCACGGTAGCTTACCTAACTAGTGCTCAATACTTCAGTAAGAAAAGAAGTTTGGTTTCTATAACAACCAATATAACTGATACAAAAGCTCTTCATTGCAGGGCTCGTACATCTAGGGTTAAGCTTTAGGTTGGTTTACATAACTAAAACTACTTGGTTAAGTTGAGCTTGAAGGCTCATTCCTGACCTTGCCCACCTTACTTGTTTCCAAATCTTTCAGCTGGTCTGATGAGGGAGGAGCTGTTCAGTACTAATGAAGATGGATGAAGCACAAATCTTACTTTTCGTGTGTGTAGCCACAAGGGTCTTAACATTTTCAAGATAAACAAAATAGCAGTGTGTGTTTCGTTTGCGAAGCTTCGTGTTATCTAGCATCTGCAAAAAATATATGCATGTGCAAGTGCCTTCTAATGATCTCCTAAGCTATCTCCATGACAACTCAGCAAACTCAATCCCTTGAGGAAGGTCATGAGATGTGGTTGAAATCTTAGAAAAAGTTTGACCTTTAGATCATCTTTGTCAAAGTTAGGGGCAAAGGTTTGTTTCAGAGGTGGGAGGGACAAAGAGTTTGAAAGAAATAAAACATACATATTAATCTGTGTGTGCCTTTTTTTTTTGCTCTGCTCAACAAACCAGAACAGAACAGTACTTAGCTTCACACAAAGTGCTTCTTGACTTGGTCTGAGCAGGTGGGTGGCTGCACTACAACGCCTGATTATCCACCGTAGGCTTGTTGAGCAGATACTTTTTTTTTTTTTCTTCATATGCAGTCATATTCTTGGTGATTTATCAAAAGTATCAAACGGGAACAGATGAGAATAAAGGCCGAATGTGCCAAATGAAAATGCCGCAGCACCATGCAGTGTCATAAAAACTGTTCTTTGTCTTCCCACCAACATGATGTTGATGTCTTTGTGTATCTGCAGCGACTGTAAACACATCTAAATCTGCCTCCTGTAGACAGAACCGGATCTCAATGACAGTGCAACTCTTTCAGCTGGAGCTGTATGCCTTCATTCACCAGTCATTATTATACATTCAGTATTAATGTTAACAGAAGGTCAGAACATGTAGCTGCTCTGTCCATCTCTGCCCCTTTGTGTCTGTTAGGTGTCTATCCTTCGCACTGCTGTGGATCTGACTGTGTGTGGGCGTGTGTGTATATGTGTGTGGGTGGCAGCCGGCTTTTTTGTTGTGTGTGTGTGTTGTGTGTGTGTGTGTGTGTGTGTGTGTGTGTGTGTGTGTGTGTGTGTGTTCTGTGTGGGTGCTAGCTGTTTGTATGCGCTGCATGTGTGAAGCGAGGAGGACAAAAGGAGCTGCTGAATCTCAGCAGCATCTAACATTCACACAAACACACACACAAGCATGCAAGAATATAAAGTGGAAGACATCAGGATTCAAGGTTTTATCTCCGGCTGTACAGTGAAGAGACGTACATACTGTTTGTGTATCCTTGGCTACTTATCACTGTCAGAGCAACACTCTTGCATCCCATTATTAATCATCAATCATCGTCAACATCATCATTATTACATTTATTGAGCTGATGCTTCATCAACACCGACAGTACTTATGCCACCGAGATATTTCCTGAATTTGTCATGCTGGGACAGGAATGAGCCAATACAATATGTTAATGTACAGCAGTTTCTTTTGTTGAACTTGTCATGATCAGAAATAGAGTGACCTGTAGTTTGTAAGAGGGCAGAAGGGAATAAAAAAACTGAAAATATCTGGATATATTTAGTCATGGATACCCAGAAATACCAGAGTCTCATCAGATTGGTGACCACTGGATTTATAACAGATAAAGAGCTCTGAAAAATGTTTTTTAATCATTCCAAAAACTAATGGCAGAGGACCAACAGCACTTTACATTTGCATGCAAAAAGTAGCAACTCACAGTATATTTCATGTGCACAAATGAACGAACTGTAAAACTAAATTATATTATGAACATTTTCATGTATTGCAAGAGATGCAAAAGATAACACAATATTATTTAACTGCAGCTGCAACTTCCCCAAAGCACTGCCTTTTCATACCGTGACAACAATAAGAGAAGAAGCAGGTTGAATTTCACCTAAATAACATCATCATGAGAATGAACTGCATATGTCTTCGCAAAAGTTTTGCAAATGACTGCAAATAAAACTTCTCATAAACTGATTTAGTTTTTTCACATAGTAGAAAAAAGCTCTCCTGCACTGACAGTTGGCATGTTTGCTCAACAACTACCACCAGTTTTATTTTCTTTCCTGTTAAAAGTGCATATCATGTCACATACGTGCCTTGATAATGTGAGCTGTGGAAGAATCAGAGTGTTCCTGTTCCCAAATGAATCTGATTCATGGAGACAGAGGCAAGAAAAGTACAGGTAGACCTAATTACATTAATTATTCATCCATTCCAGCAATCAGTGTGAGGTACTGCATCTCAGTTATGTTATTAGTCACAACTTTCGTTGTGTCATTTTCTCCTCCTGGTCATGTGTGTACATACAAATAGTGAGTATACAATCCCCACCCGTCTTCCTACTATCACAAGTCAAAATGTCTTGTTTAGACTTTATTTTTGGCCATCATTTTCCAAACTTCTGAATGTCTACCAGCTCATCTTTCTTCCAGCAGACTTAAAAGATAAAAACTGCATCTTTGGCCACTGGGGCAGTGGAACAAGCTGTGAACACATTACTGACATGTTATCACCTTATAGTTGTAATTGCCAACCTGTTCACATACATTTGCCTGTTCACACCATAGACTATGTATAAAGATGGATGACATGACAGCTCCCCCAAAAGTGAAGCCAAAACATCCATGTTAGCAGAAATGTACTAAAAAAATCAAAGTGTTATGTGTGCATGTTACCTGTTGTGTATTTCCTGTTTTATTTTGTAGTCTTGCCTCTCCTCACTTGTGAGCACATTACTTCCTGTCCTTTTTTGTTTCCCTCCCATTTTGATTGCCTGCTCCGCCCCTAATTGGTTTCACCTGTCCCCATTAGTCTCCTCACCTGTTTCCACTTCCCTTTCCTCCAGGGTATTTATACCGGCCCTTCTCCTCTGTTCTGTGTCGTGCGTGTTGTCTGTGCTTATCTGTGCTTACCTGTGCTTACCTGTGCTTATCTGTGCTTACCTGTGCTTACCCGTTACCTGTGCTTACCTGTGCTTACCTGTGCTTATTCCTGTGCTTATTACCTGTGCTGTGTTATGTCATGTCATCCCTTGTGTGTTCCTGCCTTCCTGTTCCTGGTTCCTGCCTCGTCCTCTGTGTTCCTGTGTTCCCTGTGTTTGCCCTCAATAAAGAGTCTAACGTCTACTCTGCCTCCTGCCTCGTCTGCATCCTGGGTCCAACTCCACTTCACCTTGCACCAACCCTAACACAAAGTACACAAACAATTTTGTCCAATAATGGTTTCTGTCATTTTATATAGTTTTGGGTTCAACACTGCTCCTTCCTTGATTACTACTGAGCAGACTCTGGCTACAAATGGCGTCACCAATATGGATATGCCTATATCCGGGATATTTTGGCACTATTTTTGTACAGTGGTAGGAAGTGGAGGTGCACCCTTCATCTTCATTCATCTTGATATACAGTCAGTGCACATCCAACACACAGAGAGCACATTAGCATTCACTTGGAGGGTTTCTGGCCACATAATGAATGTTGGTCCAACATTCATCCCAACATGACTGATGACATCCTGAGTACCAAGCCTGTTGTGACATCTATTGTCTTTTCACTTCAAGTATTTGACCACAAGCTGATAAGGTTAAACGTTTCCTAGAGTGGCGGTGACAGACCGGTATTAGCAGTAAGATATCTTCAGACTGTAATAAGGGAGCTCCACAGCATGCAGGAAACTAGCCAGCAGCTGGAAGGAGGCAGCAAGATGTGACAAAAATAAACAGGCAGTTTGGTGTGCACATGAATGAAATCCAGGACCGTTAAGATATTGACATCCTTTACAAAATCATGTACATTTCCACCCTCAATTGCCACATGACCAAAGCAGCAACAAAAGCTGAAGGAAGGAGGATTTTAATGTGCCAGCCTGTCTGGGCAGGAGCAGAGCGGCTACCTTTGCCATGAAAACGACAGTTTTTCCTGTTTCTTCTATCACAGCTACTGAGGAGAGAGTGAAAGAGAAACAGATATAGGAAGGCAGAATGGGTTACAAGCACTAGGATGAAGAGGAAGAGGAGATCAGGAGGTGCTGATTATATAAGACCATCACAAATATCATGGTAAAGACCTGAGAGGGAGCGGAGCTATTTTAAACCTGGGCTAGAGCTCAGAGAATGAAGCAGTGTGGGCTGATATGTTGGCCATCACAGCAAACTGTGCTTGTGTGTGTGTGTGTGTGTGTGTGAAAAGCGTGTGTTCCCCCACCCCTGCAGAAACCTGGCAGATAGCAGACTGGGACTTTAAAGAGAAGTTACATAATGCAGACTGGGGCTTTCATCACAGTGATGCACCTCCAAATATGTCTCCTGGTCAGATCATTCCAAAGAATTCTCACTGTTGTTTCAGGATTTAATAGAAAATGGACAGTGTGAGTGAGCTGCACAGGATCACAGAGACCTGTACAGTATGGTCTGCGATGCTGGTAAAGAAATATAATGTGCTGTTGGATGAAGCAGAGGATTAAAATTCCCCTCTGCAGGGATTTGGACATTGAACCAACTAAAAAAAAAATATAGTGACTGCTATTTTTTCAAGACAGGAAATCATAATTGAAAACAGCAATATTGTTGCCAGCTTTCATTGTGCGGCGTCAGATTTATACCATGTTGTGAGTGTGATACAACATGCGCACAAGCAAATGAAATCATTTCACACAAGCAGATATAAACTGATGTCGATTTTCAGATGAACGAGTTTATTAATGAATTTCCCTATTCATATAAAAATCAGCAGATTATCACTGTCTCTTCTGTGCCGTTGCTCTCACATTTAAAAACATAAAATAAAATACCAACCATACCGTTTTGCAGTTTGCCGCCTCTGCAACTCTCAGTTGTTGAATTTGTGAGCGAGGACTCATTTTGTATTGTGTGTGTGGCGGTTAATATCTGCGCATGTGAAATCATATAATTAGCCCCTGAGCATGTTTTATCGCAGTCGCATCATATGACATAATCTCACTAAAGTCTCACTATGACTGGTAGCATCACATGAAGGAGTACATGTAAAGGAGTCAGTGGAAATATAATATGGGTTTAACCTAATTTGACCAAAAAAAAAAAAAAAAAGAAAATGAAAACGCAAAACATAAAAATACCAAAATAAAAGTCCTCAAAATAAATCATTATTTTATCAGCACCCCCAATATGCATGACCTAATTATAAAATGTGAAGCTGCATTAATTTTTTGGGTCACTTGAGGGCACTCCACCAAGCTGCGAACACAGTGTGGACATATTACCACCTTATAAAGTTGCATATGGCTGCTTATTTACACATATAGCACACACAGAGGACAATTAGCATCCAGCACTGTGCAAGCTGTGTTCCTGGCCACTTGATGAATGTAAGTCCACTCTCTCTTTAGCTCTTTTCTCCACCAACCCCTGAGGGAAATATCTGAGACCTAATTTACACTTAGCCACACTTAGCTTTGTGTGTCTCGGGCAGATCAGATGACTGAAGACAGATGAGAAGTGTAAATTGCAACCAAGATGCATTAAAGAGAGTGCCAGTTTATGGACACTTGTTAGCCAGCTGGATAAACTGTTGAGATTATAACTGAGCGACTAAAGTGCACACGGTGTAAGTTCTTTGTCCTCTGGCAGGACTTACCCTGATATGAATATGTATACTGTAGGCTGAGAATACCAAGACAACTTGCAATAAGTCATGAGGTGTGACAGACAAATATGTCTAACTAGGTGACAGGGCATTAAACCATATCTAGATGGAGATATGAGACATGTGAAAGACCAAGTGTATGTGGGGCCTCGGTCTTCAGTGTTTCACTAGCACAGTAATCACAGTATATCTGCAGTCCTTTCATCCATTGTTAATGTAAAAAATGATTAGTGCAACTTTAAAGTGCTTCAGAATTAAATATTGAATCTGATATTTGTTTGTATTTTAGATTATACCAACTCCACGTTCATCATAATATGTTTTATCAAACCAGTTTTTGATACTGACATCATGAATCAGTCGCTGCATGTTTCCTGATAGAAATCATTAACCAGTGAAACAAAACAGTCACACACTAAAGATGGCTACATTTAATTCAAATGCAGTCTTTATTTTTACTTTAATTTTACTAAATGAAAAGGGGGGATTCATTTATACATACAAACCGTAATTATATAAGTGTTCTGTTGAATGTAGTGCAGCGCAGACACACAGGTAGAGAATGAGCATAAAAATAACATCAGATGGTTGATGCTGCTGCTTCAGCGTACGTCTCTTGATGTTGCATGTTGAGTCATTTGCTTTAGTGCTGCTCAGTCATTTTGGCTTGTTTCAGTACTGTTCCATGCGACAGGCCTTGTGTAAAATAGGTGACCTATCCCTTAAAGAGATGAAGCTTAATGAGGTGTTTGTAAACCCGCACTTTACGTCCTGTCTGGTTTCAGTGTGCTTATTAAAATCTCGCCCAGCCTGCCGACAACACGGTTTAAATTGGGTCTGTATTCACACAAACAATAAATATCTGTTCGTAACTTGACGGGGTCCAGAGGTGATATTCTTTAAGCGATCTAAACTAGAAAACAGCGGGGGAAACAACAGAAGAGGATTTGTGGGTAAGTTTTATTCTTAAACCTTCCTCAACAGTTACATAGTTCAATACAGTTAGAGCAGAGTGCTGATGATAATAATGTTCAGCCCAGTCTGTAAACTCTGAATCTCTATAAATTCACCATGACCAAAACTTTTTTATGTCACAAGGAACAATCAGTGTACACACCTGTGTGTGTGTGTGTGTGTGTGTGTGTGTGTTCAAACAGTGTTGACAGCCAACTTCCTGTTAACAGATGTTCGAACTCTCCAAAACTACCACAAACCAAAAAGGTGCCAGATGAACTGCACCAGTTTCATTATCTAACCTTTTGGTCACGAAGAGCAACACTAATTTCACAAAATAGTTTTACTTACTGTATTTCTTCAGGAACTGTTCTATTCTTACTGTTTCTAGGATCAGGGAGGAATCTTCAAGCTTAGCTAAATATTGTTTCGTAAAGTGTGTTGTGTCAAAGAAATACTTGCTAAGTGAATGCAATGCTAAAGTGGTTGATGTTGGTAAAAGTAAAGTGCTAGCCTGTTGGTCCAGGATTATCACTATATCCTTTGGAATGACACGTAAATGCCTCTTGTGTTGTTAATGACAGCGTTTTCTTTTAGTGACTTTCCTTCATTCACTAACACAATACACATAAAATACAAATGCACACAATAAAAACAAATGGAATGGTCAATAGTTTTCATAATGACATTAAAAGTGTGTTCATTGATTCACGACATCAACCCAGTAACATGCACCATACGAGCTGCAGCTTCATCGCTGACGTTTGGTTTCACAGTGAAAAGAAGTTTAAGACAGCCAAAGGAAACCTGCTTGCTGTCCTGCTTTCCTAACAGAAAAGGAAGTGATGCACCCCGGGGACCCCGCTCTCGTTCATGGCTCACAGAGCAGGGGTTGGGGTCTGCAGTCGGACCTTCTGCTGTCTCTTTCTGTTTCACTTGTTCTACCTCAGGGGAAAATTCAGGGGGAAAATTGATAATAGGAACAACAACTCACATTCATTATATGCTTAATGGCAAGTAATTAAAAAAACCCTCCCTCCAGCCCTGTGAGTCAAATGGGCTTAAATGTACTGTGTGTTCAGTTTTCACACACAGCTCTGTGTGCATCTGTAAAACAGTGAGCGGCGCCAGCTAATATGACACGATCACATGACGTCCTCCCTTCCTGTTGAGGCCGAGGTGTTGGTTTCACCTTGAAATAAAGGACAGAGAGCCTCCGTGAGTTATTTCAGACATACACACATGCACACAAAAGTCACAGTTTTGAGGCCACAGCATTTCCTGCACCTGTTATTTAAGTTTTGACTGCTTGATTTAAAATGAGTCATATCAATACAGAACATCTTCATTTTCACAGCTTTCAGGCCAGCTCTCAGATCCTGCGTGGTGAATCAGCCTCCAGGTGAGGGCAGGTGGAGTGCAGTCTCTCAGTACAGTGTGGCGCCCTCTGGTGGTGTGACTGCCTCAATTCTGTGTTTCCATACAGCCTGACAAGTGAAAATATAAAGTAGTCCCAGTATCACAATCCCCCGAAGACTGTGCCTCATTTACAATCAGCACTTCAGTGTAACTTAACCTAAATGTAGTGTGACTTAAATTTAAAAAAACAAGTTTTCCTGCTAGTGCTGACTTATTTAGTATTTTGCCTGCCATGATTGAACTTTTTTTCTGTGAGGCTGTGAAGCCGTCAGCCTGACTGCATTTCTTGTGGGCACTTAAAGTGAACTTCATCATCGCTATCGCTGTCATTTATTATAGGAAGAGAGTTTTATGTTCATGGCATCAGTGGCTCATATATTTGGTTTTGAATGTCTTATTCTTAAAGCAAATCAAAGTTATGCCTCTTCTGTGGCTGTTTTTAATGACTGTTGTTTTGCTTTATAGATAGATAGATATACTTTATTAATCCCAAGCTGGGAAATTGCAGTGTACTAACAACATTACACACAGAGACAATAACAATATAATGAAATAAAAAGAAGAAAAACCTAGACATATTAAAATAATATAAAATGCAATATAAAATGTATAGAAAATGTATAAATAAGCAGTATTGATTGTGGTGCAAAATAAATATAAGGTGCAGTGAACAGTGTGTATAAAAAACCCATAAAGTGCTTATAGACTGTGTGTTATGACCAGAGTATTAGCTGTTATTGTACTTTATACAGGGTCAGTCACTGTGTGTTAATGTGCTTCTCTTAGTTACTACATTTGTGTGACTCTTCAGTGATCTTCAACATTTAAAACAGCAGTTTGCAATATTTTTAGCAGCTGTCAAATGTCACAGTCAACATACCTGCTATAGAGATGATATATAATGCATATTATTTTCATGTTTATTATAGTTCTTAAACACAGCTTACACTTTAGATCTACTGCTGTGAAAACCAGTGTGATGTTACCTCTACATCTGCAGTACCTCACAGACATTTAACTACAACAATGCTGACATTCATGAATACATTATTATTATAACATATGCCTGAAGTATCATAGTCTTTGTGTGAGACTATTTCACTCTGATATTATCATAAAACACCAGCTGGGCAGCTGAAAGTCGCTGAACAACAAAGTTCAAAGCAAACAGTCTGTGTTTCTCAAAGCCTGGAGGACACACATCTCACATCTTAATAGCCAAACATGACTCCACACAACGCGTGAACGACTACTTAAACATAACGTCATCTTCAACAGGACGATCCTGATGTTTGACATTAGTTGGCGCTGTGGAGCCTGTTTATTAACGGACGAGGTGGCCGAGTGGTTAAGGCGATGGACTGCTAATCCATTGTGCTCTGCACGCGTGGGTTCGAATCCCATCCTCGTCGAGAGGTGCTGTTTTCATGCTCCACTCTATGGACACACATTCACATCAGTCATGTCCGCGGTACGTTTCAGCGGAAAGTTAAGCAGCCAATCATCTTTATCGATACGCCTTATCAAAGGCACTTCCGGTGATAACTTTCAGAGCAAAGCTGTTATATGGAAATTGTTTCTGCTATTATAACCACAAATAACATGGACACTGAATATGACACTGAATATAACCGCAGACACAATAGCATATTTTAAATTACGTCGGCAACCTTCAAAATAAATGCTCAAACTTTTTTTAAAATTTCTTTTCCATTCCTGAATAAGTGAAAATAATAAATACACCGTTATTGTTTGTTTGTGCTGATGCTTGTGAGAAATAATGATAATGTAATAATAAGGAAATAATAGAGTTGTAGCTTCTCACTGTGAACACTGGAGGGCAGTGTTCACTAATGAGTGTAAAAAAGTATCACTGCAGTCCTCTCCAGCAGTGTCACTTAAATACAATACACACAGCCGAGGCTTCCGGTGGCAACCTTCAAAGTAAAACTGTAAAATGAGGCGGCTGCGTTTGTTAACACGTCAGACCCGAAGGTAAGAGAAGATTATAAATGCTGTTAGCGACATAAACACACTGTCTGTGTGCAGACATCACAACCAAAACACACGCTGATCTCGGTCAGGCTAACGTGAGCACGGTGACGTTACCACGGTGTACAGGAAGCGTGGCCGCAGTCACGTGACGTGCCGAGTGGACTTTTCCCCTCACGTTGTTGTGCTGTCTTCAGGAGTCCAGCTGCGAGCTCGTCCAGAGGTTTTGATCATGGGGATAGAGGCCTGGTACATGGACGGCTCTGATGAAGACCAGAGGAAGCCGCACAGACTGGACCCGGACCAGCCCGTCTCTCTGGAAGCCTTACAGCAGCTCGGAGTGTTTTACTGGAAGGTAAAGTCATTTACAAAGATCCTGTAAACACCAGCTCGATATGAACAAGTGATGCAGTCTGTGATATGTCAGTGTGCTGCTTGTAGTTCTTCACTGGTTGAAAGCACGAGGCCCTGAGGAGGTAAACACACTGATCCAGGTGCAGCTGTGAGGTTGATTCAGGTCGTGGCAGTGAATTTCAGAGGCTCGGTGTTGTTGACGTGTAACAGATGATGAGATGTTTGAAGATGGTGAGTCTGATGACTGCTCGCTGTCCTGTGGTTGCAGCTGAATGCCGACATCTATGAAACAGATCCAGAGCTGGAGCAGATCCGGAAAGAGCAAGGCTACTCCTACATGGACATCATCACCATTCACAAGGACACGCTGCCCAACTATGAGGAGAAGGTAACCAAAGCACTTCAGATAGCATCAGACAGCATCCTCTGAAGAGCTTCTTCAGTCTCAAAGAGTCGCTTTGTTAGAGAAGACTTTCCAAACCTGTGACCATCTTTCTCTCAGTGTGACGGCATTATTCAGGCTGCTTTGCCTTTTTCCTCCGTCCTCTCAGCTGAAGATGTTCTTTGAGGAGCATCTGCACCTGGATGACGAGATCCGCTACATCCTGGACGGCCGGGCCTACTTTGACGTCAGGGACAAGGAGGACCGATGGATTCGGATCGCCATGACCAAAGGGGACTTGATCACCCTGCCGGCTGGCATCTACCATCGCTTCACCCTGGACGAGGCCGTACGTAGCACACATGAAGGTACACATGAATCACTGATGTGGAGCCGTGTTACTCTCCAGCCTCATGTGAACACTGTCGGTCTCTGCAGAACTACACTAAAGCCATGAGGCTGTTCGTGGGGGAGCCGGTGTGGAAGGCTTACAACCGGCCCGCCGATGACTTTGAGATTCGACAGAAGTACGTCACGTCTCTGCAGGGATCCTGAGAGTGAGCTGCAGCACCCGACAACAACTACAGCACGAATCCCACATGACCGCTGTTTACACTAGAATCAGGATTTCTAATGTGAATCCTTTAATGTGAGGAAATGTAGTAGGTTTATTATCATAAGAATGAGAAGCATATTGTGGGTGATTAAAGATCTCCTCTAGCACTAAGATGCATTTTAGTGATGAATGAAATAATGTAGTCTACATTTCAGAGGGTAATAAGGTACTACATTTGACAGCTACTGTCACCAGATTTAGACTGCACACAACACACTTGATCAGATAATGAAACACTGCTTTGTTATAAACCAAGTGGTTACAGGTAGCTTCACGTCATTCAAATGTTGCTTACGGGTTAAAGCAGGACTAATAATGCAATGATACAGAACTTTTTTTAAAGTACTTTTGCTTTTTACATAATTCATATGAACTTCGACGCAAGTTTGAGTGGGGGACTGTGACTTAATTGACGTAATTGAGCATCAGCAACTTCAGCCGTCTGTGCAGTAGTTTCTTATTCTCTTAAATGAGTTGTATTAACTGTTAGCTGCTATCAGACTTAAACTTAAAGCAGCATATTATCATCTAAATCTCTCTGATTTAGAAGTGAGAAATGTTACCTGACCTGTCTGTGGGACCTCTCTACAGATTAACACACATTTTATGTTCTATGGAAAATAAAGTTGCTGCTATTTTCCTTCTGTGTTTTGTTTTTCGTTATCTTTCCATTAAAGCAGACAAGTTGATTTAAAAGAACAGTTTTATTTAGGAGAAAACAAAATTCCTTTTTTTTTTAATATACATAAATATGATCAACACAATATGTAAACATTGATAATTAAAGATCCATCAGGACAAATCAATAAAAGATTTAGGATGACAATAATGTGTCATCTAATCATTTAAACAGAAAAAAAAAAAATCAGCCCCTCTGATATGTATGATATGTACAATTTTGGATTATCTAATATTTTACATTTTTGTTTAGTGGACAGGACACGATACAACCTGGAGGACTTATTTTATTTTCACTGCATGAGTTCATAAACCTGGCAGCGGAAATCGAGTGGTCTTTGACTGTTAATCCTGTATTACAGGTGTCTGCTGAGGAACAAGCTTTGGACCTGCTAGTTTATTAGTCTGTAAGCACAATGAATCTCAGGATAATGCCCGCGATAATTCTCACATTATGAGCCTGAAACTCCTTTAAAACCACCCACAGTCTGTAGAACAACGTCCATCTCTGTTCTGAGGCCTCTAATGCTTAGTTCAATGATTCCTCTGTAGTGGTGTGGGAAAAATTAAACAATATAGAGGAATAGTTTAACAGTTTGGGAAATACGTTTATTTGCTTCCTTTTAGTGATTTAGATCAACACCACTTTCATGCCTTTGTGCTAAACGTAAACTGCCACAGCCAGCAGCTGGTTAGCTTAGCACAAAGGCTAGAAAGCAGAGGGAAACAGCCAGCCTGTAAAAATGATCATTTGCAGTTTTACAGGGGGGTTAAGTGCTCGACTGTTTGTTGGCTCTCGAGAGACGATGACCTGACTCGTGAAACAACCTGCTGCACTATTGACAAAGCATTTCCTTCTCTCTGTTTAAAGTCAATAAATGCAAAATTGAGAAGTGAAAATACTGGTGGAGTCACCTGGTAAGTAAAGACCGGTAACAAGCCAACCTCCTTACAAAAGATATATATTTCAAGAGTATTCATGCAAACCGAACTTACATTTACATCGGATTTAGGAAACTTTTCCATTTTACAATTATATTATAACATAAATGTCCCTCAAGCTTTCATATGTATATCTTATTCAGAGAAAATATTTATTAGTTCTGTCAGTTATTCTTCTAAAAAAAACCATAAAAAGGTCCATAAAAAAATAAATGAAACAATACTGTAAACCAGCAGCAGATAATGTTATAATAGGCTGGCAGTGAACATGCAGGCAGATTAGCTCAGTATTATAGTGTTAGCAGTGCACCCCCATCGGCCATGTGACCTCCCATGAGATGGTGGCAGGCCCACCAGAGTACATGAGTATATCATTGTACAGAGCCAGGCTAGCTGCTTACCTGGTATGGATTCTCTCAAAAAAGTGATTTTCCCAAAATGTCAAACTATTTCTTTAATTAAAAAAAAATATATACATATCACCTCCAGCTCAGGACTTCCTTCCACAGCGTCACTCCACCAGCATGTGAGCCGGCCACTCTCTGTTCCTGTAAGTAAAAGTGTGAATCATTAATGGGTCACCCTTCAGAGGGATAGGAGTGTCGTACCCCCTGTGGACTGACACAAAGTGAAACGTGTACCTGGGCTTGGCTGCCCACATCCCTTTTGTAAGACTAAAACCAGTTCAGAAAGACCTTTATAAACCAACCAGGAAGCCAAACAGAGCACTAAATGTTCACTTTTCTGTCACCTCACTCTCGTAGGAGCAACAGCTTTCTACAGCTACTAGTCCTGGAGCTTTATTTCCTGTCTCACTGGAGGGGGATGCAGTAGTGTGCTCCCCCCCCCCCTTTCGTCCTCTTGCCTCTTAGACTAGTTTGAGGCACTGTGTGTTGAAGCTGTCCCCCTCCCGACAGGCCACCGCCTCCAGCAGAGCCTGCTTCTTCTGGGTGCTGCGCGACGACTCCAGCTCGTACATAGTGGTCAGGTTGAAAAGGACGCTCTCGTGGAGGTAAAGCGCGGGGTCCTGCTGCACCAGGCCCTCCAGCTGGCCCAGGGACTCCTTCAGACGGCCCAGATAGAGCAGGCACACCGCTGCGTTGTTGTTGGCCTGGGAGCAAAGGGAGGGAACCAAACTTCATCATTCAATCTGGTACGAGGCTACTCTGGAGCTTTTGAAGTTTCATCTGAATTGCATCTTGGGATGAGCTACAGTACAGTAGAGTTATAAAGCTTGGCCTGCCACTTCACTGACTGGGCAAAAAAAAGTTCCAGCTATGGGGACTGCATTGGTTTTTATCTTGTGTGAAATGTCCAGGTTATGTTTAGCAGGAAATTAACTTAAGCAGGTCCTATGAGTAGAATAAAAAACAGATCATTTCCTGTGGACTGTAATTTTAGCTCCTGTCCTGCATTATGAAGCTGTAAAAGACGTGTTCATTACAGTGGATGTGGGAGCACTTACAACAGGGTTTTTCGGGTCAATTTTTAAGACTTCAATGAAGGATGCGTGTGCTTCGGCATAGTTGTTCTGACTGAGGTAGACAAAGGCCCTGGAAAACAAACAGACACACACACACACACACACACACAGTCATTACATTTCCCAACAGTGGTGACAGTAGTACTACATGAAAGGAAAACTCTGGTAACTTTCAATCATTCTCCCTGGGTGCCATGTTCAGCTCATACTGGAATTGTGGACAGACACACAATATAAGGCCAAAAACTATGTGGGCAAGAAAACACACACATATATGTGATAGCTGGACATGTCACTGCAAAAACATGGGCATTAATCTGCCGCTGTAACAGCCTCCACTCCTCTGGTTTCCAGCAGATTTTGGGTACATGGCTTCAGGGCTTTGCTCCCACTCAGTCACAAGAACATTAGTGAGGTCTGACACTGATGTCGGGTGATGAGACCTGACTCGCAGCTGGCATTTCAGTTCATCCCTGAGGTGTTGGACGGGCTTGAGGTCAGACCTAAAAAGCATTTCTTTATGTAGCTGGCTTCTTGTGCGCAGGATATCGTCATGTTGAAACAGAAAAAGGACTGTCGATCCACAGATGGCACACAGGTAACTCCAACCCAGCTACTGTGGGTCGGACGCACTTAATCTTTCAATCACTTCTCCAACTTCAAACGAGAGTTATGTATGTCACTGCAGTCCCATGCATTCTGAATGACACCCACAGACATCACCATGTGACAGATCTCTATCATCTGTGCCAGTCAGGAGACATAAAACAGAGCGCTCCACACCGCTGAGACTTCTCTACTTAAACATCTTGATAGAGAGACGTTTCTTCACACTTCAGAGAAACACAAGACAATTTCACAGATTTCTCACATACTTTTTTAGTTTTAGAGGACACTTTTTCTGAATAAAGAATGCCTTGCTCACAGCTCTGATTTTTTACTGTTCACGTTAGTCTCGGAGTATGTTTCCACATCAGTAAATAATAATTAAAACGACACAACGACTGTGAAAAACATGACTGCATTACAATATCAGTCACCTGCCTTTGTGAAGTGAGCATCAACATACCCAGTGTGAGTGAGATACGTTGTCACTTGAGCTTTGCCTTTACTCCACGTCTCCTCAGGCCAGAGTTACACAGGTGTGACCTCCTGTGCTAAATCACATGCCAGGAGGAAGAACAAACCTGCAAACAGCCCTGAAGGAAGCATCTCTACCATGGAGCGAAAATTATCCCAGGCAAGTGCACATGTGCTGCATGGAGGTGCTAAATGCGCACACACACACACACACACACACACACGTACATTCTGTTCATCAGCACACATGTGGTGTGACTGGGCTGGCTTCCTTTCATCTGGCAGGCTTTCTCCACATCCTGGAAGTACCTCTCTGCCGTTTTAACATCTCCGATCTGGCCAAGAACAAAGCAGCAGCAATACATTGAGCGCTGACCAGTGAGGGTATATTGTAAAATGGGCCGAGCACAAATAAGTAAGATTAGGTTTTCATAATCCCTCATGGAATGTGACACATTGAATCAGCAAAGAACACCGTACAGGTCATTACAAGGTAAAATAACGATGACAAATGCCACAGTACAATGCCACAGAGTTACAAAGAGGGAGGAATTATTTCATCCAGGTGTCCAGAAGTAAAAAGTCCTGTTCATTTTTCTGCACAGACAATATTAAGTGATCAGCAGTTGGAGCACATCCAGGTTTTGCTCCGGATGTGTGTATCATGGCTGAATTACAGAGCGCAGGCCCGGAGTTATCAACATTCATCTAGCTGGAGGTGAAAAGTAGGGATGTCTCAGTCACTTCTTTTGACTGCTCCTGATTCAAATCAGAGTCCTCTAAAGGAAAAATAGTTTATTTTTCTGTTTTTTTTTTGTTTTCTTTTTAATAAAAAATTAAGTTCAATGAAATAGATCGATGTCAGTCTCAAAGTCCGGACGTTGTTGGTCCAGCTTAGCATAAAGACTTAAAGAGACAAATAGCTGGCCTATAGGGGGAGTTATGTGATGTAACTACTACTTGTTATTCTCTTAATAACAGCCAGATGCAGCCTTTTCTTTTTATTGGCACTGTGAGGTCATCAGACAACCTGTACTGTTGGCGGGGTGTACATACAGGTTAAACAAACAAGATACTATGTGTGAATTAGTAAGCTTTTGCCACACTGTTTCTACCACACATCCATAGGACTGTTTTATGCGCAACTGAGTTTAATTTATCAAATATGGCTGGTTTAATTTATTTAAATGATTTTATCAGATATGTCAGGTCTCTCTCATAATCTACCCACGGTGTGCGTTTGTGTGTGTGTGTTGTGTGTGTGTGTTTATGTGTGTGTTATAATGTGCAGACCTGCAAAAAGATGCGTCCTATACCGCTGAGCAGCTGCACTCTCTGTTGGGGTTCATACTGGATGATTGAGTGATAGGTCTCCACAGCCAGAACATAGTCCTGAGAGAGAGAGAGAGAGAGAGAGAGAGAGAGAGAGAGAGAGATTAACCAGAAAAACGAGGCTAAGCAAATATAAAAGTAAAAATGGAGGGCAACGGCGGTACAGACAGAAGTTAGAAGCAGGTAAGGTAAAACGAGGTTAACAGCACGAGGCAGAGGCAGGTGGAGGGCTAGCGAGGTAAAGAAGAGCAGAGCTGAGGCGTGGAGAGAGAGAGGGGGCATTAATCAAACATATGGAGTATTAGCGGGGCGATGTGACCCTCCTCCCACCTCCACGCTGCACTGCTACACATCGCTCACATGGTGACTGGACTGCTGAGCGGGGCGGAGAGAGGTCAGCGAGGTGTGTATAAGTGTGCACTGGGCACGCATGTGTGTGTCCTGGTATAGTTTGTTTTTTTGTTTTTTATGATTGCTCTGGTTCAGTTTCCAGTGTCAGAAAACTCCTCTAACAAAATGAGACTCAAAATCTCATTCAGCATGCCAAAGAGAACAAAGAGTCTATCATCCCGCTGTGTATCCAGAGGCTAATATATCTCATTACTCTGAGCCACAGAACTCCATTGATGTCCAAAAACACACTGATGAGGCACTTTGTTGCACTGGATGACATTTTTCTTTATTATCATGAACCACTGCTGTATTTTCTAACCATACAGTAATGAATAAAAACTCGTGGCTGCAAAACATTATTCAACAAATCTGAAACACTTGTATGGTTTCCTAAGCAGCCAACAGTACTATGAAGTATTTATGATTTATAGTAAATGTGCTAACCACTTGTGTGGTCCTTTAAAGGTGACAGTTTGGCATAGTGAAGCCACAGCTGCTGAAGAATACTGTCATCTCAGTTCTTACCAATAGATGGCACTGTGGCTCTCTCTACAGTCTGATCTAAATCTAAACACCAACCCTTCTCCCTCTCTCTCTCTCTGTCATTCTCTTGCTCACTCTTTCTCTCTCTCTCGCTCTCTCCCATTCTCTCTCGCTCTCTCTCTCACTGACCAAGAATCCAATTAGTGGTCAGTCTGGGGGGATTTCACTGTGAATCCTCCACCAGCCTGGCATCAGAGATCTCTGAGTCTCACACGCACACGCACGCACACGCACACACACACACACACACACACACACACACACACACACACACACACACAGACACGCACAGGCATGCACACACACAGAAACATTCCCCCCTCACAGACCCACATCCAGACAGACTCAGACGCGCATACAGGGACACATTCACTCCAACACACTGTGACACACAAACATGAGCTGACAAACACACACACACGTACCTTCATGAGCAGCAGACAGTTGGCCATGGAGTACATGACCCGGCTGAGGCGAGACCTCCACAGTTTAAGAGACACTGAAAACAGGGAGAGAAGAAGAAGAAGAAGAGGGTTTATTTCTTAAAGGGTGACTTTCTATTTTCATTCCACACCAGGGTTTATTTTAAGGCGAGGTGATGAGGAAGACACTGCGGCACACTCCGCTTCCCTCTTTTCATTCAGACAGTGCGCCCCGTGGAAGAGCTTGCGTGAAGCCCTATTAGTATTCATGGCTGCACACGTGTGTACTTGTGCGTGTGTGTGTTGGAGAGAGAGCTAATCACTCAGTAGGGGTCTGATGTGTGAAGGCAAGGCCCTGCGTTATTGACTTGACTGTCGACTGTCTGCGTGGGCAGAGAGAGGAGAGACAGAGGGCACAGCTATTACACTGCTTTTAGGAGGGGGAGAAACTGGCAGAACCCGGCGCACCCTCACACATACATTCGCACACGAGTCACCCTGCCAATTTTCCCAATTATAAGCAAGTGTCTTGGTACATTTAGCTAAACTTCACGAAGTGGCTTGTTGTTGTTCATCACCCTGAATTAGCCAAGTAAATTGCTTCTAGTTGCTTTTAACAAAAGGAAAAAAACACCCTGACACACAGCCCCTGGAAAAGTTACTAAATTAGCAGTTGCAGGACTTGCAAACATATGAGTCAGAGAACGCTGCATTGAGACGTATCGCTGTGTTGAGACAGTCAAAGAGACGGGGAGAGAGAAGAGGAGAACAGATAAAGTCTATTACCACCGGGTTGTGTGGAGGTGTGTCTACCTAAAACTGGTGAATTTCAGATGAAGGTACCGGCCTATTTCCCCAGCACACTTGTGCAGATGTGAGTGGATTGGATAGGATTGATCTGTATTGATCTGCTTGGCGTGAAGGGCTGGAGAGACCATTTGATATTCAGCGCGGGTACCGAAGCAGTGAGGTGCTAAACACTTTTAGAGCACCGCATTGGTGTGTTTGTGTGTTTCAAAGAGTGTGTATGTGTGGCTATGAGGTATGCTGCAGTCCTGCACCAGGTGTGCCTCTGCCTCAGTGTTTGTGTGTGTGTGTGTGTGTGTGTGTATTACCCAGTGGGGCCCATGACCTCACTCTCTTCCCAGTGTGATGCAGTCTGGGACTGAGGCCAGGGCTGTAGCCAAATGTGTGTGTGCCTGTGTGTGTGTGTGTGTGTGTGTGTAAAGTGTGGCGTGAGTGCGTGAGCTTACCTTGCCTGTTCTCCTGTGTTAGGGTGATCATGCTGCCATCCTCAGCCAAGCCTTTCTCCAAGTTCTCCAGAATCTGTTAACGGAGGAGGGGTTGGGGGAGGGCAAACTTTAGAGGGGGAAGTTGCTTTACTGCCGGCACTGAAGGCTTTTATGTGTGTATTAGAATCTGCATATTCACTCTAAAATCCAACCATATTCGGCTGTTTACACAGGTGGGCTTAAGGATTTGTATGGCTAATGTGCTTTCCTGTGGGTGTGTCGATTTATTGTATGAATTCTACAGAGTATGCATATCTTTATGTTCATCCAGAGGCTGTGTTTGTGTGTGTGTATACTAACAGCGAGGCAGACAGTTTTGAGATTATGCAGGCGGTCCAGAGCCTCCTGGGGCTTGGCCAGGTACTGGGGAAGCTCGGCATGCAGCAGCCGCATGGAGAACGGCACCATGGAGCCTGGACAGGAGGGAGGGAGGGAAGAGGAGGGAGGACAAGAAGAAAACAGGAGACGGAGGGAGAAAATGTGTGAGGTGGAAAGGGGGAAACAGGGTGGGATATGGGATATGGCAGGAGAGAAAGAGAGGGGAAAAAAAGAGATGGAAAAAAAGAGAGGGAAGGCAGAGAGAGACAGAAAGACACAAGACACAGTGCAAGATGAGAATATAAACCCATCCACCCACACACAGACTGCACACAGCCCTGGAGGCAGGAACCTACAGATGGCATTGAGCTACGTATGGCTGCTTATTAAACCCTCTCATCTCTCTCTATGTGTGCTGCAACAGCTCCATCACTCATCTTTCTGCCTCATCCCTCTGTCTCCCTCTGCCTCCCTTTGCCTCTACATCATTCACACTGTCTCACACACACACACACACACACAGAGGCACACGTATCCCTGAGGAAGAGCCTATATTCAGGTGAGTCCCCAGGCTTTGATCAGGGTCTCTTTGATACTGTCATCAGATCTGAAGCTCAGCTAGCTGGTCCATCTTTGGCTGCTGCTTCTGCCGCTCTATGTATCTCAATTTCTATCTCTCTTGTCCATCAGCTAGTGCCTTCTATCGAACGCATCTCCGGTACAGAACACTCACGCATTTTCCCCATTTACCCTCGTGTCCCCATCACTGCCCTCTGTTACATCATTTTATCTTCATGATGACTGGACAGCACTCTCTTATGGTTTGACTCTTTGTTATATCTCTCTTAGGGTTTATCAGCTAAAAATAAAGACTTCTAATACCTTTACAGTCCAATTAAACTGTTTGTAACTGAGACTCCCAAAAGGGCATTTAAAAGTACTCTGTGGAGTTTTTGACCAGCAGTGGCGCTACAAAGCAATGTTTAGAAGAATGGGTGCCTACTTCTTGTGGTCTGCTAGCAGGTGCAAGAAGACACACATATACACATAAGAGCACGAGTGATGAGATACACATTCCTCGAACAGTTCCAGAGTCCTATCCGACCAGCATTTATGACATTTTGGAGAAATCAGCTGATTGAAATGGAATCACTTTGATCAGTGCATTAGCATGCAGAGGTACAGTTTTAAAAGGTGACATTTAAAATAGCATGGATTTTTTTTCTCCTCAAACTCAAATTTGGTAAACTCTAACACTAATTTGCATCGTTGATCAAAACAACCAATCACAACAGAGCATCTGGTGGAGCTTCAGCCCCTGCTCCTGTACAGGCTGCAGGCAGCTCCCTTTTCCTGTGCCTGGGTTAACTTAGAACAGATAATCAACAACCAAATGACCAAGCAATGAGAAAAAATGCCCATATCTCTTTTGTCAACATGTTAACACAAAAAAGACAAGTAAACATAAGAAGACCAGTGATGAAAAGCAAGCTGAAAAGGAAGAAGTAGACTAAGCGACCAACAGGGAGGAGCTCTGGAGGTGAACTCACTGTAGAGAGAGAGAGGACCTGGAAGTTGCACTTTTCAACCTAGTCCACTCTCCTCTAAATCCTATTGACTGCAGCTTATTCTCTCCAAGTTAGCAAGTTAACTAGCTATCCCACACAGGGCCATAGCCACCACTGAGAATCCCTCTGTATTAGTTGGAGGCAGATAGATGCCACAAAGAAAAAAAAAACAAAAAAAGCAACGCACCAACAAAAGGCAGGGGAGAAGAGGACTGCTAACTTGCAAAAGTAAATGGGCCGATGCAGGTTCCAAAATATTTTTAAAAAATGACTTTGGAAATGAGTCATAAAGAGTGATGATCTCTCTCTTACTTTATTGATTAAAACATGAAAGGAATCAAGAGTGAAAGTAAGGTATGAAGATACAGCTTAAAAGAAATCAGGAATGAATGCTACTTGTCAGGCATGTGGCATTCAGGTCTTAATATTTCGGAGTCCAAATTGGACTCAACTTTTCATTTGGCAAACAAATTAATAACTGACAAACATCGATTCCCTTTCTAGTGTTCAGTCAATCCTAATACTTCGTAGAGTGATACATGGGCAGCCATCTCCTAAGGCGTTCAAAGAGTGCGATCATGGATAATAGATAGTCGATGGAAGCGCTGGGCCGGAGAAATGTTCAACTTCTGATGCCAGGCTACACAACCCGTGCCAGTTTGTCTGCGAGCACCTAGCAGGGCACAAAGCGTTTAAATTGAGCAATGGAAAGTCAATCGGTGCTCTCTTTAGAAGGCTGTGCAGTGTGCTTTTTTGTACGAGTGTGTGTAAAGTGCGCGTGTGTGTGAGTGCGTGCAGCTGTGTCTCTGCTACTGCCTCCACTGTGGTAGCCCGGGGGGCGAAGCAGATCCAAAGTAATGGGAATACATTAGAGAGCAATTCATGCAGTGTAAAAAGAGGAAAAACAAAACCAAAGAACTGCTGGAGACAAGTAGAGTTGTTGGAGCTTCTCGACGATACAGTCTAATATCAAGCTCCTGGCAGAAACTTTCCTTTGAATATTTAATAGGACAGTGGTGGTATGCTTGTGTATCCTAAAAACGTGGGTAAAATGCAAAATCCTTTTGGAGAGCCAGCTAATAACACATTCAAAACTCACAGATAAGAGTTTCAGAGCAGCTTTTCAGCGCTATCATGAATGTTACTATTCAACTTTCTGTCAGCTTTCAGAGAGAATTCATAGAGCAGCTTTTTGACACATGAAAAGAAATATGAACTGAAGCATGATTTCACAATGCAAGAATTCCTATGTAAAAGTTTCTGTGATCAATACCAAACATGCTCCTTGTCCTTGTCCTCCTACGCAGAATGTCAATAATAATGACCTTAAAGGACAGAGGACGGCAAGGTTTATACAAGCTATGTGTCTGTGTGTGTGTATGTGTGTGTGAATATACCTCTCCTCCCAGGGTAAACAGTGGGGTAATACTCATAGTAGAGGTCTGGTTGATTCAGGTTGCCAAAGGGCTCAAACTCCAGCTCAGCGTTTTGAAAGAGGTTCAGTTTGGTCAGGAGGGCCAGTGCGCACAAACCAGAGCTGAAACACACACAAACACACACACACACACACCCCTCCTTCTGTTTGTTAAGTGCATAAAACATTGTTTTGTGTGTCGATGTCGATCGAAAACTCTTTTTTGCAGTTCATTTGGTCAAAAATCAATTATGTACTAACTTGCTCAATAATATCAAAAAATGTATTAATGTTCATTGTAAAGGCATAATATTTCTATTTATACAGTAATATATCATGAAATAAGTTTTACATCAGTGCTGTATTTATTAAATAATCTATAATTATTACATTGTTTAGGAATGACATTATGGGGTTGCAATGAGCATGACTAATTCACTGGCTGGAAACTGGATTTTTGAGGCTTATATTGCCACTGATAAGAAATACTAAATAGTCTGATAATATAATGTTTAGTCCACCCATAGTCCTCTCCAGAACTAGGAGGAACAGTGGGTGGTAAAAGGTTAACAGAGCTGACCATAAGTCATCATCTTGTTGACATGCACATTGCTTTGAGATGAGGCGATATTTTGTTGAACTTATGGGCAAGCCAGTTAAGTGAAAAAAGGTTATCCAATACCTTATGAAAAAATTAGAGAAAAAAGTTGAGAAACACTTAAAATTTCAAAACGTTGCCATGATGTTTAAGAAAGTAAAACACAAGGCAGCAACGTGGTCGATTAATCCTGCGTCTCATGCACTGAGCCTTCCATAGGGGTGGCCTTCTTAATGAGCTTATGCA
The DNA here is from genome assembly GCA_023238725.1 of Scortum barcoo. NCBI lineage: Eukaryota > Metazoa > Chordata > Actinopteri > Centrarchiformes > Terapontidae > Scortum > Scortum barcoo. The sequence continues at coordinate 22,137,732 of CM041539.1, read as the reverse complement.
GCCATCCGTCTTCTGGATAGAGCCCCACAGACACAAGCATAAGAAGGTGAAGGTAGCAAAACCAACTAAACATATAAAAAGGACAGTGCTGCAAATAACAGAACAACAAAGACTCATTTCTTTGTCCTTTCTTACAGATATCTGTGTATGTGGTCATGTCTAATAAACTGTGCAGATGTACACTACCAGACATTCAAAAGTTTGGACACTTACCTTCTCATTCAATGGTTTTTCTTTATTATTTTTGACATTGTAGATTAATACTGAAGACAAGACATCAAAACTATAAAAGAAAAGAACACATATGGAATTATGTAGTAAAGAACCAGAATATGTTTTATATTTTAGATTTTTCAGAGTAGCCACCTTTTGATTTGACAGTCTCAAACACATTAAGAAAGGCAAGAAATTCCACAAATGAAATTTCCCTTGGAAAGGCACACCTGTTAATTGAAAACCATTCCAGGTGACCACCTCATGAAGCTGATTGAGAGAAAGCCAAGAGTGTGCAAAGCTGTCATCAAATCAAAAGGTGGCTACTTTGAAGAATCTAAAATATAAAACATATTCTGGTTTGTTTAACACTTTTTTCTTTACTATATACTATAATAATTCCATATGTGTTCTTTCATAGTTTTGATGTCTTCAGTATTAATCTATAATCAATGTAGAAAATAATAAAAAATAAAGAAAAACCATTAAATGAGAAGGTGTGTGTCCAAACTTTTGACTGGTAGTGTATTATAGGAAAAGAAAAATTCTACATATACCCCTTCAAATGAAAGTGAACACAGTATCACTAAAAATAAGACTGGGCCTATTTTCATTTCTAGTGGTGTTTGGGAACTATTGCATTAATCTGTACAGCAATACATCTTGGCATCACTCTCCAACACCCACAAACGCACAGAGAAACAGGCAGATGAATGGACGGATGAAGACAAAGTCACTGGCGTCTTACCTGCAGTGAGTCGGTGGTGTGGGAGGTTGGCTGGCCGGCCTTTCCATACCCCTGACCATGAGCTGTCAGCAGCCGGCCTGTCAGATCCACCGCAGCCCGCCAGTTCTTGCTGCTCTGCAGGGGAGAAAAGACAACACAATAGATCTGAAACACACACCATGACTGACTGATAGAAACACCGAAGAAGACCTGGGGCTAAAACGTATCAGTGTGGTTCAAATTATCACAAACACAAACACGCCTGAGAGGACACATCACTTAACAAGGTATCACTTAGTATCAATCACATATCAGAACTACACTGAAAGCTCGGTGCACAAACACTGCACTGTGTGTTCAACTACAGCATGTAGAGATGGTCAGATCTGAACCTGATGGATGGAACTGCAGACCTGATGGAAGATGAAGGTTTCCAGTGAATAGTTTGAGTGATCATTTTACCGTTTGCCTTTGGTTTTTTGTTTTCCAAAATAAGTTTGGCAATCCTTGGTGTTCGTTTACAACCAGTTTGATTATCTGACTGCTTGTGTGGAGCAGCAACTAATCATTAATTTATTATAATGAAAAAATATATATTTTTTTGACTTGATATGATAATAACAATTAATCAACCAACTGTTTCAACTCCATGCCAATGTCAGTTTTTTTTTCCACCATGTCACAGCCTTCCCAGGTCTCAAATGGTGAGTACAATTACATTATAATTTGATGACAATACTGATCAAATATGTAAAAATAAGGCTTGAAGTTTAATAAAGCCAAGTTAATATACAAGCTTTTAGCTTTTACAGTGCATACAGAGAGTTTTTACACCCTTTCAACTATTTTACATTTTGTTATGTTTCAGACTCATCTTAAAATGGATTCAATTAATTTTTATTCTTATCAATCTACACACAATACTCAGAATGACAAAGCAGTTATTTGAGTGTTTGGACATTTATTAAAAATAAAAGACTGAAATATTCCATTAATGTAAGTATTCAGACCCTTCACTTAGTACTCGGTTAAAGCACCTTCGGCAGCAATGACAGCCTCAAGTGTTTTGGGGAATGATCCTACAGGCTCGGAACACCTGCTTTTGAAAGTTTCTCCCATTCTTAGCAGAATCGTTCAATCAGGCTGGATGGGGAGTGTCAGTGCACAGCCATTTTCAGGTCTCTCCAGAGATGCTCTATTGGGTTCAGGTCTGGACTCTCCAGGACTTTCAGGAGTTCTCTCAAAGCCTCTCCTGTGTTTTCTTGGTGGTATGCTTAAGGTTGTTATCTTGTTGAAATGTAAACCTTCACCCCAGCCTGAGATTCAGAGCACTCTGGAAAAGATTTTCACACAGGACTGCTCTATATTTTTCTGCATCGATCTTTCCCTCTATCCTGACTCGTCTCCCAGTGCAGTAGACATTTCCACAGCACGATGCTGCCACCGCTGTGTTTGACTGCAGGGATGGTATTCATGAGGTGATGCTCTGTGCATGGTTTCCCCCACACACCGTTGTGGCCAAATAGTTCAATCTTCATTTCATCAACCAGAGGATTTTGCTTCTTGTGCTTATTGTCGTTCAGGTACTTTTTGGCAGAATCCCAGCAGGCTGTCAGGTGCCTTTTATTGAGGAATGGCTTCCATCTGGCCACCCTGTCATAAAGGCCTGATTGGTAGAGTGCTGCACTGATAGTTCTCCCTCTGTAAGGTTCTTCCATCTCCACAAAGGAACTCTGGATCTGATGCAAAGTGACCACTAGGTTCTTGGTTGCCTGTCTGACCAAGGCCCTTCATCCCCTATTAGTCAGTTTGGCAGGGCAGCAAATCTAGTGAGACTGTTGGTGGTTCCAAATGTCTTTGATTGACAATGATGGAGGCTACCGTGTTCTTGACCAATTTAAATTCTGCAGAAATTTTCATGTATCCTTCCCCACATCCATGTCTTGACACAATCTTGTCTCGCAGGTCTATTCTCTAAACCTTGTGGCTTGGTTTTCACTCGAACATATACTGTCAACTGTAAGACTTTATATAGACAGGTGTGTGCATTTCTTAATATGTCCAATGAATTTATTTAGGCACAGGTGGACCCAGTCAAGTTGCAGAAGCATCTCAGGGGGCATTGATATAAGTTACTTACGTAAATGCAATATTTCAGTCTATTATTTTAAATGACTTTACAAAATACTCCCAAAAACTTTTTTTGCTTTGTCATTGTGGAGTATTGTGTGTAGATTGATGAAAAAAATGAACTGAATCCATTTTTTAGATGAGTCTGAAACATAACAAAATGTGGAAAACTTTTAAGTGTGTGAAAACTTTGTGAATGCATTGTAAATCAACAGCAATTAAAACTAATTTTAAATTACAGCTCTCCAATAAAAAAAAAAACGAACGACGATGATCGAGAAAGACTTTTTAGGAGAGCTCACATGGAAAAGAATAGGACGTTATAACATCCTACTATTCATCACTGATAGTGTCAACTCCAAACTGGTAATGTGACATCAAGTTCTGCAAAATAAAAGTCACTACATATGAAATGAGGCAGGTGTGTGTGTGTGTGTATGTGTATGTTAGTGCAGCCACGGAGAACAGAGGACAATGTGGCCACTCACACAAACACGGTGGACAAGTGAGCGTGCGCACACACACACACACACAAAAGCACACACACATACAGTATATACGCGCACACACACCTAGATATTAGCAGCATCTGCTTCCACAGGAGGTGGTACAATAGGTAAGTGGGGGACAGAGGTGGGAGGGGGTGTAGAGTCACCCCACCCCATCAACACACATGACAAGGTCGGCTCGCCGATTGGGTCCTAAGTGCTGTGCCATTCATCACAGCCACAGAGCTAATTAGGAGAGAGAGGAAGAGAGAGGGCTACTTTCTTTCTCGTCATCTTTATCACAAAACTCATCACCCTTTTTTCACTCTTCCCTCTGTTGTAGCTGTCCTTTCTTCCTCATTCATCTTCTCTCCTTCTCCTCCCCCTTTTTTTCTCTTGTCTGCCTTGCTGCCTCTCTCCCTTTCTCAGGATTCTCCGCCACATTCTCCCTCCACCTCTCTCCTCTTTCCCTCCATCTCCACCCTCCGCTCCCTCTGACTCTCATTTCTACCTCCCTCCTCTCTCCCGCCGTCATTTCTTCCTCCTCTATCACTCCTTCCTCCTCCCTCCCTCCTTCCCTCTCCTCTCTTGCCCTGTGCCAGTAGCTGCACTGCCTCTGAATCTTCATTAGGGGGGGAAATGAAGCTGAAAACGAGGAGGCAGCCTGGACGTCCAAAAGCAGCTGCAGCCACTCTCTCTCTCTCTCTCTCTCTCACACACACACACACACACACACACACACACACACACACACAGAGTATTACAGTACACTACAGTACGCTGCTTCCCTGCCACAGGGCATAAGAAGACAGGTGTGCGAGTGTGTCTTTCTCTGTGTCTATGTGAGATTGGGATACAACATAAGTTGGGGAAATGAAAACGGCGACAGTGGTGATGTACAGCAGCTGCATTCTTATACACACACACACACACACGCACACACACACACACACACACACACACACAGTTGAGTTGAGACAGGGCACAGAGGGATAAGGGATTTGAACAGAGGATAAGCAGGATATGGATAGAAGATATCTGGCCCATGTAGTGAAAGAGTGCAGAAGTCAAAGCTGGCTATACTGGATGGAAGGAAAAAAAAAGAAGCAGAAAGTCTGGGCCAAAAAAGTTGGAAGATGAAAAAAAAGGAGCAGCGGGTAGCAGAGTGGAGAGCAGGAGATGAGGAGAAGAGTGCTGAAGGCCAAGGGAGCTGCAGAGAGGCACCGCGAGGAGCAAGAGTGAAAACCCCCACAACACTGGAAAAGTGAACTTCAGCTCAGGGCTTATGCAACGATGCAACATTGCTGCTATGCATAGCTTTATGGTATGATATTATTCTACAGCCTGTAATTTTAGGTCTTGAACCATAGCAATTCAAACCCAACATTACAGGGACACAGTGAAACAGGAGCTGTGATTTAAATAGATAGCAGGCAGGCTTCGTGCATTGAGAGGCGATCTTTTGTGACCACAGGGTCAGAGGTCACAGGGTCAGTTCCCATTAAAAGTAGCGTGCGATTGAGATGGTCCTTGAGCAAGATTATAATGGATGTCTCTGCACCACTGTCATCTCAGATGGTTTAACCTGAGCTCTGACCCCGCTGATGAAAAAAATGTAAGAACAATCACAGGGCAGACTGTGTTCAACATGCTAATCAAACATTTAGAATATACAGGCTCTCCAGCTGTCAGCAGACATTAAATATGAAATTCTTGTCACTTTCACTGAATCAGCTGTTGTCTGATACAATTTCTTCACAACCCTGGTGTGGCCAGCTTTAGTCATACTGCGGTAACATAAATGTGGGTGCCAGATTTCACAGTAAAATTTCGACCTCATGGTGGCGCTAGAAGAAAAGTCAAGAATCACCAAAGTCATTAAGACACATGGCCTGGAAACCAGAAATATGTGTACAAAAGTTTGTGCCAATCCATCTCACAGAAAACTTTGAGCTGGTGGTGCAAGAGGCATTTCTTTCTCTGGGCACCATATTTTGTATCATATTTCATGGGAATTCATCTAATAGCTGTTGACATATTTCAGTCTGGACCAAAGTGGTTGACTGGATGACCGACTGACATCATCATCCCTTGAGCCTTGCTGCTATAGCGGCCAAAACGTTCAGGCCAATAGATTTCTCATTTAAAAACCATACAGAATGCTTTATTATAGCTTTGCCAATGAATGCCATCATGCATACAAACCACGCCGTCAGTCCCCAGTTTTGAGTGATTTCAATTAACGCAGGAAGGGTGATGGGAGGACATAAAAATAGAAAAACAAGAGGCTGAAGGTAATTAATAATTTAGCTCAGCTCAAATGACTCCACATAAGGCATAATCAGATCCTCCCCAAATCAAATGAGGAGGCATTACCATGGTGATTTATTGCCAGTGGTATTAAATGAGGAACTGACTATAGAGCCTTGGTGAAAGAAGTGTGTGTTGGTATCGTGTAGGCATGTCTCTAGTATGATGGTGAGAAGGGCCATTTTCTTTTGTTCGCTGTTGCTTGTTTTTGAGGAAGGTGGATAGTATACCTGCCTTTGTTTTTCACAGAACAAAGACAGAAGCAAACTGTGGCCCTCTGACAAATGAGCAAGATGTGGACAGAGGACAAGTAGGTCAGTGTCTCTTATTATGGATATTCACCCATATATATAATAAATGGAAAGAGGGTTGTACACCTAAATACAGCATTACAGAAATCAACTTCATTGATTGTAAAGAACAAAAGTCTGACTCCAATGAAAATGCACACATTATGTCTCTCTCTGTCTCTCTCTCTCTCATATACATAATTAGTCTCGCTGCATGTTTAAATGGGGTGAGACTTCTGAAATGTGTTGAAGACCGTAAGTTCAGTGCGCCTTTCCTTTGGTGAGTTTTGAAAAAGCCCTGCATAACAAAGCTTGATGAACAAACGAACGCCCACTTATTCTCTCACAAGACCTGAAGCCTCCAGGCGAATCAGACTTAAAAAGGCTTCCTCACACCAGCTTTGGTTAACACAAGGAGCTCCCATGCTACTTCAATCAAGCCCTGGCATTTTGGATTACACAGAGGGTGTTTGGGGGGGGAATTGTAATATGCTAAAAGTGCGTGCCAGTCATTGCAACAGCACATATCTTTACTTTGATGCCTCTGTAGCTGGTCCACAGACACTTGAACCAGGGGATAGTATACTGCCCTCAAGCTGGAGGACGGCCCGCTTGGCTACTGTACTGATATGAACTTCACACAGCAGCCATTTTGTCTCCCACAGGCAATCGCTGGACTCTTCAAAAAGCATCACTGAGAGACGTCGAGACACAGACTGGCATAATATATTATGTGAAGACACTGTACTAGCTCATGGCTTGTAAGAGAACTCCACATAATACTCCCTGAGATGGTTCAACGTGGCTTCCAAGTGAGGCTCCTCTGGGTAATCGGTGGTCGGACTGACTAGTGGGCTGCTGGATAGCTTTTGATGGTTTGGTTGTCAACAATAACAGCATGTCCCCCTTCCCTTTTCCTCTGAGAGAGCTTCTGAAGACTGCATTTATGAGAAGTTCTGTCTCAGGCCTGACTCACATCCAACGACAGCCAAAATATAGCACAGGCAGTAAGTTTTCCCAGCAGTGCAAGACCTGAAGTTGATGCTGATGCATTTGGAAAAGTTACTCATTGGCCATCATTTCTGTTAGTTTCGTAAAACACTGAACGTATAAAAGTACTTCCTGAGATCCAGGGGTTAAATTGGGATCTGTTATGTGAAAAATGTAAAAAATCTTTACAATGTCTCCTCTATTTAAACAATGGCACCCATTTAAAAGTCTGTGTGTCTGTGCTTGGTGCGACAAAAAGCATCATGTTGTGTTTCACATTATTATCTCATCTTTAATATCCAAATCATATCAATAATGTTAATGTTACTACTTCTATGCTAGTTAGTGACAGGTCTCTAATTTAAGATTTATAATTCACTTGTCACCCGTGCTGATTAATCTAAACTTGAAACGTTGGTAAAAGTTTTTAATAGGTTTTATGTTTGCCAGCTTTTTTTTAGCTTGTTAGTGTTTTAACATTTGCTAATTAGCACAAATTACAGCTGAGGATGATGGGAATGTTGTTAGTTTTTCAGGTATTTAGCCATCAAACACACAAACAGAAAATCTGATCTGTTGATGGTACTAGATCAAAAGTTCAGGGATCACCAAAGTTATTACAAATGCCAGGGCAATCCATCCAATAATTGAGTCAACGAGTCATTATTATTCTTTATCTGGGAACACTGAATATCTATACAGATTTCTGCATCAACGCCCTTAAACTTTTGTTTGCATATCGATACTTATGCTCGGACCTGCACCTGTTAAAACTGTCAATGAGAGGAATGAGAAAAAGAACAAAGAAAAAAAAGGGCAATGTCACATCAGCGAGGTTATCCAACAGAACAGCTGTCATACGTGACTGTTACACACTCCTCTGGATATTTATAGTGCCCGTATCACTAATTCATCACATGTTAGTCATTACCCTAGAGATCGTCATTATGAAACATCAGATTAGATCAAGGATTAATTTATAGATTTCATATTAAAAACAGACTTTACAAAGTGCTTCACACTTCAGAATAAAATGAAAAGATCTTTAACAGGGAAATGATGACTGAAAAAAAACACAAATTCATCATTCATTTATGGTTTAAATTGAAATATGATGAAGTATTATATAATAATAATGAAGTATGCGTGAACTGACCAACAGGTCCAGCTCCATCTGTACTTTTACAATAGGCCTGAGCATATGGCCACAGCCAACATAAACAGAGCAAGGTGAAAACAACCACCACTCAGGTTTAAACATGCCCTTCAGCGCTACAAAAGCTGATGGTGCATTACCCAGACCCTGGCTTGCAAGTGTAACTGGTGGTGGAAATGACAGCTATGTAAAAAGGTTACGATAATGACAAGTAAAGGTTACAGCAATGATATCAAAGTGCGATGCAGCAGTTGGGTCGTTGCAGTGATTATGGGGGTGTGTCTGTCTGACCCAGCCAAGGTGGGTCTCTCGCTCTCATTTACACACACACACACACACACACACACACACACACACACACACACACACACACATGCTTGGCCTCTGGCCTAGACGGCATCACACTGTGGGAGGAAAGAGAGGTTAGAGTCTCTGGTGGATAGTACAGAGGGAGGGGAGGGGAGAAAGAGACAGAGATGAAGGAGAAGGAGGGAAAGAGGGGGAGAGGAGAGGGGTGATTGCTAATGAGAGAGACAGATGAGGCCAGCCCAGGGTGGTGCTGAGCCAGAGACTAGCCCACTGCTGACCACACCACAAAGGTCACTGGGAAGACAAAGAGAGAAGTAGAGGGGATGCCAGGACACCCGAGGAAACTTCATATTCCATCACACCTCAATAACCAACATTTAATATTTAAACAGTTAATAGCTCCCTGTTATTGCAATGGAAAAAATAAAAATACAATTGAGATGGAGTCTGGTTCATCAACACTTCTTTCTGTAGCTATGACAAAGTTTTAGTTGTTCAAGGTAACATCATACTCTCAGTTTCTTGTAATTAATCTGGGAGAAGTAGACTAGCTGCATCCAAGTCTGTTTGGCCAGGAAACACAAGCAGACAGACAATCGTGGTTATAAATGAGCCAACAGTTTTTCCAGATTATCTACAGCATTTTATCTACAGCATTTTATCAGAAATAAAACCCAATGTTTCTATAAAATTAATAATGGCTGAACTACATGAAGTTTCTTCAGTGCAACACCTGTGCTTTTCCTACGACGACAAGTCAACATGTCTGCTTTAAAAATGACCTCCTGTTCAAATTAAACTAGGAAGTCAGTTTGGGTAATAGTTTGGGTAAGAGACAGCCTGTGGCCAATGTGGCCCTGTTTCCAGATGTCAGGAATTACTTTGGTACAAAGCATTAAATAATTTAACAGTTAGTTTGAACCGGTCCTACTAAGAGAACATCAGCTTTAATATCGAATAAAAAATGTGCAAAATAAGACTGGGAATGACAGATATGAATGCCAGCAATGCCCAGAATGGGATTAGGAAAAATTAGGGTTGGATGTAAATGTTGGGAGAAAGAATCTGTACTGATTTAATTAAGATTTTAATTGTAATGTTTCTAGACACATCCTGCCAATGCAAACCTCTATCTGTTCTTTATGGCACTGAGTAACGGTAGTTTATGCATATTTTAGCATATGATTTTTTTTCCTCTATCAATATCATATATTATATTGATTTATTTCTCAGAATACATAATATATACTTTATCATTTATCTATCTGGTCATTTGTCAAGAAAGAAATACCAAACACTGTCTGGTTCAAGCGAGGAGGATTGTGTTTTGCATGTACAATGACATGACTCATACAGTTCCTTAAAATGATGTGAAAGCAGAATTCATAGAGCTGATGTCAAAGTATTTTCTCACTAAAGTATTGAGGATATTTCGACAGCTCCTTCTCAGCAGTATAATGCGGTGCTACAGCGTGACTGATAAAAGCATGTGAAGTCTTACTCTACATGAAGATTCATCAGAAAGAAGAAGCGAGAGTGTTTCTGCGTGTGTGACGGCAGCTCTCTCCCACAGAGACCGAGTGATATCCACGTTCACCAGATGAGGGGAGAGAGACACACAGAAACAAAGAGAGAGAGGGAATGCAGAGAGTCGTCCTCAGTGTGCTGTGTGTGCTGCAAGTGTATTCAGTGTGTGTTTGGCACACGTTTGGCACACGTGTGTGTGTATGAACAGAGGGAGTGTGCGGTGGCAGTGGATGCAGTCGCACTCTGGCTCTGCAGCATGACTCATTCTGCCAGCTTGTACTGTAGTAGAGCTCTACAACACACGCGCACGCACACGCGCACGCACACACGCACACACACAGAGCAGAATAAAGCTCTATGAACTGACTGCCAGCTTCGTCCAAGCAAAAAACCATACACAAAGGATGATCACAGCTGACAAGTAATATAGAATAACATAAAAATGTTTTTAAAGGGTGTAAACACAAAGGCTACCTGTACAGCACTCGAAACTCCACACATGTGATTACATTCATACACACACACGCGCTCATATGTGTCAAGTAAAGGTAAAGTAAACAGTCTATCTGAACCAGGCTATCCTTTTAATGGCCTTGTGCTAACCGATATTTTTACTTCCCTGTGTGTCTGCTTGAAAATTTCAACCTCCCCTCCCAGCATAGCGAGCGATATCACCCACGACAGCTTTGATCTATCAGTTTGTTTGATCTCAGAAGTTTGGAGATTTTATAATTCATTGGTAAGTAAATCGTTTGAATGCAAGTAGATGCGAGTAGATAGAGAAGGCAGATGGTGCCTGATCCATTCATCAGTGGGAGTGACTCAGTCAATGATTATTATGTCAGCAGAGCCGTCACACAGGGGGGCTGCTATGATTGAGACCAAACCGCGCTCCTTATTAGGAGGCAGGATTTGTCGGCTCCACACTGGGTGATGTCGTGCGTAGAGATTTTGTCCTTCAGCTAGAGGACCTGGGTTCAAGTCTCTGTGTTAGCAATCATGTGCCTTATTGAAGTGTTGTTGAACAGGACACTGAACCTCAAGCGGCAGCGAGAGAGCTGCTCTGCTGCCGACTCACCTCTGGAGTCCGAGTGAACAAGAGGCAAGTGAAAAGAGTTTCCTTTCAAGGATCACGAGTATGAAATTACATGGGTTTTCCTAGTTTCAAAAATTTCTTTGGTGATGCCTTTGTGGTGAGGGCCTGATGAAAACGTGCACTGATTTGCAACACATGACACAAAGCGGAATATATCATGGTGGCTAAATATTCATCAAAGCAAATCTGAGCCTTTTCCACACATTTGTAATACTATTAAGTCGAATTATTTAAACATAAATATGAATAAATATAAATAAATATAATTGAATTAAGCATATGAACACGTCAAAATACAAACGGAAAACTTTTGGCCTGAGATCTATATGACATAGCTTTATCAGTATGAAGTATGTAAATAAATAAGAGATGACAGCCATGTTAGCTGCATAATGAGGCTGTACATCGGTTATATGTATGCTCAAGTCAGCATGTTTACAATGACAATGTTAACTTGCAGACGTTAAGCAGGTATTGTACATCATCTTCGTCAAGCATGTTGGCATGCTAACATCTAACAACAAGCAGTGAACGTCATGAATGTAAAGTCATCCTGAAGCTGAAGGAAATGTCATTACTTTTGTGTATTAACCAACAAATGGTGGCACTAAATGAAAAGCTAAAGGATCCCCATCATGAGTGTCTGAACCAAATTTCATGGCCCATCCAATAGTTATTGAGATATTTCACTCAAAACCCCATGTGTCACCCTCATGCTGGCACCATGGTGATCACCAGAGTATTCAGGACATGTCGTCTGAGAATGATGAATGTCCATTTCATGCCAATTCATGCAGTTGATGCTGAGATACTGTATTTCTCAAGATCAGTTAATAGTCTGGCCTGCTGGTGGTGACAGAGGAAAAATAAAGGCAAAGAAAAAGTCTTTAGGTTTTTATTCTCTGGAAAACAAATGTCTGTACCAAATTTGTCAAGAAGTGGTAACAATGAGGATGAACCAGTTGACATTACCCTCCCTTGATCCACACCACAAGCAAGGATAAACACTGGCAGTAAAGAAAGAGACAGTAGTAAATAAATTTTGATAGACGTATATATGACAGACTGCCTTCCAGTCGCTCCTAGAAGATGGGAAAGATGTTTAGTCTTAGAAACCTCCCTTGAATGAATCTGCATCAGCGCAGAAAACAGTTTTACTTTAACCCACTGTAACTGCCTGCAGCAGTCTTGCATGGGTTCAAGATAAAAAAAAAATCTAACATACATGTAGTGGTCAGTGTGTTAGAGGAATATAAGGACATTCTGCTCATATGGGTTGATGGTACAATAGACTATTGCACATAGTCCTATATGCTATAAAGGTTAGAAAAATAATTGCACTGTGATATATCACCACATTTACTCGTGTGATATATACTCAATATACTTGTATCAAGTATCAGTGTTTTTATTTAATTTACAGACGCCCTTTGACATTACCTTCCTATAAAGGCATCACTTCGTGTCTCTTAGAGAGGGTACTGATCAAAATGAGAACAGTAATCTACTAGTTTCTATAACAAGAAGTAAACACTCACAGCATGGCAGAGACAGTGGAGAAGTCTTAACCAATCTCTTCATAGAAGTCAGATGAATGCCTTTGTTACTTTACATGTAATTCAGTAATTAACATGTTGCACAAGTTATTTTTACAGATCGTAAGTGCAGTCAGGAGACTTCAGGTTTTAGGTTAGTTTAGCTTACTTTAGCCTTGTAGCTGGTAAATAGCTTTCACATTCTGGACCAACTATATTGTAACTAAACAGTAGCAAGTAGTAATAAGTAAGGCTGCATGAACAGTGGCATTTTATTTCTCTTCTGTGGCAGTGAACACAACACACAGCCTTTCGACCACTATCATGCTGCAACTTGAGCTCACCAAGACACTACGGCTGACTAAAGTAACTTAACTCTCCCTTAACCCCGTAAAGCCTGAACCATGAAATAATTTTCTAAATATCAATTTGCATATATGAGTTATAATTTGTATCATTTTTGCTACATCTGGCATTTTTATTTAAATTTTTTTGGTTATTTGGTATTTTCCAGCATTTTGACTGTATACATCAGATATTTCAGGAAAAAAAATATCACACCGATGTTGTAGAAGTCTCAAAAACTCATGTATTAAATATGATACACTTCGAGTTACAGGGTTAAAATATGCAGTGTTCTGTGGCTAAAGCAACAGAATCTTACTGCTCTCACACACCGAGAGTGACTCAGTTACTACAACAAACCTGTTACACTGCGTCAAATGTACAGGTTACCCACAAGGCCATCTTCCTTAAAATAGCCTATAACACACAGGCACAGTTAGGCTATGGGTGTGCTAAACTAGTCTGTTAAAACCATAGTTATTACTGTATGTATCGTATTAGGATTGATAATGGCCTATATCCTGACATCATCTGTACAGTGTGCAAAATATTACTACCATATGGTGTATGTCCATGACTTTCACCCCTAATCTGGTGTACAAGCTGTGCCAAACAAGTATATCACAAACACAACCACCAAGCAAAACCATACTGCACACTTCCACATCGAGTTGGAGGAGAAACAGCAGCTTGTTGCCAGCCAGAGAACTAAATATCAAGACTTAAACCATCACTCAAGTTCTGCACCCTATACTCAGTCAAGAAACCAATTTATTGTGTTTCTTTTTTAATGATTCCTTACTAAATGTCTGAACATTCAATAATAAATAATGATACCATGTAAAAAAAATAGAGCAATTTTACTTAATTGAGACTTACTGAGCTGTGTAGGGGGCCAGATTTGACCTAAGGATGCAGAAGATGCTGACGTTTATATTAATTTATGAAAAATCAAGATGATCATCAAGAAGTAAAATCAGAAGGATCCTGAGATTCAAACCCACAGTAGATCCCCATATTTCAAAGCAAAAAACATGTGTGTGTGTGTGTGTGTGTGTGTCTAGGACCAGGTGAAGCCCTCCTCTGCTTCCATATATCTCACACACAACATTGCTTTCTCTTTCTTCCCTTGCTTGTCATTCTTTGACATCTCTCCTGTAGGCCTACATTACCTTTCTGGCTCACTGTCTCCCTCCTTTCTCTTTCCTCTTGCTCCAGGGAGCCACCCACACCAATTGGCAGACAACGTATGATCCTCTTACACACACTCACCTACACCGTATAGTGCTGTTGACTGCGGGCTGAAAAGCACCATCTTGTGTGTGTGTGTACATATACACCGAGTCCAGAAGGCCCTTGAAATATGCACAGCAGTCCCATGCATAATACATGAGCACAGCAGGAGAAAAGAACTTGTGAGCAGAGTGGATCTCCACCTCTCCATCTCTCCACTCCACCCCTCCCCTCCTCCTCCTCCTCTCCTCTCCTCTCTCACCTCTCCCCATCTAACTGTCTGCTGCTGCTGTGCATATGTTTTGAATAACAACTGTCTCTCAGGGTCATCTGTGGGTCAGAAATGATGGCGGAGGGAGGACACGCCGATTTGTTGAGCAGCTTGCCACAAGACTTCACTCGACATGAAACACTTTCTGTATCTCATGACGGTCTTATGTGCGTGCGGTTCCTGCCTTTTCTTATTTAACCTTTAAAAACAATACTCAGCACTTTCATTGGGAGTGTCTCAATCAAGTGTTTGGTGTCATTCCCGATCTGGGTCCTTTAATTATCTGATCCGATGATTGTTATTGCCTATATTGTTATTAAATACGTATCTGACACATTTGAATAACAGCTGTAGCCTACTTAAGCTGGATCTCAAGAGCTACTTGATCCAAATACTGAAGGCCCTGATTAAAAAACATTTCATGAATAAAAATATCTGTGAAGCGATCTGCGGCATCATTTGAAAAAAAGCGAAAAAGCACTCCACTCTGATTGTACAGAGGCTTCAACAAGACAACATAGAAAGTTCTGCTTTGGCCTGCCATCAACATGCTCACAGAATTAACGTTAATTAGTGACAGCTGATGTGACCTGCCATCGTAGGTTACTGTAACCACTGAAAGCCATGGTCAGCGTTGGTAAAAAATAAGAAGCCGCTCGCTGAATGTCTCAAACAGTGACCTTTGCTCAGGAGAAAGAGAAAGGAGAAATAACTGGTTTATTACCATCGAGGCTTAGTGAATTTTGGGTGTCAGTACACAGTCACTCACTGGTGCAACCAAATGGTCTTTCACATTCTCACACTCTGATTTTCGATCTCATATGCAGAGATGCTGGCAGAGTGTAACCCTGCTGACTTCTAGGAGAGCTACAACACTTACAGAACAGAACGCAGTAAAGAAATATGCCCGGCCACCGTGTCCCTCCTGACGGTCGATTGAGGCCATCTTTAATTATTATTCATGCCTCCTCATCAATACACACTCTTATGTAGAATTATGAGCAATGCTATATATTTCAAGGCCTCTACCATGTACACTACCCCACACTGAACTCTTATTACAGCCTGCAGGTCAAGACTCACATTTTAGTGCCTTTAATCATCCTCTGTGATGCCAAAACATTTGATCTGCATAAAGTCAAAAGAATAAAACGAGTGCATCCTGGTCACAGTAACAGTGCAGAAAAAAGAAACGGGGTGTGCACTGTGCTGCTGTGCCTGTGACTGTCCTCTGAGTGTGATGTTCTCGAGATACATTAATGTCACTGTTGTTGTGTGAAACTTGAAAGCCTAATTCTCACCTGAACTTTTTGGTATCTTTTTTCATTTATTGTTTTATGTAAGTCACATAAAATTGTATGTCATATGAAATCTCTTACTAACACATTATTTGCCGTTGCTGCAAGCTTTTGACAATACAAAGAAGGCTGTGCGATAAAGGTCAAAGCTCTAGCATGCATGAGGAAGTGGACTTTGTTTTGTCATCAGTCTTTTCCAGGGTTAGGAGTGAACTTTCATGGTGAGATGTTCTTCTGCACATAAGTCATGTAAAGAGCAAATAAATGAGCAAAAATAAACACCAAAGTTAAAATTATGCTGACTATACAACAACAGTAATAGGTGTCTTTGTTTCCATTTTTACAGTTGCCTGACTGGCAGCGCACAGCGAATGATCTGAACCTGAAGTGACCGTGAGCAAATTAAACACCAAACAAAGTGAGTGACTTACGATAAGCTGTTTGAGGCCTGTGAAAGACTGTTCCACAGAGTTGGCGGTGAGGACCTGACGCTTCATTGCCGCCTGTTCTCCCAGGAAACGAAGCATTAGGTCTTTTACAGCATCACCCTGTGGCAAATACACACATCAATTTCATATCATGCAAAAAAAACCCACAACAAAACAGTACAAGCAAGAGACCTGAGAGTTATTTACACTCAAACTCAGAAAACATCAGATCAGAGCTTGTTATTGGTAGCTGCTCTACATTAAATAAAGTGGATTTGGGGCAAAAAAAAAAAAACTTGATCTGGGCAACCCTAGATTTGGACAAAATTACAATCAATAAAACAATATCCAGCCCAAATGGGACCCGAACAAAAACAGATTGCAAAAAATGCTATCTTTAATCCAGCTTTAGAGTGGATTTAATTTGTTTGCTGAAAACTGGCTCTTAGCGTTCAAAAACACCGAGATGATGGAAAAAATCCTTGATTTTTATTCATTTATTCAAAGGCATTCAAACACATTCTGAGGGGATAATGAACACAATCTGAGCTGGGAGGTGGACGCACACCATAACATTCAATTGAATAAATAAGTAAATTGATGTTTCATCAGGATTGTTATTACAGATAAATGTTGCTGTTGAAGGAGCTCAGGGGATTTTCTATGAGAACAAAACATGATATGGTGACCCAGGAGCAAGAAAGAGAGCGTGAATGTGTGCTTATAGACAAGTGACAACTGTCTCCACACTATATAATGTGCCAGAGCAGGAGAGAGGTCTGACTGAAACCACTGCCATTCTGTGACAGACAAAATACTGTTAATGTCAGTATTAATGTTGCTGTAAGTGTATGAATCTAATAAACAAATCACCATGATCAAGGTGGTTAATGCATTTCTTGCCATAATAGGGCAAAACAATAAACAAAAAAGTGCTTTGTAAGCTTTTCCATGCTTAGCATGAATGTTGTTACCTTGGGTGTGTTGTGACCAAACTTAATATCACCAGAAGTGAATTGATTAATTGATGAGCTGAACATTAGAAAATTAATCAGCTGTAATTTTGATAACTCATATGGTTGTTTTAATCAAGCAAAAATGTGTTTTATATAAAGTTAAATCAAACAGTTTGGGGTTTTGTACAGGTGGTCAGAGCAAATAAAGCATCTCAATGTGCTGCCATGGGATCTTGACTTACGATCAGCATTTTGATATTTTGTTTCATAGTAATGACAGCAATTCCTGTTTCAGACCTCATCTTTGCAGGGAATGTAAGAAACATTTGTTTTTCTTTGTAACTTGTGAATAACAATGACTCAACATCATAGTTTTATTATATATAATTCATATCGAACAATACGTCTTGTTTTATTGCAGTCAAAATGACCTCATGTCATTATCAGACATCATCATCAGGGTCATTTTCTCAGGATTAGATTTGGAAGACTTCTTTCCAGAATCACAGAGGTATCTATACAACTGTTTTCGCAGACTGAATAATACAACCCCGGATGAGTTCCATGGATTGCCCTTTAAAAAAATGCATCCATCTCCAACATCTTGTACTATTTTGAATTACATACTGTAAAAGGAGATATTGCTCCTCGAGATTTCTGAAGACACGTGTTATATAATAAGCATTTGACTGCTTGCCCTACCTGTAGGTTGTCAAACTTAAGTCCAGGCATGGTGAGTCTGTTGTTCTCTACATAGGCTGGACTGTACTGCTGGGTGGCCACAGAGATCAACACCTTCCTCGTCTCCTCAGACGGCAGCCAGGCATCATGGCGCCTGTCCACCTCACTCAGACTCAACGCCGTTGCAAATGAGTCATCGCTGCCTGAGAACACAGCCTGGAGCTGGTTGAAGGGCTGTGGCTGAGAAGCTGGGGCGGGGGCTTGAGTTGGAGCAGGGACTGTTTGGGGTGGAAGGGATTGGGGCTTGGTGGTGGATTCAGTAGGGGCAGGGCCAAACACTGAGCTTGGGGTGGGAGCACCAGAATCCAGGGGTCCTCCGGGGGTGGAGATGGAGGAGGAGGTGGAGGAGAGCTGGCGCTCAGGGGTTGGGGCCACGGGTGCTGCACTGTGGCCAGGAGGGATCTCAGCATTTGGGTTTGACACAGAGATGAAGGAGGAAGGGACAGTGAAGGAATCAAAGAAGTCCGAGGCTGGATTGGCCTGTCCATTGTCAGTGAAGAACTTACTGAGGCTGGGGCTCGGCTGGCACACGAAGGGGGCCGACAGCTTGCTGGGGGTCACTGCCTCGGTGGTCCCTCCACCACTGCCCATACTGAAGCTGGGGGACTTGATGAGGGTGGGCTGGAAGCCATCAGGCACCAGAGACTTTGGCTGGGTGCCCTGGCTGAATATGGTGCACACCGGCACAACCTCGTCTTTTGGGCTTGCCTCTTTAGTCTCTTGTGACACCGGCTCCTCACTTTTAACATCAGGTGGGCTCTGAATGTTATCTTGAGGTGAAACACAGGTTGTGATTTGCTCCTGTGTGTCTGTTTGCTCCTTTGTGTCCTCTTTTGCTTCTTCCTGAGAACCACCTTTCTCCTGCTCCTCCACTGGAACTTTGATCTCAGTTGTATTCTGTCCGATCTCGCTGTCTTCTTTGTCGCCTGACGTTTCTCTCACACTGCCCTCCTCCTCCTCCTCCCCTCCTTCTAGGAAGGAGTCAATGGCAGCTACATCGTCCTCCTCGCTGTTGTTCGGCGAGTCAGATATCATGACGCTCTCCATCATCTGGTCGTTGAGCTTGTCAAGCAGACTCTCTGAAGGTGTGGCGCTGCTGTCCTCCTGCGGTGTGGCAAACTCCCCTCCCAGGTCGATGCTGTCCTCTTGAGGGACAACGTTGTTAGAAGGGATCTGGCTGCTGGTGGTGGTTGGCTCCGGAGGGTCTGGGGCCGAGGTCTCCATGGTTACATCCTCCACTGTGATGTCCAAGGTGACTGGCCGCTGAGCAGGAGCCTCCCCACTGTCCATCTTACTGCTCACAACAATCAAACACAGCAACACACGACATTAACCTTTTGATGTAGTATCAGCACTAACTGACCGATGTTCTGCACATCATCTCTCCTGGTCACTTCCTGTCACTGTAAGTGAACCGGTTTTTTATTTACAAGCTCTTATCGTCAGCGTTGAACAACATAAAGGAGTCCGTTTCTTTCCGTCATTGCTGTCCTGTCACGAGAGAGCAGCTACTCAATATATCTGAGGACTGCTGTCTGTTTGGTGCTGGCTATCTCTGATGCTACATTAGCTGGCCGGCTATCGAAAGCTAACTGACATCAGCAGCTGGCTGTAAATGTCAAACACATGCGTCACTCATGGCCTCAGAGAACAGGGGACCTGCTGCCATGTTATTCACATTCACACACAGTGACACACGACATAACAAACAAAACTGACGGTATTATGTTTTCTTACCTTTCTGCACTGACAGATACAACTATAGTGCGCATGCGCAGCTGCTCGGCGAGCTACAAGTACGGTCTCACAGAGCGGACAAACTTCGCGCCGGGTCCGTAAATAGTATTCTTGACCTCATCTACGTACTTTTTAAAGCGTAAACCTGCCTATACGCATGTTACTACGCATTTAAGCCGCACGCTTAATTTTTTACTTTTCTGCTTCGCGGAAGTGCCGCTGCTGTGCAGTACGCAGCACTAGTACACAGTTACAAATGTTTTAAAGTGTCTTCATCCCGAGACGACATTTTCTTTGCAAAACACATTATAAAGCGTCAACAGACTAAAAAATGGAGGACGACGCTCCGGTTATTTATGGACTCGAGTTTCAGGTACACTGTCACACTGTCACACCATTCATTAATGTTTACTTGAGAGAAAGATAGCTCTGTTTTATTTGTGTTAGTCTTAGCTCCTCCAGTCCGCGTTAGTCTGTCTGTCTTTAAAGAGGAATGTGTCATGGTCCTTTATTCCCACGCTCTGTGTGTGAGGACGTGTTTTTGTGAATGGACAGTGATCTTGTTCTGTATCTGCTCCACAGGCACGAGCACTGACTGCCCAGACAGCAGAGACTGATGCCATCCGGTTCCTTGTGGGCACACAGTCACTCAAGTTTGACAACCAGGTGAGAAAAACAGTCCACGACACACAGCTGATGCCATTTAAAGGCGGACAGAGAGGACATGATCTGCAACAGGAGGCAGCATGCACCCTCCACTCCACCATGTCATTTAGTTCATAGTGATAGTTACTGACATCATGCATTTTGTTTCTCATCTTTTGATAATACTGGGAACGGATAGGTGTAACCTTCTGTCAATGCATGTTACTTTTCTTCTTGAGAGATGCACAATGTTCAGTGTTTATGGATGATCACATATGGAAGAATTAATATACACATGTAAGTCAAATTCTAGAAAACTGAAATATTTGGTTTTATTGTGGATGAATTTGAGTTAATGAAAGATGTTTTAGCTCATTTTAGGATGCTGTACAAAACATATAGACGGGTCTGCAGACTTTAACTGGGACTTCTATTTGCTGTTACTGTTGATAAGAGTAGGGCTTTTTTGTATGAGCAGACAGTGGGTGTACTTTAGGTATTACCATTTCAAAAATAGTACACCAGAAATAGTTAATACACATTGTTTGTAAATAAATATATATAAAACAAAGAAAATGAGCTCAAGATCCCCTTAGTAGTCTTTTCTGGAGCTTTCTGCTCCATCTCACAGTTTTCCTCATTGGATTTAGTTTGCTTTCTGTTTCAGTTTGCTCTCTGCTAATGTCCACAGAGCAGACGCTCTTAAGAAAAAAAAAGTTGGCTATAAAGGGGATCATGTAGTCTTTGAAATGGAAATGTAAAGCTGCATTTTTAATCAACCTCAGATGTTCTTTATGACAGGAGTATAACATAAGGCATAGAGTGAAAGGAGTTCTAGTCATTGAGATGGGATAAAATAAAGTCATCAATAACTCTCTCTAGGCCAGAGACACACTGACTAGTATTTGAAATATCTGTTAAATGTTAAAAGCAAGGCTAAATGACCTCTTGCATTGCATTTCATTTTCAAAATAAAGTCAGCAATCTTAAGTTTCTGAAAGAGAGCATGATGTGGGGGATTTTTTTCTCAAGGCAACCAGGATTTCAGTGCACAAAGGGTGAGCTGTATTTGTTAGGGTTGTTCGTTAAGGTGTTGTTGTAATCAAATCCAAAAGAGCCTAGTTTTGTAAACCACAAAAAGTGGTTATGCCTGAGGATTCTGGAAAGGTGCTTTTGTTTTTCCAAAGTGTGTCAGTGTAATGAGGGCAGCCCACACCTGACCTTAATTCCTTTGTCATGGAATTACTGTAGATCCAAGATTAATAGAAAAATCAGTATATTGAGCACAAGTACTTAAATACGTGGACCTATTTTTGTCACCTCAAGACTAGAAATGTTTTAGTGGATTTATAAATGAATGAACAAATGTAACATTTTCACATTACATTAAAAAGACCAACCAATCAGAACACTAATAGCCTGTAGCTTATCCAGTAACTTTTTTCCAATCATATTTTAATTGCTAGTCTGAAGGCCACGTTCACCAGGGTTGCCTTTAAGTTCATGTTTATTCAGCTGTGCTTAGTTTCTTTTCTTTAGGTAATTCAATTAACTTCACTTTGTATGGCACCATAACATGCAAAAGCAGTTCAGAGTGCACAATTTTCCTTGAGTGGCTTTATAATCTGTGCAGCCTGTGAATCTTTCAAAAGAGAAAATGCTACATATTTTGTACATCTGTTTGATTTGTTGAATTTTAGGTAGTCTAGAGTTTTTTGTATTATGTGCCTTTATTTTATGTGTGTTTGTTTGTGTGTGTTTGTGGAGTGGATTCAGAGCATGAGAATACATTTTGGTTGTGATTTTTTTCATTAATCAGTTTACAATCTTATTAAAAGTGAGGATTTCCTGCTTTTTATTATTGTTGACTGCATACATTACTTGGATTAAATAATCACGGTGAAAAGACATCACCCCTGTATTTGGAAGTTTTGATAGGTTGTGATTTTTTTTATGTTAATCAACTGAATAATTCCTGAAAATAATTGTTAGTTGCAGCCCTAAATTGGTTAATTTCTTATTACAAAATGTCACAATATAGTACAAATACCAATCACAATTTCTGCTTGTTGTCATTCTCTGTTTGTCTAATTTGTCCTAAAAACAGTCCAAAGCCCAAATATATTTGATGTCTGTTATAATAAACAAGAGAACCAGTCAATATTCAGTGTTCTTGCTTGATAGGTAATGTAGACTATTAGGGCTGCTAATAATTCTTTTCATACTTGGTGAATCTGCTGTTAACTGTTTGCTCTATAAAACAGAAAATGGTGGAAAATGGCAACTATCACAATTGTCATCAGAGAGAGCCCATATTAACATATTTGAATCAGGGTTTTTTTATTTGTTTGTCTTTTGTCTGACAGTCCAGAACAAAGGGATTCGGATTTACTCTAATGTAAGACAAAGAAACAGTAAATTCTCACAAGCCTATTTGAGAAGCTGAAGCCAGTGAGTGTTTTTTTTTTAAATAATGACTCAAACAAAATATTGGTTGTCAAAATACTGTTGTTAGGATTTTTTTTTCTGTCAAGTGACTAATCATTTGAGCTCTAAGTGGTTATTCGATTATCTAAATTCTCATGGATGAATTGGCAAGGTGCTTCAATTGATGATCGATTTATCAATTATGTCTGTGGTTTCTCTGCAAAAGCGTCTGAATGTTAGTGAGGGTTTTGTGCTGTGAGTGTGTTTGTTTGTCTGTGTGTGCGCATGCATGCACATCTTGCAGAGGTCATTACAGAGACAGATGACAGAAACAGTTGGCTCTAATGCTGGGAGAAATAATTAGCAGAGAGAGGGAGGGGGAGAGAGAGAGGGGGGGAGAAAGAAAGACATCTCTCTCTCTCTGTATGTATACATGTATATATATAGAGAGAGACAAGAACACAGAGATGTCTGCAAAGAAAAGAAAAAAAAGAAGCCTATTTTCTGACAGACTTTGGTGTGAAAACGGTCTGGCGCTGAATGCAGACGTTGTTCAATCCAAGTCTTGTGCAGTGAGTCTAATACAGAGCCAGTTGGGAATGGTGACAATGCATCCCAGTCGATCTGTGTGATTTCTTATTACTCACTGTCAGTAGCTTAATATACACCTCTTAACACTTTCCTCCCCCCTGCCATAACCACAGAGCTGAGAAGGAAAATCAGAAAGGCAAATTCTTCTAAAAAATCAAAGTACAGGGCAGCTAAGGACAGTTTCAGTATGATTATAAGATTTCTGTAGTAATGAGGGTGCTTATTGCTAATTTATTCATTGATCTCTTTGCTTTAAGGCCTCTACAGACTATATTTTTTGATGTCTCAAATCAAAGTGGAGAGTAGTGAGAGAAATGTGGTGAAATCTTAAGTTGAAGATCAAACCATAAGAAGGAATGCTGAGGTTAACCTTTTCTCTCCCAAGATTTATTCAGATCCACTGAGTGGGCCCTATTTTAGTGGCAGCACAATGACCAGCTCAGGTAGTGTATTTTCCTGACCATGACCATGAAATCCTTGTGGACCATGAAAGCCATGAGGATGGAGAGGTTCATTTCAATAAGGGAACGCAAAGCAAGTGGTTGATAGTTTGGTGGAAAACGCGGCTTGGATGGTGAGCTGAAAATGTATGTCTACTGTTTATTCCTGGCTTAACGTCACTCAGCTACCACTTGAACGATCTGGGCAGAAGAAGCAAGCTGAATAGTTGGAGGTAGTAGCAGTAATATAAGAACAGCACTTATACTTACTATATTAGTATTCTCTGACCAAAGCTATCCTATGAACTGCTTTACCAAACCATTTTGTCATTCTTTGTTTCTATCACCATTAGACCAGTTGTACTGACTGTTAAAAAAGTGCACCATTTATCTCTGTTATCTCTGATATGTGGTTCTGTGTTCACATTGTGTTGCACTGCAACATCCAGACAACAGCATGATTTTGAAAGGCCAATTCTTCATTTGCTGAGCTCTTGTCGCCATGCGTCACTGTGATTGGCACAGCCGTTTCACAGCGATGAGACAGGATATTTGACTGGCTGAGAGCGTATGTATTCACCACCACACCTTCCGATCTATTTTCACCCTCACCGAGCTCTTCTGCATTACATACATGAGCCAAAATAGCAATAACGGGAGCTGCATCCAGCAGTTTTTGTAAACCGACAGGCTGACAATCACACTCTCTTCATGCCCTGGTTGGCCAGCTGTGAAGAGTTGAGAAAGGAGCCAGGGTTTCAAGAGCTCTCCTCTTTTTCATTCTTTACACAACAATTTCTGTCAGCTCTTTTGTGAACAACTGAGTGCAACGCCATGAATGTCTTCCAGGAGAGACTGTCTGAAAAAGTGCCCCATTATCTTCATAAACAAAAAATCATGTCTCCCCCTCTCTATGACGGACAGTTTTTCACGCTGCCTTCGAGTGTGGCCATTCAAAATATCCTTCAACACATTTGCCTTCCAAAGGTGTCGAACACCATGCTGTACAAACTGATTCTTTTCAAGCACAACCACGGGCTAACGGTTAGACTCGTTTACTGACTGCCAATTTTGGGCTTTGGCAACCAAACACAGCCTGCATGACAATTCTGTCATCAGTATGCCTCAAACAAACCGCATGTCAAATCAACTGATACCCCTTTCCGATTGCCATTTTTTGTAACTTTCCACAACAAATAATTGGACAATCACTCCCCGATTGGGCACCAATTCACTAGGTGTGTTGAGGTGTTAAAGTAAGCACTGTTTGAACATTTTGCTCAAGCTGTCTTTTTAAAAACCTCATAAAGCCTTTCATTGCTGTATGTGCATATTGCTACACCACAAATGCCTTGAAAAGAGAGTCCTTCCCAAATTGTGCTTCTTTGTCCCCATTTATACGATTAATTCTGTCAAGACCACAAAAATGTGCAGAAGATGCAAATTCTTTGACAGATGTCCGGGAGGCAGTTGGATGGGGTCAGGAAGAGGCTGTAATGGCAGATTTTACAGTGTGACCATACGGAAAAAGGTGTGAAGACTTTGGCTTTAGATGTGACACACTAGGTCTATGTCTAAGGACCAACTAATTGTACTAGAGCATAAAACTGTTCAGAATACACAGATCAATGCAAAACTGAAAGCAGTATTATGTTCAGATTAAGGAGACTAAACTTGTTTTTGATTTTCTGCATTTACATAATGTGAGAGTTGAAGTTGCTTGTGTAGTTTGGTCATGTGTTTGACATGGTCGCGCTACCCTTTACCACACGCTCGTTGCATATATACCTCAAAGTGAATGTTGTACAGTAGGAGAGGGGCAAATGATCAGTTCTACGATGCATGGCAGTGCTTTGTTGAATGATTCTGCACTGATGCAGTAAAGTCTATAATCAATTATCAGCGTAATTTCCAATGCGTATGTTTCAACAGACTGCCGTGTCTGGAGTTTGGCTCTACGTGAATTGTGTTTACATTCTAGACCGTGCAGAGCAGCTGCAAGACAAAAAAGAAATAAAAGGACTGCCATCATTTTTAAAAGCAGATATTTGGACACACGTGTTTGTGTTGATGGGGGAAAATAAACCATGTAGTTGAGTTGAGATGCATAGCAATCAATTGGAATGCACTGAAAATCATTTAATAATCTAATTACGACACTCTGAATCTGACTGATGATTCCTACCCCTATTGCACAGTGTGACACAGATTGAGACCAAGGCCCATCTAGCCCAGTGTGGCATGCAAGCCTGTAAGATCACTGTGTGTAAAGGCCTTTAGTGTGAAAGGATTACTTGTTGCTGCTACCTTATTTTTTATTTAATTCATCTACTTTGGAAACAGAATTTAATTGAAAATCTAACAAATATACTGACTACTTTGTTTTCTGACAAAAATGTCAAAGAGCATTCAACGGCCAACGCTGGTTAGCTCAGTTCGTCCAAGTTTGAACTTGCAATGTGAAAAATGTTTTTCCGATTGGCATTTCAGCCCCGATAGCTTCTGCTGTATCCATAAGCCTGCTGGCCTCTCCACCTCCCATTAAGCATAATGCAGGGTGGAAATGTCTCTCTTAACTCGCAGAGCACCTCTCAAATCCCTCAGAGACCAATAGCTAGAATGACAAATCGGAGGGCACGTTGGCTTGGCATTTAAGGCTGCTAACGAGATAAAGCGCCTGAGCTTGGCACCTCTCACCCGCTCGCTACTCCTCCTCCCTGCTTACTGTCATCTGTGTGGCTAAAGAGCTTTAGCGGAGAGGCCCCTGAAGTGCGGTCCGCGAGCCAGCGAGGCTTTATCCCTCCCTTACCCCCTCTTCCCAATCACACTCCAGTCCTCCTCCCTGCCTCGATTCCTCCCACCATCGGCACATAATTAAAAGTGCTGGGCCGGGTGCCCAAGTGGCTGAAGGCTATGAGTCACTCCCCAGGCCTGGAAGAATGAGGGATAAATCACCTGAGGGAGGAGGGCTGGAACTTCTCTCTCCCCTCACACCTGGGTTCATTCGGGGGGACCCTATTACTAGGCCCTCCAATTACCCTGTCCCGCCAGCTTGAATTTATTTGTACCGCTCCCCCACCACCACCATAAAATTATAACTTTGCGTAATAATTTTTTGCTCGATGCAGTCCAACCCAAGGTTAATAGCCGCCTAGCTGACTTTGAGGAGGCTGAAGGATGCTGCCGCTCCGATGCTCTCCTCCTCCTCCGCCATACACCCCCTCTTTTCATCCTCTTGTTTAGCCTGTAAAAGGAGTACAGGGAAGGGGAGTGGAAGTGCCTAGCAGGAGTTATTGTCCAGTGCAACCCCATTAACGGTCCCCCAAGGTGCTGTAAGTGTCCCTCTTATGGGAGAAATCGCCATTAATTGTCTGATCAAACCTTGAGACCCTCACTGTTTTACTGCATTGTAGGCCCTGAACTGCATTCAATCGAGGGCCCTCATAGAATAGATTTCCATCTAATGAAAAAAGCTCAGTAAGGAGGAATTTCCATTAACTTCTTATGGATAAAACTTAAGCTTGTTTGTTGAACTTGTGTGCTGTGGAGTCGAGACAGCTGTTGATGCTGGTGCTAAGTGCAGCCTCAGCACCGCCACAAATTGAGGGAACCTGATAGTGTTTCTGTAACCGCTAACAAGTTCATGGTACACATATTTTGCATCATTTGCATTGATCTGGACTTTCTTAGAGCAGGTGTATTAAAAGAATGCATAATAATAGGTGAGTAAGAATATATACATACAAAGTAAGATGATTAATAATGATGTAGGCTGAGAATAAAGATGGTGTAGTGGGTTTGTTAGGAACGTGTGCTAATCACCTAGGACATCAAGGTGTAATTTTCAATATGCTGATGAGTTTAGATTGTATAATTTTATGTGATTGTGTCAGAGGTTCCTACAGTATGTTAATCCACCTCTGAGCTTTAAGGAAGGAAGAAGAAGAACGCAAACAAGTA
Organism: Scortum barcoo; assembly: GCA_023238725.1. Lineage (NCBI taxonomy): Eukaryota > Metazoa > Chordata > Actinopteri > Centrarchiformes > Terapontidae > Scortum > Scortum barcoo. The sequence goes on along the minus strand of CM041539.1, from coordinate 22,109,889 downwards.
CCAGCAAGACATGTAAACAGCTTTAAGTAAACAAAGTCAAGATGTTGATCTTGAACTTGAAAATAAACAACAAATAAACAAGGGGGGATAAACTTGCGATGCCTGTTATATAATGTGTATGCCAACTCAGCATAGTTTACATTTCCATTGCTTTAATTTGATAAATTCAACAATATAATCATTCTATTTTCAACTCTGTTGTTCCTGAATAACCTGGTTAACCAAACTGTATTTTGGAGTAACATACAATGGCCACAAGATGACAATAGCTACATTTAAACTACACAAGTTGCTGGATTTTCCACAACATGGTTCTGCAAGTGTTTCACAATAAAAGCCTTGTTAAGATATTAGGGGATTCTGTCCAGTGAAACACCAGGGGGCTTTTAATTTGAAACAGATACAGAAAGTGTTAAGTTTGTATAAACAGCACAGTGCAGTTTTTTATTTAACTAAAGAAGCCAATTCTTCTTAATGTTAGATATTGTCTCAACAACTGCATCTTTATAAGGCCTTAACTACGTAAAATACAGTCTAAAGTTCTATCCTAAACTCATGGTTCAACAAATAGGAACATGTATTTCAGCATTATTTCAGTATAAATTTCAGCAAGCACTTGATGCTTTATTTGACAGTTCTTGGACAAGTTTTAAGTTGATAACCAGACCTATATACAACATTGTTTTTTTAACATAAAACATTTATAACATTTTGGGAAACACTGCTTTTTACTCTAGTGTTAGATAAAGAAAACGATACTATACTCGCATGCCTGTCAGGAGGTATGGAACAAGAATCAAGACACAGTTTGCCAAGCTTAGCAGGATGCACAGAGGAACAGCTAGCCTGCAAAGTTAACCTCTAAATCACAGTATCTGTCACAGTATCTATCACTGTATGCACAGGGCCAAACCTGGCTAACTCGTCGTGATGGCAAAACTCCACCCAGCTTTGGTTTACCAAGTGATGACATGTAACTTCTCCTAAAATTACAAATTGTCATTTTTTTTTCGTTTCTGTATTTATGCATGGATTAAAGAGTTGAGATACATGTTAATTAATGAGCTTTAGAGATGCTTGGCTAATTGCCTTCTGGCTTTAGCTCTGAACTTAACACAAAGACATGAGAGTGGGATCAGTCTTTTCATCTCATTCTTGAAAAAAAAAAGCAAGTAGAAGTATTTCCCAAAAGGGTTTAACTGCTCTTTTACAATGTGCAAAAATTTAAAAAATTAAAAAAATTCTAATAATATTCATTTATATTCAGATAATAAACCCTTGAAACATCGTATTTGCAATGTACCTTGGAGTTCATTTGTTTGAGCCGTGCTTTCATTCATCTCATCAATGAGTGTCCAAACTAATTATCAAAGAAAGGATTTCATCAATAAAGCAAAAATAGCAAATGACATGTTTTGAAAATGAGTCCCTTGGAATTGAAAAGCAACGGGACTCCATATACCTGTTAGAAACAGGAATATGTTTTTCATGGACAGTCAGAGACATAATGCTCTCTACTGAGAGTAACTTCATTCATGTTAACACAAGTTATCAACATATCATATAGTTCGGTTTTCCATCTGCAACACATATTAACACCACAGTGGAGATATTGTCTGAGGTTTTTATAAAATGTATGTTTTTTGCCCTAGAAAGGTCAATTAAAACTGGAGACAGTTACAGTCTGCAGGAGGGGATTGCTTTCTATATATTTGTTGCCCCACTTATGAAAGCTCTGCTGTATGTAAATGAGAAATTACATACAGTACGATCAAAATTAGATGTGAAATTAGAGCATGCTTAGCTGTAGCCAAATTATTATCTGCAGCCAAAGGTTTACCGATAAGAAAAAGAACACAAATAAAGCCTGTTCACAGAAAAGCTCTCTTGGGTAATGCACCTCATCCCCAGCCCCTTTTAGCAGGGCCATTTGTCTGCAGAAAAACTTTTATGGAATTCTTATTTTTGTTGTGTCTTTTGCTCTGACTCCTCTAACGTGTCATATGCAGGACTCCCATGAATTCAATGTGACTTCTAAAAGTGTCTTAATCATCGCTTTAAAGACCAAATCAAGATGAAAAGTCTTCAGCTGATGAAGCTGACAGGGGAAAAAAGAACCAAAGAGAAGCCTGCCTTGAAATAACGTTTACTGTCATATTAAAAAGAGGAACCTTCTTCTTTTTCGGGGGGGAATCAGAGAAGTGAGTGGAGCTTTGAACTCCGGCTGCTGTGTGTGGAGGGAGGTGGGGCAAGTGTTTCAACTCCAGCTTCATCCTCAATGCATTTCTCGGCTTTTCTTCCAGATCCACATCATTGACTTTGATGACGAAAACAACATCATTAATAAGAATGTCCTTCTGCACCAAGCTGGGGAGATATGGCACATTGGCGCCAGTCCTGCAGATAAGGCTGTGCTTACCACCTGCTACAACAAAAGTGAGTCCTACTGTTTCCTTCTGGCTCTGGCTCCATTCGCCGCCTCTTCATCACGGCATCACGTCTCTTCTATTCTTCCTCCTTTTTTTTTCTTTTTGTTTGTCTGTCTTTGTCTCTTTGTTGTGTGTACATTATCTTTTCTATTCTGACCTCTTTCTCTTTGTCTCCTCCATCTAATGACCTCATGCAGTTTAATTGAGAATTGAGAATGTGTGTAGGATTTAGGCTGATCTATTGGGAGAAATATAATATCTATATAATATTATGTTTTCATCGGTGTAAAGTCACTTGCAACGGGGGATCTTCTTGTTTTCTTCAGTTTAGAGTGAGCTCCTCATATCTACAGAGGGAGCGGGTCTTCCTCCATGGAGCCCATCGCTGTTTTTCTCCAGAAGGCCTGAACAGACAAACCAAACACAGGCTAAGAGAGGGGGCCCTTCACGTTTTTATGTACAAGTGGCAGCCACCGTGGCTTCTCCTACATGTCTGGAAAGGCGAGTGGGCAGTCAGTTCAGTTGGTTGAATTCTGCAACATCAGTGTCAGACGCCACTAAATTGCGCACACTTCTCCTTTAACAGGTTATCAATAACAGCAAGTCTGTCTTTGCCAGCCCAACAGAAGCAACTGTGTTCAGACGGTGATTCAGTCAATACTGTTCTATACTATAATGTGTGGACATGATGACCCACATGAGAGATAATAGCGGCAGCTGCAAAGTCACCGTCAGGCAGGAGAAAATCTTTGAAGGTCGCATGTAAATCTTTTGTGCTTTTATGTACGCTTTTTCTTCCGCTCGTACAATTTTCCCAAATGTTTTTCGGTTCGCAGACTATATTTAGACAGAACCATAAGAAAAGGAAAAACACAAGGCATCAGGTCCAATAGTACATGAAAGGCAGTAAAACCTGTTATAAACCAAATGTAACATCTTCCGAGATTCCGAATCACATTTCAGTACATGGCATTTGATGTAATGTTCCTCTGCAGTGACACAGTGGTTAACGTGTGGTAACATATTTATCCCAGTCATCCATCCCAATTATTGAACACATGACAAGATCCAACCGGCAACCAACCAGCCTTTCTTAGTTAAAGCCCCTGAAAACATGGTTTCAAAATTAAGTAGTACTCTGTAACCTTAAATATATCCATGACCAGAAAACCAATGTCAAAAAGTTCAACACTCTCTAATCAGCTTCATCAGGACCGTGCGATGGTGACCTGGCAACATAAGCGTACAACCCCACAGATGTTATCAGATTCAAATATTACTAAATGTGATCAGACGTATGTGACATCAGCTTTATCCCACTGAGCCCTGTCAACTTTATCCTAGTGAGAAAAACACAGACAAAAACACAAAAGTTCGGACTTTCTCCTGTGAAATAACCAAAACGCTTCCAACTTGGGCAGGAAATGTTGTATTCATGTAGGGCTCTGTCACTCATTTTCAGGCCTTGAGATTACTTGAATTGACCATTAAAGAATTGTAACCAGGATATTTATTTAGTGAGACGTTGTTAGCAGTTAAAAATACAAATGTCAGTGCTGAGTCATGAATAAACTGTGTGATTTCTGAATTCTGTCAAACATAATCTTAATCACCTCTGCGTTATCATTTCCAACATGTACATTAATACCTACATATCTGTGATCATTTAAAATCAATATCACTGTAAAATTCTATATATATATACGGTATATACTATAGAAAAGAGAAACACAGCATGTAAGGAAAGCATTTTCAGGGTTCTCACAAGTGTAGAAGGTTTGTGAGCGTGTCTGAGGTTGCGTCACACGAGCAGGCAGCCATGTCAGATGAGGCATGGGGAGGTTGATGCAGAGTGCACTGGAGGCCTTTAGGGGCGGACACAGCCCTCCACCACCCTCTTCCCTCGCTCCCTCTCTCTGTTTCCCTCTGTCTCTCTCTCTCTCTGTCAGCCGAGCTCTACATGCTTGAGTTCACAGGATGACAGCCACTCTGGACCGGGCCGAAGCTCAGACAGCCATCCACGCACTGCTGCGCACGCTCGCGCACGCTCACACAGAAATGAATACATACAAACACGCGCGCAGGCGTAATAAACACACATATACAACTGTGTTCATATAGCGTTTCCATACCGCCTCCCACTGGCACTCTAATATGTGAGCAGGAAAAGGCTTTTGTTCAAGATGATTGCTTGCCCACTTACTCCAAGTGCAAGGTTGTCTAAAACCACTCAAGAGCCTGTGGACTCGCACCATGTTGCTTTTTAATTTGACAAATAGGCCCAACGCCAGTGTTTCATAGCCCAACGCCTGCCCACACACTGTCAATATCTACTACTCTGTTTTTTCTCTCTCTCTTGCTCTCTCTCTCTCTGATTGGTTATGCCCTCCAGCCTCAAACTTTTAGTCCAATTACTGTATCAATTCTACATTTACTCCACTGGTTCCAATTAGCAACTCTGGCTCTGGTGTGGATGTGCCAAAATAATTCATTTGTGATGTGGATTTGGAGGAAAGTGTATCCACGTCACTGCATCGGCGCCTGTCCACCGCACACACGCACACACCCGCACACACCCGCACACACACACTCACTCAACAATCTGTGAATGACTCTGTGCTTGTGTGTGTTTTTTGTCCCCCTCCAGCCAGTGACAGCAGGGTGGTGTCCTGTGCGGCAGTATGGCGGATGCCCTCTGATTGGGAGACAGGAAGTCATGAGTCACCTGATGACTCCACCCACAACCCCCAAACCCTGGAGCTGCTCTGTCACCTCGATGACAGCGCCCACAGCAATGCTGCCTGGTAGGTGTTGCTGGGAAACAGTCGCACTCACAGTCAAGTGATGCAAATGCAATTATTCTTTTGATTCACAATAGTGTGCAATTATGTGTTTTTCTCCTGTGCGTATTTGTAGGCTGGCATATGGTTAATACCATTGTGGACTACAGGTTGCCTAACAACTATTCAGGTTCAAATACAGTACATCAGAAGCCTGATACCTTTGACATACCATACCATTCGTATATGGTCTCATTATTGACTTGATTTATAAGATCATTATGAGCTTTGGCAATATGTAATAAATGTTTTTAGTGGATGTTCATGAAAATGAACAGTAAATTATTCTACTTCTTTGGTCGTCATAGTCATATTATAAATTATATTAAATGTTTGATAAACAAATGTACAAATAACAGACTGACTGTACTGCATCTCATGATCTTCATCAGCAGAACGGTCCAGGGTGACTTTGAATTAGATTTATTTTGTCCAACCTATAGTATAAAATGGGGAAGCAATCATTATACACAACATTATTATTATCATCATTATGGAGTAATTCTATGTCAGAGATCAATGACTAACTTATTTTTAGCGTTACCACCATAATATGTAATATGTCACACTGTTTAATTTGAATTATTTTAGAGGCCTGAGAATGTAAAACTATGCTGCATTTTATAAGAAAAGAGCAAAATGAATGAAAAATGAACATATGTATGTGTTTGTTATTGCAGAAAGAACAACCAAAAAAAACCCTAACTAATTTTGAGTAGGAAAGTTTGTCTTTTTCCCACCCCTGAACTCATCTGTGACCATGTGACCCTTAATGGGATCTCAAACTCCACATATTTTTATTTACTTATGAAATTACTCTAAGACAACTGAAAATCCATGATTTACATGCCTGTATGTACTTTGAAAAAGTTTTTGGTTTCTGTAATTGTTCGCTTTGTCCATATGGACCATCTAGAAATCCACTGCAAACGCAATTCCAGTGTCAAGGATGAGGGACAATATTTGCAGCTCTTGTACTGCATAAAAATGTATTCTAAAGTTCAGGTTAAGTTAATATTAAACTCCAGTGGGGATCTACGTGGGGTGATTCACATCGTTTCACATAGGAATTGCGACCCTGTGCGAATCGTAGAACAATGATTCGCAGAACAATGCCAAAACTTGATGTAACATAAAAGGTGGAAATCAACAGTGTGACCTTGAAAGTACAGTGCGCACACAGACTACTGTTATGAAGTATTTCGTAAACACACCACCACCAAAGATGTCAAGACAAAAAGATTTTAGCAAAGCAGAGCCACCAAACTCTACGCTGGCCAGCCAACGCATTGCAACACTTTTCGGGGAGCTCTGGTTGGGCAAAGGGAATAAGTATCCATAGTCAGTTTCATTTCATATGACCTGCGCAAAGTAGAGGGTAATTGTGGGTGTGCTTTCCACTGCTAAAAACAGCAGTGTTTTTCTCCCCAGCACTCACATTGACCCACATTTGTTTTACCGTTTTTGATCAGAAAATTTCTCTTTAATTTTACTGTTTTTACACAGGCTGAAAGCTTCAGCATGCTTCTAAATGAATGCAGGTACCTTTATTCCTTAAAAAAAAACTATCTCAATGGAATCGTAAGACTCCCATAGATTTTAGTCTTTTTAATTCAAAATCCCCCCTCTTTGTTTCCCTATACAGCTTTTACTTGTTGAGTGTAAGTGGAAGGACAGGAACACAAAGAGGGAATTTTCTTCTAAAAAGACTGTGGCTGTGATAGATAATTACTTAATTTGTCTAACTCAGACTGCTGAACCCCCGTACATCAAATTCACTCCCCCATCACTTACATTAGAATTTCATTAAGGAGGAATTTCCTGATGGTCAGAATAAATAGGACTCTTTACAGACACGAGTTCCAGTGTGTGTGAGTAGTATTAGTAGTTTTATGACAGCCCACACCTCAGACTGTAGTTTGGATCCTTTTGTCTTGCAGTCGGTGCTCTCGTGCACAATGCCTCGCTATAACTCACTGCCTATGAGAATGAAAATCAATGGTCATTCTCCTTTTTAGTCCACTGTTCATCGGCTGCCTCATGATTGCTATCATTTTTAGAGGTGCCAATCAGTTAGCGTGATGCATACTGTAGCAGGTGTCTGCGAGGGAGAGATAAAGATGGAGAGGGAGTGAGGACGATGGAGGAGAGAGAAGAGCGCAGGAGAGAGGAGAGATTGTGTTTGTGCAACTTGGTGTGTGATTCGTACTTGTGTGTGTGGGGAAAGAGGAGGGTTTTATATGTCCGTGGTGCACCCGTGTGTGTGTGTGTGTGTGTGTTTCAGTGTTTGTGTGTGTCTGTCAGAGGGCAGGTCAAGCAAAGCTGCTGGGTAAAGATTGATGGCTCTGGGCTCCACCATCTTAACACCCTGAGAGCTGTAACCCTCACAAGGGCACCTCACTGTGTTCGTGTGTGTGTGTGTGTGTGTCTCTGTATGTGTGTGTGTCTGTGTGTGTGTGGTGTGTGTGCATTTGGTGCGCTGTGAAGCCTGTAGCCTATGCTGTGCACTATTGACTCCTCTAGATGGATGGCTTTGGTCTGCTGCCCACCTCCTCCATCTCTCTATGACATGCACACACGCACGCACACACACATGCACTACACACACACACACACACACACACACTTATTCCCACTCATTCTGATAATAGTGCCACCAGCTTGCACCAGTCTGTGTATGTATGCATGTTTGTGTGCGTAAGCAGACAAAGAGTAAAGAGATTAGAGTTGGTATTCTTTTGAGGCTTATGTCTGTTTAATGTGTGTGTGTGTTTGTTCACCTGCCCATGCGTGTTTGCGTCCACTGTAGCGTGTCTGCCCGTGTGTAGCCTGCATCCTTCATGTGTGTGTTTTCTGGTAGCTGTTGTCCCTCTACTCCCACTAACAATAACACTTTCTCCTTCCTCCAAATCCCCTCATTGTTTGGGTGGGCAAACATTTGAGCCTCTGCCCTGTTGTGAAGCGTGCTCTGAATGGAAATATCAGCAAATACACACAAAAAAACCCCAAACCAAAAAAGGGGGCTAAACAAAGCCTGGAAAAAATCATGTTTTTTTGTTGATTATATGTGCACCATAGCTGTGTTTTTTTTTTTTACCCCTTCTTCTTCTTCTTCTTCTTCTTCTTCTTCTTCTTCTCCTCACACTTGGTTTCGATTGGGTTGAGCAAATGGATTCCCGTGGAGCCATTTGAGCCAATCAGGGCCCTTGGAGGGAATGGTAAAGCGAAAAAGGCAACAAGGTTGATTTTCTAAAGTGGGGTGTGACAGGAGGGGGTAGCAGATATTTGTGGGTGTGATTGGGTGTGTTTGTGGACTCACACATGAATACAATCAAGTGTATTACTGTGTGACCATTACGAGCGACAGACTCAGAGCTCGTATATGTGTCGAGCCTCTTTTTATCCTGCAGCGCGATCAGCCTCTCTGCTTTTTGTCTGCGTATGTGTCCGGACATGCAGAGGTGTGCATGTGAGTGTGTCGGCTGATTTCTTGGTGCTCACTAAGCGTGATTTTCACCGTGAGGGTCCCCTAGTTCCAATCAATTCGAACCAAGTAGTGGGCTCTCATGCAGAGTATCAGCCTGGTCTGTGTGTGTGTTTGTGCAAGTGTGATGGGGGCTATCAGTCGATAACAGGGCCTTTGTGATCCAGCCTTTTCAGCCATATCATAGATTAAACGCACATATAATGCAGGCGCTGCATTGAAGTTTGAAGATGGTTTTTACCCCAGGGGCAACAGATCAAAGGGTCAGAAAATCATCTCTAGTGAAGTTTAAACAAGTGGTGGGTGCATTAAAGGATGATTACATTTTATTACAACTCTGTAATTAATTACATCTTTCTACCCATCATTTCTGTTTGTAAAAAAGTGATGGTCAAAGATGAATGAAAATGTGGAGCTGTTACCTTCCACATCTTCTGCATTGCTCTTTGCTATTAATAAAGAGCAACGGCAGGTAAAAGTATCTTTAGTGTCAGAGCTTAGTGAATCATTGGTTATTTTTCAAATCCCTGTTGCTTTTTAGAAAAGTGTTTCCTGAAACAATTGCTGTGTTTCCTGTGTGAGTCAGGATAAGTTTGGGTTCAGCTTATCTAAACAATGCACAGATGAAGACAAACCCAGTCAGTATTTGTTGTAGTAATATAACCATGTTCCCAGTTCTCAGCAGTTATTTTAGTCAGCACATTATCGTAACAGTTCAAAATGAAGGCCAAAAAATATGTACATAATGCCCACATCGTAAAATATGATGGTTATCTTTTAACACTTACCATCACCACTACAAGTCTAATGTGACTTTGCCTCCTTCTGAATAACTAAAACTCAAGCTGGCTCTCACAAACTGCAGTGCACACACACACACACACACACACACACATCGGACTGCCCCTGTATCCATGCTAAAGCCTCATCCAGACGGAGGAGAGACGCATGCACACGCTCTGTTTGTGTCGGCTGTTGGCTCTGTATATGAGGGGCTGGGATTAAACTCATATGGATGCAAAGCACAGCAAAGCGGGGGAACAATCTGATGAGCGAGAGACATAGAGAGAGACAAAGAGAGAGAGAAGTGCATCTGTGTCCCGGACTTAGATATATGGGGCCGTAAAAACCTCCACAGCTCCCCCCGACAGTATTTACATACCATTCCAGTAGCCAGTGTGCCAGCTTGTTGCAGAGCTCAAGGTCAAATGCACATAACTTATATTCTTTAATAAGGGAGGAAGGCGATATGAGATATTGTACACCTTACAGTCTCTTCCTCCCTCTATTGCACGGATTAATTGATACTATAGGGAAGCAGTGTGTAAATCCCAAAGTGGTGAGTATATTTTAATTGGACCTATGGTATGCTGATTTATGTGTTTGGGAGTGTGCGTACGTGCACGAGAGAGAAAGGTGGTATCTGACATTCTGCATCCTCCATCTATAAGGTCTGAGCTGCAGTTAGTTGTCACCTGTGTGTGGACTAATATTAATCACACTGTGGGGATCTGATCATTATGGGGATTTGACCCCTATTTGGCGACAAAAGGCCTGCCCTAACAAGTTAAAACAGTACAGTTCAGGGTTAATAATGAGTTTTTGTTGGTGTGGTGGAGTGTTTTTTTGGGGGTTGGGAATTTATTGGTCAAGGTTAAAGATTACAGATTAAAGTTTAAGGAGAGAGATTTTTTTCTATTTTAATGTAAGACTCACTGCCATGTGTATGTTGAGTTAGCAGCTGCTGTAATAATATTTCCTCTCCATGCTGCCCTTGAAGTGGTCTCTTTGTAGTGACTCCGCTCTAAGAGATGTGGATCCAAAGTCTCCGGTCCTCATTACGTTCTTAAATACATCCTAAAGTTCAGTAGAAGCTAATATGAGCCCTCAGCTGTCAGAGTTCATTAAAATCAGCGCTTCCATGTATCTCACAAACTTGCAGTCTATTTCTACTTGCTGTATTCCCTTGCTGAGCTGCGACTGAGGGATATGTCCTGTGCACATGTTGCCAGGACAAAACACTGGTAGTATAGTGTGGGCTGAATGGTTAATTGTTTTAAAATCAATATATGAACTTTAAAAAGAGGGCAATTTTCAAGCCCAAGAGCTGTAATTTCAACAAGACTCTTAACATAAGTAAACATGTCTTCACTATCTTAAAGAGGATAAATAATTGGTTAGCTAAAAATGAATTTTTCCAGCTGTGAAGTTTACTATTTTTCAGCTGTAACCAATTAACCTTATTTCAGTGAGTTAATAAAACATACAGTCAAAGTGATAACAGTTGTTTGATGCACTGAAGGTATCTGCACTATTTCCCACTGATCTGTATCATTTTGAGGTACAGAAGGATAGGATAGGATAGGAGTTTGTGGATTGCGTCTTTTTTTGTGGCATGTCTCTATCTAGATAGACAATGTAGTGCGAGCTGGTGAGATCATATTGTTTTCAGACAGGTAACACAAGCTAGCACTTTGGGACTTACCGTCAGAATGGCCAGCAGCCAGATGGTGGTAAACAGTATCATCTCAACCTTATCTCCTTAAAAGTTCTGAATCTGTCCCTCCATGATTATCTGTTTTGACGTAACTTGTCCTGTCAGTCTGTCAGCTGAGTAGGTTCCAGTGTGGAGCTATCAGCTGTCAGATGATGTCAGTCAGATCTGAAAAAATTCTTAGTCGGTTATGATAAGCACATTTTCATGAAATGATTGTATTTGAAAATTACTGAGCAATTTTAAGTAAACTACTGATTTAATGTCTTGTGAATTGAAGGATAAATGTGTTCCAAATACAGCTCTTGGGTATATTTTATAATAAATAACCCCAAATAGAATATTTTAAGAAAAATGATAAGAAGGTGTTTTCCTCAAATCTGGAGTGCTGGTATATTTAAAGCTAGGATATTCACTTGATTTGGTTTCATATTAGTTACAGCTGAACCTAAGAATGCCTTTTTGCATAGAAAGACAACTGTATTTTGTCTCCCACCTTTTACGGTGCAGTTGTGTTTGGAGCCGACTGCTTCATGGCCAGTATGGAGGGGAGGAATGATTACAGCAACCCTCAAAGTACAAGCGGCAGTGACTATTAAGGTAGACTTGAAAAACGGAACCTCATTTAAAGTTAAGGTAAATCTCCAGGCAATGAATGGACGTTAATGTGGTGTCCTCCTTAGTGACAAAATGATAAGTCTCCTTGTGTGTGTGTGTGTGTGTGTGTGTGTGTGCATATTGCAAGTCCATGACTTCCTGCTCCTCAGGAGGGCAGTAAAAGCTGTCCCTCAGCAGCTATGAATTTACAGCCCCTTTAAACACTGCTCTCCCCCCTGCCTCCACCTTTTCTAATAGGACTATCCATATTTGAAACTTGGATTAAATCCAAAAGCAAACTTTTACTTTGTCTTCCCTCCCGTCCTCTGTCATTTCTTTTATCTCCCTCGAACATGCTCACCTCCTATAGCACACACTCTCTCTCTCTCTCAAACACTAGCATTGTTGGTGCCGCTTCAAATTGACAAATGACTCCGGGAAAATGGAGTTGTCTAATTGATGAACTCCTTAAATAAATGGCATCATTTTGTGAACTTCTAATGACAGCAACTTTAGGGCTGTGACTGGCTCAGATATCCAAACCGTGAGCTGGCCCACGTCTGCACCTCTGTGACATTTTACATCCTTTAACCCAGATTAGACACAGATTTTTTTTTCCTCTTGAGCTGAAAAGTCACACTAAATCAAAACCTTAACAAGCATACAGCAGCTTTTCCAGGCCAAGGTTACGTTTGGCTTATTGCCGGGTCTCTGACTGCACTGACATATTGGTTTTAGTCGACAGGACTCGGAGTTAAAAGCGCTGTTTTCTCACTTGGGTTGTGTCCTCTTTCTCATCCCATGGAGTTGCGTCCCTGCCTACATTTTGCCACTGAGCCCGTCCAAACTGAGGAGAACAAATAATAAAAAAACACACAAGCGATCCAATCAACACTGAGAGAATTATAAAGCAGTTTGGGCTTCAGCGGGTCAGCTCTGGTTAGGTCCCGATGGCGTGTGAACAGAATACATATTTTAAGTAGAGCGCAGTGGAGAATCATAACTCCATGAGGCATTCAGTGAGGAATCAATACTCTGCAGAAAGTAGTATGCAGGGAGGAATCAAAGCTAAGTATGCAGTAAAGGGTACCTCTTCTCTAACACCGGTGAGGCAACCCTGTATCCCACCACTGTTTGAACACTAGATTGACAGATCTGGGCTGCTGGATTTGCCAATAAGTCTTCTGTGCTAACCGTGCAGAAGTCAGTCATATGCTACTAGGTGGGTTTAAGTGCACCTGTTTTTAATGCCCTTTTTCAATATATGCATTCCTCAGAAACCTGAGTCTGGGTTACAGAGGCCTCCTAAATGTGAAAGAACGATACAGAAACTGACCAACCAAAGGAGGTTGCTAATACAATCAGTGTGCACAGATTTTGTTGCTGCACAGCCACGATTACGCCAAACACGGCAACCTAACACTGACGACATGATTTCTGGAAGCCGTACGGTCTGCATCCATTCCAGTAATTCCCTGAGAAATAGTTCTAGCTTGTAACTCCCTGCAAAACCATGTTTTTTTACTACATTTGTGTTTGCAGAATAAACATGCGTTAGCTTGCTGAAGTGCTTATCTCAGACTGTGAACATGGTAAACATCATACCTGCTTAACTTCGCCATGTTAGCATTATCGTTGCGAGCGAGCTGACATTAGCATTTAGCTTAAAGCCCAGCTGTGCCTACGTCCACAGAGCCACGAGCACGGATGTAGACTCTTGTTTGTCTACAAATCTCATAAAAGGGCCCAAAGCACGAATGAATGTGTCCCGCTAACAAATAATGTTTGTGTATTCAAAGCCGCAGAGCTCCATTGTTGTCCAAAAACTATTAAAAACACATGAGTGAGCCATGTTGTTCATTACCATGAACACACACACTGTAGTTTATTCTGAGTCAATCCCACATACATCGTCCTGCTGCCCCAACCACTCACTAGAGCACCAAATGTGTATTAATCTGCAGCTGAAAGTAAACCCCGAAAAATACACAATTTGCTCCTGTTTAGTTAATGTTTGCTAAAAGTGACTCTGCCTAGCTTTCTTGAATATGGAACCTTATACAGTATATATAACCTGAAACACACACAGGGTAGGCAAGTCAGAAACTATTAACAGACATGCAAAGGTCACAATCACAACTCAAGCTTTAATATTTAACCTGTATAATGTGTCACATTTTCTAATGGTTGTAATGTCCCTTTTGACAATGTGCATGCATGATACATGCATCCATGATCTGTAAATGCCTGCATATGTTTAGGTAATGGGTTTAGTTATGGTATTATACATGCTGTATAATCCTCCAAACAAGCTCCATTACTCCATGTCTGCAGCATGTATGGAGGAACCTGTATGCATGTTGACCAGCATCTGTATTCTAATTGACTGTGACTTTGTGGTTTTGTGTGCGTCTATGTGTGTCTGCACTTTTGTGTGTGTGTACAGTGTGCTATGGGAGCCCATGGGGGATGGCAAGCGTGTGATTTCATTGGCTGATAACCACGCACTACTCTGGGACCTGCAGGAGAGCTCCACACAGGCCACGGTAAGACACACACTCTTACACACACTTCCACACACACTCCCAAACCACACACACACACACACACTGTACACTGTATACCACAGTGCATACACAAACACTCATCATATCACACAATGGCTAACTCATTATTTGATAACCACCATATCATCTTGGTGTTATCAGACACGCGTCCTCTCTCTGCGACAACAACAGAGTGTGCACTGTTCATTCAGTCTCACACACCTACACACACAAACACACACACACAAATACACACTAAGTATCTCGGCAGGTTTCTAGGCTGTGGTCAATTTCTTATTATTCTAATCAAGTCTCTCCCACAGCAATGGTAATAGTCTTGTTTAATAAGTAAGAGAAAAGCAATTTACTGTGTCTGTTACAGTCCACCAAGTAATGCTACCAGTTTTTTTTTTTTTTTATGTGTGTGTGTTTCACATGAACTGTACGGAAACTGCACAACATGGCCAAATGTATGTGGACCCTGGAACAGTATACAGAGATGTGATAGCTGAACAAATCATTCCAAAGGTGTGGTTGTTAAAATTCTGTGTGTGTGTGTCTCCACCACAGTTGAAGAAAAGGTTGAGATAAAGAAGAGTGTATGAATGAATGGAAGCCGGACTAAACAAGAGAGAGAGAAATGAAACTGTATTTGGTCATAGTTTCATCTTGGTTATGTTCTAAATCAGAGGTTTTAAAAAAATGGGAGGTGGTTTCTCCCCAGGCTGCCTCCAAACAATTTCAGGGGAGGTTCAGTGAATGGGAGTGAAAAAATATTACTGAAGTTATTACATTAGTCACCAAAAGTAGATCACAGAGAATAGCCTAAATGCGTGTGAATTGGTTAAAGAGATAGTTCAGAGTTACAGTGGTTTGGGGGGGAATTTGAATGTTTTTCCCACTTTCCCAGAGTCAGAAAGTAATAAATGCCTTGGGACAGACTTTCTTTATGTATTTGGTGTAGTCTGATGTTATGTCAAACAGCAATATCAGGCTATCTCGGCTCAGTTGTTGAGTGTCTGTGGGATCAAATAATATTATCATGGTCCCATAGGCATCCAGGAACTGAGTGAAACTAAGCAAGTAAACAAAGGGAGTCTGAGGGGCTGCCTTTTTCCTAGCTTTGTCTGAGGGGAGTCCCACAGTCTCAGGCTTTAAAAACCCTGTTCTAAATCACAAATACAAAACACTGGTATGAGGTTCTCTTGTGTGTGAAAATTGTGTTTCAAACATGATCATCATTTTTTAATCAGTTTTTGGACTACTTTACTTAATCTTCAAATGCGATGGAAACGCAAAGTAGAGTGCATAAAACGGACTGTTCGGTTACTAAAGTTCCTGTGGTTCTTGGAACTGTTTGGTCTAAAAGGGCTCTACTGTTCTTGGAAGTCTTTCCATTGTTACACCGGCACAAGGCAGCTGGACCCAAATGCAGGACAAAGACAGGCTTTGGTTTTCAAAAGGAGCTTTAATAAAGATCTTACTAATGCAGCCTTGGTATAATTGTCATGGCTTGATGGCTGGATCGAAGATTTCTTGAAAGAAGACGAAGACAGGCACATGAACACTTGAATACAAGGTCAACGATCTGGCAACAAGACAGGCGAAACGCAGACAGTATACACACATGAGGTAATGGGGAACAGGTGCAAACAATCAGGGCGGGGCAGACAATCACAACTGGTGGGAAACACACAAGGACAGGAAGTAAAGGAACCTGGAAAGAGAGGAGGGTTAGGGATTTCAAAATAAAACATGACAAGCCAGAACATGGAAACAGAAACATGACAGACATGGAAACTTAACAGACATGACAAGACATCACATCCATACAATGTCAGCACCAGTGGAACAAGTATTCAGGTCCTTGCAGTAAATGGAGAAACACTGTTGCCTAAAAACACTGTATTGTAAGAAAAAACCCTGGATTCAAACTGGTCCTTGCAAGAATTATGATGTATTTAATGTATCAAAAGTAAAAGTAGTCATAATGAAAATGACTTCTTTTAGTGTTATTTTTTATATATTAAACTATTGTTATTATCACTAATAGATACACATAAAACCATTTTAATTTTATCGTTCGTCAATGTGGAACCAATTTTCAAACTCTCTATACTGCTGGGTAGGTTAATAGGATAGCGGTGCATTTGTTTTTCTTCCATAAGTGTTCAGTGCATTCATGTTCAGTTCTTATTCCTGTCAAGCAGAAAAACACAATAATGGCGTTTAAAAGACTCGAAATGAATGGATCACCATGTAACCGATGTGTGTACTTTTGGTCTGTTCCTTCGTAGTTGTGTCCTTCCTAATGCAACGTAGAGAGGCTCTTCACTGTAGATTCCCTGTTTCCAACCTGCCGGCTTTGCAATTAAAATACCCATTATGTATTTAAAAAGTCAAGCTAATGGTGTGTGTCAGGTGTGCATGTGTATGAGGAAGGAGTAATTGAGTAGTGGTGTGTCGGCCCATGCTTTCACTAGTGTGTGTTGTTCCATTAAAGAATATAGATGAGGTCATTGGTAATTCATGGACTCGTTGAGGGATTCGCACAAAGGGCGGCCAAGTCACACACCCCGCACGCGAGCGAGCACATGCATGTGTTTTCACTTGATCTCAGAGAGCTGACCCCTCAAGAAGTCGCAGATGGATTAATGCATGCACACACTCGCCCCCTCTCTCCCTCTCCCCATCTCTCACTGTGTCAATGTGTGTCTGCTAGGGATGTTCCCAATTATTTGACTATTGGTTATTCATTCACATCGATCATGGTTCAAGTCACAATGATGAGTTTTACTTTGGGTCATTTAACATCGTTGGTTTTACTGAAAATGCAGTGATTTAAATTGTTCACTAGGTGGAGCTGTTTCTTTGACGCTTTACCGCCAGGCAGTTTGAAAAGTTAGCGGCGTAGATACTGAATTGTGGAGAGGTTCGTCGTGTTCCAGGATGACAGGAAAGTCTGCCATTTCCTTTGTGTTCCTTCAGAACATGGCCTTAGACCAACATTTGTTCCTACCGTGCCGGGTGTGTTTGGATATTAGCTTCGAGCTAGCATTGTTCCATCTGTGTTGTTTGTTGACAGTTTCCAGCTCCGTTGGGAAATTGAAGTTAGAACAAGTTTTGTAACTTCTTTAAAATGAGTTTTTTCCCTTTGGGCTACATATATACTATATGTTGTGCATCCCTAAGAATCTCTAGTCAGGTGTTGATTCTTGCAGTATTTATTGATGCACTATGTTGGAATTAACCTTAATGATGATGATTTGGTTGTTTGTTTGTCCATTGATTTATATACATCTTTGATGGAAGTATGTCTGTAATTATTTTATAACTGATTAGTCTATGCCTCCAGCAGACATCATTTCCACTGCACGGTCATGTCATACATAACCATCTAAGTCTTTGAGTTTCTTGTTCTTTAAGTTCTAATGTTAAACATCTTTGAAGAAAGCGAGTGAGCTTGGTGGCTTATTGTAAAAGCAATTAAAAGATGGTGAAACCGATTTTACAATTTTAAAATATTTACAAGAACAATGTAAATGTGTGAATGTAAAGTAAAGATGTTTAAATTTAACTCACCAGTACACTTTAATTTAATAATCAGAAGAACAAATTATTTGGCGTTTGGGCATCATGATGATTTGATAATCAATTATCAACGTAATTTTCAATGGACTGCCATTTCCGGAGTATGGTGCTGCTGCTATGTAGAATATGTCACTGTGTTAACATTCAGCACAAAGGTGACAGAGCAGCTGCTAGCAACAAAAGCAGTAAAAACACCGCTAGCTTTTTTAGAACCAGATGTTTGGACGCACTTGTTTGTGTTGGTGGGGAAAATAAACCATGTATAGAAATCTGAAATTGAGATGCATTGGGATGCATCGAGAATTGTTTAATAATCAAATCGTGACACTCTGAATCGTAATCACATCTAATTGTGAGGTGGCTGAAAAATGGTGAAATGCAACATAAATCCACAGAGAAAACAGTGACTTATTAAATTAAAACCACTCAGACTCAATAACACCTACTACCAGGTATTGAGTCATTTTGTTACAAAATAAAATGTTAAAAAAAAAACATTTTTGGGAACATTGCTCAAAACTGCTATTTTTTTCCTCTGACTTCTTGATTTTATGTCTAAAACATATAAATGCAGAACTAAATTTTGAAATAGGAATGGTACAATATGGTATAAATTTCATACAAAATTCAACCTAGAAATTTTAAAGGTAGTAGACACTGACTAAGTGTGTCTAAAACGTGCCAAAGTTTCCATTCAAGCCGAAAGATTGTTAACTTTCTAACTAACTCGAATTTATTGTCATCTCAAATTTGCGGAACAAATATTACATTGTCCACAAGGCTGGGAACATGGCCAGTCGCCCTGCTTCATTTACAGTGAAACGCATCATCCCGTCCAATAAAGTAAAGATGGCGGTGCTGCTACATACACAGATAACCATTTAAACCACAACATTAATGTGAATGACAAACACACAAACCTCAAATCCTTTATGTCTGTACTGTTTCTCTGCACTACTAACTTTTATACATGTATTTGTTCTGCTTTTAATCAATTCAGTGTCTGTTTGTGTGTTAGTGTGTTTGTCCCCTGCGCTGTGACCCCAGTATGAGGTCAAGTAGGACCGTGGAGGCAGCGGGGAGGGGGGGCACTGGCCAGCAGCTATTAAATCCCGTATGAGGAGAGAGGGATAGAGGTGGAGCATACTGGTGGGAAAGTAGTATAATGAGAAAAGGGAAGATGGAGGGAGGATGGAGGAAGAGGGCGCGATGTAAGGCCGACTGATTGGAAAGATGGAGATTAGCAGGGAGAAATGGATAAGGGAAGAGAGTGGGCTTGATGAGGAGAAAAGAACTGAAAAAGAGGAGAAAGAGCTTGGCAGCCAAGACAAATTCCTCCAGTGCTGATGAGAATGTTAATCTCCCTCCCTCCTTCCTTTCTTTTATCCCACTCTCTTCTCTCCTGTTCCCTCTATCTGTCAGAGGGTGATGTGTTCATCTCAAGTCGTGTCCAGCTGCAGTGTGCATGTGTCTCTCTCTCAAGGGCCTGGCCTAGATTAGTGTGTGTGTGTGCTTGCGGGAGTGTGTGTATGCATATATAAGAGAGGATCATGTGCATAAGCGTACCATTGTGCATTGTTTGACCAAAGATTTGTGTGTGTTTATGCGTGTGTGTATGCATGCGCATGGCTCATCAATTAGAATCGCTGGTGGAATTGAGTGAGTCTCTGCCGGCTCACAGCACACCCACACACCTTGTCCTGCACATCTGTTCGCATGTGCACACAAACACACGCGTATGGACACACATTCCCCTTCCTGGAGCCGAGAGAAAGCGTAAATGCATGGCGATTTGACGGATAGCCATGCATTAGTGCCGCTTGCATCCTAAATGAATGCGTCCCCTAGTGTTGTGTGTGCTGCCTTGTTAGGGCCCCTAATTTAGTTAGTGCACTAATAAAACTGGGAACCGGGGATGCACGAAGCTTCCCACTGATCATGGAGTTTACAGAGCGTCTGTTCTGTCAAGAGGATGTCAGCGAACTTGATCAATCCTTCGAAGAATTCAGGGACGACCAGCAAAATTAGCAAATGAGTCACTTTGGAGAAAAGATACCAGAGCATGTTGCACAGGTTGTTTTATTCTTGGTTCGTTATGCCTTTCAAAAGAAGGTGTTGGTTTTTCTCACAAAAGCCCAGTAATGATGAAAATCTGACAGTTCCCCTTATTGGAGGAATTAAAATGAGTTCTTGTCCTGCATCCTAGCTCAATTTTGTCACTTATCATAAATATGTCAACAAAACCTTTTTCATAGTGTCAGTTGGCAAAGTTTTTTTTTTTGTTTTTTTTAAACAGTGTTGTTGTGGTCTGATTTCTCCATTTCTCCACTGCTCCCGTCCTTCTGGCCTTCTGGTCTACAGTAATAATACATGTGAGGCACATGTAGGTGGAGGTGAACAGGCCTCTACAGCTTTGTGTCCTACAGAGACTCCATGCTCACTACTGTAAGTCAGCCTACAGTCAGCCCCGAACAACTGGTCTTAATTCTCTCAAAACGGTACCCCACCCACGTTATTTATTCCATTTCACTCAGAGATGTGACACCTGATCAAGTTGCAGGTCGTGGGACACGGTTTCAAACCCCAGGAAATCTGAGTTTAGACTATTTTATCACATAAATACACAAAGCAGCACCCATAGGGATGTTAGCATAAAAATCACAGCAGAAAACAGCACCTGCAGCATTCTCTCAAATTTTTACTGTCATTTGTAAGTCCTCAAGTGACCTTATTTTATACCCTGATTTAATGAACACACCAATGTTCTGCTCAATCATCGGATCCTTTAGGTGGAAGTATGCTTGAAACAAAGTGTCATCTGACTGGTGTTTATAGCTGACCTGCTACACTTGTGTTTTGGCTACAAAAGTCTGCCATCATAGAGAGCAGTGAACAGTGATGATCATTTAAAAGGCATTCAGAGTGTTGCACTCAGTTTTTCACACATAAAAACAGAGAATTTGTTGTGTAGAGAATGAAAAAGACAGCTCGGGAGAGAAATTAAAACTCTGCTTAGAAGGTTAGCAGGGTTTTAAGAGAGCTCTCTTTTTCAGTCTTTACACAGCTAAGACCTCCAAACAGGTTGTCAGTTGAGTCGGTGCCCTTGTCAGATTGTCAGTTTTGCACAGTTATGGAAATTGTCAGATGCAGTTTCCCTCCCAATTCTGAAATCGAAAAGTCTTCTTGGTCAGGTCATACTGTTTCAGAGGACACACACCACTGCGGCTTTGAAGGAATGCAAGATACACAGGGATGGGCTCATGAATACAATACATGGTTTAAAACAAGCATATCAGCAATGTAAAGGTGCTTTAACTGCCATTTCAATGTGATTTTAATCAAATCAGTCACAACATGTCTGTTTCTCTCATGGTTGGTATCCTCAGTATTAAAGGGGGGGGGGGTCTTGCAGATTACCACTTTAATAAACCAAGAAGCAAGAACAGTTCTGGTTTATGGAGGCACTCTGATTGAATCATGAAAAGTTATGGAGAAGTCATGGAATTTTACATCCAGGCCAGAGAGGAAACCTGCCGCCTGTCCTTGTCCGATTTTATCTGTCCCTCATCTTCTGCCACAATTCTCCAGCTCCTTTCTTTTGACTCCCCCCTCCCCACCCCCCTCTTCTTCTTCCCTTTGTCCTCCTTCCTGTTGTTCTTTCTTAGTCTTCCTCTCTCCCTCCCACCTTGCTGCTCTCTGTCGGGCTCTCTTTCTCTCTCTCTCTCTCTCTCTCTCGCTCTGCCTCTGTCCTCTCTAGCTGAAATAATGAGAGTGTACCAGGGAGCTGTGCGGTGACGGGGCGATCGATGATCTCTGCTCCAACAGGCAGAGATGGGGGAGAGAGAGAGAGAGAGAAATGGGAGAAGGAGAAAGATGAGGATAAAAACCTGCAGATAGTCAGAAAGCAGAGAAAAATGGAGCAGTGTGATGATGCTTTTTAGAATTGTTAGCTGCATCGTAGTTTAATGGAAAGATAACCCTTTCCAAAGCCAGCCTGCTGAATTAATTGGATTCCATTTTTAAAGTACCCTGATGAAGTGATATGCTTTATAATTCAAAGTCCTTGAAGTGTTTTGACTTTGATTAATTTCACCTTCATTGTTGCTCTGTGAAATATACGTAACAGGTTTGATAAATATCCAATGACAAGCGTGTCGTCTAGTTTGAAAAGCCTTAAATGTTGCAATTTAACCTGACTGCCTTTGAGCTAAATTGCTCTAATTTTTGGATCCAGTGGCATTTTGTCAGCTGAATGTATTTCTGTTGAAATACAGAAGATAATGCATTTGAATGATTGATTTTCAACCAGTCTAAGCGAGCTGGGTTGATTCAGCTCTCAACGCCCATCAGTCTGAAATCCTCCAAGGTTCATCGTCGACTCGACAGTTGATCCATAAGTAACTCTGAGCGATCTAGTGTATAGATCCCTGCCATGGGACCAAGGAGAGCCAGGGGTCAGTAGATTTGCTGACTGAGCAGGTGCATGCTGTTGTCTGTTAGTCCCTGCAGTAGGGGGCTCTGGCTGTATAGGTACTGTTGGGCATTGAGAACAGAACATACTAATCTATATAATGGAGCACGCTGCAGACAGGAGGGAGAGAAGAAGGATGTATTTATCGTCAGAACATTCAGTTTTTATATAATGCTACATGTGCAGCGTAGAGTCAGAGAAAATCATTTCTTTAGTAGTTGCGGTGGTAAACATGCATTTCTGATAAAATGTCACCGTTTTAAAACATGGAATTTGAAGTTGGAGTTACTTTATCATTTAATCCCATAACTTCTATTCTATTCTATGTTACCCGGTCATTTAAAGCTGCATTAACTCGTATTTTGGACACTTGTGTGATGCATAACAAGCTGAAAACATCTGACGTCACATATGACTTCAATGTTAACTTGTCGGCCAACAGTTGCCATGTTGTTTACATGTCCAGCAGATGCAGAGCAGCATTCATTCATTGGGAGTCTTTTTTTTGGCCATGTAACAAAAGTAAGTCCAATATTCACTCTACATTTAGCTCTTGTTTTGCTCTTCAACAAGTCTGCCTCTGTAGCTGCTAAAGGCTCCACTCTGTTCATCTCACCTGGTGCCCCAACCTCTGAATCTCCAGCCACATCTCAGACTGTTTCAGCTATTTAAATAGGTCTGTGCCCACTCACAGCTCACTCCAGCTTTGATGTCAGTCGAAAATGATGTCGAGGTGTGAATTCGTCACCCGCTATTGACTGGTTGGAACAAAACAAAAAAACTCTCTCCCAAAAGGAAATAACATGAACCCGGTGTCAGGCTAAATGAACTTGATCTGATTACCAGGCAAATGTTCTCCAGCTCATCTCTAATGGTTTTTTGTCTAGCGTTTGTATGGGGTAGGTAGCATACAGGGAGTATGTCAAAGTTTTTGGGATTTTTTTGTCAGAGAACCGCTGGCTGCTGTTGAAAAAAGGGTTGATGAGAGCAGAATTTTCAGGGCTGAAAACAAACAACGAATCTCTGTAGAGAAGACGGCACCTGTCAAGTTAAATCACAATCCTCTGTGTGTTTGTAGTAACCCATTTTACATTGCACACAATAATTTGATCTATTGTTAATATGAAAGATATTGATTGGTGCAGCCTAAAATTAGTATTGAGTCTTAAAACGAATGGTAATTCAACCCAAAATAAACATCTTGAGCAAGACATTTATTGCAAAATATGTAGACGTAGGATATATTGGTAAGAGCACAGACATTTCAGCCTGGCAGAAATCTGCTGCAGTTAGTGTGCCAGTAATGGCCAAAATATTTCTACAGAGTCACACTGAACGATTTGAGTCTTGAGTGTGGCCTGCAGAGAAAATCACCCCTAATAATCCTGTATTATTCTGATTGAATGCACTGTGCCGGCTCAACCTGGGACACACATTTGGATGAAATTCACGTCCTTGCTCCGAGATGCTAATAAAGGTGTCGCTGTCCTCTGCAGGTCTCCAGCACTGCCACCCTGGAGGGCAAAGGTCAGCTGAAGTTCACCTCGGGCAAGTGGAGCCCCCACCACAATTGCAGCCAGCTCGCCACGGCAAACGACACAGCCATCCGAGGCTGGGACCTTCGCACCATGAGGTGAGCTTTACCTACTGAGAGCTGGTCTGAAAATATGAGATCCCAGCACATACTGCATTTATATAAATATTTCAAATCTGAGCCTTTTCTGCAAACCCTGATACAGATACTTTAAATGGACATTATTTAAGGGAACCCAAATTGTTTTTTATTTCATTTTCCAAAGACCTCTCCTCCTGTTTCACTGTATTGATCTTTTTAAGGAAATTTGAAGAAGTACAGATACTTGAGTTGAAAACCACATGTGCTCAATATTACTATGGTTGCCAATAAACCAGTGCCAGGAAGAAGAATTGACAAGCAGTACTGTAGTCACATTGAGGATTGAACTTTTAAAAAGAGGCATGAGGCATGTTTTGTCAGTAAGCTTTGCCACTCAGTATTATGGCTCCTCTTTCATCTTCATCTTCTTCATCCGCTTAGGTCCGGGACCGGGTCGCGGAGGCAGCAGTCTGAGCAGAGATGCCCAGACTTCCCTCACCCCAGACACTTCCTCCAGCTCTTCCGGGGACCTCCGAGGCGTGCCCCAGGCCAGCCGAGAGACATAGTTTCTCCAGCGTGTCCTGGGTCTTCCCTCGAGGCCTCCTCCCGGTGGGACATGCCTGGAACACCTCCCTAGGGAGGCGTCCAGGGGGCATCCGAAACAGATGCCCAAGCCACCTCAGCTGACTCCTCTCGATGCAAGGAGCAGCGGCTCTACTCCGAGCTCCTCCCGAGTGACCGAGCTTCTCACCCTATCTCTAAGGGAGCGCCCAGCCACCCCATGGAGGAGGAAACTCATTTCGGCCGCTTGTATCCGCTGATCTTGTCCTTTCGGTCATTACCCAAAGTTCATGACCATAGGTGAGGGTGGGAACGAGAACGATTGACCGGTAAATCGAGAGCTTCAGCTTTCGACTCAGCTCCTTCTTCACCACGACGGTCCGGCATACACCGACCGCCGCATAACTGCGGACGCTGCACCAATCCGCCTGTCAATCTCACGCTCGATCTTTCCCTCACTCGTGAACAAGACCCCGAGATACTTGAACTCCTCCACTTGAGGCAGGACCTCTCCACCCACCTGGAGAGGGCATGCCACCCTTTTCCGGTCGAGAACCATGGCCTCGGATTTGGAGGTGCTGATTCTCATCCCAGCCGCTTCACACTCGGCTGCAAACCGCTCCAGTACATGCTGAAGGTCCTGGCCTGATGAAGCCATCAGGACAACATCATCCGCAAAAAGCAGAGATGAAATCCTGTGGTTCCCAAACCGGACTCCCTCCGGCCCCTGGCTACGCTTTCTAGAAATCCTGTCCATAAAGATTATGAACAGGACCGGTGACAAAGGGCAACCCTGCCGGAGTCCAACATGCACTGGGAACAGGTCTGACTTACTGCCGGCAATGCGAACCAAGCTCCTGCTCCGGTCGTACAGAGACCGAACAGCCCTTAGCAAAGGCTCCCTGGACCCCATACTCGCATGGAGCACTCCCCCACAGAATACCACGAGGGACACGGTCGAATGCCTTCTCCAGATCCACAAAGCACATGTGGACTGGTTGGGCAAACTCCCATAAACCCTCAAGCACCCTGTGGAGGGTATAGAGCTGGTCCAGTGTTCCACGACCAGGACGAAAACCGCATTGTTCCTCCTGAACTCCGAGGTGAGGGTCGACACTATCGGTCCGAATTCTCCTCTCCTCCAGTACCTTCTGGCGTAGACCTTCCCGGGGAGGCTGAGAAGTGTGATCCCCCTGTAGTTGGAACACACTCTCCGGTCCCCCTTTTTAAAAAGAGGGACCACCACCCCAGGTTTGCCACACCAGAGGCACTGTCCCCAACCTCCATGCAATGTTGCAAAGAGCGTGTCAGCCAAGACAGCCCCACAACATCCAGAGATTTGAGGTACTCAGGGCGGATCTCATCCACCCCCGGCGCCTTGCCACTGCGGAGCTTACGAACTACCTCAGTGACTTCGGCTTGGGTGATGGACGAGTCCACCTCAGAGACCCCAGCCTCCGCTTCCTCATTGGAAGGCAAGTCGGTGGGATTGAGGAGATCCTCGAAGTATTTCTTCCACCGTCCGACAATGTCCCCAGTCGAGGTCAACAGCTCCCCACCTGCACTGTAAACAGTGTTGGCAGAGTACTGCTTCCCCCTTCTGAGGCGCCGGACGGTTTGCCAGAATCTCTTCGAGGCCGAATCGATAGTCCTCCTCCATGGCCTCACCGAACTCCTCCCAGACCCGAAGTTTTTGCCTCCAGGACCGTCTCGGCGCTTGCTAAGGGCTTGCTTGGCCTGCCGGTACCTGTCAACTGCGCCAGGAGTCCCACAGGCCAACATGGTCCTGGCCGATAGGACTCCTTCTTCAGCCTGACGGCATCCCTTTACTTCCGGTGTCCACCACCGGGTTCGGGTTGCTTGCGCCACGACAGGCACCAGAGACCTTGCGTCCCACAACTTCGAACCGCCGCATGTCGACAATGGAGGCAGAGAACATGGTCCACTCGGACTCAATGTCCCTCCAGCCTCCCTCGGAATCTGTGAGAAGCTCTTCCGGAGGTGGGAGTTGAAGACCTCCCTGACAGAGGGCTCGGCCAGACGCGTTCCCAACAGACCCTCACAATACGCTTTGGGTCTGCCAGGTCTGTCCAACTTCCTCCTCTGCCAGCGGATCCAACTCACCACCAGGTGGTGATCAGTTGACAACTCAGCCCCTCTCTTTACCCGAGTGTCCAAGACATACACGGCCGGAGATCAGATGAAACGACAACAAAGTCGATCATCGACCTCCGCCGCCTAGGGTGTCCTGGTGCCACGTGCACTGATGGACACCCTTATATGCTCGAACATGGTGTTCGTTATGGACAAACTGTGACTAGCACAGAAGTCCAATAACAGAACACCGCTCGGGTTCAGATCGGGGAGGCCGTTCCTCCCGATCACGCCCCTCCAGGTATCACTGTTGTTGCCCACGTGAGCGCTTGAAGTCCCCCAGTAGAACAATGGAGTCCCCAGTCGGAGCACTATCAAGTACCCCTCCCAGGGACTCCAAGAAGGCCTGGGTACTCTGTACTGCTGTTCGGCCCGTAGGCACAAACAACAGCAAGAGACCTATCCCCAACCCGAAGGCGCAGGGAAGCGACCCTCTCGTTCACCGGAGGTGAACTCCAACACATGGCGGCTGAGCTGGGGAGCTATAAGCAAGCCCACACCAGCTCGCCGCCGCTCACCCTGGGCAACTCCAGAGTAGTGGAGGGTCCAGCCCCTCTCAAGGAGCTGGGTTCCAGAGCCCAAGCTATGCGTGGAGGTGAGCCCGACTATCTCTAGCCGGTACCTCTCAACCTCCTGCACGAGCTCAGGCTCCTTCCCCCCCAGCGAGGTGACATTCCATGTCCCTATTGCCAGAGTTTTGGTCCAGGGATTGGGTCGTCGAGGCCCCCCGCCACGACTGCTACCCAAACCACATTGCACCGGCCCCTCATGGACCTTCCTGCGGGTGGTGAGCCTACTGGAAGGCGGGCCCACGTCGCCATTTCGCCATTTCGGGCTGAGCCCGGCCGGGTCCCGTGGGCAAAGACCCGGCCACCAGGCGCTCGCCTGCATGAGCCCCAACCCCAGGCCTGGCTCCAGGGTGGGGCCCCGGTAACGCCAATCCGGGCGACGTTAACGGTCCTTGATGTTCTTCTGTTCATGATGGGCTTCAGTGAACTGCGCTCTTAGTCTGGCCCAAGTCACCTAGGACCTGTTTGCCATGGGAGACCCTACCAGGGGCGTAATGCCCCCGACAACATAGCTCCTAGGATCATTCGGGCACACAAACCCCTCCACCACAGTAAGGTGGCGGTTCAAGGAGGGGGGCTCCTCTTTTACACAGCAAATTCCCACATGCACCTGACTTAAAACCAGTCAGATGTTTTCCGGCAGGCTGCGTTTAAATCTGACAGAAGTGAGTCAAGTAAGAGCCATGTTAAACTCTCAGAGCTTAACCATGCCAGTCTGTGTTTACATGTCATTAGGAGATATTTCAGTTCAGTACACGGAAATGCATTTAATGTGACTCATCACGCTGAGTGAAAATATTACAGATGAGTGTTGCCACATCTCTCCCACTAGTCCACATCAGTACTGCACATGTATGAACACATGTGTGTGTGTGTGTGTGCGCCCAACCCAACCCAAGCCATGCTTCTGGAGGTTAACTAGGTGTTATCAAACTGAATTATGGCTAGAAACATCTGGAGGCCTGTTGGCTCAAGGTCGGTGGATGCTGGCCGGTCAGCACAGTTGGCTCACACAGAAAAGTTGGACAGTAGCACATCGCTTTGATTTACATGCAAATTCAAATTCTGTTTTTGGCCAGAAAAATATGTGAAATGTGCATTTAGGAGTGTTTGATTTAATGTCTTCTGTGGAAACAGCAGGAAGGCTGTGATAACAGTGGACCGACTGACCGGCAGAGGGAATCTGTGTGAATCTGCTCTTGTCTTTTTGTGACATGTTTTGTTTGCAGTCCTGTGGTTGTTCATGGATTTAATGACATGTAAACTTCTCCTTGGCTCATGATGAAGTGCGAGGCGGTGGAACGCAAATGTTCCTGCTTGACATGTAGCGTGTGCACTACCACGCATTAACCTTGTAACTGCAGGTTATCAGCTTACCCACCTTACAACCTCGAGCTTTGTGCGTGTGTGCGCATATTTATGCATCGCGTGTGTGTTTTGTTTGCGTTCGCTGTGATTCTGAGGTATGTGATGAGTGAGGTCAGCATGTGTGTACATGTGGGCTCCGCTAGAGGAATAATAATCGGCGCGCCATCCATCGCCATGATAACAGCAACGTGCCGAAGAGATTGAGAGAGGGTGCTGAGTGAAAGAGAGAGGGATGGGAAGAGAGAGAATATATTTACAAGATGTGTATCACAGGCCCAGATAAGATAGTTGAATCATTGATATCACTCCCCATCAGCCCCATAACAAATTATAGAGTTTGTGCACGCTCCGTTTTGGCCGTTCTCCTCCTGCTGTGCTATTTTGAAGGATGCAACAGTGCTGATTTGGCCGTCGGCACAAAGGGAAAGAGGGGGCGGCGGCACAGGGCTTGTTAGCAGAGACCACAGTCTCATCTCTAAAATCACAGAGTGCTGAACGATACCTTGTGCATTATTTCATCCCCATCTCCCTAAAATGGAGCTGGTGTCTTTGAGAATGTAGAGACCTATGGTAAAAATGCCAAATGAAATTCTGTGGGTTTAAAAGATGTTTATCTGCATACCCTGAGTTTGCAGTGAGTGGTTCATCAGTGAGTCACTGCTTGTTAAGAGGTAGATAGGATTTACTTTAGCTGAGCAAAAGAGAAAAAAAAAAGAAATGTATGCACTTATCCATACCTATCCCTATTTATTCATACAGTGAGTGTTTATATAAGGAATAACCTCATATGTATAAAATATAAGTGATTACTTTGTTACAGTAGTGGTTGTGTGTCTTTTAAGCATTTGTCTGACTTTGTATTTACAGTGACTCTGTGCTGGATAATGTGAGGAAATAATAACTTTGATCACCTTTATTCATACACAACTTTTTTTCTGAAACTAAGTTTAGAAAGTACTTTGAAGATACATACGTATATATGTGTGTATATCTATCTATCTATCTATCTATCTATCTATCTATCTATCTATCTATCTATCTATCTATCTATCTATCTATCTATCTATCTATCTATCTATCTATCTATCTATCTATCTATATATATATGTATGTATGTATGTATGTATATATATATATATATATATATATATATATATATATATATATATATATATATAAAATACATACATACATACATACATTCATACATATTGAGCTGAAATGTTACGATTAGCACCAATTTTGATATTTGTCATTTTTAAAGCCAGATAACCACAATTTTCAGCCTCCCAGCCTCTTAAATGTGAAGATTTGTTGCTTCCCTTTGTTTTAATGATTAAAAATCTGAACCTCTTTGGTTTTAGAATTGCTGGTCACACAAAAGAAGCAATTTGAATTGTCACCTTGCTTTAAATGAAGTTACCATTACTATTACTAATCGCTCTAATTGATTAATTGATAAAATACTCAGCAGGTGAGTTGTGATCAGTAGTATACCTAAAAACCCTAAAAATAATGAAATGTAAGAACAAAATGTAAAACAAAAAGCAAACATTTGACACGTCATAGTTGCAGATGATTGTAAATAATAGGTCTCTGCTTTCTGTGTTATTTTTTGTCATTTATCCATTGGAGTGATGAACTGAATGAATCACTGTAGCCTTCACTCCAAGGTTTTACACAGAGACAGACAACAACCAAGGGCATGGTGTTTTTTTTCCGTCTGTGTGTGTGTTTGTTCGTTCATGCATGCACATCCGTGCGTAAGTGTGAAGTGGCTGCAAGTGAAAAGCTTGCAAGTGTGAATGAGCAGTGAGTCACGTTTGTGTGTGTGTGTTTGTTTGTGTATGTGTGTGACTGCTTGAGTCACTGACTTGCATGTGACAAGTTGACTGTGTGCTTGCGTGTGTTTGCTTTCTGCTATGTGTACCTTTCTGCGTTTGTGTGTGCGGTGCTCATGCCTCTACATAAATGTGGCCTGCTCAGTGCGTTTGTAAGTGTGTGTGTGTGTGTGTGTGTGATTCCGTGTGTGTCCAGTTGGCATGGCAGCTGTGTGATGGCAGCCTCTCAGCACGCTCCACTGCCTCCTCAGACGACCTCTGAGGTGTCCCCTCACACCCGTAACACACACACAAAAGCACACATGAAAGTACATAAACACACTCGTCTCTTCTCTCCTTTCCTCTTCTCTCCTCATTTCTCTTCTCTCTTCTCCGTCCCCCCCGCCCCCCCCCTACAGTCCTGGGGCTTGTCACCCACTCTGCCAGCCCAATCACAGCTGCCCTGCTCTGAAAAAGGACAGGGAGAACAGCCCAGCAGTAGCAGCCGCCTCTAGTTAGTTATCTAACACCCTGGAGAGGAGCACGGTATCTACAGCACCCGTCTCCCAGACACACAGTGCTTTATAAAATATAAAAAGATAACACTTATAAAACATATATGTATCCTGCTCTAGTTTGTACTGATGTAATATGCAGCATTATGTAAATTATGGAATATTCTGCTCTGATATTGGGGACAGAAAGCTGTGTTAAATGGAAAATTCTTACACATTTTCACCTCTTCTCAGCCTGTCTTTTTTATTGTACCTTTCCTTGCGCTCTGAATGCATTATTCAGAGTCTAATCCCTTTTGTACAGGACTGCTGTTGTGATATTTAGGCAAGGTCTTTTTCATTAGTAGGCGACATGTGGTAAAGGTCATATTTCACTTATTCCATAGGTTGTCAGAAAGTGCTTGGCAGCAGTGTGAAGAGTTTCTTGATGAACATTGTGTACAAGAATTTGAAGTTTTGATGAGTTGATGAGAATTTATGTTTGATTGAAGCTTCCAGTTGGGACAAATAACTGGGGCAGCTGTTTGTAACACAATTAAATGTATTAAAACAAAATGAAAAGAAGAGTGTACCGAGTATTGTGAGACCACTAACTTATGGTGGTTCGTGTTAGATAATGTCTCTAAAGAACAAACTGTGGGACATGATCAACAAAATTGGTGCTCTCTGATAGTAAAAACCAAACCCAGGCAGTCAAATAAGAACATGTCCTGCACATTCTGATGTACAGATACAAAAAGTTTGAGGTCTACAAAGGTGTTGCTGAGGTGTGCAGTGGTAGCCTATATGCAGTGACAGCAAGTAGTAACCATTTACGGGATTAAAGTCTCAAAAGGGTTTTGTATGGCACAGCTGTGGTCTCTGTAGATGTCATGACTTTAGACTTGATTCAGTCTAAGCAGACCTAAATAGTCTTTTAACAGCGGCTGTGCGCCGGTTTCCCCCCTGTCCATTGGCACGGGTACATCTACTCACCATAATGGACACGGCTGGTATCAGAATGGCACTTCCTTAATGTAAGACTTTCACCTTCAGCATCTGGTCCTTCTGTGGTGCAATCGCAACTTTATTCAGATAACCTGGATAATTATTTTGCATTCACATTGCAATTTCGATGCAAAGAAAAGAGCGAAAAATAAGAGAAGGTGTTGTTGTTGTTGTTAAAATGAGTAATTTTCCCTCTGACAGAGTTGTAGACCCCCTGTTATTCAGAAATAATCTTCAGCTATGTTGTTTGGCCATTGTCAGCATACAAAACCTCTGTGCCATCAAGAAATTAAGACTGGAAAAAATCTGAAATAAGCAAATTATTGAGGAACCATTCAGGTCAGACCCAGTGATCATAGCCTGGAATACACTGAACGTCAATTATAGCTTAGACGGTGTATAACTTCAAAATGTTTTTGTAGAGAAATGGTGAAAAAACTGTTGTGTTATTTTGTGGAGAACCAACTGTGTGTTATTCCTGGCACATTGGGGTTCTTTGAGCCTTTGAATAATATTAGGCTAGCTAACAGGCATGTAGTACTAGCCACTGGGCGTGCACAGCTGTGTGTGTGTGTCTGTGTGTGAGAGAGAGAGAGTAAGTGTGCGTATGAGGAGAGGAAAAGGGAGAGAGAGAGATGCCAGTCACTGGAGATGCTCTTACACTGCCTCTTCCCAAATTCCCTCTTGGACCGACGGTCCACAGTGAGGGGCAACACACACGCACACACACATACACACATACACACACGGAGCTGTGTAATATAGCTGTCAGACCATGCTCTGCAGGGTGCATACTGAAAAGCAGTGCAGTGCTGCAGTGAAGCATGGACTCGCTACACCTCCCCTGTGGTGTGTATTTGTGCATGTGTGTGTGTGTGTGAGTGTGTGTGAGAGAGAGAGAGAGAGAGAGAGAGAGAGAGAGAGAGAGCACAATGAGAAGATATGGAAAAAGAGAGAGGGAGCGTAAAAGAAGGTGAAGTGATTGATAGTGGTGCTATTTGCTCCTTCACAGTCCAGGTTAAAAGCCAGCTGTCTGTTGGTACAAAGACAAGCACTAGACAGCATCAAAACTCCTCATCCAGACAGACAACACCAGCTCCTGTTCATACTGTACGCCTCCTGATGGAAAAAACGCCTTTTCACTACACCTGCTCAACAGATTTGGCAGTGCTTCGGCATGCCATAATGATAGGGTGCCCAAGGTAAACCATTATTCAGAAGCCTTTTCTATCATATTTTATTCACATATTCAAATATAGCACCATTATGCAAAAAGTGTTGCCTATTAGGAGAATCATATTTCACATTCTAATACGAACCATTATGCAAAAGATGTCAGCTGTGTTTGAAATAGTGGTATTCCATACGCCGCTGTTGATTTGAGGGTGACCTTTTGAACCCGCCTACTGTCAAATCGATCATCTGTAACCTTTTCGTGTGCTCGAAATACTCCCCCCCCCACCCTAGTAAACGTGAACCAGACATCGTACTGTAACTCTCATGATGTGCATTCATGATCTTATACAGTCCTTGAACTTAAAGCATAAAATGAAGAAAAATATCTTTAGATTTATGACACCAGCCCACCACACTTTACTCGCATGGCCCACGAGCAGATTTACCTCTCGAAATGTGTGGGTCCTTCATTTTAGACATAGGTAGACAAAAGCGGGCTTCTCATTTAATTTTTCATCTTTGCTGGAATGAGAACTTTGGTTAGGGAGAGTTTCTCAGCTCTGCCTAACTAACTACTTGTTAATGCAGTGTTAATAAAACTAAATAAAGGCAGCACTAAAATATGTTATGTGAATGCCTTAAAGGATACTTATATATGTGACAATAATCAATAAGCTTCACACAGGTCTCCATAATATGAACATTTTAATTGGTCCAAAAGATGAAGTAGAGTGGCAACTTCAGCTATAAAGAATTATCAATATTTATACAAAATAATCAATCAATCTGCAACTTGCATTAAATTCACCTTGGGGCACCACCCTTAAGAAAAGGACAAAAATATCCAATAAATTCAATCAATGCGGTGGATGATCAGTGCCGACGCTCGTGTGGGTGACCACTGGAGCTCTCAGACATTCCCAGGTGCACTCTGCCCCAGGTGGCAGCTTTGGTAAGAGCTCCTCTCTCTCTCTCTCTCTCTCTCTCTCTCTTCTCTCTCTCCTTCTTCTTCTTCTTCTTCTTCCACCCCCTCTTGGCTGGGTGTGATGGAGACGCAGCGGCAGCAGTCAGACTTTGAGAGTTCTTTCTCTCTGAGTTGGCTGGATGCCGGCCTTCGAACACGTTCGGTGTAGCTCAGGGATTCAACTGAGGCTAAAGGGCTAAAGAGGACAAAAAGAGTGGAGAAGAAGAAGCTCCACCAAGAGACATTGATATTTAGGCTTCTTCTTGTTTCATAGTCTCCTGGGGGTGGCAGTGTCTGACAGTTCCTTTCTAAAGTTTACAATGAAGTTTATAATGTCTAATTTTCTAGTGCTGGCAAGCGTGGCCTTCTCTGCTGAAGGATAACATAGCACATCTTAGAAATAAAGAAAAATCAGCCAATGACAAAAAGAGTGTTAACAGGCTCATGGAGGGCATCCTGTACAAGACTAGTTATGACTTGTGATTGATGCATACTGTATATACATATTGTAATGGAAATTCCACCCTCACTATTATGTTTTCTTTATAAATTGCCTTTATACTATATTAGACTAACCAAGACCTAAATTCCTTTAAAAGACAAACCTCTGACCGACAGTACACCTTCTGACCTGCTGTAAAAGAGAGACCTCTGACTGATAGCGGTCATCATACGACAGGGAGACGAGCCATCACAAGGTCGTCTCTGGACTGGTTTTAAATCTTAACTACAATGTCCTGATTGACTATCTCTCTGCCAGACTCCTTTTATGCACGAAGACGATGTAACCCTGAAACTATCTACTAGAAGGGTTGACAAGACCTCACACTTCCTCCCCTCCCCACCTTTCCTTTGTTTGTATCCCACTATAAGTATCTGTGCTTTTTCTGTTATCACTTGTGAGTCCTCATCCAGCTGAGCACACACTCGGTTGTCTGACAGGCTCACCTTATTTCAAAAATACATTAAAATATAAAAGACACTCTGGTCGGATCAATTCTCTTTATTTCCAGTACAGACAAAATATATTTTTTCCACAACAATATACAAATAGAAAATATACTACAAACACTGTATATTGTATGTTTGTGTATGCATGTGTATGTGCTTGGCCACTGTGGCCATCTTTTTCAAGGTTGGCAGATCTGTGTGATGCGTTCCTCTTAGTCTGTTTATACTCTGGTCATAACACAGTCTATATGCACTTTATAGGTTTTTTTAATACACACTGTTCACTGTAGCATATCTGTTCACTGCACCTTATATTTATTTTGCACTACAAACAGTACTGCTATTTATACATGTTCTATACATTTTGTTATTGCATTTTATATTGTGTGAAGATGTCTAGGTTTTTCTTCCTTCTTTTTTCTTTTTATCTCTTTGTATTGTTATAATGCTGCTGCTACACGGTAATTTCCCAGCTTGGGATTAATAAAGTATATCTATCTCTATCTATCATCTATCTCTATCTATCTATCTATCTATCTATCTATCTATCTATCTATCTATCTATCTATCTATCATCTATCATCTCTATCTATCATCTCATCTATCCATCCATCTATCCATCCATCCATCCATCCATCCATCCATCTATCTATCTATTGCTCGTGTATTGTTCATTTTATTGTACATTTAGTTTTGCACCACAAACAGATCTTTTGTACCTTCATTACCTGATACACTGGTGCCCTTGAAAGCAGTGAATGAATAACGTGGTGATGTTCATCCTTCATTAGTCCTGTAGGCCTGTCTCTGCACTGTTTTAGGTTTTGGAAAGACTAAGAAAAAGACTTCATTTAAAGTATTTATTTGCTTAGTACCTCTCTCTTACTACAGCCACATACACCTTTCTGCAACATATGAAGAAATCCATAGCCTAACATGCCACGCTTAGTTACAATTGCTAAGCTATGATTTGACGATCTCTGTTTAGTGATGGTTAATTCGAACATTTTTTATCAGACAAAGATGATCGAAACATGTATACATTATCAGTTCTGATGGTGTGATTGCTCCAATATTAGTGACCGAAGTACTGATTTCAGCCATTTTTAATTGCAGTAAAACGAAGCATAGGGGTGGAACATTATTTTGGGGTAGTTTACTCTTAGCTCTGATATTAGTTTTCCTTTCATCAACTTTTGTGAGCACTTCATACCAACCATCAAGATCTCGCCAATCTTGCTTGATGTAATGATCCCTTACTTTCATGCATGGACAGACCCCCCCGCCTCCCCCTCTTCTTCACTCCCTCCTTCCTTCTCTCCCTCCCTCTACCTGCCCACTGCTCTTCCTCCCATCTTTCTTTCTGTGCCAGCACCATCTCAAAGCCAGGCTTTAATTTTGATCAGCGATGAAATGATTGCTCTCCTCTTTCGATTTTTCTTTACTTTCCCCCTCCTCAACCTCCCCACAGCAGTTGTCATAGAAACAGAGACCTGTGTGTGTATGTGTTTGTGTGAGCTTGTGTGTGATTGCGAGTGTCTGTGTTCCAGTCGATCCCCTCAGCAGAGAGATTTATCACCCAGACTTAGCCAGGGAGGTGTGTGCATTGATGAGTGTGTGTTTGTGTGTGTGTGTGTGTGTGTGGCATGTGTCATGGCCAAATGTGTGCTTGTCTGTCTACCTTTGTAGCCTCCCTCTTACACACCTATATCTTCTTCTGTATTTACACACATAACAGTATTTGAAGGAGTGTGTTTTCCCAGTTTTATGTTTTTATCTGTGAGCGCCTAACAGTGTGTGTAATAGGTCCCCTGTCCCCTCATCACCCCTCCATCACACACACTCACACACTCTCAGCGTAGCTGGCTGGATGACTTGAGATTGAGTGTGTTTGGTGGCTTAGGCTGGCCACAACTCTAATCCTCCACACTCATACAAACACAAACACACACTCGCACACATAC
Source organism: Scortum barcoo (assembly GCA_023238725.1). NCBI lineage: Eukaryota > Metazoa > Chordata > Actinopteri > Centrarchiformes > Terapontidae > Scortum > Scortum barcoo. Next base: position 22,072,793 of record CM041539.1, on the reverse strand, counting down.
AAAAAGTCCCAGGTCTCTCCACTATTAGCCTGGGCCGGGGGAGTGTATGCGTGAGTATGTGTGTCCGTGTGTGTGTGTGCGTAGAGGGGATTGCTCAGAGACACCAGAGAGGGAACGAACGAAACTAACCCAATTTCCTGCTCCATTTCCTTTTCACGCAGCGGGCGCGTCCCATTCCACGGCAGGCCGGGCTGAACACCAGCCACCCTACAGCCCGGGGTCACGCCTTCTACCTTAGAGTCACACACACGAGAGGGAGGGAACGCTGTAAATATATTATGGGCCCCATCTGAAATGTACACATGAAATTGCTATTTTGAGTGAAATTGAAGTTCATCAAAAGTTTCAAATCGACTCAAGTCCTTGTTTGAAATATTTAGATGTACATTATTCATTCTTATAGTTCACCTATCCTCTTTAAAATCATGTTCCATTAATGCAAAAAATAAATAAAAAATATCAAATAAAACATATGTTAATGCACAGGAAAATGTAAATGAATATGAGGTGTCAGTTTAAGTTATAAGCTGAATAGACATTTGTTATGTATTAAAGATTTAAAAAAAGATAATATGCTATTTTTTTTTTTACACAGTACAGTACAGTACATTTTTTTTTTTTTTTATTTACAGGTACAGTAAAATTTTGCAATATCAATAAAGAAGTTGTTGTAATTCAGCCTAAATTAATAAAATATTGTTATTGCTTCCAATATCGTTTTAACAAATCTCAACCCCGTGTTCAATCTGCTTATCATTTGGCTTCCTCTTTCAACATCTGTAACTAAAGCTAAAAATGCTGGGCATCCTAATTCACAATTTACCGAAAAATAATTGAAATAATGAACATTCAGTGGAAATGAGTCATCACTCATTTCCACATCACTCGTTGGTCCTGTTGAATTACAAAAGCGCGCAGGTCACTCACGACTGAAGAGTGATGTTTAAGAGCGGTCCTCATAAATGACACAACCCATAAACTATCTTCAGGCGCCGACATTAAAATGAATTATCTACAACTGATATAATACGCTCCTGCAACAGTGTTTCTTTTAAGTGACGGTAGTGACTATCAGTGCCAAACATGCTAACGTTACCTGAATGTTTGTCATATTTCTAGTTTAATAATAAGAGTGAGGAGCAATAAAACCGTAGCTCTGTTAGTGCTTTATCAATTTGGACCTGGATCCAAAGCAGACCCGGCTCTCAAAACATCTCCCTCTTTGTGTTTTAGTGAAAGTGAACCCTAATTGCTACTACAGGTAAACAGTAAATCTCCGACAGTAGACAAATCTCTCGGTGTATACTGCCGTATCAAACAAAGCCTTAATAAAGCTTAGATGAACTTGCTTTTGGAAACCATGCCTGTTGTAGCTCTGAAACCACTCTAATATATTCACAGACACTTGAACTCTTGATAAACAGTCCAACATCAATCAAACAATGATTTTGTCACACTAACGCCATGATGAAATCAGAGAACTTGGAAATGTTCCTGAGCTCTCAGAGACATACCACCGTGTTTTCAGCAGCAGTGCATGGCTCCTGTCGTCAGTTGCATAGACAGACAATAGTGCCCATTAACACCACCCTTAAAAAGTGATTTATATCTATAACTCTCATTTTCTTTTTATGCACTGCATTGTCAACACATGATAGAAATTAGTATTAAGTATGCAACTGGGACATAGATCATGTTTGGAAATATCCAGATAACATGCTGAACAAAAAGATTATGCATATGCTTGCTAATAAGTGCAACACCAGTTGTCAGTTTACGGACTCTCAGTTGTGCACAGTAAGTCATTTGTGCATATATGGTCAGTCTATGCTCCGTGAAAAAATGTGTGTTTTCAGTGGGAGCTCCACAGTCCAGTGGCAGTGACAGCAAGTATAAATACACACACACACACACACAGTCCCTGAGTTGTCTTGACCTAATTGAAGCCCAGCGGTCTGCCCCAGGTCATTCTCTTACACCTCCCTTATTTTAATGGGCTTTTTAATTAGCATGTTAATTGCCTAACTTGATCAGCAGGGTGACTAGCTAGCTGGCTAGCTGTGGTTGGACTCCAGCTGGGCCATAACACTGAGGCATTCCACTCTGCTGAACAAAACCATGCCGAGCAGAGCTTCACTAGGCTAGCCCGGAGAGGAAATGTTGCAGAAAACCAGTGCTGATTTTCTACAGTCTCATGTTGCATTGATGGTGGAGGCAGAGCTCTGCATCCAAGTAATTACCACTTTATTCAAATGGCTTTCCATTCTCAGACCCCCAGTTGATTTGCGGCTTTTTTCTTTCATTTAGAGAGCAGTATCAGGAGGTGACAAAGATGACTTGCTAATATTAGCAAGAAAGACATCAACAAGCACCTGTACACTTAGAAACAATTATTACACACACACAAAGGCTGCTTATGCATAATAGGATTTTTCATTTGACATGTTATAAAAGCTGCTTTACAGTCCTTAAGATATTTTGTCATATATAGATGAAGGCAGGTTGAAGGCAGTGGCATCAGCTGCAGAATCACACTGTAATGTATGCACAGGATTTTACTTTAAACAGCTTTTGCCAAGAAATAGGGACTGATAACATGGATTGAAATTTGCTGATCTGTAACCACACAATGCAAAAATGTCTGTCTTTTTTCAAAGCTCATCACAAGCAATGTCAAACTAGTGTTTTGAGAATAAACAACTTCTACATTCATACAGATAACTTAATTTAACTTAATTAAAATTAACTCAGGTATGTGTAATATCACAGTCGGTGAAAATGCCCTTGGTAACACACACACACCAGCTGAAATATGTCTGTGCAAACAGGTGAAAACTGTTGCTTATATGCTTATTGGATATTACATTCACTCTCCCTTTAGCTCATTTTTGTTCTCATATTTCAACATATTTTAGTCATCATTCTTTTTCTTTAAAGGAAAGACATAAAAAAAATAATTCATTTTTCTTCACTTTGTTGCCAGTTAGTCTGAAATTTTTGAATTGTAAGTAGTGTGCTGTGGGTTTATCTGAACTGAGATCTAGAAAAGGCTTATGAAAGTAAAGTTTGTGGGCAGAGAAACAAAATACAGAGCTAAAAGAGGTTAAAACGCTCAGTATAGCAGAGGGAAACTGCATGAGGTGATTTATTGTTAGGATAAAAGTATTGATAAGTGCAGCCTTAAAGCACTTTAAACCAGTGGTCAAAGCGAGCTAACGGACAAAGATGGCTTCACTTTATTTTGCTAACTACAGTTCCCAGAAAGATAGAAGTTAATTTGCTGAAAAGGACCATTACAATAGCAGAATCTGGCCCTTGAAACCACAGAAATACATAAAAAAAAGTCATGGTCGGAGAGTCAGAGGAGTACACAAATAAAAGAGGAGGCAATAGTATTTTTTAAAGTATATATTTAAGGATAGCAGATAAGGTGAGCCAAGGAAAAGGTATAGGGATGAAAGGAGGTGGAAGTGGGAGAGGGGGCAGGAAAGATGGAAAGAGACACAATGCGATGAGCTCCTCTCTTCCTCTGTCATGTCATTCTGTTACCTTCACTCCAGCAGGAACTCAAGGCTGTGCGGTTATGAGGCTTGCCTTTATAATTTACCACCGCCGGTGTCGGCTTCTTTATTGAAGCTGGCCTTCGCTGACAGACACACACGCAGAGGAGGCTTTGATTTAGCCTGGGAATGTTCTAGCTCGTGTGGACCCTGTGAATCATTCTCTCTCTCACACAGCCTTTTGTTGTTCTGTCATATCCTCTCTCTCTCTCTCTCTCTCTCTCTCCATCTCTCTCTTTTCTCTCTCTCTCTTCCATACTCCCTTCTTATCACTTTTCTCCCTGGCTGCTTCCTCTCCTCTCTTCTTATCCCTCCATCCTAATTCCTTTCTATCTGCCTCTCCTCTCATCTGTCTTCTCCTCCGTGCCTCCTGTTTTCTAATGACTTCTCTCTCCCCCTCCCTCCCTCTCTCCCTCTCTCTCTCTCTCTCCCCCTCTGTCCTCTCCAGTCAGATCTACTGTATAGAGAGTGCCCACGGCCAGCTGGTCCGCGACCTGGACTTCAACCCCAACCGCCAGTACTACTTGGCCAGCTGCGGAGACGACTGCAAGGTCAAGTTCTGGGACGTCCGCAATGTCCAGGAGCCCATCAAGACCCTGGAGGAGCACTCACACTGGTGGGTGGAGTGGTGACGGGGGGGTTTGGGGGGTGTGTGCAGAGAGGCTCTGGCAGGAGTGGCTTGTAGAGTGAGTGCTGTGGCCACATTATCTGATCGCCTGCTCTCATCCTCCCAAACAGACAATTTTAGTACATGGATTAATGAAATATGACATTGTTGAACTAGAGGCTATTAGTCTCTGGACTTTACCTGTTTTTGAAGGCAAATGTCAGTCAGGCGTCTGATAGCTAATATTATGTGCCAGTGTTTAAAATAATTTGAATATAAATCACATATTTCAAGTGTCTTGGTTCCTGAATTTAAGGTATTTTTATCATTGAGACATGCAGGGAGGGATGCTTGAAAAGAGTGTGATGTGTAGGATTCAGTTGGATCCATCAGAAATAGAATATAATATTTAAGAATATGTCCAATCTTGGTAATTCAAGAACATTTAAACATTCAAACATGTTTCTATTTACTAGCAATGGCTCCTCTGTCAGATTTTGGTCAAGATCAAGGAAACCCCATGCCTCTTTATCATACAGGAGCTTTGATACTATCAGCTATCAGAACTATCAGTCAAATGAGACACAGAGTGTGCATGGCTATACCACCAGGGGTCATGTGGGTATACCAGGTGGGACAAGAGGTAGTAAATGTCTTACTTGATGAAAGTTGCTGGGTTTGAGGGAAATTCACAGTTTACTAAACTTGTGTTGGGGGTATAAAAGTAAAAAGTAATTTATCATTTTATTCAATTTTACAACTTGAAAGAGTATAGAAAAGTATTTACTATGTTTGATATAATTATACTGTATTTGCATAATGGGAAAAAGCCTTTTACACAGCATTAGAGTGGCACGTTCAGGAAAACTCACCAACAATAATGATAAACATGATGATAACTCCTTCGCCCCACTGTTGATTGGTTTCTGGTTTTATTAATGGCTTTATCCTCTAACTAATGAAATGCCCTAACTACTGCTGGTGCAATAAAATGCAGTAATACACTAATTACTAATTAAATAGGCAGTTACTCGTTTTGTCAGTAAGGACTGAATCACTCTGGGTTGAACGCAACCTGGTCCTGCTCTTGGTTGTCTTCTGTGAGGCTTCAGGCAGTGCTAAGAGCTGAACATAGTGTACTGCAGAAGTGTGTGTGTGTGTGTGTGTGTGTGTGTGTGTGTGTGTGAGCTGCCAGATACGCATGGGAGACACTCTGACTGAATAGATGATCTAGATGTCTGCAAGCCAAATGGGCTACTGCAGCACACCAGTGTGTCTGCAAGCCAAAATGGGCTACTGCAGCAGCACACCAGTCCTCACCTGATAAAGGCAGGCACATGCACACACACACACACACACACACACACTACAAGCATATGCACACAGATATGCCTTTGTGCACATGCACACACACACTAGAGCGGACGTTATCTCTCAAAGAAAGATAGACTTGGCAAACATATCCATAACTATAGATAGCTGCAGATGGGATCTCTTCAGATAGGAGATAAGTGTGTGTGTGTGTGGGTGTCTGTGTGTGCACCACCAACTAATCTGTGTTTCTGTGAGGGCTCTCTTTTTATATCTGTGTTTGGTTACTTACATTTGTGTATTTTCTAGCATTTCTATAATGTATAAGCGTGTGTGTGTTTGTGTTTTGTGTGTGTATTTGTCCTGTGTGTATACTTGTCTTTCTTTCGTGTGATGCATATATGTGTGGGTGTTTCCCTGAGTGTGTGCTTTCTATGTGTTTATTGTGCACACTCATTTTTCGGAGCGCAGCCAAGATGGTAATACCCCCAGCAGCCTTGGGGGGTATTAGGGACTATTTTTTAGAAGGGAAGCGGATTAGGGGAGCGCGGGGAACAGCGTGGCCGAGGCTGATTTCCTGTCAACAGCCTCGGTTATCCCTCAATCCCTCCCTGTGAGGGAACTTGGACTGCACTCTGAGCCGTGCCCCGGGCTCACAGAGAGAGAGACATAGACAAACACAAAGAGAAAAAGAGAGGAACAGGATGAAAACGAGCAAGAGAGGGAGACAGTGTTGACAATCAGAGCGATCGAAAGAGACGGACAGAAATGGAGATGGGAAGGGACGAAAAATTGAATTGAAAACGAGGTGAAACTGTGCAAGAAATCAAACGAGGATCAGGGCCTTTTATGTCATAATGATGATCAACTCATGTGAACTTAGCAGAAACGCAGACTGCCAGGTACCAAATCTCCATCAGTGGCATCTGAATACACACCCACATGGACATATTTCACCATGAATCCCACTGTGAGAACGCTGCATTTTCTGCATGATTTGAGTGGGCACAAGTGTGTGAAAGAGAGATAGAGATAGACAGGTTCTCTGCACAACCCTGTGTGTGTGTGTGTGTGTGTGTGTGTGTGTGTGTGTGTGTGTGTGTGTGTGTGTGTTTCAACATGTGTGGTCTGCCCATGCACACAGAGTCTACATATATGTGTGAGTGCTTTTACACACTTGGCTGCTTCTTTCTTCGCACACATGGAGCTTTATTCTGAAACAATGGAAGACACACACATACATGGACTATTTGATACATCAATGCGTGAATGTAAATCGTGTTTTACTTCCCCTCATCTCTGCACTGTTAAATGCAGAATGCGTCTCTGGCAATGTGTGTTTTTGTCCCAGGGTGTGGAGCGTCCGCTACAACCACAGCCACGACCAGCTGGTGTTGACAGCCAGCAGTGACAGCCGCCTCATCCTCTCCAATATGGTGTCCATCTCCTCAGAGCCATTCGGACACTTGGTGGACGATGAGGAGCTGAGCGAGGGGGAGGATAACCACCAGGAGGACAAGTAAGAGCAACTTGGGCTAGTTAGAAAAGGAAATGCTCCTGCTGATCTAAAAGGAGCAATTGTTTTTTTCATTGATGATCAGCTTTAAGATATTAACACAATAGCTGGATTAATTAATAAACCATAGTCTTTCTTTACGTGAAGTAAGGAACATAATGTGAATTTATCCCAATTAGAGGATTGTAATGGCCATTACATATTTTGCTTGTATCCCCTCACCCATGTCACAGTGTTAACAGTTCAAATAATAAACCAGCCTATTTTCACAGAAATGAATAAAAATATTAACTGATACAAATATCTGTGGATGTCACATGTCAAAAGTAAAATGAAGAAATTATTTTTATGATGATGTCCACACTATCTCACCTCTCTCACAGTGAACCTTGAGGAGCTCACACACAAGGGAGTGATCCATATTCAGAAATAAATAAAGAAAGAGGAAGTGGTTCATTATTATCTCCACTGCCAGTTATAATTAAAAACACATATAAACCAGCCCCACCTGTTAGACATTAACACTGATGTGATTTCATTCTTTTGGATACACCACTCCTATTGATTACACTTCTTGTTGCTCTGAACGTCTCCTGAACATCTCATGATCTATCAATGACCTTAATCATCTTAAAAGTATTTAGGCAGTGATGCCCACTTTTTCAATTTTGATTCTATATTATAATGCAGATGTGGAGCCATAACAATGTGACAGTCAGTCAGCTTTCATCACATCACATCTGTTTTTTAAAGTTATTGTACCTTTCTTGTACATTTCTGACCTGTCACAAGGAGCCTAATGAAACAGCCTGTGAGATACTAAAGCATGTGCAAAAATGTGCCGTGTATTTTGAACTGATATTAGTCCTCCAGAGATTAAAGCAGCCTGCCTGAACCTTCACTCACTCAGAATGATAAAAGTGGAGCGGTAAAAATTAAAAACATGTTTCTGTCAAAACACTTCAGAAGTTTTTTCTCAATAGCATTTAGTCTTGATTTTAGAAATGCTGGGATATCATCGGTAATGGTTACCGTTGCTTTCCAGTGCTTTTTCAGATCTACCACTGTCCTCCGTCCATTATGGTCCCATTCCCCCTCTCATCCATAACTACCAGCTCTTACACTCAATGACTGACTCTCATCCACAATTACCAACTCTTCTTCCTAATCACTGGCACTCAGCTTTAGTTTTAACCCTTCCACTATACTTATTGACCCCTCTTGTATGTACAGTACTTGTCCACTCCACGGTACCTGGACACTACATACAGAACTCCTCCAGTGGTTCGATTATTTTCTGACTTGATAGGGTTGCTTTTAAAATTCAACAGTTCATTGACATTTGCTGATGATGATTATTTTCAAGATAACCGAGCAGTGGAGGCTTGGATTTTTGTTCTTAAAAAGGAGTATGTGTTTTTCAGGTTGGTCTGTTTACCACTTTAACAAAGTTACTGTCAACAGTAAAAGTGATGTTTACCTGCAAGTGGTGAAAAATGAAGGAAAAAGTAACATATAACATGCCAGAAGCTTCAGTGACCCTTGTCATAGAATTGCACGAGAGGTATGAATTTTCAGAAGATATTTCTTCATCATCTGATCCACTTTTTCAACAAATCTGCATTGTTATCTCTTCACAACATTCAGCTTTTGGTGCTATGTTTGGTTTCCATGTAGAAAATGGAAGTGAGTTACAGTAGCTAGTCACTTGTGGGTGTGGTCAGTCCTGTAATCTCAACACTTTGTCCATTACACCTTGATTTGAATTGTAATATAGTGAATCAAATGGAAATTAGGTACCGAAAAGGGGCTCATATCACATTTTTAAAAACATGCCTAACATTTTTTTTATTTTTCGTGGCTTCCTTCACGGATAAAATGAAATAAAATTAAAAATAAAATTACAGTACTGATATCTCCCTCTGGAACATTTGAATATATGGTGGGCTTTCACAATTTCCAGAAAAATGAATAAAAATTAAATTTGTGTTTTTAATCATTATAATTTTCACATAAACTTCAAAAACACAAAAAGTATACATATAGCTATACTGATCCTGCAGTGAAAATCAACATTGATTTTTGTTCATCTTTAAGTTTCCTGATTCATTTTCTCAAGGTCACTCCAGTGTTTCATGCTCAAACCTCAGCATACTCTGTGTTAAGTGACTTGATGAAGTTTTTACGAGGTGTTAAATCAACTTCATGTTCATTTTGGAGGTTGTAGATTGTGCTGCAGTTGAATTAGATTGCATTATACTGATAAAATAGTTCATGAGAATGGGCTGGTTTAATCATTAACAACACCTCTTGGTATAATGCAATACACAGTTTGAAGAGAAACCGAACATCATAAGCTTCATGAAGGTAGGATTTACTGCAGGGCTGTTGTATTGGACTGCATTAGATTTAGCCAGGTGGAACTCACAAACCAAAGAAACAACTGAAACTATTTCCACTGTAAGTCTGCTACAAATAGTCCCCTTTAATGTCACGCATGATACTTTCTTTTAGCGGCTAAACTGTCCAGTGACCTGATCCCTTTAACTGAGGCAAAGTCCAGCATTTTGAAGCATCAGTCAAGTGCTCCCACATATACCTTCTTGTTCTTTCCTTGCAGAATGAATCTATACGAGCGCAGCACTTGGAGTGTTTTCATTTTAGGCTACAGCCCAGAGGGAGCACCTACTGTCTGTGTGAAGCACTTAATATGTAAAATAAATCCAAATATGTATGTCACCGTTTTCCCTCAGGACTCCTTACAGCAGTGGGTTTGGGAGAAATTTGGGATGGCAATGATGATCATAATGCTAAAATTGTATTTATTGTCACATTGTTTTAGCGGGGGGTGGCGGGGGGGATGGGGGGCGGCGATCTCAGCACTGGGGAGGTCGCTGTTTGTGTAGTGAAGACAGAGAAATAGTGAATAAACAAAGTAAATATTCTCCTCAGCAGATAGTGGTGTGTGCGCACAACACGGAGGAAATGAACTGATACAAATAGGAGCGCTATAGAGCTGTGTCGTCGTTTGTGTCACGCATTCACACAAGGATGCACACGCTCACACACGCACGTAAGCATGCAAGCGAGGCTGCACACATTCCCCCTGCCGGTACACACTGTTGTGCTGACAGGAATGTAGTACGCCCTCAAACACAGTGAAAAAGAAGACTGCAAGATAGTTAAGTCGAATGTAAACAATTATAGTTTCAAATAATTTTTAAAAAATGGGCTCTGCAGAGATGTTAAGAAGAATGAAATGCATTCAACCCCTTCGTTATAGCTCAAGGATCAGTACTATTACACACACAATGCATTTTGATGAAGAACAGTGACTGTAAACATTTCTTTGTTTACGACATACCGTAGGGCACCTTTTAAGTATTTAAAAAATGTCATTTTTATGAAAAACATCAAACATCATAGAATAAAAAGATGTTTGCTCACAGTGCAATTTTGCTTCAAGAACTTTTGACACATTTTCACATGATAAACTCTTGTGTCAGAACGCTTCAATCAAAGTGTTTTTATCAGTTTGTCAGTTTGAACAGTAACCCCCTCACACCCACACCATCGCTATGCTGTAAGTGGGGCGCCACGTCCAAGAATCATGCCATTTTACCCAGAGATTGGACATATGTAAAAAAGTAGGCAGGATCCGAACTTTGGATTTTTCCCATATTCACCCTTGTCACTTGTCATGCAGCCAGGGGCAAAATAATGAATGAATGAATGAACAAGAAAGAAACTACTGTGTCATTAAAGTTGTATAAATAACATCAGTTCAGTCTCTCCAGGTCCTCCATACAGGGTGGTCAGTATGAACACTGCCAGGCTGCACTCGTCTCCTACTTTCCATAGTTAATTTTTTATGGCGTGTGTGTGTGTGTAATTCAGGAGTAAGGAGCCCCTGAAGGACAGCGTGGTGTCCACTTATGAGGAACATGAAGACAGCGTGTATGCGGCGGAATGGTCGTCGGCCGACCCCTGGCTTTTCGCCTCACTCAGCTATGACGGGCGCCTCGTCATCAACAGGGTCCCCCGCGCCCTCAAATACCGAATCCTGCTCTGAGAGGGCCGGGGGGACAGGTGATCTGAGTGTGTGTGTGTATGTGTCATCTGTACAGATCCTTTGCAAGAAAAAGTTGCTAATAGACATTCCATTATATCTGGGCGCAGCAAGCTGTGCAAGACACTGCAGGACTGTATGTGAAGGCAGCAATGGTTAAGACTGTGTGTGTGATATAAATATAATGTTGTTCATATGTTCCACTGACCACTGTAAACTAAAACTGCTGGCTATCGCAATTAAAATACAAAAAAATGACTCCTGGACAAACATTTGACATGGTGTGCTTCTTAAGTGTTGGCAGCAAGAAACATAATTTTCATCATGAAGGATCCACTGTGTCTGCTGTGTCTTGTCATTTTATGCATTCATCTGTTATTTCTTGACATGCTTTTGTTCAAATATTATTTGCTTTCATTTATTTTATGTTAGACATTATTAGTGAAAATACTTGTGTTTCTGGTGTTCAACTACGAGTACAGTGCCATTATGTTTTCTTTTGTCACTAATGTTGTGAATTCTGCTACTGTTAGAACTGTAGTTTTCTTATTATTTGTATATATTTATTTGAGTAAAATGAGAAAAAGTCTTCCCAGTACTAGAGGATCATTCTGGTCATTTTCAACCTTGGTCACTGACAACTGCATTTAGGATTGCAACTAAAGGAACTTGAGCAACATTAGCATTCATTTTGAATTGTGTTTCTGGCCACCTGATGAATGAAACATGAATATTATTTCCTCTTTTAGTTCTGTTTTGGTCTCAACCAATACCTTAGAGAAATATCTGTCTGCTTATTATCTGCGTTTACCAGCAAGTTGCTAACTCTGTCTGCACTGGCCTACATACTGGTAACGTTTATTGGATGGAGATGATGCTGATGGGAGTGGTGGGAGGAGAACAAAAACATTACATTTACTGTAATACCAAAACAATGAGCTGAAACATGCTAAAAACGCTCTGAGAAGACCTGCAGAGACTGGTGATAATTCAAAATTTTAGGAAAGCAAAAAAAAGAAGAAAAATGTACTGCACACCACAGTTTCTCTGAGCTCAAGGTGTTGTCTTCCAGTCACCTGTTTAGTCCAAAGTAAGTCCAAAAGCCAAACATACATTACAATGACAAAGCAAAAACTCCTACATTTGAGGAGCTTGAATGAGTGAGTATTTGGTGGCTTTACTAAAAAATATAACGTAACAATTATTAAAATTATTATAGATCCTTCTATTCTTCTTTTCAAGGGGTAAAGAAAAGTCCAATTGTTCAACCAAGAAACAATTCAAATTTGCCAGTGTATGAAAAAATGACAGAAATGACCTGCTGTGACATCACTGACAGGGGTGTGGTCCCAAGTAGGACATACAACACTCAACTAATACAGAACACAATGTGACACTGTTTGGGTTTTTTGTTCTCTTTATAATGTTGCCTTCATTAAAAGTGTAGATTTATTTAACATTATTAATGAATTAATAACTTGTCTACTGTGGATTTTCTCAGCCTTCACCATCTCAATCTCTTTCCTTCTCCTCTTCCTCGTCCTCCTTTATCCATCCCTCACTATTCAGTCCTCCCTCCCTCCCCCTCTCAATCTCTACAGTGTGTGTTGAGCATGGTTGATAGTGACAGTCCGAACCTCTGTTATGGCAGACACCATTGACAGGCCTTTTAATTGCCGCTTGACTCTATGCATCACACACACACACACACACACACACTAGTGCCAAGGGAGGGGCAGGGGCACTTCATTAGCTATGCCAGTCGGGGCAGGCAGTGGCATGGCTGAATACAGAGTATATTCGGCTATCTAATCAGAGAAGCTGCTCACACACACACACACGTACACACATACACTCATAGAGTCCTTGTTACCCTGCAGTCAATTATTGAGAGGAGGGATCAGGGTGGAGATACAGAGGGATGGTGAGTGCTGAAAAGGTAATCGCTGAATCTCACCCATCTGGAAACTTGTGATGCTTGTCACAGACAGACACACACACACATTCAGCACTCATTGTCACATATCCACCGGATTCTGGCCACCAGAGTATGAATAGATTTGAGGATGACAGGCATACATGCCAGGGTCTTGTGTGTGACAGAGTTTGTGTCAGTGTGTGTATTTTGTATAGAAAGACCACCAAAGGGTGATTGGGAAAAGCAGAGCTGGATATTTCCCCACCTTTATGCAGCACGCCCAGCAGCTGCTATGAATGACTGATCGTTCGGCTGATGTGAATGCAGCTTTGTGGCCAATCAGTCAATCCACTTGCTAATAACAGCTGAGTATTTGCATGTGAATCGATGAAGTATTCCTGAAAGGCTCACCCAGGACAAATTACGCTACGCATGATGCATCGATAGTCAATGTGAGGATTTTCAGACATGTTATTGCTGACGCTGTAAATACCAAACATGCAGGCATATCTACAGCGTTTTCCTGGCCAGCCATGACAGAGGATGTCTGCTGGTGGGTGAATCAGAAAACAATATCAAGGTCTCTCTGTCATCCACTAATGTGGGACTAATTAATCATTTTATTTTGTGTCATTTGCACAACCCTCCCACGTTTTACAGCAATTCACCCACCAGCTGACAAAACGCATTAGCCTCATGCAGATTTCAGCAAACATACATATTCTATATGTGATAAATTCCAAAAGATCTCCTAACAGTAGCATTTAAATGAATACATTACACATTACATTACATTACATAACATAAATGCAAACCAGTGTAAACAATATAACCTGAACATAAACAAAACAAAAAAAAAATCAAACAAACTAACCATAGCTTGATAACACATCAATTCATAAATTAATATTTTTATATATATCTATATCTATATCTATATATATATATATATACAATACATTTTTGTATTTCTCTACCAAGCCACAGAAATATATTTCAAAATGCTAATTTTGTTTACCATATTAAACAATACGGTAATAAACAATAGGTTGTCAGTTCTGGCTTTTTCAAAATCCCTGTCCATTTTTACATGCATTTACCCACAACATGCTATTTGAACACCACCATTTGTTGGTTTTGAGCTTTAGAAAACATAAGAAAGCTGTGTGTTAAAGCGTTGGATGATCATTCTCTGTGGGTCCATCTCCTCTACAAGTGATGCCTTTCAAGTTTCATGTAGCCATTTGATCATTTGTTAATCTAAAAAATACTGATTAGTGCAGCTTTAACCTGAATCTTAAAAAAGAGAGACACATGTTTAATTCAATTTAGCGTATAGAATAAAACATTTTTCTCAGCAGCCTCAGCTTTTCTATAATGCCCCCTGAAGTCCTACTTGCAGGGTGTGTTATAACTAAAACACCATATAAAAAGTAAAGTTCCTTGAGTCAAGAGCACAGACATCTATGTAATGGTCGCCATGGGTGCTCCTCTCCCAACCCGAACCACCCACAGCCTCCGCTCAGAGATCTGTAGCAACAGAGTGCTGCTGCATCGGAAAAAATCCAGCGTGTGGTCACCTGCAGGTCATGTCGCCAGGGTGCTTTACGTGCCAGTCGCCCGGGCCTCCTCAGGTCACGAACCTCTTGACCCGGAATACGAGATGACAGTGTTGTTGTGGCTGCCGGCGGCCTCACATGAGTTGGTGCACTAGCCTGGGAAGGCTCTCGCATGAAACTGAGAGAAAATGACTGAAATATTTATGTGGCTGGGAAATGGGATGTTGTTTTCCAAAGCAAGGAGACGGGCGTACCACTGGAATGTACTTTTTCTCTATGTGGATGCACTCAATGGAAAAAATATGGAGGCGTTTCCATTTCATGTACTAAGCTAAAATGAATTTTATGAGGTAAATGCCACAGAGACATAATGTATAAAACTGATCATTCAGAGATCAGTGAGCACGACTGTCTATATTCATTTATTCGTTCCATTGTCTCTGTCTTCTCTCTATCATGCCACTGACGCTGCCAGCTGTTTCATATATCATCACATCAGACACGCGTCTTACACAGGAAATACAGCACACTTCTAAAACGCGAAAAGTGTTTGTGTAACGTCTTGAATGGCGGTAATTGTACCTGAGGGTCACCTGGGTGTCATCCTCAAAGGGTGGAGGCGGAATTGGATTTAGCTGCTGTGGAAATGAAATAAAGAAAAATTAGATTTCATTTAATTATTTATTCATGTCGGCGATGCAATATGGAGCCACCTTGGGTGTTTGTGTGTGTGAGCGGGGGCTTCAGGTGATTATTACCTCGGAGAGTTTGACGCATTTATATGGAGAGGAATTTATATGACCCCTTGAAATGAGAATTATGCATAAACATGTTATTCTCCTCAGGAAAAGGGAAAGAAAGACAAAGAAAAGAAAAAGAGCGACTTCGGGGGGGACTTCAGGGCTCCACAGAAGTCGCCTGCGGTCGGTGAGGAGAATGGTGTGACCAAGAACGGTATGCTGAGGTGTGTGTGTGTGGATAAAAAGCAAAGCCTGACCACAAGTGTTTTGCCCTCAAGGGGGTCAATGGTTAGTTTAATGACTTCCAGAATCATGCAGATTCAGCTTCCTATTCTTTGCTGCATGTTTTCACAAACACTACCTCACTATATGACTCCTGAGCTGGAGGGGATTCGAGACTTGCTTGAGAACACTCTGGAAAGGCAGAAAGTTGCCAGCATGGGCTGTTATTCCACCAGGGGTATTTGAAATATGCATCAAGAGATAAGATTTACAGTGCAAAAAGCCTATGTAGAACTAAAAATACACCAATTGGAGTGTGTTGGGATAAACTGTACGAGGGAATAGGCCTAGCAAAAAAATCTGTTAAATGTTAACCTACTCGCAGCCACAGCATGCTCTTTGTTCGCAAGTTTCTCAGGCTCTGAGCTCCGTAGCAGCGGAAGCCCCCGATGAAACGCGGTCCCATCACTTTTGATGCTCGGAGCGTGCGAGGATAGCTACTTGACACCGACAACCACCTTGTAGTCAGAGAAAAGCTCCTGTGTGTCGTAAGCTACTTATTTACTGTCCTGTCGCTTCCACAGGAGATAAAGTGCTTTGGGAAGGGGCGAACAGAGACTATTAAGCCGTCAGTGAAATTGCAGGAGGGGTCTCTTTTTTTCCGCCAAACCTCTGATTGATTTGCATATGTTCTTTCCATGCTTTGGGTACCCCAACGTTTTAAATCTCTCAGGACCTGAATAGTGCATGTATTAGCACTTACAGATTTTCGCACCTTATCTAATGTCTTTACAGAAGCCACACTAAAAGGTTGAAAAGCTCTCGCCTCCCAATTTCTCCCCCCTTTTTTCTTTTCCAGCTCGATATTAGGGACTCTCATTGGCCGCGCTGTATCCTTGGTGCTCGATATCATTCAGCTCTGTCTGGCTGACCGACCCTCCTTTATTGCGGGGTGAAAGGGGCCACAATGGACGAGGTGCTATCGTGATGCGGCATGCGCACAGCTCCCTTCTCCCACCTCATTGTTCTTCAATTACCGAACAAGCACACGGGGTGGATCCAGCGTTATTTATGGACCCTTGCCACCACGACGGACATATAATTACCTCTCAAAAGCTGTAATTGTGCTCATTTCTCATGTCCGGTGTGGACATCCACTCCCATTTCCTCGCGGCGTCTCCATGGAGATTGAGAGCCACTGAAGTTGCCACTGAAGGACATCATAGGTCGTAGGTCGGCCTATTGGATTGCGGTGGGAGCATGTACACTGGGCGGCAGAATTAGGATGGAGCTGCCGGTACATGCCTGTCAATAAAGGTGAGCTACCTTTATTGACATGTAATAGTGTTCTTTTTTTACTGTAGATACTGTTAAAGGTGGAAATCTAAAGTCACTTATGTCTGTGTTGCTATGAAAATGTAATTAAGGTGCCGTCTTTTGTGTCACAGTAATTCATTATCTTATCGTACAATCCATGTAATGTTTTACCTTGAGCCAAAAGAAAATGTTTGCAACATCATCCTCCTCCTTCACTTTGTGACTAATGACTGTTATGTACCAAGGCAAATTCCTTGAATGTGAAAACTTACTTGGCAATAACCCTGATTCTGATTCTGATCGAAGTGACTGGTGAGTCCATCACCGGCGCCCCGGCAATACAGAGTGACAGTTTGTATGTGTTTGATCAATGGTGCATTGCTCGGGGACAGAGCGGGAGCAGGGGGCTGTGGAAACTCTCAAACCCTTTTGTCAATCAAACAGCCCACGAATGGCACCCCATGAAATCCATTAAAACCAATTTAGCCACGGCCGCACAGCTCAGAGCTCCATGAATGCTCAACCCATGGTGAATTAATGATGGATTTTCAAAACTTTGGTGGTTTGAGTTGATTGCTGAGTATTATTTCTAGGACCTGGTGTGTCATTCATTATTATGTGGTGAAAAGGGCTCTCAGTGAGGGATCATTCAGCACAGATTCTATCCTGCCTGATCTCATTTAAAAAAAAACTTTTAGAATGTCTTTCTTTTTTCTCTTTTTTACTTTCTTAGCTTACAAAATGATCCTGCTTTTGCTGCGAGTCGATGAGGGACCTGACTGATTGATGGTTGCTTAAAGGAGCAATTTTCCTATGATTTTTCCCCTAAGGTCCTTCTTCTGCCTAAAAAAGAATCAATACATTACCGCTTTTGGACTGTACTGACAGCTTGATTAATGAAATTAATCAAATTAGTTAAAATTTCTGTTTACCCATCCAACAAAGATCAAGCAGCGTTTACAGCGCTTGATGTCCGATGCCCAAAACGGACCAGTGGAAAGCCCGCAAGAACCAGATGTGAGTCAATTAATTCCCACTTAAGCTTAATTTATTACATATTGAAATACAGACCCCAAACCTTCCCCATTCTGACCATACGTACCTTTTAATACAGATAACACTAGAGGTTAGATTATAGGCTGGGGCTGTCTGGGACTTAGGCACACAGGACTATGCTGTTTTATGTCAGCAGCTGCTTCACACACCTTTAACCACTTTGTTTTGGCCTTAATAATTTAAAGTCACTAAAACATGCTTTCTTTGTAGCTGTCGAAAACACTTCCGAACATCACACCTTTTTTTCAGGGTTTCCTTTTGTCTGTCACCACCACAGAGCCCCAATCAGCTGACACTCACCATGAAGGTACTTAAAGATATAAAAGCAAAGATTTTCTGATGAAAGCTGCTGCATTTGCAGTATAATGAGCCAGTAGTCATCTGCGACTTTCCCAGATATCAACTGGCTCACAGGTAGGCTTTTAAAAAGGCTTTCAACGCAACAGACACGCTCTTACACGTGTGTGAAGCAGCGGGCTGTTTTTTCTGCTCTCATGGTGAGTAAATGCTTTCTATGACCGAACGAACAAAGACAGGATCGAAGACTACAGACGCTGACACTTGAAACTGAAACTGAAGCAAGATCAAAAAAACACACCTGCAATTACTGAATATCCGCCACAGGTGCCGCTAAAGACAGCAGAATGAAAATTTTATATATGTAACTTTAAAGCTGAGGGGAGCTGCAGATTTAGGTAAAAGTTTTCTGCACGGCCCTCGCTACAAGCAACCCCTTTCACACAGTTGCATTGTTTTCACTTTGTCATTTTATGTTATGTTTATATGAAAATATTGATTTAAGAGAGGACATTTGAACTGGGCTCTCCTGCTCTATGGCGAGAATAATATGCACACAATATTGGTATACTGAACAAAATGTTTAACCCACATAAAGGAAACTGTCATATATTAGTTGTGTCACACTTCTAACTTCTCATGCCACCTATTTCATGAGCACATCTGATGGAATGTCACTGTGCCACTTTCTGATGAGGGCGGCTCTGATGCTTTTATCCCGGCTCTGCAGAAACAAACACATGTGTATGTTCAGTACATACTGTACACTGTTTGCACATACGTCCTGTTTGTCACAGCGCCGATGCACTGATGAGTGCGGGTTAGCGGCGACGTGTGTGTGCTTGCGGGAGATCGTGTGATGGCTCTGTCCTCTGGTGACCCCCCGGCTGCTCCGCTGCCTGGCTGCACACTCACTCTCTCACTCTTTCTCCCTCCCCTGCTTGCTCACTCGTTCACATCAGACATGTCATCCTCCGCGGAGCGCTCGGACACACTCATGGGAACTGCCTGACCCAGATCTGTCTTCTCCTCTGCCCAGTTGACCACACACACACACACACACACACACACACACTCTTACTCATGCACAGATGCACTTGACATTTGGGTCACTGACAAGGGTGAGGACAGAGGAACGCAGGTGACAAGGAGAAGCAGTGAACCTTTGCAGTGATATTGCCCCTGCGAGCCCAAGAACACACACACACACACACACACTTGTCTCAGTCCTGTGTTTGCCTGTCAAGCGAGCAGGAATAGCGGTGCTCGTTTCTCCGCTCTGAAAGCCACTGAAGGCCTCGCTATTCAGACAGTGGCCTTCCAGAGCTCTCATCACAGTGCTCTACTTAAAGGTGCATTATTTTTCTGCTGGATATCAGCGGCACTCAATACACCCACAGAAAATCACATGAACCTGGAAACACCAATCGGAAGCCATGAATGACGGGAAGAATTGTCACACTGCTTGTGTTTGAAAAAATAAAAGGGAATGACCTCGGAGACGCAAAAAAGTAAGGCTTTCGTCTAAGGCAGAGATTCATTACATCCACACAATTTATATTTGATTTTGAGAGTTTGAAACGATTCCAGTTTATTACAACTTCCAATACTTTTGGCCATTATTTTGATCGGTTATGATAACATTGTACTTCTCTAAATAATTGCTGACATCTCAGAACAACAAGCAACATGTGGCCATCAGATGATCAGTCAAGATAAAATATTATTATTATTATTATTATTATTATTATTATTGCCACAGTTCACCCACTGAAACACAGAAGACAAACTACTGGTTGAAATGGCTTTGAACAGGCTACCCCTTGAAAACTATGCACTAACATTTCTTCAGTATCATCATCTAGTTCTGGAAATGCTTTTCCCTCCATATTATCTCTGTCGTAGGCTTTGTCCTTCCCTGACTGCTCTCAGTTGCTTCATATTTTTAGTTGTGTGTGCATAATCAGCTACTAACTGCACTCCTCAAATCTGCTCTAATCAATATCTCCATGTCAATAATAGATGCTATTGTTATGTACAATGTGAGATGGGTTCCTTCTAGTATCAAACTGCAATTTAAATTCCGTGAAACATTTAGCATCTTTCAGCTCATTGTCTGATTCCTTGTTGGTTTTCAAGGTATTTTGGGGATGTCACAGACTTTATACTGCCTGCCCAGGGAACTTAAGCAGTGTTATCCCTAAATGGTGCACCTCGACTCAACTTGACTTGCTTTTGGAAAAAAGATACTTTTGTTGTTTTTGTAGTCCACTGCACATAGTAGTGTATAGTACCCCCACAATGTAGGTGGATTTATTAACTGATCGTCAACGTAACGTAACGAAACGTAACGTAACGTAACAATAGTATGATCCACAGTGGAAATCCAAGAAGAAAAGAACGAGTAATGTACATATATCAACAGGACAAACATCAAAGATTACATTAAATACTGGAACATGATTAGTTGCTGTCTTGCTTTCAAAACGCTGATTGATTTTTATCTGATCTTTCTAAGCAGGTTTACTATGAGGCCCCCTGCCCAGAGGTGGGCGTACGCATTTATTAGCAGCGCTCTACCTCTGCGCATTGTGTCTGCAGAACTTCACAGCAGCTGTGATGGATGTTTACAATAAAGGCCTTCATTTTCTCTTCCAAATAAGTTTGGAGGTTTGTTTCAAACCCTAACATGTTTTGAGTCGGAGATCCTGCAATCTGAACCAACTGAAATAAGCTGCGACGATGTGACGATATGAGCTGATGGACAAAACGACAAAAACAAGTCCTCACATTTGTCATAAACCTAATTTAACATTAGACTCTAATTATTATATCCTCCAGTGTACATTTACCCACATCACTTAGCCTTCCTTTTCGCTTTCTATTGCAGCCACGTGACTGTGCATATTAAACCCTGATTGTATGTAATGAATATTTGATGGAATATATGATCAAACTAAATGTAAATGTGTATCCATTTCCTTCCATGCCACGTGCCATATGTTCAGCACGGAGGGGGGGCATGTGTGATGAAACAGTGGGCATCTGATCAATTCCTTCTGATCTGTGATACTGGCCTTTATGCCTGCACACACACAAACACACACACACAACACACTGACTCCCTCCCTGGGTCTCTCAATAATGAATTAGTATTACCTTCTAGCAAAAGCCACTCTGAGCTTCATTCATAGCGGTGACAACCTACTCTCTGAGGTGTAGCTCCTTTATCTGCTAGGACCTCTGTGTTTCTGTGTGTGTGTGTGTGTGTGTGTGTCTGCTTCCTTTCTATAATAAGCCTCGCTCTCTGTCTCCCTCCCTCCCTCCTTCCAGTCCCACTTTCTGGGGGATGCGGGTGGAGGAAGTGACCTATATAGGCTGCGTCTCTCTCTCTCTCTATCTCTCTCTCTCGTCTGCTCCAGCTTCCTTCACTTCAACACAGTGTGTGTGTGTGTGAGAGAGAGAGAGAGAGAGAGACTGAGTGTGTGTGCGAAGTGGAAGGCGCGTATGAATAATTCAGCGGATGGATGCCTCAACACGACCGCCTTCAATAAAACCATCCCCCTTAATGAGTCTTAATGACAGCCACAGTGTGGAGACAATCAAAGGGTGTGTGTGTGTGTGTGTGTGTGTGTGTGTGTGTGTGTGTGTGTGCATGCATGCAATCACCGCGTGGGTGGGTAGGAGGAGGCAGCTACGGGCTGATCGCCGCGCGCCTGGATGATGCGGTGCACGCACCTGCTGCACGCTCTTCTGTGTGTGTGTGCGTGTGTGTGTGTGTGTGTGTGTAGGGTGCAGAGCTGCCTTTGCCCCGGCCCTGTCAAGGTTGCCCAGGGTAATACTACCTGAGACTTTGAAAAGAACATGAAAGCTGACTTCTCAGCAGGGGGGGTGAGAGGAGAAGCTTGCCGGGGTGGAGCAGCTGAGGAGAGCATCCTCCCCTCCCATCGGCTTCTCCGGGCTTGTTTGTGGGTTTGAACTGCAAAATGACTTCATCCTTCCTCCTCCTCCTCGTAGTGTTTACATCATCTCTTTATTTTTTTTTGACCGCTTCATCAGGCTGTAGTCCTCCTTTATTTCTTGTTGTCTTCCTCAGCTGATACCTGCCAAGGCTCCTTCAAGTTGGGTTTGGCCTTCATTGATGTTTGAGATGTGACAGCTGAACGTGGATGGATGGAGATAGAAGATTTCAATCAGGGAAAAGTTTCTTAAGGAATAAAATACTGTGTATGTTCTATATAGAGACAGTATGTGGATTACTAACATGGTGTTTACTTTTTGCGAATGTGGTTTGACACACAGGAAGGCAATTCAATCCAAAAAATCCTGCATTTAACAGTGCCCTCCTCTTTCAAAAGATCACTTTAATTTCATTTGACGGTGGTATGAAAACATTGCTTTTGTCTGTAGTAATTTAGTGCTGCACAAGGCCTTTTCATGTGTTTGCGTTGACTCCCTGTTCCTATTAGGCACAGGCTTTATGTTTAGTCATTTCAAAGTCAGTGAAACATTTCTTTTCCTCACAATATAACAATATTACATTACAGTGTATGTACAGTCTGTTGTTGCAGAGACAGTAATTCATGATTATATTTCATGAGTGAATATATATTACTATGGCTGCAATACAGCAGAACAGTTGACACTTTGGGCTTTTTGCAAACCATGTGATCTGGAGTGAAGCAGAAACAGTCATACCTGGTTATTTCAGAATTTTTTTCTGAATTTTATTTCCTGGATACAAGGATAAAGCCTTAATTGTTAGAAATATTAGACTTTCTAATTTATAAGATTTTGCCTACTTTAACTCAAACTCAGTGTGTTTTTTTTAGCTGATATTCCCTGTCCATCCTTCCCCCTACACAACCAATCAGGTGACAGAAATCCCATAAATCACATAACGGTAACTGTGCAAACTCCTCAGAAAGCCTCAAAAAGAGCTATTCAGGAGAAGTTGAGGGTTCCAAGTTGGATTCACCAAATACTCTTAATGTACGAACCTGCTTGTTTCCACCTGATGAATGCTGCCTCATCAGCACAACTGATCACTTTTTACATTTCATTCACAAGTGCCGTCCAAGAATACAAAGAATTTCACACTGCAGTGGTTGTATCTAAATGAGGAAATAAATACATGTTTCATTTAAGCTGATTTAAGGCATTTTAACTCTGAAGTCAGGCAAGTATACTATTCCCTGTGGCAGCATGCAGACCTTCTGTACCTTCTGTCACACCAGAGGTGTGGATCACTTGTGAATAAAAATTCTAAGTATGAGAAAGTTGAATGCCACAAATTCTATTATAAATCATTCAACATGTCCTTTAAGAAGGAATCTGTTTGTAGGGGTGCTTCTTTTGTGATGCCTGATGTTAGATCCCCATCTATACTTTATTCACTTTGAGTTATGTGTCATAAAGAATCAGAGGCAATGACAGATTGTGTGTGTTCTCAGTATCATCCGTCAGGCATACAGGTAAGCTACCCTTCATGAACAGGAATGTTAGCTTGCTAACAGCATGACACAGTTAGACTTACTGTTAAATTTTTGCTGAATTATTTTGTGTACACAAAAACAAAACCTGATCCTGCAAGTGAACACAGTTTGGATGATTCAATTAAAACTTCCTCCACATAAGGGGCAATAGCAGAGTTTTTCTTTTCAAGAACCGCTAAAAAGTTCAGATCAACCCAGTAATGACCAGTTTACACTCCAGTTTTTTTTTTTCTGCGGGCCATTGCCTTTTCTACCAGATAAGTAGAGCAGCAGGCTGATATGAAATCAACTTCAATCTCAAACTCATTTCCACCCAAAATATCACTTCAAGCCCTCTGACCCTGTGTTTTGTGTCTCTCAGTCCGTCTGCTGCATACAGCGCTACGCTCGCTGTCGCGTTCCACAAAGCCACAGATGACCCTGTCAACACCAACCCAGCAGCAGATGTAGGAGCCACGGCAGGCATGCTGGTGTCACTGCCCAAACAGCTGTGCCACCAGAGGTGGGTACTTTCCCCGGCAATGATGGATGACTTGGACAAGTTTTGCCACCCTCGCCAGCCCACACAACTTCTGGACTCTGAAGTTTCACAACAAGGCTAGTACACATGGAGCAGTAACAAACAGCTGTTTCATCTCAACTAGTCTGAAGCAGACTTAATCACAAATGTTGTCGTAAATACCCTCTTTTTTTGTGAATTTTGTCATGGGTCATGGGTCAAATATCTTTCTTGAATTGTGACTATAAATAGATAATAGTGTTTTTGCATTTGACAGTATAGCCAAGACATTACCAAATGTTCAATTCCACTATTATTCAGCTAATTTGCATGAATTTACAGTACTGCATTTGTCAACCTGCTTCACACACATCTTTTAAATGGTTGCATGATCTGAACCCTGAATTCCCAAACCTAAACCACCTCAAAATCTTTTTAAATTAACTATATGATATCTCACCCATGAGTTCATTCAGTCAAACCTAACCCACTGTTCAGGGGTTAAATTCTTGTTGTAGGAAGATTCAGATGTGAGCCTGAGTGGGAAGATATATTAATTAGTCCATTCATTTTCTATTTGTGTCCAACAGTAGAGCAACGAAGAAAGTTGAATTGAAAAGAGAATTAGATGGAGTGATGCTGGAGGGTGGGTCTTTTGAGGTGAGCTGGTGAGCACAGTAGTAAGATGAGCCTAAGATGTATACGCACTCTGATTTTCAAAATAAGAGACTTTCAGTCAGTAAGATTAGGAGATAGTTAATCAAATCAAAGCTCACAACTACAATTTACTGTATAGCTGTATGTATAATTTATCCATGGATAGCCAGGTTCAGCTAGTATTCAGTGTATCACATAGCCTACACACTTTTCTTGAAAGAGGAGCACTGTATTCATGCTCATAAATTTCAGCTTCCAAACCACTGAAAGAAGTCTTCATTCATGCCTTATGATTTGACTGTATAGAAACAGAAATCAGATTATGTTATTTACAGGTCTGGGAATATCTCAACCTCCCAAACTAGAGTGGGGATTTTGAGACCTGACAGCACAATAGGATGATCAGTCAAATCTCTTTAATACTAGAAACTGGAGGTGCAAAAGCTTGAGGATGTTTGGGCTAAAAAGCGTTCTCTGGGGAGAAAACAGGAAGCATTGTTTCTGTGGGAAACATGTCAACAAGATGCAAATGGACCCAAAATGGAGGTCAGATGTACATGTGTGGAGTGCCGTGTCTTTCATATCTCCAGTGATAGATGCAGCCACAAAGCAGACACATTTGAATAAAATCTCATTTGGCCATTTGCCGTTTCTCCTATGCAAATTGCGTCATCATGCCGGGACAGCGGCAATTAGGCAACGGATGGCAGTGGTCGTGTTTCTCACGGCTTATTGCACACGCCTTCTGCTCCAACCCCGCATCTCCCACAGCCTTGTGGGTAAAGAGGCGTCATGGCGGGAAGAGGAGAAAAGAAAATCTCTTTTCCTCCCTTCTTTATCTGTGGCTGAATATTTTGTACGCGTAGCTTCTCAAAAGCCTGTTTCCCCTCTTTAGAAGCCCGTCTAAAGCAGCTTGCTGCTAAGGAGATAAGGACTAATGCTCCCTGGCTCTCTTCAGGAACTGAGCCCGTGATCTGCACTTGGCCACCTAAAGGGGTGCTGCAGTTAGCACACTTCGGTGGACAGGGCTTTGCGTAGCATGGCTAAAGAGTTGGGTTTCTGCCAACCACACAGCTAACTGATGTACACTGCGTGCTCTGGAAGAACCTGTTCTCATCAAGAATTAAAGAGCAAAGCATCAAATTGGCCATAGAGCTGGATACTATTTGACATTTTTCAATACCTGACCTATGGTACTGATTAGAGATGTCTGTCTCTCACTCTCAGATGATTTAATATGTATAACACAGGTCATGATCTGATACAAGCACTGTAAATTTGTGTTTTTCACTCTTTAAAATAATGAATGTGTGAATGAATTAGATGAATTATTTACAGATTTTTTATGTCCAAAGCAGAATCAGAAATATATGAAAGGCTTGTCTAGTTTTCTAACAAACACAGGCACCGATACACTGGATAACTTTTTAACCGGCCTTAAGGATGATTTTGTTTCAGTAAAATGTTGCTGTATTGTTCACCTCATTTCCTGAGTCACTGTCGTTCCTCTGAATATTATATTTTCAGTAATACTGTATGGGAGCATGAACCTGTAAACCATTAGAGCCAGGGGCCTGTATCTGGATCAGTATTTGGAAGTATTATTAGTACACATAATACATGACACACATGGCCTTCTTAAATTGGGTGTGATACTGTAGATTTATGATACCATGGCATGTTCGAACAATGCAGATGCAAAGTAAAGACCTGAGGTAAAGAATACAGAACATTTCTTTCTGTGTGGGAATGCTGTGGATGGGTTTTAGCAAGTATTAGTAGTTGAACAACTGGACAGTAAATAAATGGTGCTGTAGAAACATTTTCGTTAGTACAAAAAAAAATGACTGCGGTTCAACACCCAGCTCTGCTCATATGTGATTACTCCCTGTGTGGTGTGCCATATTCGTCACCTGTGCAGCTCTACACCGGTGAGAAATCTTTTATTAGCATCAGAGTGATGTTTATTCCCCTCCTGATAATAGTGCTTGGCTGTGAGGGAAGATTTTTATTTGCGCTGCCATATTGTTGCTTGTTACTTCCATCATCAACACTGTCAGAAAATTGTAACCCGACTCCAAATGAGAGGTGATTTAGTGTAGGACTTGTATATAGAAAAGCTATTGATCTACTGCACTGTCCGAAGCCCTCCTTAAAAATTCACAGGGCCAATAAACACACATAAAACTTACCTGGCAAACCCTTTGTTAACAACACACGCAAAGTGGCTAATGGCTAATGATTTAGTGAATCTCGTAGTTATTTATGACTCTAGGCTTTGCTTATTAAAAGCTTGACTTGGATGTGAAAGCCGGCCATAAATCTGCCGTCCAAGACGAAGCAGGCGTTCGTACTGAAGTACACGCTGAGCTGTAAACAGCATTGAAATTTATCTTTATGTCAAAGACTGTGTTCCATACCTGGCAACCTGGGTGGTCCCCGGCTTTTAGAGCGACTGAAGACCATGTTAAGTCTTCCGGTGGGCTGCGTCTGAGGTATTGGCAATCTCATCTGTGAACTGGAAATAAGTTTCGTCTTCCACCATGAAGAAATAAATAGAAATATCAGAATTCACCACAGCGCACGGCTCTTCCTATTGCACAAGATGATATCTCCTTCTACACACTGTATTCCCATGCTGTAAAATTCCATTAGGCTGCTAAAATGACTTGTCCTCCCGCTGCAAAAGGTGGCGTCTATTTGCAGATTCTATCATCGGCCGCGTGCTAACCTCCGTTTCTCAAAGCACACACTTCCACACACGCTCTCAGACATGCACGCGCACACACTCGTGCTCCGTCCAGCCAAGGCCGTAATGATGTGCTCTGTTCGGATGCTGCGGGAGTTCCTTCAGATGACCAGATGGCTGTGGAGAAGCAGCCTAATAGTCCAAACACCCTGGTGTCCATTAAATACATAGGGACCAGCCACCACCCGTATCACAGTAATGACCTAAAGAGACTGCTCCTAATCCTGCTGCTGTCTGCAGTTGGAGTCCTGGTTAGCACACACATTCATTGTCATGAACTCTGCTCACCAATCTCACACACACACACACACACTGGGACGCACTACAGGTGGCCATCAAAGTCATCAACCCTCCTCATCTTAGAAAATCATACGCATTTTACCCTTAACTTCCTTTTAATGCGTGCTGTGGCTGCTGTACCATGCGACTCATTGCAGCCTAAACAATGGCCGTCGCGGGGCTCTTAATTCAATTGTCTAATTGTCCTGATCTCATGATCTCTTGTATGTACTGACCTGAGCAGTGACCTACATATTGTCAGTTTGCGACTCATTACGAGTGGAGATGGTCAAAGGCCCCCCATGACTTTGGCAGTGCTTTCGAGAGGGTAATTGTGTGCCTATAAACAACGTTGCCTAAAGGGTATATGCAGTATTCTGGAGATAGCATCATCGCTCTGCAGCTTATGGGATCATATGCAGCACGTTAAACGGATTAACCTTTTTTCCTCTGTGACGACATATCACTGTGTATCACTGTGTCTCCTCCTTTGGCGTCTCCCTCCACCCCCACCACCTTCCTCTCACAATCTCCTGTTCTCTCCTCTCTATAGCGCTTCTCTTATCTCTCTTTGCCTTTACCAGCACATACCACACTCCCTCCTCTCCACTGCTCCCTACTCTTCTCCCCCCGTGTGGAAATTTTCACCCTCCAGGCTTAACATTTCAGATGGGACTGATAGCAGAGTGACATGCACAGTGTCGCTCGTCTGTTTTTTGGCATCCCAGCCCACCGTCTACACAGGAGACCAGCAGGTTAACGTGGTCAGGGGCGCCGAACTCTTCTCGACGGTGCTGCCATCTGCGCACTCTTGACAGAGAGGGATCATTCTGTAGATGCGTGGCACTCACCTGAATATGAATGAGGCTTATTCAGAGGGAGTTTCACACCACGTCGATGAGTCATGACTCATAATGAGGCTGATGGAGGAGAAAGCTAATGGCGGAGAATGCGGGCGCACGCAGGCACACAATAGCTGGTGTGGATGGGATGCGGTGTGATATTCAGAAACACACACACACACGCGTGATTCTGCCGCTGTATGTCTGTCGCAGTCACTGCGGGCCACTGCGGTAGGGTAGCGTGGGGTAGGATTTCAGATTTAATTGTTTTATGGGAGAGTGACAGGCATGGAAAAAAGGTGGCCACGACCCCCTCCACACACACGTTCACACACACACACAATCCCTCCAGCACAGCACAGAGACCTTGTGGTACTGAGCAAGACAGTCTATTACAGAGACTGGGGAGGGCCCTGAGGTACACATATGGGAGGAAGATAACACATTGTGGTGGCAGTGGAGGGCTGTACAAGCTGCCGGCAAGTGTACATGTGTGATGCTGGGTGTTGATTCTCTATGCGCGTGTATGCGTGTGCGCTCAGAGGTGTTAATCCTGTGTTAATCAATGACTGCGTGTGCTGTGCTGAGGATACTGGCAGCGGTGCGGATTAATGCGCATGTCTGTGTGTGTTTCTAACCCTCTCTCTCTCTCTTACTATCTGTCTGCCTCGTTCTCTCCCTGCCCACTCTGTGTAAGTGGAGAGAGGAACAATAAGAGGAGTGTGGGAGTAGCAAGGTGAGACTCAGATATGGAATTAAGTACGTGTTATTACTACTGGGAAAGGACTTGGAGGCTGCAGGCCGCTGGCAGCCGGCACTCACTATTTTGGCTTGAGATAAAATAAAATACCATGTGCACACCACCGTGTTGCCTAAATATTTATGTAAATACATTATGAAAAAGTTAAGAATGAGCTCTGAAGGTCTGCTTATAAGTGAGAGCAGAAAATACCTGTTTACACGAGACTTTAAATAGATTTTTCCTCGGTGGAGTTGAAATGTGAAGTTGGATAAAATTCCCTCTGGGTGCAAGATATTGAATGACTTACATTGATCTTTAGTCATTTAGGAGGTTCGATGTTTTCCCTCAGACATATAGCCACTGTTTTCAACCCTCTCAGCATAAGAGAGCTGATATGGGATCATCACCCAGCCCTCCTCCACGGCATCTTTCATTACAACCTAACAGATGGAAAAAAAAAAAAACCTGACTGGAGATCAACGAGTCTGTAGACAAGACATCGGCTAAAACCTCTGTTCCAAAAAGAACACATCAGGCCATACACAACACGTGCACCTCGATCGATTATCACATAATGATGGCCATAATGAGCCTTAATCAACATTCTCTTAACATCCTCCAGCACTAATGCATCCAGCCCCACCCACCATCACTCGCAGTTGATCAATTACAGGACCATTATAGTGGAAGTCTTTGCACAGCTCCCAGCAGCTCTGAACATGCGATGCAGTCCACTTGCTGGTCTCGACGGTGGCCGCGGCAAATGAACTTAGCGAACAATCTGAGGATCAATCCCATCACTTAGCCAATTAGACAATAGGGAGACAGACACCCATTACCGTAAGAACCAATCGATAGCCGGAGCCAGGGGCCGAGGCGGGCTGTCTGGTCCTGGGGAGCCGCCAGGGGTTTGTGCGCAGCTGATGGAGGGGAAAGGAGGCGGGGCCAGACAGGCATTTTGATGGACGTCTTGGACAGGACGCCATTGGCACGGCTGAGAGGACATCGACGCTGAGAGCTGGGATGTTGTAAACATGACAGAGGGACTGGTGTGGGGCTGGACAGACAGACAGCGGGATCAATGACAGAGAGTGTAGCCAAGTCACCACTTAATTTTCCTCTCAACACTTTGACAGTCCTCCTTTCACACTTTAGACACTTTAAGTGGCTAATTCGGAGCAGATCGACAGGTTGGCCAAAATTCATTGTGTACAAATGACTCAATATTTCTGTTTTTCTCCATATTGAATACAATTTTTTACTCAATTTCCATCATAAAACACATTATAACTCTTGTTTATCAGTGGTACCATTAGTGTAAAACATTGAGAGATGCTGAAATAATAGGCCCAGAACCTTATTAATAAATAAACCACAGACACAAAATGTTTTATGAAAACTGTCTGAGTTGTGGCTGAAATGCTTTTAATTACATACATTTAAAATGATTGCCATGTAAATAACTTGTTGGATTTTGCCTAATTGTTGAGGGCCATTGTATATGAAAGGCATGTTATTTTCTGTAGATGCTTTTTTTATCACACAGCACCTTTTGTGAGTGCTGCAGCCAAAGTAACACCGGTATGATTTGATGAGTCACCACATATGACCAAATCAGACCTGGTCTATTTAAAACTGGACCAGGAGGAGATAAAATCATGTAGTATTTGTTTAATGATTCTAATAGCTTACCTCCTCCAGGTGTTCTTATTACCACTCTGTAATAAGTAACTGTAGTCAATGTAGTCTATGATCACATGAAAACGTGAAATATAAATCTATCCCCTACTAACCAAAATCTTCCTTCCTATGAAGTTGTTTTGGCTAAAAGGCACCTTCTCACAGTAATACCAGTGTTGTAATGTAGTATTGCTGACAATTATAACGAGGTACATCAGTGTATGTGGAAAATTATCCCGGGTTCTAGATGTAACATTAACTGTTGTGTTTATAGAATATAAGCAGAAATTAGAAAAAATATATATCATTACATGCATTACATTAATATAATCCAACAATTTAGGTGCTTATTGTGTACAAGAGGAGTAACAACTTAAACAATTCTCCAAAAAGGTGAGCAAATGTTAAATTAATGCGATGTGCTTGAGAATGACTTTGTAATCCAGTATCAGGTTTCAGTGCAGAGCAGCAGCTCTGCTTGAAATTCACCTCACACTTCCAAGTCTTTATTCTCAACCGATGTCAATGGCTCTTATTGCCCATGTCTTTTCCAAAGAAAAAATTTGCAAGGCAAACTGTTTTTGATGGATGTTCATTTCCAACAATGTGTTAGAATTTTGTGGGATTTTGGTGGTTGCTTAGCAACGCCACTCTAATCACAGTCTAACTGTCATTCAGTGTATTGACTTAGTATTGATTCACTCAAAGACAGAAATGTGTATGTTGGTGGACACGGTGTGGGATGTGTAGTCTTTGTAGGGTTCAGTAATCGTAAAGTCTGTTCCAGGCTTTAACTAGCAGATATTGTGTTGAAGAGTCCAGCTGCTCGTTGGTGGAGAGTTACTCTGTTCACACAGCAGTGTGAGGGTCCCTCTCTCTGCCTCTCTCTGCCTCTCTCTGTCTCTAGCCGCAGGGCAGGATGCCCTCAGGGGCGAGATATCCACTTGGGATTACTGTTGACATCCTCTTTCTCGCTCTCTGTTTCTCTCTCTGCCACTGTGTGACACCCATTCTCCCACTTTTATCCTTCACACTCCCAACTTACAATATACCCAGAGAGTGACTGGCAAAATACTTTGTGAGCGTATTTATGTGTGTGTGTGTCAACTAAATACATAGTGTGTCTCTGTTCTGTCTAGATGATAATAATTGTGTTATTTCATGACCTATCCTGTATCTTTGGGGTAGTCTTTACACACCACTGCTCAGAAAACCTGAAATCCAGCATGGAGAGAATCCAGCGGGCTCAGGAAACATGATTTGCCTGGAATACAAAAATCAGAATACTGCAAATGGCTGAGTATGTCTGCATAGAAATGCATGTACAACTGTCATGAATATCAAACAATGCTGTTGCCACACCAACAACAGACCTGGTTGACCTCGTCTAACTCCTCGATGCTTAATGGCGCAACTGCGTCTGTCAGTTGGTCTCATGAAGGTCAACACATCTGTTGCCTCGCATGAAGGAGCTAACAGGCTTTGTACAGTGTGTGCATTTTAAAATGGATTAGGTATATCTGTGCGACACGGTCAGTAATTACTGAATGAGCATCAAGCTGTGCTTCCTGTTGTAATCATAGTACATCCAGTGTTCCAGTTCCAGCAGGGCTTTTAGGGGTGCCCTATTTTTTGGACATGGGTGGGTGTGAGAGGTTCTGTACACATGCATGTGCATACATGAATGTGCCCGCCTACAAGCAACGATATACTATCATTACATTTCAGTTCACACAGAGAATATTTAGCGTGGGACAACAAAGAAAGAGAAAGATTATTAACTGCTGCAATGTTTTTTATCCGCTCTCTGCCAAGAAACAATAGAAATGCCAACGCACGGTGGACAGGCAATGGTTTGCGTCACTTTGTTGAACAGACCAGAACGAGGTTGCATCCCATGACAATTATTAACATGCCTCCAGTCTCAAATGTTGGTAACTTTTCCAACAGCTACTCTAAACACAACACCCAGTGCCTGCTGAACTCATTAGACACATATTATCGGAAAGTGTAATGCACAAATAAGTACACATGTTGACAAGTGCTTTACTATTAACATATTATTTATTTGAGAAACCTGTGAATAATATAAAATAAAAAATAGAAAATAAAACAGTGGCACCAAATATTGTGATATTTTAAAGCTCCCCCTAAATTTCTCCAATGAGGCTCTTTGGGGAGGTCATGTCTCTTTCACAACTCTCCTGCATTTTCCACAAATGTCAAATTATGGTTATATCACCTTAACAGATAAAATGTCTGTTGTTTTTGTTATGATCACCTTGTATAGCTGGTCTGTGTGAACATGCATGTTGGAGTGCTTTGAAAACTTTTGAATCCTTTCAAATGAAATGTAACTTTTGAAGTATGGGCAGTGAAATGTAGTTAAAGGGAAATGAACATTTATTCCAGCTAGGTATAATTTTAATTGTTCCTTTGTTCCTGTGTTAATAAAACCATTGCACTTACTAAAACTTAAAAACAAAAAAAACGTTCTCCATATGATTTTTTATTAAATTTAACAATGTTAAATGCCAACATACCAACTACTACAAGTTTTTTGCTCCAAAAGGGAAGTATGTTAACAAAATATTGTTTTAAACCCACATTATACTGCAGCGTATAATGTCAAACAATATTAATATTAATATTGATATTAACTGTGTACAGTGTATACCTTTGAGTTTAAACTAACAAAATGTTACATATTATGAACTTAAACTTGCACAGTGAAACATTTGTCTCCCCCTTCTGGCAGTAACAGTAATTACACCAACACTTTTGATGCGTGCTTACGAAACAAGCCTACAGATGACATTACATATTGCAACATAACACTGATAGTCCCGAAAGTCCCAGGCTCGTGTTCAAAAATAGTTACAGAAATTTCCACAGTTACATGACAGATTTCTACTATTTAGGTAAACATAATAGCTACATGGCCTACTCCGAATATTTTACAATAGCAGCCTGTCTAAGAGCCGTAACTCAACATCCATCTTTGCCCTCAGTTCATTCTCCTCTTTCAGCGCTCTTCAGTGAAGAAAAGCTACACCAGTGGTTATCAGTGTTTGGCCTCTGTGTAATCCTTCCTCTGAACGCCAAGTTTCTTTTTTATCCGGATCATCAGAAACTTTTCTTGGACACTGTTTTTCCACACTGCTCTTCTCTGCTCCCCTTTCTTTTTTGGCAAATCAATCATTGGTGGACTCACGACTCTTCTACCTTGTCAAAACCCGGCGCCTATATTACCCACAGTGCAACTCAACTGCTGACAGTTCAGTCAGTGATTCTGGTGTGTTATACTAGTAAATGGATACAGAGATCTGGTGAGCTCACTTCTTTGTAACTCCAAGCCCCCAGCTGGTTTTCAATTTAGAATTCGTAGCCCCAACTAACGCTGCCTCAAGTGACATCATATGAGGCAATATCACAGATTTCACAGCTCCCTCTGGAGGCACGAAAGGCGTTATACAACTTTATTCTCATACTGTCACAATCCCCGAAACTTATAAACACACTTTGATGGGTAAAATTAAGAAAGTTTTTTAACTGCCAAGTCTGCATCTGTAACCACACCCACCAACTGCACCAACTGACTGTGTACTGCCCACACCGTGGAGTAAACTTCTTCTCACGGCAAGGTGAGAAGTTAACCATCACTGGAGGTCAGAAAAAAAACAAGATTTCAGCTGCTGATAAATCACTCTACGAAGTCTTAAAACTTAAAGCTCAAATCATGAAGACAAATTGGTGACGGAGGGCGCTGCAGCTGATTATCTCTCCACCACGCCCGCGCCTAGCCATTTCTCCCTTTAAGCTAGCGTGATGCTCCTCCCTTTTCAGCTGCAGAGGGGAGGCAGCCGCACGGAGGAAGGTGGGGAAACCGTCCATCAGAGGCGGGCTGAACTGGGATGCGGCCCATAAGGATCAGCATGAAGCCCCACAAGTTATTACCCCTGCTACCCGGGCCTATTTTGTCTTCTTCAATTCTTAAACTCATAAGACTCCCTGCCTCTCTCCTATCCCAAATTGTGCCATCCATCAAGCCTGCCGCTACTCTGGCTACCTCTCCCTTCCTCTCTCTGTTTTTCTCTCGCTCGGTGGTTTTCTCTGTTGTGGTTCTCACTCTCACTGCAGAACAAGGCAGTGCGGCGGAGGACTGTCAAATTATCCCAAAGCTTGAGAGGATGATCATTTTCTTTTTTTCACAGGTGGTGTTGACTACAGCACCCCCTCACACACATCTCTTTCTTTCTTTCTTTCTTTCTTTCTTTCTTTCTCTTTCTTTCTCAACTGTCCCCATCTCATCCATTTATTCCCTCCTTCTTCTCGCTGACCCTGCCTCTCCCTAAAATCTCTCCTTCCCTTGAACCCCCCCTCCCCATCTCACTTTATCTTCCTCTCCTCCACTTTATCATCCTCCTCCTCCCTCCACCTCCTCTCTCTCCTCTCCTCTCCTCTCCTCTCTCATCTCTCTCTCTCTCTCTCTCTCTCTCTCTCTCAGCCTGTCTTTCTTTTATCTTTTCCGTCTCGCTGCTGGTTTCTTATTGTGGTGGACTGGCGGGTCTCCGTTCTTCCTCCCTCTTCCCCTCTCTTTCTCTCCATCTCTCTAATTACGTGCAGAGACAAAGGCGTCTGATTCTGCCTCCTCCCACTCAGAGCTGTCAGGCCTGGTGTAGGAGAGAGTTAATTTCACACTTACTGCATGCTTTAATTAAAAAGGGGTGAGGGGGGAGGGGGGTGGTGGTGGTGGGAGACGGGAAAAAAACAAGGAGGGATGCATGCGCTCAGTCACACATCATACAAAGGGTGGACTGTGTGTGTGTGTGTGTGTGTGTGTGTGTGTTTACAGGTATGTGTGCAGAGTCCTGAGCCAGGTGTGTATGTTTTTATATGTTTAGCCGCGTAGCATTGCATTTCAACACAAGCAGAGTTCACATCTTCTCTCCTCAAGTAGATGACACCCTCACTGTCTCCTCTCCCTCAGTGGCAACAGGCTGTATTTTTAGCCGGGGGCTTTAATGAAGAATCAATAAGATTGTAATGGCTTGTTAGGGTGGGGGCTACAGTCCCACTCTACTCCACACCCACTGCAAACACACATACTGGCATCACTGCTTTGATCCTCTGCATTGGCAGCTGGAGTGTATTTTACACACACACACACACACACACACACACACACACACAAACAACATTTCACACATACTTGAGCATGTGCAAAAACAAACAGCACAAGCACACTTGTAAATACAGATATGAAATCACAAAACGTGCGCGCACACACTGCACAGCACCACCCCCACCCCTACAATCATGCTCACCACAACAGCACATGATAACCCTTGTTAAGCTATTGAGATATGGATGATAGTGGTTACACCCACC
Organism: Scortum barcoo; assembly: GCA_023238725.1. Classification (NCBI taxonomy): domain Eukaryota; kingdom Metazoa; phylum Chordata; class Actinopteri; order Centrarchiformes; family Terapontidae; genus Scortum; species Scortum barcoo. Next base: position 22,036,287 of record CM041539.1, on the reverse strand, counting down.
ATTGTCAAATTGGGTAATTTATCACCCTCATCCACCGCATGTAGCAGCGAGACAGTGATTTGAGCGAGACTTGCACTATCTCACATTTCCCTCTCCACTGGCCAGTCACTGAAATTCTTTGATGATATGATGTGCTGTATTATAAACATGACTGTCATCCGCTTCCTTTGTTTCTTCATTCAGCTTTGCATTATTTATTTCCCCCCACCTACGGGTGATGGCGTTAGGATTTCGTGATGTGAACAGAATCCCGTGGCTGAGTAATGTTGGTTGTGCGTGTGTCCACAATGCGTGCGTTAACCTGTACGTTGTTTACATGTGTGTTTGTGTCAACCTGCAGATGTGTATTTGATTGTTACAACACATTGTCACAATGCCCAAAGCTTGTGGTGTGCTCAGCTGTAATGTAACTCTACAGTGTCCTGCGTCAGGAAAAGTGACATGATGGCCTCCAAAGTCTTCCATGGGTAATTTCTGCATGAGGTATCAGTCAACATACTGTGTGTGTGTATGTAAGAGTGTATATGATGTATGACTGCTCACACCTCTGGACATAAATTCCCTGTATTTTGCATGTATAGGTGCAACTGTACATGTACATATACTGATACAAATATGTGAATAGCGTCCGAGGGTGAGTGTGTGGTGGGCTGTGCGCGTGAGTTAAGAGAGAATATATTAGTCTTTGTGTTCGCAGTGCAGGAACAGTGAGTCCTTTGAGCTGCTGTGTTGAACACAGATATCAAGCTCAGTGTAGGCTCTGAATAGCATATTTATGAAATGTTAACTTGTGCTGTATGTTAAAGCTTGAATCGGAGCGAATGGTGGAAGAATGTATAATGTGGCTCTTCGCTGAAGAAGCCATTTCAGAGGTTTAGAGTGCAGTACTAGAGGGCAGATAGATATATGCTGAAGGTCCAGCTCAAATCAAAATGAATTAATTTCCTTGCCTGCCAGGCTAACTCTCATTCTGGAATCAACAAGAAATCTTTCTAGTCAGGTCAACCCAGTTTCCCTCAGAATAATGATCATATTGGATAGTTGTTATACAGTGTTCAGTGTCAGCCTGTATGCTGATACAGAAAGCACTGTGCCTTTTTTGTATTTCGTGGGATGGAAAGTAAGGGTGTGTAAAATGAAATGGTGGATTATCATGTCTCATATATTAAAGCTCTGGTTGGTAAGATTAGGAGGTTTTCCTATTCTTACTGACTGAAAGTGCTCTTTTTTTTTTTTTTTTTTTTAAATTAGAGCAACTATACGTTCCAGCAGATTTTTTTCACAGATTATCTGTCAGGACATAATGATGCTTTTTAGAAAATATGACCAAAAGTACTTTTAACTAAGTAACCTATGTAAGACTACCACATTATTGCTCTTGGTCTTTTCACGGATTTGTTAACAAAACTTTCACTTAAAGTAACTACACTGCAGTTGCCATATGTGGATAGGAATAAATTATTTTAAAACATGACAATGAGCATTTAAAATAGTTTTCTTTGAAAGTAATTTAGGGTTTTACAGAATTATCAATGATATCAATGTTCAGTCAGTGACAAGTAAGGCTGGGTTGGCAACTGCCCTGCTGCCCCAGACCTCCAAGGACCTCACAAAATCTCCGCTTTTTTCAAAATTCCGCTTTTTTTTTTTTTTTTTTTGTAGGGTAAATTGAAAATATGCCAATAAATGACAATCTATTCAAATAATAAGAGTGTGTCCCCACATTGATTTAAGATGTATTATTTCAGGTGATTTTTCTGGTGATATATATTAAAATATTTTTGCTTAAACATCGTAGATCGTTAGGATAGTTCGGGGTTAGTTGCGTTGGGCCATGCCATGAACGTGAGCAGCTGAAATAAGCTGGTATGGTGCCAGTGTTTTTCTGGACAGCAAAGAGAAGTTGGTTTCTTGGTGGTATGTTGGACTTTGAACCGCACTCTACCTCCACATGTGCAATACGTACACTTATTCTGTGCAATAACTATTTCTGCTTTGACTGTATAGTTTGTCTCTTTTTTGTATTTATTATCATTACTTCATTATTGCTTTTGTATTTTCTTTTTTTTGCATGTCTTCACCATAAGAACTGCTCCAAATTTCATTGTACTTGTACAGTGACAATAAAGGAATCTTGAATCTTGAATCTTGAAGTGTGCTAGCCATAGTAAGAGCCTGGTGCCGGCAGCTCACAGCTCACTATGGCTGTTTCATTTTGTACTATATCTCCCTGTAGTATCACTAATGTATCATACTAATTGACATCTGATATGTTCATATCTATTTGATAGGACCTGTTTTTATTTGAGAATAGCACTGCCAATGATAACTCAATGATAAGTATGTTGCATTTCCTGTGATAAAAAATCCTACTGATTTCCTAGTGAAAAGCAGTAACTTAACACAAATAAGACTGATATCTTAAAAGTACAAACAGGACCGGAGGGGTGAAATTAAACTCCAAACCACAAAAATTCTGCTGGAAGCTACAAAAGAACTGAAAATTGAGCTATAGGTACACAGAGTGACTTGGCTTTGGCCTGGCCCTGCTACCAAGCAGGACCACAGCCCCACGGCTCGGCGGGGCGCTCCCCGCTGTGAGGCTGTAGTGGAAACGCATGTCATCAAATTGTAGCCAAGTAGGATTCCAGCACAGGACTCCTGGTTGGTATCTGGGTCATCAGACGAAATTTAGCAAAGCTGCGATGTGCGCTGCCATGTGCTGTGTGCACATACAAGACTGGTGTTTGAAGGTGTACAGACAGGAGGAACAGGGCCCCAACTGGTCCGATTGACCACCTGACCATTATGACACTCTGTCAGCAGTTCATGAGAGTGTCCACAAAGCTGGTTCTCTTGCAATCAATAGGTATCCATAGAACTGCATTTAAATGAACCACAGTGTAAACAGTTGCAGTGAACAATGTAGACGTGTAGGTATCGAGGCATGCTGAGGTCAAATTCATCATGTTGTATGATTGGTTAGATAAGTTCTCCTTGTTATAAGGGGCGTTCCAGCGCAACGCATCATTAATAAATGTTCCGCTGAAGAGATCTGCGTCATACATGGACAACAGCTGCAACAGTACACCCCCGTACCTTACCTATACCTATAGCACGAACCAGGCATCCGGCAGATATTAGAATAAGCTCAGGGAGAGGCGTGCTGATTCCAATTAGCAGTCTGTTGTTTCACACTGTGGGCGATGGAGCTTGTTATTCCTAGCATGGAGAGAGTCTGAGGAGCACTGCTCTGCGGCTCCCACCGTGCAATCAGCCTCTATGACTCTTTCGTACCCACCAAGCACTGATTGCCACATTCATCTGGCAGTATTCTCACTTTGTGAGGTGCTGCAGAGCTACATTTGTGAAGAACTGTCTTAGACACCTGTGGAACAAGGTACAAAATGGCCTGACTTAAGGGCTGATGTCATGCCGACGCTGAGAGCTATAAGTAGCTATAATGAACCAGGCAAAGAAAGGGTTAGATCCAGGAAAAGGAAATAATCACAATTTCTCTGTGCAATCATAATTTAGAGTATGAGTACTAATGCTGTATTATAGGCAGTAATTATATGCCTTGATTAAAAACTAGGGGATTACAATGGAGGATTCAATTGCAGGCTGATGACGGCGACTGTTTGTTTTGCTCTCTCACTGCTCCATGCATCATGGGATTCAGAGGAGAATCCAGGTGCTGCATCTAAAACTGCTTGATTGTGTGCTTGTCAAATAATTGTGTTTGGGTTGGTCTGATTGTTCCCAAGAGGGAATTATTTTTACTGAACCCAGTTCCACAAGCGCGGCAGGAATTTTTATCTGTGGATTGTTATGTATGTGTGCGATGTTTGTCAGTACACTTTTTTGATGCACAAGTGGAATACGCACCCTGCAACATTGAATTTTTATCTGTGGATTGTTATGTATGTGTGCGATGTTTGTCAGTACACTTTTTTGATGCTAAAATGGCACTTAAGCAATTTTCATTGTGGAGAGTACAGGATAAGCCACTGGCATTAAGCTTTAATAATCATTTGTTGTATCTGCACACAAATAGAAATGTAAAAATGGAGAGTTGCGTGCACTGTCTTGATGATTAACCTTCCACCCAGCACTTTGGTGCAGCATCTCCAACAGATATGGTTGGTAAATGTAAGTCTTGGTATGGGTTTCTGAACAGGCATGATGGGACCAAACTTGGCAGCTTCACTGTGATGACAAGACTCAACTGTGCAGCCACTGCACCCGGCTGTTGTTTGCCAAGAATTAGTTACACCACATAACTCCCTCTAAAGGCTCAAATTGTCATTTCTACATATCTGTATGTGCATGGCTTAAACAAACAAGATACAGACTAATTAGTTACATTACTCCTACATTGATTTTGTGATTGATTCCAGCTCGGGCAAAGCTACCTTTAAACAACTCCAAAGCTCCTCTACTCACATCTCATACATTCTGTATTTAACATGTGCGGAAACACAAAAGAAGACAATGTGGTCTAACAGGCAGTCCACAGATAAGAGTTTTTTTTCTGACCATCAACAGCTAGCTTAATGTCAGTCCTGCTGACTGCACATAGCTCTCCATAAGGCCTGTCCTCTGATTAAAATGCATGTCAACCATCTAAGAAGACACAACATATAAATAAGACAACTTTATGGTTTTTTTTCTTTGTTTTTTTCACCTCCTGTATTTTAAACTTTATACTTCTACTCCACCATAATTCAGAGGGAGTGATTGTTCTTTCTACTCTACTTCACTTGTTTGATGACTTCAATAACTATTACTTTGCAGATTCAGATTAATGATCCTAAATTATATTCAAGAAATAAATTATGACGTGTTATCATAAGTTAAAATGAGACTTTATTGACACCCAGGAGGAAATTCACAAGCTTTCCGGCAGTATATAAAGTCAAAGAAATTAGCCCCACCTTCACCAGCTGCAGCATTAAAGTGATTTACACACTGATGCATTCATAATTATAATCTAATAACATCATGTACATTATTCTGAAATGGGCCATTCTGCTTATTGGGTACTTCTTACTTTTGGTACTTTAAGTATATTCTGATGCTAATAGTTTTGTACTTTTACTGAAGTGACATTTTCAATTACAGGACTTTTACTCCCGGAGTAATTCTATGCTGTGGTGTTACTACTTTTACTTATTTTACCACTGCTTCTTAGTCATACCGAATAAAGTAATCTCCCTAAAAAGGTGTGTGTAACTAGGTGTGTGTTACTACCTGTTAAAGAGTCATTTTAACATAGTTACCCACGTTAATCTGAACTAGGCTAATCATGTCCTGAATCCAGCTCCGTTTGTAATGCACAGACTAATATATATCGTCTCATCAGCATTTTTTAAGAAACGCTGAACAATTCCTTTAATTGATAGAAGAATCAGTTTTCAGACAGTGGTTTGGGTTTGGGTTCTGCTTTCCCCTCTCCCATGACCTGAGTGACTTTGTCTTGGGGTTGGAGAGGTTTGACTGTCATGGCGCCACTGAACAGACATGATCTCTCAGTGAACTGGGAAGAAAGTGACAAGAGCATAAGGATAGCATAGATGGATGGAGGGGCTGAATGGACTCAGGGAAATGCAAAGGGAGGGATGAAATAATGGATGGGGGAGTGCGGAAGTGCTGAAGGCATGAAGGGGGGAATAAATGCACTGATGGATGGAGGAAGACAAGCACATGGATAAGTGGCTGGAGAAATGGTGAAGGAGGAGGACGTGTTGATGGGATGGACAGGTGGTAGACAGGGTGAGTGAAGTATTTAAAGGACGGCAGACAGAGATGTGTGGATGGCTCAGGGGTAATGGAACGATAAGCCATAGGATCAGGATTTTACAGTCAGCTGACAGTGGAAACAGAAAGACATGTAAACATTCACATGACATCAAAATGGGCTTCAAGATAACAGAAATACATACATACGAGAAATTTATCCTCATTTTAGATACAAATACATTTTCATAAGCAACTTAATACCTAATTGTCAAATTTGACCATTAAATACTCTGAAAATATTCTTTTTTAATCTTTATTGAGATTTGAAAGCCATCTTTTTAAATGCAGTGATTTGAATTCCCCTCCTTAAAATTCCCAGGAGGACATTTTCAATTTCCTGATGTTAGCCTTTAGCTTAAAGTACTGCTATGCTTAAATAAGGCTTCACAGAGCTGCTAACATGTTTATAGCTTCACACTTAACCTGGTATTAATGTGATCTGTATCTGGATATGTTATCTGGATAATGTGGCATTAAGATGAGTTCTCACTATCTTGATTGTACTGACTTTGTGATTGGTTGTCAATATGCAAAAGAGTTAGGCGGGGCTGGCAGACTTTTTTCAGAGGAAGGGGGGTTGTCTTCGGGGGGGAGGGGTAACCTTTCAACTTGTTGGGAGGGATTCTGTTCTTCAGGATGTGGTCATGCTGTACGGATTACATTTAAACCTGAAAGAGATCCAATCACAATGCAAGCTGGGCTACCTCCAAATGTGGATTGTATTCAGATGCCAGTGTGTTTGTAACAGTTTCCTTATCTAGAAAACCCATCCAGATACAAAACACATTTTAATGCCATATGAAAATGGCCCATTAGACTTGAGTTTTGGTGTCCCTGTTTTACCAATCCAATTTTAGCATTATGATTTCTCTCGACTCTGCTTTTTACATAAAACAATGGCCAACTCAATTTCACCCACTTCAATATATCTTTTAAAGTAGGAGACACTTAAAATTTCAATTTCAACAAACAAATCAAAGCATAAATCAATCATGTTTTTGCTTTAGAAATTTCAAAGAGAGGAGTCACACAACATCAATTTATCAAACAGATGGTATTTCAATGATGTAACTTCTATAAATATTTCAATATTAAGTAAGGATTCAGTACTGATGAAACTTCTGATATCTGCTATCCTATGATTTAAATTCTTTGTTTGAGTCAGTATTGAAGAAACTGGGATCATTATCTTTTTCAAATTTATGAACCAAGAATGTGATAAACAGAGTGAAGTGGGTGCCATGTTGATGAACTGTTTGAATAAAAAAAATTAAAAAAAAACTTTAGGTTTTGTGTTATGACACATAAGTTTAGAATAACTATTATGAGGTCTGTTTTTTTTATTTGGTCCACCTTGTCATGTGCACTAAAATGGTGTAAGAGAATGAATAGATACAGAGACAAGGACGTCTAGAGGCAGAGGCAAAAAGAGAGAGAGAGGTCTAGATGGAGGGAATGTCCACAGGCTTAATGCACCCTGAATGCTATGGCACATTACCGATGCGAGCAGGTCACTCCAAATCACTCCCCTCAGGAACATGGGAGCGTTGCACCGCTGGAAGACCCCATGGCTCATTGAAAGGGGTCAGAGGGGAGGCGCTCAGCTCCATTTAGCAGCCTACTCATGATGGATGAATGGAGGGAGGGAAGGATGGAGAGGAGGAGCAGTGCCCTGCTGAGAGCATGGGGAGCAGGGTGCCACCAGGGACCTCCTCTTGGAACTGCGAATGGTGGTAATGGGTGGTAATGGGAACAGACACAGGTGGAGTCAAAGGTGAATGCATTGTTTCAGGTCAGCATTCCCAAGCGCTCTTTGGCTCAGTGTTTATGCAGTGCTTGTAGAAGGCTTTATGTCGAGGCGAATGGGAGAGGATTTTAAGATTTCAGAAAACACCACATAAATGTTATTCAAAAATGAAAAAATATCCTATGGCCATTTATTATGCCAAAAGAGCTCTTCCAAAGTACCTCATAAAATAGATCATGAGTGGAAAATGTTTGCTAAAAATGAAAAACTGTTAGAGTTACGGTTCACATACATTAAAAGATATGCAGAATCAAACATGAAGATAATCTAACATACACAACTGAATGCATGTAGACTATGGGAAAATATATAATCAGTGGATGGATATTTCATATGTAGACAGTTTGGTTGTTATGAGATATTCACTGAGAAATATCAGTGCCTGTTCTAGCTGGCTTTGTGTTTGCTGCCTTCAACATAATGCCTTGTGCATGTTATCACCTTATTTTTTTAGTTTAAAGAGCAGCTTGCAGGTTGGGGACCCCAGTGAATCAATGTGTTAGAAAATGATGCACCAACAAGATTAAATTAATGTATTACTATGTTGAGTTCTTTCAATTACCTGGTTTTTTATCAATTAGAGTAAAACCACAGTGGACCAAGATAAAACAAACTACATACTGATGCTGAGTGTTCAGCACGTACCTAAACCCAGAAGTCATTGCTTTTAAATTATATTCTTGATCTTCTGCATGTAAAGTTAACTTCAGCAATTTAAACTTGCACTTGTGCAGCCAGGCAGTTTTTATTTATAGATAAATATTAATAAAATTGAGGCAATATTAAAACTGAATCAGAATTATTTATTAATTTTGATAATCATACATTGCACATACTTAAATCACCACTACCTTTATCATACATAACTCACAATCATAAAGTTTATGTAGTAAAGATCAGACATGCTATCCAACAGATTAGCCATGTAGCTGCAGCAAGACTGATAACGAACATTTCCTGAATTAATACAAACTATTCATTTCTTTTTATATTCATGAATTGCAGTTAAAACAATAGAGCACATTCTGAAATAAGAAACAAACACAACAAAACAAACAAAAAAAAAAGTCACTCCATCCTTGGCCCATGGCCTAATAATTAAATTTAATTAAAATCTCTTTCCAGGTTTTTGATAAATTCCACAAATAAAAAAATGTGACTGGGCATGTTACCTCTTTGGCCTAGGCTAATATGAATACGAATTGATCTGACTTTGTCTTGACTTTTAATCATCTCAACCTGCAAACCAGGACCACAGCAGCTGTTCTGGGGTCACACTGATGTCCCGTGCTAAACCATGAATGCCATGTAAGATGCAGGCCAGCTGCCTCATCCTTGGTAATCTTCTGGCAGAATTTGGAAAGGGGTGCAGGTGTAGTGGAGGTCAAGGCAGCGCTGCTCACTCACTTTGGTGACTTGGAGGAGCCCTCTAGGAGACTCCATGAGGGTGGATGTTTATGCTGGGGGAAGGAAAAAATATTTCACTCGCATTCATGTTTTAAATTTGTAGGTCACCTTGTGAGCAGTGACGATGTGAGCCAGCCTGAAATTAGATCACCAGCCTGTAGAGTTGGCCCGTCCCACAGACAGTCCAACAGATTCGTTGAAGCTTTGCAGAATATAACCACCACTTCATTGCACAGGTGTGTTACCGGCCCTGTCAAGTCTTTTTTGAACAGATGCACTGAAAAACACTTGATATTTCTATAAATTATGATGAACACTGCCAACAGTCTCTCCATCTGGATAACCTTTCAACTTGTTGGGTAGTACACTGATTGCCATCAACAACTGTACTGCTAGTTTGAAAATATAATTGGACTGTTTGACGGTGAAAATGCAAATTACATTATTGTCATTAACCTGCAAACTGCACCGAGCACAAAAGGGCTGAAAAACAGAACTGGGGAGATAATTTGCTACCCAGTTTTTCCTCCAAGAAAGGCTAGTGCCAATGCAATGCCCATGAAAACCTACAGAACCACATTAACAGGTTTGGTAGTAATATCCTGGCTTGATGTTGAATGCTAGCTACTACAGTAATATCCCTCTGGTGCTTTGATACCTTTCAGGTCCTCGGTATGATTGAATGACATCAGTTGTTTCAGTAAAGTAGGTCAAAGTGAAGAAATAATTTTCAGGTCATATAAGAGATGGAAAAAAAGATACCAAATATTAGTATGCTAAACCTTTTTCAAAGCTAAATGAAAGGTTTTCACAGTCTAAATAGCCTTCTACAGACTCCTACAGGTTATAGCTTATATAGCTTTTAATCAATAATAAAGTATTCCCTCATCATGCAGATGCCTTTCCAATAAACCCACCATCAGTCAGTCCTCTCAAGTTGGACCCAACACTCAGCTGAAGGAAAAAAAAAAGTTCTATATTTGATCGTACTTGATTGTAGTCTTTGTCTCCTAGAGCAGCAATCATTCCAATTAAATAAATTAGTTGCTCAGATATTATCTACTGTATATTATTATATTATAGTATTCCATATACAAAATTATAGTATTATTATGCATAAATAGTATGTGTAGAGGTGCTCAGAAAGTAAGCAGAAAATATTTGTACTTGAAATTATGATGTTGCCATGATTAAATATAGATATACTATATATTAACAACACTCAGTGCTGGTAGACGTGGGAGGCAATTCAGACTATAGTAGAGATCTCAGCCTGCAAAGATACATTTATCATTAATATCTGGGGTTGTCAGATGGGGTTAGCAGTTTTTTTTTTGCAGGTTTATGTAGTAAAGATCAGACATGCTATCCAACAGATTTTTTCTTTTTGGTTACAGGACTGTAGTCTACATTGGTGATGTATGGGGACCCAATATTATATTCTTTTATGGGGTCAAAAATCTCTTACGGGGCTCTGTCGGGGGGAAAGCCAACACTCAAGAGATTTTTATTTGACCACACATGGAGAAGGATGTGTCAGCCTGGACAACCTGATGTGAACAATGTGTGATGCGAATGCCGCTTTGACACTTAAGCCACCTTTGGATGTTTCTTTACACCGAGTAGACCAGCAGACTCGCATCAAAACATTTTAGTAGCAACAGGCAGCTTCTACTACAACAAAGGTGTTGTTGAAACATGTTATCCAAGTAATGGGAAGGCCCGAAGAGCTGCACTTAGACCAAGGTATTCATTTTGAGTGTGCCTTGATAAAAAAACCTGACAAAATAAGCAAATAAATATGGCATAACACTGGGAGGAGGAAATCCAGGTTAGAGCCAACCCAGCCAAAGATGTCATAACGGACTAACAGGATGCGAGTTTGCCCCTTTTCATGTACAGATATGTACACAGGGGACAGATTCATCCATGGTGAGCAGAGAGAATCACCGGACTCTCCACCACCCCCCAACACTACAACACACAAACACAATGCCGTGTCTATGTTGGTTTTAAATATAGTGAGTCCTAAGACTACTTATTCAACAGGGCACAGCAGCTACTGTGTAATATTATCACATGACTGTAATTCCATACTGAGGTCACATTGTCATATGTGGATATATAGTATCTTGTATACTTGTACCATTGTATATCATACACTGGCAAAGACCAAAAGATGTGGCGGAATGTTCTGGAAAGAGAAAAGTAAGTTTACCTTATGGTAAGATCTTTTAGTCAAACTTTTCCAAGGTCAAATATTGCAGGTTCTTGGTGACTTTATGTAAACAGGTAAGATTTACTTTCTACTGAGTATGAGTGTATCTAAGTCCATTATAGATCCATGTTATCAGATGAATGAATGGAAAAGCAAGATAAGTAGTCCTAGTCTGCATAACCACCAAATCAAGTTCAAACATGGCACAAACACAAGATAACTCAATGACACACTGCTAAGAAGGGAAAGCTTGGCTCTCAGCCTAGATTTTGGCAATATCCAATTTGTTGTTTCTCAACCAGGTCTTGGGGCCTCTCCAATATTGCTAAAATATATATTTTAATGCCTTTTTTTCTGGTCCAAAATGCGTGATCCAGCGGTATGAGTAATCAGATAAATGGGAGTCATCTCGGAGGAGCACAGACAACATGGCTGACTGGATCAAAGTCCCATCGTCTTTGTACCATGACGCTTATCTCTGCTCGCCTCGCCACCAGATAACATTGCTAATTTTTTGAGCCACTGGTGAAGTCACAAGGTGACTCTTTGGTTCTGTCATTTGAAGGAGGAAAAATATTCCAAAATCTGTCTGACTGGAAAATGGCACTACAGTTAATCATGAAATATGTAACCGCAGCATGCAGGTAGTGTGAACAAAGCATAGCGTTACTCCACGGCACCACCAAAAGTGTTGCATGGATTCTCTGACTCTATGGCCGAGAGGACGAGGAGTGTGTGCGCCTGGGTTTGTGAGAGAATTAGGTGTGTGTATGTGTGTGTGTGTGTGTGGCTGAGAAAGAGGGAGGGATGGATGGAGTGAAAGAGAAAAAGAGAGGCTGTGTGGGAGGAGGCAGCTATGCTAGCTCCTAGGAGAGACTGGGAGGGCAAAGGGTCATTATTGACTGAATGAATATTTAAAGAGGGCCCTTGTCGGGGATGGGAGGGGCAGTGTGTCTGTGTGTGCGACTGTAGGTATGTAAAGTCATGCTGGATACTATTCTTCAACATAGTAATCCTTTCTTTTCATTGTGCCAGTGTACATAAATGACCACCACACACTTCCTCAAGCCGTGTGACTCTCCTTAGACTCCCTCCATATATGCTCTATAGTTCCCCTACACACCAGGAAAGCCTTATTGATTGCCCTTTCACACCCTTTAACAATCAATAGCAGACCTGGTTTTAGGAGGACAGCCTCTGGAAGGAGGAAGGAGGGAGGGTTGGAAGAGAACGAGCAGGGGAGAGAAGGAACATAGATGTTGAGGAAAACAACAACAGTGAGTCCTTGTTTTTTCCTCATGAGGTGGTAAAAGGACCAAGAAGGAGGGTGGGGGGAGTTACTTAAGGCCACAACCTCCAGCTCTTTGGATGTTGGCAGCAAGGCCAGCCTCGCTGCGAGAAGTGCCCAGAGGCTGTGCATGTTTCGCGGGGAGGCAGATAGGGAGAGATGGGCGTGGGGGGATGTTGTGGTGGGTTTGGAAATGCTCTGTATGTTCACTGACCCTGGCAGATAGCAGATGAAAGAGGGAGGGGGGTATTCAATCATACTAATCCCCCACCTCCAGCACCACCTCCCCACCCTCACAGCATCTCTACACACACACGCTCTGTCTCCACTCCAGAGAGCAGACACACTCATTAGTGCCAGCGAGACCCGCTGTTGGATGAAGCTGAAACACCAGCTCAGAGCTCTCTCTCTCTCTCTCTCTCTCTCTTTTTCTTTCTTCACTCCTGGTGTCCCTCGCCCCCCTGCTCGCTCCATTCCCCCCCTCGTCTGTCTCTGCACTCTTTCCATTGCTGTCTTCACTCCATTCTTCTCGGCCAATTTGGCCCTCTGTTGTTTTCCCTTTCCTCTTTTTATTCCTTTCGTGTTTGCCTCCCCAGCTTCCCCTTTATCATCTGTCCACTCGATTCCACACACACCTCTCAGCTCTCATCCGTCCATCCTTTATCTTTCCTTTATTTATTTCTCCTTTCTGTCTCCCTTATCTGTCATTCCGCTCGTTTCTCCTTTTTCACTTTCCACCCTCCCTCGTTTCCTTTCCTCCACTCTCCTTCCTCGCCCGTCATTTGATTCCCTGCACAATCCTCCCCTCCAATCCTTGCTTGTGTCTGCTCCCATGGTGGAGGGGTGATTTGGAGGATTAGGCCGGTGGCAGGGTTGTTGCTGTGTCAGTCTAACAGGCAGGGATCTGGACCAGAGCTCAGTCCAAATCCCTTCCTCCACGCCTGCCTGCCTGGCTTCCCCTCTCTTCCATCTTTCATCTCGCTCATCTTTTTCTCTCTCTATGCCTGTCGTCCCCTCCTCCTGTATGTTTCTCCATCGATGTTTTTGTCTCTTGGGCACTTTCTGGTGTCCCCGGCATATTCCTTTGGCACCTTTCTGAATCTTTTTCTAATTATCTATGGCTCTTCTCTATCCTGCATACTCATAAAGAAAAGGTACAACAAGCTTTCGCGCTGAGGGTATTACATTTTGATACCTCGACCAAGAAACATGATCACATCACAGTGTCGGGTTACTTACTCCAACTGTCACTGTGTTTTTTATTTGAATGATTTTAAAGCATGGGTCTAGTCTGCATCGTTGGCCTTTTAATCTCAAATAACCCCAAACGCAACCTGAAATCCTTTATTTTGAAAGTCAGGCCTTAAATCAAATGATGCTTCCAGTTTGGCTGTGAGGGTCTCTGAAGTGAGACGATGGAAATCTGTGTGAGTTCACTCAGGTTCTGCTGCTCACAGCCGTTCAGTCAGAGCAGTGCATTTGCTGCTCCCTCTTTGTATGCTAAGAAAACAGCTACTTTTAAAAAATCCTTAGCTGGCTTAAAAATGTCACTCTTCTTCATAACCCAATCCGTCTTAAAATATCAGGGGGGCAAATGCTCTTTTTTAATTGCAGCTCTAGGCAAGTATACAGTCAATCCTCTTGGATAAGTGAGCTCTTCCTTTAGCAGCCTTAGGGGAGCTAATGGAAGCAGGTTAGCTCCGCTTTAGAGGGTTTTTTTCAACATGCAATAGGTCATAAAATAGGGATGTTTGGCAGGCATCCTTTTGGCATTGACAAAAAAGGGGCAGGGGGGGTATATATAAAATTCAGCTGTTACTGACAAAATTTGCTGAGATGAGACAGAGCTGAGGAAAACAATGTGGTCTCTTAACGATCACTCTGGTTTATTACAACTTGGAGCCTATTTTCATCATTTTGGCCATCATTTCTATCCATTGCGATCATATTGTGTTACTGTCCTCCTGTTTGCCATGTCAAACAGGGCAGGACACACAAGTGGTCAGGTGATCACACAGGCTGCAAACAAGCCAACGGTTTATTCAGAGAAATCAAACCAGGAGTAAAGGTCGATAAAAGTCTCTTGTAGCACAGGAAAACTGTGCATGGTGCTGGTATATTGCAATGTACATTCATTCATTTTCACATTTGATCTATGCCAGGAGATTCCCTGATAAACAGCATGTAAGAGTAGAGTTACTCCACGCAAAATGACAGAGGGACACTGATGCCTCAAACCTTTGGTTTTATTTTAAAGCCCCCAGTAGAAGCAGGTAGATTTAAGGGAACTACAACATTACTTACATATTAATACATCAGGAAATAATAATCTGAAAACATGATATATAGTATTGTAATATAACACTGACGGGGCCATTCTGCTACCGACTGAGTACTTTTAAACGATTCTTTCATCTCTGCATGAAAGACGATCATTTTATCAATAATATACAATAACACATAACTGAGCAAAGTAAATATTAGCTAACCGACTGTCTGATTGTCTGGCTGCTCCTGTTTCTTGCTGCATCTGCTGACTCTTTTTTTAGCGATTTCACTGTACTCTCAAGTCTCAGAAATTAAAACAGAATTATCTTTTACGGTGACATTTTGATGTTATTTATTTATGCTTTTGATTAGTTCGTCCACAGAAACTCTAAACTGCATTGGAGAAAAAGTGGCATGTTTGAGAAGATTGTAGTGTATACACGATGAATCAGGAGTCTGGTCATTTGATGTCCATTGTCGGGGATTTCGCTGCCATATGATTTAGTGAGAGTGTCTGACTGTGGCCCAGCAGTGGAGATAGTTAGACAGTCATTTCATGGTGCTCTGTTACTGTCTCCGCCTTTCTATGTGTACCAGCCTCACTGGGCTGGGCCCAGGGGAGGGGAGCAGGTTACACTGATGCTGTCTGAAGGACACAGGGACACTGTGGAAAAGTGTGTGTGTGTGTGTGTGTGTGTCTACTGAAGAGAGAGAGAGAGAGAGGGGGAGAATGGGGAGGAATGAGAATTAATTGTAAAAGTTGCTCTCTATATGCATCCTTACGTGGACAGACAAAGGTGCTTTAGTTTGAGAGTGACAATTGGTGAGTGGAATGGCCACAGTCAAGGATTCCCTTGTAGAGCAGAGTATTGTGATTGATAAAATACAGTAGTAGTTACATGAATGGAAGCCTGATCAAGGCCAGTGTCACCACACAAAGAGACAGCTTTTGACAAGAATGTTTAACAAGTTGTGTGCTCACATGCACACTATAATGTGTGGGTGAAATTATGTGTCTGATATATACCTGCTTTATGTGACAGCACACAACAAAGAGTTACACAGTGGTCGTAATGTGTGTGTATACAGTGTATATGTGTGTAGTGTATATTTTATATATATATGTATATCTTTCTAAAAATTTTACTGTTGAATGTTGTGATGGATATAATAAGGCATAATGGAAAAGACCGGTGGTAGTGAAAATACAGACAGACGACCTTTTGTGAACAATGGTTACTCATTAGACCTTCTGAACAACAAATTTAGGGGCAGCTTGTTTTTGATAAACTAAAAAAGAAAGTCTCCTCAGTTTTCAGTGATGTAAGAGCAGTGACGAGGCCAATAAACCACCACTGCCTTTGATTTATTGCTCTCTTTTAACGCCCATTCAAAAAAGGATAATACCTTAACTAATACGATAATACGTAGCATGTGTACATTCTTATTAGTGTGCAAACTCAAGCTGCGTGGAGACTTCTGATCATCTTAGATTTCACTCACTCCATCACGTGTTTACTTTTTGGGCAGTTTAAGAAGGAAAAGGCTCTTTGTTTTTAAGAGTTTCCCGGTGAATCTGAGTAGCAGTGAGCGATTCTGCTGGGAGAAATAATCCCCCTAACAAACACATACATGAATGATAAATATTAATAAGACGACAGCACCAAAAGTTTAGCACATAAGGAGGAGGCTGGGGTTGTGGAGGGAGTCATGGCAACCAGTGGCATTGACACGAGTGAACAAAAGTGCAGACACTTGCATGAATATTATTGGATGTTGCCAGTCAGCCCGTGATAAACACAGAGCTGATGGATGAGTCAGCAATTGTGAGGTATGAATGAAACGGCGAATGATCAGCTACTGCCAGCACACCTTCAGCAGCAGTAACTTCACCGCCTGAACAAATGATATGCTCCATTTTTTAGCTGTCATAAAAACTAACTGGTTAGTTACTTAGAGGTGGAAGAACTTATCAGTAATTAACAGAATCAGCTTTTTTGTGACGCTCCGTGTAGCATTGCATTTTTCCACAACAATACATTTGTTTTGTATCAGTATTCTTCTTTTTTTTAAGAACACTTAAATTACAGAGCCCCTAAAGGGACATGTGCAAAAAAAACAGACAAAAAAAAAAAAAAAAACTGGACGTATCTCGTGAGCACGTGAAACTTTCTCGAGATAAAATTTTAGGTGGGCTGGTTTCAGTTTCGAGAGCTGGCAAAAGACCGTTAACCTCATTTTACTAAAGAGAATGACAGTGAAGTTAGTTTCAGATTCACAGCTTCCGATTTGAATAAAGGGTTATACAAAACTAATAGTGGGTCTCAGATAAAGTTAATGTTTGACCTAAAATGTCCCAAAATGATTTCACATCAATAAGAGGTACAAAAAACAGACAATCAATGGACAAACAGGACAAACCAATAAAAGATGATAACTCATTGCATGCTGTGAAGGTAAAATGTAAACTTTCTCGTGAGCACACAAAACTTTCTTGTGCTCACCAGTTCAGTTTTTTCACTTTTCACTTTTTTTTTTTTTTTGCACATGTCCCTTTAGGGGCCCTGTACTTCAATACAATTCCATAACCCAGCGTTATCATTATCTAGACTATAGATACACAGAGTATACAATTTTATTTGTTGAAGTTGTTATTTAGAGCAGTTTGGTCAAGGTTATGTGGCAAAATACACATCTCATTTTTAATTTGACATATGATTAAAAAAAAAAACTGTAGTATTCTTTTAAAATTATTTTCATTGTTAAGTAAGTGATCAAAAATGAAAAAAAAAAAAAAAAGATGAGCACAGAGGAATCACCCATATGTGTCACAGGCCTCTACCTCACGGCCCCAACAGGGGTTTGTTAAAGGGCATAGGGAATGTGAGGCTGGCATTTACTCACACGGCCAGCTGCCTCGCTAGATATACAGAAAGAGTTCGTAGATCAGAGGGAGAGAGAGCACAGAGCAGCGTCAAACAGACTTTAAAGATGATGTTGAATTTTCTCATACCACACACACATGCCAATGCAGTGGGAGCGTGCACACACACACACACAGACACACGACACACGGCCTGCTCATGCAGTCAGATCTGTGAATACAGATTCCAACATGACATGCATACATTACTTATTGACGGAGCGGGCACACAAACACACACACACACACATGCACAGATGCCTGCAGGCAAAGACTCACTAGCAAACATACAAAGCAAACAGTCACCCATATGCATACAGATATGTATATGATAGGAAAGTTAAAGGGGGCACACACGGCACACACACACACACACACACACACACACACACAGACACAGTCCCTTCACCTGCATGCCAACAGTTGTTTGATCAGAGCTGTTTCGATGCTTGCTGGCGATAGAATGTGCTCTCCGTGCATCTGTGCTCCAGCGGAAAGCCCAAAGACGAACACAGGAACGTCTCAAAGCCCACAGGCTGGAAGAAAGAGAGTGCTGACAGTGACAGAAAAACACCCAGATGGTAGCGTCAGTCTACCATGGGATCACATGTACAGAATTAGATCTGGAAGTTGCTGGCGGTAACAAGAAATGATGTCACCATTGCGATAACAAGACATGTGCATAAGTGTATGTTGGTGTCCTTCAGTGAATTACTATTTGGACATGTACCATGTGTGTCCTTATACTATGCTGGTCCTAAATCAAAACAGGCTAAATTATAAGGTGGAGCTTCAACTCAGAAAAGTATCCGATGACCACCATGGAATTTAAAAGAGGATGGAGCTGCTGCTTCTGGAAGTATTTTTCCCTGCTGTAAATTCCATTTCAGATTTTTCTTTTAATCATTCTGTATCGTCAGTGTTCCTCAACACAGAAACACAAAAGCCTCTTGGATAATTTTTTGGATAATAACTTCGAATGGTGAGGAGAAGTTCAGCATTAGAACTGCACGCAGCTGAACTGTAAGCTTGGTCTGACTGGATGTTTCTGGGAAAAAAACATTCTTTGGGAGTCACAGTTGATTTTTAAAAGTAAGTGAGCGTTGCAGCAAACTGTTGCCTTATTGGCACATCCAGCAGATGTATATATTTATAATATTTAGTCTTAATTTGGAGTCACGTTTTACACCGTCTGATGAAAAAAAGTCCAATATTCACTCTCCTTTTGGCTCTTTTTTTCATCTATGTCAACTCATAAAAAAGCAAAATACAAAAAATACTGTATTTCACAAAAGAATAAGTGCTAAATGCTCCATTATGTGCTAACTGTGTCCTTATGAGTTGCTTTGTCAAAGCAATTCATTTTTCACTGCACCTTACAAAGTCACCCATCCATCAAACTGTGTGATCAAAACAGTGAAATAATAGAAGTCAATTTTCCATCATGGTGAATTTTTTTTTAGCTCCAAAGGGGACATAATTACAGACAAATGGTAGTATTGATTTGTCCACCTCGATTAATTTCACAACACAATGCAAAATTAACATAAAAGAATTACAATGAAATATAAAAGGCTAAATGTCTTGATTTTTCCATTATTTACTATTTCATTAATTAATTGAATTCCTTTCCTTTTACACATTTTTTTCTTTGGCATTTCTAATATTGTCATGACAGTATAGTTTTATATTGTTCAAAGGTGTTTCATGTGTTTTGAAGGTATTTTATCATCAGATGCAGTAGACACATTGCTTCTATGACAGAACAAATGCAGCAGGCCTTGTGTTGTATTCACACAAGATGAATTGACTCTGCCATTTTGACCATGTGTGGTTCCCAGACCCGGGCCTACTCTTGATCTATGGGATAATGGAATGACTTATCCCTCCTCTCAGATCACAGACAAATCCCAGAAAAATCCCTGGTGGTGGTGTTCAACTCTGACAAGTGAACCAGTCCTACAGATGCACATACACCTGCACCCACACATGGAAACTGTCTCGCTTGCTTGCTCTCTCTCTTCTCTCTCTCTCTCTCACACACACACACACACACACACACACACACACACACAGATGGGATGCATACAAATATAAAATGGGAACAGTCAGACTGATAGACAGTTGCACGTGTCAAGAACAGATGTTCACATGCATTTGAGGCATATTCAGAATAGATATGTAGGGTGTGTATATAGTAGTTACTGAATGTAAATGGAATAAAACAGGGAGTAGCTGGATGTTTAGTTAGAGGGATATGCATTTACTTATAGAAATGGAATAACATCAACTAACTTGTATTTCTATTTTGCACATGCTGAGGTGAAGGGTGTGGCCTCTGTGGTGCTCACACAGATGTTGCTCCAAGCACCATGACACAACCCCAAGTCAAATCCCTGAGCTATGATGGCTCAAGGTAGAGACTGGAGACTGTGGAGAAGCCAGAGAGTGTATTCCAACAACGCCCATGTTGCTGAGAACCAGAAAGAACACTGCTGCCTGCAAACCGGTTGGCCACCAACTGACTGAAACCGGTGCCATATTGATAAAACCTTGTTACAAAGGGAGTCTGCATGCTGGAAGACATGAGAATGTGTCAGGCTCTTCATGCAGAAGCTAGGGAACCTCATGCCTGCCTGCCTGTTCAGATCGACCACCACCAGATTGTTCAGTGTCACCATTATGAGTTTCCTGGTAACTGAGATGGAAACAAATGTTATATTTGAAACACTGTTTTGTGATGTAGTGCTCCAAAAACACTGAGAGATCTGTTATCAACCCTGTGTCTCCTGACTTTTTGTAAACAAAAAAATCTGAAGAATACTGACCTCTGTGCACTTTCACAATGGGAAGCCAGTGATGCCTTCTTTCCTCATTTCCAGTGGAAGATGCTTGGGAATGGAGGAAGATGGCAGAAGAACAGGAGAGTGCATCCTGTCCATCCTATTCGAAGAGAACGTGAACTGACCGTGAAACTTTTATCTACACTGCACCGCATAACTGAGCAAGGCCACCCATTCCCACTGAAGGTACGGGAGATTGGCATAGCTTGATTTCTTCAAACAGCAAGCCTATTCCCTTGTATGAAAAATATTAAAACATTAAACGATCACCAATGTAAAGAGTAATTTTGCATAATTGTTTGGTTAGTGAGCGCAAAGATCTGTCTCAAGGTGCCATGACAGAGCCTCGGTGAATGTAATCAATAGGGAAGCCTGTTAAACGGTGTAACTCACACAAAAAAGAAGTTCTTCTCGAAGACAAAAAAACCCCACCACCATGAAGGAACAGTGTGAAAATCTGTATACATCGCATGTGATGCCCTCCCCCTTTACACACACGTACTTAGATACATGTATGCATGCCCATTTGAACACGTTTCTGGATGAATGGACATCGGATAACACACTTATACAACACAAGACACCTGTTTACATGTTGATGCACTTGAACTTCATTATACAGGAGGCCGTGGTTGATAACAGAGCTATCGTTCCTGTCCATTGATCTTTAAAGGGCCTGTGCATCCAGCATACAAATCCTCCTGTACTGATGAGAAAGGTTGTTAAAGGACAGCACTGGTAAGTTTTTATTTGGAGAGGGGCTAAGTCTTCAGGTTCGAATATTTATAGCGTCAGTTCACACAAATGACAAAAACATATTTTCTGTTCCGGTGCAACAGCTGATCCTGAGGAGTGTCGGGAGTGATTTGGTTGCATTAGTGCATTTTAGACATGAGATGAATTTCTGTGCTGAGCTGCTGTTACAGAAGAGCTCCACTGTGCTTCAGTAAGCTAGAAAACAAAAAACAAAACAAGCTAGAGATATAGATATACAGTGATGCTAATCGATCATGTCTTCTGCATCATCCACATAAGATTTTACAGTACGTCCTCTCCTCCAGTACTCCAGGAAAGTCTTTTTTGCATGCCTGATCCATCTCAGCAATCTTCTGCATCCATTGCATCCAGGAGGTGTCTAACCTTTTTTTCAACCTACTTTAGATGAAACCACGCCCAATTTTGTTCAATTTTATGGAGCCCTGACAGCTGCGTTCCCATGGAAACTGTCATGCGGATCTGTGAAATAAACGCTACAATTTAGACAAATACTGTGTGAAGAGTTTTGAAATAGCACTCGGTGTTGAGAACTGGATGTTACCAACTGTAAAAAACCTTTAAGTCATGATTGAACACATGAATGTACTATATGTTAAAATATGCATATACAGTGCAGTCTATATGTATGTATATATCTGGTATTGCCTGAACAAAATTCCACGATAACCAGCCAGTTCCATTCACTGAATAAGAAATAAGATAAGAAAGGTTCAATATTTTCATTGTTGCTGACTGTGGTTTGAATGTTAATAAATTAGCTACAGTTTAATTCAGTTAACAGGCTAATAAACAAGCTATCGGGACCCTGACATGCCTGCATGTGCCATCAGAACTTCAGCTGTCTAGACGTGTGGATTATCCGAAGTAACCAGGACGTTGTTTCTGTGATACGGCTGTTGTCTTATCATCCTATGAACTGTCACGTATGTAGTTCCCTTTCAGCGTTTTTTGTTGCAAGTTGTTACAAATGACTTTTTGCCTATTTGACATCAAAACACAAAGCTAGCAACCAAAACGTTTTCAATTTTGCATCACGCACAAATCAAGCGGCGGCGTTTCAGTTTTGGGCATCATGTTCGCTTCTCGAGGAAGAACCTTGACCATCTGTGGCATTCTGTTTGATGCTTCGCGCTTCAAGTCCTGCAGCCTGCATGGGAGATCAAAACTGTGGACCACACAAGACACACAAGTTTGGCATACATTCTCTCTGGATCTCTCTCTCTGGATCTCTCTCTCATGGTGCTGGAGAGAACAGCAACCACTGTGCTGACTCCACACATCAAAACAACGGCACAAGACAAGAATAGATGGGTAGTTTGATTGAAAGATGAAATAATCCTTAGAACCTTTTGTTATATTCGTTGTTTTTTTTTTCTCCCTCACATTTTATGTATTTCTCCTTGTATTTGCCTTGGGTGACTGTTGCCTCTTTGTTTTCCTCATTGCCACGCGTTGTAATTACAAAGCAAACTGAAAGAACTTCAAAGGCAACAAGCAGTCCTGCGATAAACAATTGCTTTATGACTCGCCTTTAATTAAGTGCTGACATTAGTTTTATATTTGGGCCAAAACAATTAGTGGCTTCTGTTCTATTTACGACTGATTATATAAACTGTAGAATTTTAGCCGTGTGTGTGGTTCTTGACCCATGATGTACCCTTGTTGTTCCTTCACACATACACACACCCACTAAAATACACAAAAATAGGCCATATCTCTTCATATGCAGAAACACATATGCACAAATACAACCACACACACACGCAGCAGGGTAGACTGCAGGCTGCAGAGCTCTGCCAAATGATGGGGTCCTAAGAGGCAGTGGCTGTGACCTTGGCTGCCCTTGTGTGTGCCTGACTCCAGCTGGGCATCCATTAGAGGGCTCCACAACAGACGCTGGCCTCTGCTGAGAGCCAAGGGTCAGATGCTATATACACACACACACAGGCACACACAAATGCGTGGGACACACACATGTGCCACACCGATGTGCACACAGACGGAAGCGCGCAAAGTAGCAAATACACACACCCACGCACAGTTAGGTATAGACGGCATGTGTGTATCTAAGCATGTGTTTGTGAGGACATTTCACAAACATGCTCCAATGTAATGTTGATGGCGTGGAAAAGTAGATGGCGTCAGCATGTGTGTGTGTATTTACCAGTGCGTGTATGATGAAGAGTGACAGCGAGCGGGGAGCCGGGGACTGAACGTGTGACCAGTGATTCGGAACCTGAGCTTAAATAGAACATGTGTTGGGATGTGATCTTAAAATATGTCAGGCAGTACCACACAAAAAAGATTAACTTTTAAAAATACCCACTTTATTTGTCCAACTACTGAAGCCTTTTAGTAACTTCAGATGACTTTGAAATATGTTTTGATCTCAGACTGAGAAGGGATCTTTTAAGGTCACGAATGAAGAGGAGGAGTGATTACAGTAAGCAAAACCTGCTTCATGTTCATATGGACATGTGACTATTGACTTAAGACATTAAAAAGGGAAAAAAAAAAGCTTTTGGGGAGACTTGGTTGGTCATAAAAGCATAACAATGAAAACAAGTTACTAGGTGGGTTTTCACCTACCAGTTTTTATGTGCATTATCAGTTTGCCTGTTATAAACCTAATTGGAAACATAAAATACGTAGGTACAAAAATGTTTTTTCTGCATCGCTGAGATGTAAAAGTTGGTGTACCAGTGAAAACAAATTGTGACAAAGTGCTATGGAAACAGACGTGAACAAATTAACGATGATGTACATGAAGCACATGACTTCAGAACCCATGAAAGCTCCCGCTCAGCTGGAGAGACAGTACCTTCATATTAAAACATCAGATCTGTGTGGAGCAATGAGGAGACTGTAGCGCTCTTCAAATTAATACATGAAACAAACAGAATCCAATCGTGTTTTGACCATCATTTGTTTAACTGCGTCATCTTAATGTGTCTGGCATCACCTGCTGATGCCATATTGTGAACTCCTAATAACGGCAAAAGAAAAGCATTCATTTTCATTTTCTTTTGCTAATTTGAACAAAATTCAAATTTGTGATACATTTGAATGGAGACCTTTTGTTGCGTGAACAACAACCACACAGCAGTTCACGTCTCATTAACGGAACCCTAACACACAGGGCTCCAGCAAAAAATGAAACACTACATAAAAACAAAAACACAGTGCGATTTAGCAAAATAGTAAAATATGGCTCAGCTTCTCTTGCAGTGCACTACAACACCATCTGGCCACTGCCCACTCCTGGTAGATTACTTTGTAACCTCAACAGAGTAATTGTTGTTCACTTATGATGAACACTCCTCATAGTACTGTATACTGTTTTTAAAGCCATGACTGTATTAGGCTGGTACCTCGAGCTACATATTCCCACCAACATAACAACTTTGTGTTGTAGTGTAACACATAATACTTCCCTCCTGTTCTCTTTGCTCCCTCAAAGGTCAGCACCACCAAATGTTCAGTGGTATGAATCTGCATGTCAGAATTGAACTATGCTAAAGCACAGCGCAAATTCACTTAGTCTGCCAAAGAAAATTCATTTAGATTTTGGTCCAACATTTTTGTTGTTTTAAATGTGGGTGTGACTGCACACTTAGACCGCCTGTGTGATGGGGAACACCACAAAAAAAGAGAGGATAAAGGCAATCCAAATGGTTCAGTGATAATACGAAGTAAAGGAGTGCACAAATACACAAACTTAATGGCATGAAGAACACAAAAGCTGCTTTACTGCTGGTTATTTCGCACTGTACTTAACAAGAACAAACCTGTATAAGATGTGATAACACAAGATTGTTCAGCAACAACTGAGTATTATTATCCTCAGTGATGTATCACAGCCTTGCTATGTTGAATACAATATGTTAGAGTACAAACAGCATGGAAGTACAGGCCTGTGCAGACTGTTAATGCCCAGAGAGCCTTCATAACTCCCATCATGGCTTCAGGGACGGTAATGTCAGTCGCTCAGTGGGTTCCCACGTCCCCCAGAAAGGACACATTCCCTATAGTTAGGTTAATGACCAAATACCTGCAACACCATCTGACATTCCCATCAGCCTCAGCTGCACTGCTCGTTCAGTGTTAAATCACTGCATGACACACTAAACTAAGCTGGTGAACACAGCAAACTTTATACTTGCTTAACATCTGCATGTTAGCATTGTCATTGTGAGTGCGCTGGCTTGCTGACGTTTGCATTTTAGCCCAAACCACCACAGCCTCACACCCTCAGTCTAATTTATGTTTGCCCTCATGGCAGCGTTGGAACAAGCACATCCAAAAAACAGCAAACATTTTTATCATGCTCCTCAGACAGACACATCCCAACGACTGTATCTTGAGTATTTCTGTCCATGACATGCCAGGTGTGTACTAAAGGAATCAAATGGCAGCATATGACATGTAGATATAGCATGGCTGGCTTGTTTTGCCCTTTTGCCCGACTGTCATCACAGATAGTTAGATACACAGACAGATACGATCTGAGCATACTTTGTACAGTGAGCATTCACTTACCTCATGAATAATAATAAAAGGATGTCACCCAGAGGCCGAGACTTTAGCTCGGATGGTAACACTAGTTTTCAGGCAGCTCCTACAGCTGGCTGGACATTCCCTTCCACCTGACAAAAAAAGAGAGGAGGGCTAATTTTACCCTGTCTGCTGAGTGCTGTGGAGCTATTGAGCCACAACACTGGTATGTTGCAGACACCACCTCGCAGCATGCCATCTCTCTCCCTCACTCTGTCTCTCCCCCTGCAAGCCGGTCAGCTCCGGCACCACAACCATCATTAAAGCGTTCTGGCTGATCACACCCTTTAATTGGACCGTACCAGCAGTCCGGGCAAAATGGCGTCTTGTTAGCTCAGCTGCCGAGCAGAGCAAACACACAAACAAACAAGCAAACAAATGAGGATATAAACAAACCCCATGGAAGCTCACTTGGAACATGGAGCCTGGTAAGAAGCAGAGGCGTGGCTGACCTGCAAACACGGGAACTGATAAGGAGACATGTCGCAATGTAGTTTTGAAACATCAGGTTTTTTGGATCGGCTACATTTATTCTGACTGATTTCTGACACGCTTCTTTCCTGAGGCAGTTTATATTCCTCGAGCTTACCAGTAAGTGAAGCCCTAATAAACTGTATATAACACAGTATCCATTTGGTAGCCATTTAGAGGCAAATTATTGTCAAATGAGTACCAAGCATTCATTAGTAACATGGGTTGCCCCAGTGGGACTTCTGCTGTAATGGGGGCAGTAATGTTGTAGTTTACTTGCTGAAATATACAGAATATTTTCTTATTTTAGCCTCTATAGGGATATTGCAGGTTATATTTTTCCATGAGGCACCTACAGCTACATAATATTCACACACCTTTCTCCATAACTAGCACACGGCTCTCCCAAAATACCAAACAACAGTTTGCTCTCCTCCTCCTCTCCTCAGCGGTGTTTAATTTGGAGGCAGGAGTGTGTGCATTGTAATATTTTCCATTTAGCGCTGAGGGACTTGGAGAATTCAGTGGGTCGTTTCACTTTCACGCTTTGCTGAAGAAAAAGCAAGGACCATCTGACAATAGTTGCCACGGGTCACCTTGGCGCTTCTTTTATCCTTCTTTTAATTCAAGGTCACTAATGCCGCACAGTTACCACTAGGTCAAAAGCTTTAGGTGCAGCGCAGCTCCTCTAATCCACTGACGGCGGTGCGCTGGTGTTGTTTCACTGATTATAAAGGTAACAGTCATGATGCCCACACATCAGTGATTCTACTTGGGGAATTATTTTTTCCTTTTTTACCTCTGATTGGAACTTTCTGCGTTGTTCAAGGGCACTTCAGCGTGTGAAGGACAAATTTAACAGTTGATATGCTGTCTTACTTGGTTTTTGTCTTACTGAGGAAATTTCTCATTAAAAATAACCTGCCACATCAGCTCTTGTATTGCATGTATGGTGAGCTGCAGCATGTTGATTAGATTAAGTTTTAAAAAAGGCTTCATAAAAGGCTCCATGTATGGAAATGTGCCATGCTAGCTCAACTTTAAGATTTCAACTGAGGATTAAATGTTCAATTGAAAAACCACTGATGCACACATCCTTTTTAATTGGATCAATAGCAAGTTAAAACTGTTGTATTTACCTGTGTAATGTATTTACCTGTCAACCAATAGTCCAAGAGTCATCTGGTGAGGTAGCGGCAGCTACTGACCTGACCTGTGAATGACAGTTAACAGCAGTAAGTCCAGAAAGCGGCAACTGTAACATTACGACAAAACACTGCAATGTAAGTGTTTTTGTGTGGTCGTATTCCTGGCTAAACCTCTCACGCTCATTTTTTTTTATGAGCGACTGTTCTCACCTGAAGAAGGACAGCAGTGGAAGTTCATTCAATTCTTTAAAATGATGCATATGATAGTTTTTAGTAGAGGGGACATCCTTTAGTCATGCTAACAGTGGCTACAGGAAGATGACGAGAAGAAGAGACAAGGGCGAAACAGCATGACTCTGACCTATCAGGAAGGACTTCTGACTCTGACACAGGAGACCATGTCTTATGTCCTATTTCATACACCATGATTGTTCTTTTACCATAACCCATTTTATTTAGACATCATTACAAGTTGCCCAGGTGAAATTCCACACTTAATTTTATTTTGCTAAACTTAACCAATCCTTAGTGTAGTCTGGCCAAAAAAAAGCCTGCTTGAATGGCAAAAATAGCACCGTACACAGAAAAAAAAAAGTCGAGAAACTTTCTGTATTTATCTGATGTATGGATATGTTTGGAATAAAGATATAAGTCAGGGTTTATTTTTCTCTCAAAGCTGGAATAATGATTCTCCAGGCTGCACTTGCTTCACTGAGTCATTTTTTATACTTGTATATGCAACTCTTGTGACTTTTGTTTTTATCTTCATTTCAGACCTGCCCCCCAGTCTGAGTTGGATCAACCAAAGAACTCTCCACTAACCTATGGTTATCTACAATGCTGGTCTATGTTAAGGTTCATGTGTGTCTTCAGACAAGTATAACTCCAGCTTAATGGCATTAGGTTTAGTCTGTTTTTGGTTGTAAAATGGTTGTAAAAGAGTGTGTACCTGGAAGTTAAAAACTCTAAAAATATCTTTCAGTATTTTGTTGTGCAATACAAGTAAACTAAATACAACATATATATTTGCAGTGCTGTTCTGTCGATAGTTGTGTCACACTTCTTTCTAGATGGCATGAATCTACAACATTTTTTTAAATTTAATTTGGGGAACTTGTTGCACCATTTGCATGCATTGTCAATTAGAGTTTGAAATGCAACAGGCAGCACCAAAGAGACAAAAATAAAGAAGAAATGATTGTTTTATGAGTTTTATTGCTTGTTTTTTTTTTTTATGCAACATTCATTATTTTCTAAAAAAGGACGTTGGTTACACTTTCATCCTAGGGGCACTAGATCAGAAAATGGGTGGCTCTGGAGGGCAATGACATACATTATATTGTCGTTCATTGTAAAGTATTGCTGTGATCAGAGCCGGCTGGCCCATTAGTCAATATAGGCAAATGCTAAGGGCAACATGGCCTCCAGGGGGTGCCACAAAATCGGGGAAAAAAATTCACCTTCAATATAATTATATTAAAACTAGTTATTACTATTAACTCTTAAAATGGAAAAACTCTCATAGATTCAAATGTAAAGCAATGCCCAATTAATATTACTACAAATGATAATACCAAATAAGCCCCCCCTCCTCCGGCTGATGGTACCCTGCTCGCTCTCTGTGGGGGGAGGGGCCAGATTTATTGATGTGACCCAGAGAACTTTGTAAACAAGTCAAAACGAGCTAAACTGTCCAGAAGAAAACACGAAAAAAACATGAAAAAAAGAGGAGAGGAGGAGGAAAAATGGGAGAAAGAAAGAGGTAGAGTAAATATCATTTATTAGTATTAGTTGGGTGGGTGGGTATTTAGGAACAGCTCTATTGATGATCTGAAGTTATGAAAAGCTTGACAGTGAAGTAAGAGATGAGATTTTTAACACCATCAATTGCCATGTCTGCAACAACTGGGTACATAAGGTCTAGGTTGAAAATGACTGTAATCATCCTTTAAGCACACTCGGCCGTGGAGCGGTGTGTTGTTTGGTTGGGAGAGGTTGTGTTTGGGGCTCTGCTGTAGTGCTCTGTATGTAGTGCACTAAACAGGACACCTTATTCAGGACAAAGTGAGAGAGGAGAGGAGTGCCCCCCCCCTGACTCTCTGACCTTCTCAAAATGGGTAGAGAAAGAGAGAGCAAGCAGAGGGAGGAGTGGAGGGACGGAGAGGCCATTTATCTAGCTATTCCCCTCCTCCACCCCACCACCTACACCACCACCCAAGTGGGCCAGTGAAGCTGAAGGTGAGAGTGGCTCAACCCTACTGCCAACACCGCGGTTTCGGAATCAAACCTGTCGCCTCTTAGCACCATCACCCCCCCTCACCCGCGCGTTTACACCTAGATGGATGTAACATAGCATTAACACAATAGCAGATTAATCCCCAGATTTAGACAAATTCCACACACACACACACACGCAGACACACACCATAACACATCCATCACAGCCACCCTGGGCTCTGCTGGTCCTCCTACCCGCAGCCAAATGTGTGCATGTACACCAAGCTGGGAAGGGGGTGGTGCGTGCAGCAGACATGCCTGGCCGATCACATTGCGCCGGGGCCTCCCAGACGAACTGTCATCACTAATTAGCGTGATACTAACAACCGACATGCCATAATGTAGGCGCAGTATAGTGGCAGAGATCACGACTTATTTTTAATGCACAGAAACACCACCACTAATAGTAGTGCTGGATGGTAACTTAGTACATGAATACTGAATCTGAATACTTATCTTACCGCACAAATTTGAGGAGTATTGAGTTTTTGTTCCAGTATTTCCATTAAATGCTGCTCTCTGCTTTCGACTTCTAAATTTCAGCTAATTTCAGAATGATTTTTTTTCATAGGATAGCTATTGTAAAGACACAAATTAAGGTTACATTAGCAAAATACACGATCAGCTAAAAAAACATTGCCCATTATAAAATAAATATGATAATTTACTCCACCCCAGCCAGAGGCAACGTCAGTGTTGCTCCTTATATGTTAAAGATTCAGTGATAATCATCCTATATAATACTATATATCCAACATATTGTTTGTCTAGTATTATTTGTAACTTCCCTCCAGGATGAGTACATAGAAGTGTTTTCTTTCTGACACATCTATGAGAATGACCCTCGTTCGAGGGTAGGGAAGGACTGTGGTCATGATTAAAGAAAGCAGCACCGACTGTAAGAAGGAAACAGACACAAACAGTGCAGAGGAGCACTGACGCTGTTCTGGAGGCTTGTGCTGGAACAACACCTTAACAAGACTCTTTATGTTCCTTTTCTCTTTCATTTGTCAGCCGTAAACGTCTGTCTCATTTAAACTCACCAAACCATAAATTGAGCTTTGCCGTCATCAGGGTTGCTCTCACTGCTGACATCCAGAGGTGTTACTGAACAAGGTGAAAGGGGAGCACATAAGCTCTAAGAATAATCAGCGTAACACATCACCCCCACCTGCCATCAGCTACAGCGCTCTCTGCACCAGAGCTATCAAACTGTGCAGCTTGCTTAATTAGCAAACAGTTAACTGTTACAATCCGTCTTGAGTGTCCCTCGCCAGAAGCTCACATCTTTCCCGTTTTGATGCTTGGACGTGGCCCAAACCCGCTGACATGGAAAATAATAACAATGCTGGGCTCTGGACTTGGATGTGAAACCCTCACATGGTGCACTGACGAGGATGTGTTAATAGGGGAAGTTGTGCAAAGTGTTCATGTGTGGCACTAGTGCAGTGTGTGTGTGTGTGTGTGTGGGGCAATGGGGATGTGTGTGAGGGGGCTTGAGGCCATTGGTGCTGCTAGATAAGACTCCATCCACACTGCGATGTATAAATAGCTTTGCCCTGGTTCGGTTGCTTGGCACCCTCTACAAATCGCACACACACACACACACACACACACACCCTTACCCTGATCCAGTTGCCACCATGCAGCCTTTCTGTGTGGTTTGGCTGCCCTTCAAGAAGTTGTGTGTGCGTATTTGGGAAGGGGTGTTTGTCGAGCTGTCTCTATCTGACCCTCTGCGTGTGTGTGAGTGTGGGTGTACGTGTCCACAAGGGTCCATGTGTACCCTTTAATACCCTGTTTGGCTCTTTCTGCCAACAGATGGAGAAAAAAAATGGTTAACTGCTGTAAATTACGAGTGTATGCGTGTTTACACCTGTATTTCTGCAGCAATGGGCTCCTAAACACAACACAGATATCACAAACAGGCCCCATGCACAAAAAACACATATAAGTGTGCAAATATCAATTAGTAAAAGCAATTTTCTCCCACATTTTTGTGGTAAAAGAATTTATACTTCTACGTTCTCACTCAGACTTTTCCATCTCTTTTGAGGGGATGTGAAATTCTCTAAAATCTCCTGTAATCCCTGTTTCTTCCTGCATCATGGCCGTATTGTCCTAATCTTAAAGTCTCTCACCTGACTGCAGGAGTCTCTGTTTCACAGCGCTTGATAGGATGTGGTTTGAAAGAGTTAGACAGGAAATTAAATGGTATGAGACTTTCTGAGAGATGGTCCCAGTCCTGACCTCACAGAGTGTGTTTGACTGCACCTGGATGTCAGAAAGACAGTGAAAGACAATAAATCAATGTAAATGTCCAATATCATTCTAATATTTGTATTAACCTTAATTTATGAATTTTCTTTTTTTTTATATAAATTAATTTTAAATCCATTAAGCCTGAATTTAATTTAGCAATTTTCCATAGGTTGTTATGTGTCTATGTAAGTGTTTGTTACTATGAATAAAAGGGTGTGTCCAAAATCACTCCATATTCGATAACATATGCACTACATCAGAGTGTTTGAAATCTGGGTATCATATTTATTAACTAATAATAGCTCCTCAACAGATCTGTCCAAAGAATGTAAGACAATGTTGTTCCCATCAAGATGAATTGTAAGATAATGAGTTGGTGATGTGCTGACTTTCCATCTAGCGCCATCATCAGGCTGAAATTTCAGTTTGAACTTTGTCACCAAATACCCGCCAAATTAATTACAATCCCATCAACGTTAGCTGTACTTCAAGTTTAGTGCTAAGCAGTAAATATCAGCATGCCGACATGCTAAACTAAGATGGTGATCCGTTTCAGCATGTGTACTGTGATTGTGAGCATGTTAGCATGCTGACTTTATCTGCAGCCTGGCAACTGTAGGATGGCTGCAGACCCCTTAGTGTTGAAGTGTTTCACATTTGATAGATGTGTAAATCACCATGTGCAACACTTTACCCAAGAAGAACAACAGCTCCGGTCATTTCAGCAAATGAAATGAAATTTGTTCATGTTCAAGTGACAACGCTCCATATGACAGGCGCAAAGGAGTACTGTATTGTACTTGCAATGAAACTTGTATGGGGAAGGAATTGTTTGCCTAAATCTAAACAAACCTTAATGACAGCATGACAGTTTTGAAAGGAGCGGATTAATGATGTAGTTCTGCTGATAGGGACATCAGATCTAAAAATGCCTCGAAGTGTTTTTCTTTTTTTCTGCTGTTTAATTTGGACTGTCTGAGATATAGGCAGCCACCTATTATTGGTTCTGCCTGTGTTCCTTAGTGTTCTTATTTACTTCTTGTTGGAAACTGATTATGTGAACTAGGGACTTATTTAGATTTTTTTTCATCTTGTTTTGTCCTGTTTTTTTTCTTATGAGTTGTCGTTTTGTAAAATGGGCATTGTATCTTTATCTGGATGCAACTGTCTGCACTCTCTCCCCCTCTTCCTACCCACAATATGTACCATCATACACACACACATACATTTTCCTGGTGCGCACACTCTGACCCCAGTACAGAGTAAGTGCCAAGTGTGTGTGTGTGTCTACATGCATGTGTGTGTGACTGACTCGTCTGTCCCTGCAGCCGTCTGGCACCCCTGCCAGATACTGGCCTACCTGACCACTGCTGTTGCCAAGATACTGGCTGTTAAATGTGTGTGTGTATATGTGTGTATGTGAGTCTTTTCCTGCTTATGTCTTTTTTCACATATTCCTGTTCTGCGTTCTGTATATTTGAACTATGAACTTCCACTCACTCACTGTCAATCAGAAACATACACCTACATGGTCAAATAAAGTGCTTTGACGTTGCTCAGGGTCTCGTTGTGAATTCCTATCATGGGTGGAACGGTGACTCATGGTTTGTGGGGGTGGACCATTTACATGGGGAGTCAAACGGTCCTCCCCCAGAAAGACAGTGATTTTTCAGAAACAAATTTCATGTTTGCTGTTTAGCCTGCTTAACTGGAAAATAAATAATTCACTCAAGTCTAAAGAAATGCTAAAACCCACCTGACCTGTGGGGGAGCAGTTCACTGTGCACTTGTGCAGACAATGAGCTAAAAGTCACTGCATACATAATATCACAGGGTATATTGGAAATATTACAGGAGCTTAATGATTTATAGCCTCACACTTTATTATGGGAATTCACTCCAAACAAAGCAGTTTTAACTGACACTATTAAAGGGGCACTCAACCAATTTTACATGTCAAAGTCAATTTACTAGTGAGCATTTACCAGGAGGAGAGGCCTCTAATGAAAGATATGCGGTCAAATCATTACAGCTGCTTCAGTTTTGACCATAATATTTAAAATTATGTGCATCACTGGGGTAATATTTAGTGCCTGTTTTTTTGCTTTTGCATTTTAAAGCCCCAGTGATCATACAAAAAAATTTAAGTTATGCTGGGTTTTTTTTCAAATGATAAGTGTATGACAATGAAATTGGCTGAACTGGAAACTATTTTACACAGTGAAAATCCCAATTGGGAACTTTTTTTCTCAGTACTTTAGTGAAACCACCGATAGAAAAAGAAAAGTAAAAATGATCTGCTTCAAGTAAAAGTCCTGAATTCAGAATCCTATAAATGAAAATACAGAGGTATTATCAGCAAAATGTTTTAAATATATACAAAATTAGAAGCTCGTTCTGCAAAATGTCCTCTGTGACCTGTGATTTTAATGTTTAACTTAGACTTAGTTTACTTAAAGTTTGGTAGTTCATTCCACTGGTTTCCACCAGCCTCCCCAAAAATCTGAGGAATGTGTGAAATTTAATGATTACAGTATAGTACTTGAATAAATGTATTTATTTACTTTCCACCACTAGTTCTGTCTGATGGGATGTGTGTGTGTGTGTGTGTGCGTGTGTAAAGACTAATCATTAAGATCTCTCTGACGATTTTGTGTTTGTTCAGTTGAACCTGCTTGGACAGAAGAACATGAAGCTTTGATTCTTTTCTTCACAGAGTTTGGTGGCAAATTCACCCTGAGAAGAAGTCAAGTCAAATCTATTATCCAAAACAGTCCACATACAGACTGACTGATGATATGCTAAATGTTCTATGCAGCCCTTGAGTCAGCGTCTGTCTCACACTAACTATTTGCACCCTGAACAAACCACGAACATCAACACACACACGACATCATAAGGCATGGCAGCTGCTAATCATCACACTTAGGTCACCAGGCAGTTTCATACTGTCACTAGTTTTCATGACAAACTGCAATAGCAAACTCAAAGAGTGCAGAAAAATAACGTTCAAAACTATAAACACTGTGAACATGACTGACAGACACTTTCTGAGACATATAAACAATGTACAATATTTTTCAAAACATGCGACAGGATTGTGAGTCTTCATTAAAATCAGCTCATGGAAGGTAAACAAAGAAAACACAGAATGTGGAGTTTTATGGAAAGTGAACAGTGACTCAGACCACACTTAAACATTATAAGGACATTTCACAGATAGAATAAAACAAACTATAATGTAGCTGTAATGACATTCTTAAAAGCTTATTAATGCACTGTATTAGCAATTATAAATCATAAAAAGTAAAGCTTGCCATTAAAACTGGAAGAGATTTTAGGTCTGAAACACAGACTCAGCATCCAGACTGATTGCTATATTGTCTTATAATAATACATTATGTTGTATTAATGAATTACATTAAATGTGGACAAATTAGCTTTTGTGACCACAACAGGTCATGGTGTACGTTCAATCTGTTTTATTCAGGAGACTCTTAATAACATGCATAATGACAATATTGTGCTCATGTTAACTGACTGGTAGACTGCATGGACACTGAAGACTCTTTGCTAGTGAGACACTGTTGAGAATTTATTTTTATTGGGTGCTAACGTCATATGACCTTGTGCACCTGCATTAACACTGTGAACAAATCAGTGGAAAAGCAGTGAGGAGTGTCCAAACAGGAGGGCTGGCTCATGAACACAGCGGGTGTTGGGGGACACCTGCAGCACAGACATGACGACTGTATGACAGCGGCGTAATGATTGATGGCAAGTGTTGTGAAATCTAATTGGTTGAGGATGTAAAGGAGGAGTAAACAAGTGACAGCTGACAAAACAGTGTTGGATATACTGTACACGATGTTCTACATGCATATGTATGAATATGCTAAGTTTGATACGTAGACACAAAACTGCCTACTCACAGAAAGACACACTTTGAATTTCATGGTTTATTCTTAAAATCTGAAGGTAAAAAACTGACTTAAAACACTATAAAAACTGAGAGAACACAGCTCCCACCCACACACATGCACACATACACAACTCTGTAATAACTACAAAACTTGAGTTTTCCAAAAAACTATTGTGCTGGGGGTGGCATCCCACACAAGCACATTTGACATTTAAATGCATACAGTGAAACACTCATCTTCTACCATAAATATTGCATTTTGCAGCCCTAACTCAGACTTTCATAAATATGACAATATTATTTCTGAGAGGAAAATGGTGCATTCACACAAAGACGAGCCTCAAATGTCCAAACTTAGAGAAAACTCAATAACACCTCATTCTTTTTTCTTTTTTTTTTAAACACAATACACAGACATCCATGACAGGTAAATTCTGACTTTAATGACAGTGGAGTGCAGGCATGGTTATAACTGTTTTTTAATGTCCCCAATAATTAAAAACAGTGTTTCGCTAAATCCCGCTGCAAGAACTTTCCCAGGACCCAAGAAAGCTTCAGGGGAATGTAATAGAGTTTTTTCCACAGACTGTATAAAACAGTGGACGTAGCTTCCAGGTCTTAAAGGTAAAGCCAATGCAGAAGTGCCTTTAACCTACATTCATTCTAATTGCCAGCAGGGGGCAGTCTCATTGTTAAAGCATGATGTTAATTTTGTAAATTACGGTCCCATTTAGTGTAAATGGGACAATAAAGCAGGGTGTACTTTGGGGCGGGGCTACCAGGATTTTTCAGCATTCAGTTGAGGAGTCTGCTGTTCATTTTTACCAGTAAAAGCATTTAGATTAAGCCTGTTTTAGCTAACAAAATTAGCATAGTAGCTAATATCAAAGGTAACGTGAATTACGGATGATGTGCTTGCATTATCTAATAGCTTAGTGCCAGTGCAGGGCCAGTGCAGTCGTGACTTTGCCTTATGAAAGTCGGAGCACACTTTTAAATCAGGACTTGGAGCTCTACTATGACTGAAGTTTCAGCAACAGGATTGTTCATATCTCGCCTCAGATTTGCTC
Organism: Scortum barcoo; assembly: GCA_023238725.1. Taxonomy (NCBI): domain Eukaryota; kingdom Metazoa; phylum Chordata; class Actinopteri; order Centrarchiformes; family Terapontidae; genus Scortum; species Scortum barcoo. The sequence continues at coordinate 21,999,250 of CM041539.1, read as the reverse complement.
AGAAACACATTTTGGCGTACTGCTTAGGTGGAATAAATGAAAGTTTCCATAACCTACTTCATACAAGGAAACTACTCAAACCGATGCTGACTCGAGTGACTTCATCACTTGAGACAACTGATCAGTATGGAGCTTTTTCATATTCATATGCAGTTTAACCCAACACCTTTAAACAGACTTTGATACTTAAAATTGGTTGAATTCCCCCTTTAGAGACCATAACTGTTTATTACAACTTGGGTAAGAAGAAGTTATTACTGAGATGTAAGAATGCAGCAGCTGCACTAAAAGGAAGTCTGGAGTGCCAGATCACAAATGAGCTGTCTGACCGCTGAGCTCTTCACCGTGTTCGCCAGCTAGTTGCTAACTCTGTCTGCTGTTAGTTACCTGGACAGGTTGTGCAGAGAGGTTTTATCAGCGCTATTTTGATGAATAAAGCTGCTTTCTGCAACTGTCCGTGATAGCAGTGAGACTGAATCAAAATGCGAAATGTGCTAAAAGATGTTAAACCTTCCATAAAACCAAGACAAGGTTACCTTACAGTAAAAACATCCGCTATTATATAAATATTGATCAGTACTTGTGATAAAGTGGAATTGTCCTTTAAAGCATCTACTTGTTGTGAGACATTTTTCATGCAGCTTAAAGGAGCCTGAGTATGCTGTTTGGGAGAAAAGTAGTGTTTTACTTTGTAGCAGAACGACATGCTGTGTGTGGTATTTTGCCGCATGAAATCAACTGCTGCGCTGCGTGTTGATGGGGAGAGTTGTGTGAGGACATGAGGTATGAGGCAAAGGAGGTGCGCTTGTTAGCAGTTGTAAAACTACCAGCTGTTTCCTCTTTTTTCTCCTTTTCGTTCTTTAAGTGTTTGTAGCTTTTGTTTGCTTTGGTAAACAGATGTACTCATGTGTCGTTCCACTGGAGGAAGACGGACTGACCTGAGGTAAACTGAGGGAAGGGGCACTTTTGCATCAGGATGTCACATTATAAAAAAAACCTTGATCCTTGTTGAGCTTTGGAGTCATGTTCAAAATCAATAACAAAGGTAAACAAGCAGTGAAGTATAAATATCAACAAGCTTTCCTTTGTTGTGCCATTTACTAAGGAGCAACCAGCTGCTGAATAATCCTAACTCCGACAGTGATTTATGTTTTCACGTTGTGTGTGTGTATTTTGTGTTTTGCCATGTGTGTCGGCATGTTCTCCTTTTTGTATGCCTGTCCTGTCTGTGTTTGTGTGTGTGTGTGTGTGTGTGTGTCTGTGTGTGTCGGAGGAAATGAGGTGACCTGCCGCGTGTGAACGTGCTCTGACAGAATGCCTCGTCAGATGTCTGGGGAGAGTCGGCCAATCAGCTCTCCTGTCTGTCTGCTAGACCAGCTACATGGCCCAGACACACACACACACACACACACACATACATGCACACACAAGCACGCAAGGACGAAACGAGGGGAAGGACACACATTAGAGCTGTGGGCGCATGCAGCACGAAACACACACAGGCTGATTCATATGAGGCCGATACATGTTCACACAGGCATGCATGCACACACACACACACACACACACACACACACACAGCAGTGACTCAGACATTCTTCCCTGACAGAAGCCCACGCTCTCTCTCTCTGTGAACATCATATGGGTCCACTGACAGGGACGGATGGCTGTGCTGGTGTCATTAACTGCTCTCCAATGTGTGTGTGTGTGTGTGCACTGTCTGCAGCTATACTGAAATGAAGCCGCTATAAGGAAGAACTCAGTGTAAATGGAGAAGGTGTGAGGCATAGCAGGATCGGGGGAGAGAAAGAAAGAAATGAGAACAACAGATGGGAGGAAAGAAATCCAGAATGAAGGAAGGGAGGAAGACACACAGAGGGAGTGTAAATAGGTAGGTAGGAAGAGGGCGTGAAGACTGGAAGAGAGGACATGAGGAAGGAACAGAGGAGAGAACAGGTGAGGGCAACGAGCAAGGGATGTAAGAAGGAAAGAAAGGATGAAGGAAGGAAGAAGGGAAATATTACAAGATACAGAGGTAGAAGGAAGGAAAGAGAAGAAGGGAGGAAGGTAGGAGCCAGGGAGGAACATTTAAACGAACACACACCAGAACAACTCCACACTAATGACATTGAATGTGAAATGTCATTTTCCACCCCCCTATACACACACACACACACACACACAGTAACACATCCAGCAGTTGCAGATCAGGGGCTCCCTCTGAGAAACCCCAGCAGGCAGACTCTGCAGACATTACTGCAGTAGCATATCAACACACACACACACACACACACGCACACACACATTTTTACACAGCAGCCTAATAGTCTGGAACAGCTACATACAAATACAAAGACCTTCCTTCAACCTCAGTCTTCACAGTACAGCTTCTACCGTTCTGTTTACTCAAGTTGTAATATCAAAGCATAGTAAGTGTTGGGAAAGTTACTTTGAAAATTATTTGTAACATTATTTTCATTACTCAGCCGAACTGTGAAACACCACATCTCCCCAGCCAAGTGTCACATGTAGAGCATAGTGTTCATTCAGGCAGGGCTCTGAAGAACTGATTGGCACCAGCCAGTGTTGGAATTGAACTTGTTCTCAAGTACAAGTTCAAGGTATTTGTACTTTACTTGAGTATGTGTTGTTCTGCAGAATTCAATCAGTGATTTTGGCTGTTATAATAAACTGAATGATTAAGAGTTTCTTTAGTTCTCAAGCTCAATAAACGATTTAAACCCCCTACAGATTACCTGGAAAATGAATTGCCATGAACACTGAACTCATGAAAAGTTGACTTTTTAGAGATACGTGGTTCTCACTGGACAGGGACGCTGCAAACACATGATGATCCTGCAGAATGTGATGCACTGCTGTAGATTAAACTACCCAACAGTATATAAAGTAGTGAGAAAGTACATTTAGCTGATAATACTCATATACTTTTACTTGAGTGAGGTTTTGAATGCAGGACTGTTACTTGCAGTGGAATATTTTCACAGTGTGGTTTGGTACTTTTAATTAAGCAAAGGATCTGAATACGTGTTCCACCACTGTCATTAGGTGATTCATTCATCCTCCATGATTAATTTCTATGAAGAGTGAGCCATTACGCATGCTTATGGTCACAAATTGAACCCCCTGACTTTGCTATTTATGACTGGTGACAGTCACCAGTCATATTCGTGCAGTTGTACAGAACAGCCGTTACATCTTCATAGTTTTCATTATTACTCTTCTTATGCTCATGCCAACTGCCATATCTCCTTCCACCATCACAAACTCCTCCTTGTGTGTTTTAACTGACTCATCTAAACTGACTTATTGTTCAAGGCCAAAACACTCCACCACCGAAAGACAAGCGTCAAAACAGCTGCTTCCAGGTTTTTCTGTATAGGACCCCACACTGGCACCAGGCACCTGCAAGCTCCACTCGTTGCTCCTCTGCTCCCGTAGCAACTCGACTTCCTCTCCTCACCTCTTCTGTGTCGGTGTGTGTTTGTCACTTTAAAGAGCAGGACTTTAAGGACCATAAGTGGTCATTTCCCTGAAGTAAGTGTCTTTGACTAAGCTTTCGGATATTATAGGTGTAGAGGTGCTAAAGGAGACATTGTGGTTGAGTAAGTGGCAATGTTGCACCCCCACAGTGAAGCTGCAGGGTTCACTCAATCTTGAAGTGCGAACAAAGCCAGGTGACGTCAGGATGGTGGCTGTTATATTCAGTTATATGTTACTGCTTAACACTGATGCTAGCAGTTGAGGAGTTGTGTTTTTTTTTTTAATGATCCCTTTATTCTCAGAAAACCACTCAGTGAAGACAAAATGTGACAGCGGGGTTGTTTCTTGTATTGAACAGTTCATACTTGGAAGCCAGTTGCAAAATCTCAGATGTCACAGTGATAAAGTCACAATTACATAACCACATGGCAATAATAAAAAACAAAAAAAAGGACAACATTGGTCACATATGAAGAATTACCTATAATATGCATGTCTCAGTCTGTTTCCTCACTATAATGACATAAATTGCTGCCAGTAGTGGCCCCAGTAGGTGGACATTAATTTAAAAATGTGCTAAAAAGTGCTTTGGAACTGCGGTGCTGGAGATGGTCTGATTTAAAATGAAAAATCACTGGTATTTATCCTTTAATCCTGGGTTAAAAGTACCTTGAGTTTTATACTGGATAAATACACTCTTTCCAGTTGAGTGGAGTGACCCCAATTTTTCACAGAGCATACTGGCCAAAGCAAGAACATTCAACATTTTTTAACTGCGTTTCAGATATAAAGACCTGAATGTCACCGAATTTATTTTACAGCACAGCCAGGATAAAACAGAAGTACTGAGCGCTGGTTCAAAGGCTCGCAGAGAGGAACTGGCCTCCAAACTTAATACACAAGGACTCAACCCAAGTCAAGAAGCAAGAGGTCTACGAATGATTTCTGACTCTGACTAACTTCAAGGCTCAGGTGTGGGGTGTCACAGAATCAGCGTTTTTTCATTTGAATAATGTCTCCAGAGTGAGGCCATTTCTCTCTTCGAGCAACACAGAGAGACTGACGCCTTTATAACCAGCAGGTTATACTATTGAATGTGCTCCTTTCTGGTCTACTGAAGAATACAATAAGTCAGCAACAATTAATTCAAAATACTACTGGATGAGCCCTGACTAAGACCAAAAGGAGAGCACACATTATGCCCATTTTGAAGTCTTTATCCTGGTTAGCTGATACATACGACATGACCTTGCAAAAGGCTACCTGTCAGAAACACTTCTGGTTTATGGACCAGGAAGACCCCTCGGATTCACTGTTTCTCTAAGCAGAACAAAAACATTTGGTGATGCTGCTTTTAGCCGTTACGCTCCGAGCCGCTGGAACAGCCTCCCAGAGGATCTGAGAGGAGCTGAGAATACTGATATTTTGAAACGGAAACTACAAACCCATCTATTTACTCTTGATTTAACTTTTCCATTAGATTTTTTTTTCAATATTTCATTGGAGATTATTATTATTTATTCAATTTTTTTCTTGTAACATTTTACTATTCTACTCTAATATATTTATTTAGCATTGTATTCCCTATTTCCTGCTGTATAAATACATTTTGATGGATTGCTTGGTTGAACACACGTGGCTATATTGGATGAAGTCATTAACGGTCTCAGGTGAGTCTGAGTTTGCTGCACGGGGCCCCATGCAGCCCACAGCGCTGTAGATCCCCTGATCTGTCCTCTAAGAAATCCTTGCTGCTGATTCTGTCCGACATCACACAGAGACCTTATGTTTCTAACCTCCGCCGCAGCTGCAGCGAGGAAAACTTGCGGTTCACTTTCTGAAACTCTGCAGTAGAAGACACAGCAGCGTCCCACCCTCCTCCTGCCAGCCTTCTGTCTTAGCTCACACTCTCAGTGAGGGGGGAGCAGGAGCCTCCTCCACTCATGAATAGTTAAATATCTCCAGTATAAGGCAAGGCAGTGGATCCAGGATCTAACCTCGGCTGCTTTAGGAGAGTCCATCTTGTTGCCCCTGCACACCTCTTGTAGCTTTTTGTTTAAAGTGTCAGTATTCATGATGCAACGATTTAGGGTGTGTGAGGTGACTCCACTGGAATGGGTAGGAGACCACCAGGTATCAGTGCTCAGGTCTAGATGTCCAGGACCACTACAGAAGCTCACTGAGAGATCCTCTAAGCAGATGTTTGCACAGCATGTTATTCTCTGAGGTGCATGGAATCTAAAAAACCTGCCGTCCCTGCTGCAGGAGCAGAGATCGAACTGCTGGATAGGTTGTATTCCTTTTCAAAGGACAGCGTTGAGGCCACAGTAAATGTTCTCTTCCTGAGCTGGTTTCAGGGATCTCCTGAATGATATGATCCTCTTTGTCCCCCATTAGTTCAGATTCCCAAGGCTATCCTGTACATTTTAATTTCTCATTTTAATAGATAAATGCACTCTTTCTATTGCCTTCAAAATACACGGCTCACTGTATTGTCCACAAATAGATGGACATCAGCATTTGACATGCGTGCACCAATTTCTGTATGTAAATAAAGAAATAAAATTGGCATATAACACTGTGGAACTTTGCAAGATGAAATAACTTTCCACATCAGTAGATAAATTATGTTTTCTAACCTGCCTTTGAATATACCATCATTATGTTAAAATGCATTAAAAAACAATACAAGTATGACACATTCAGATAACATCATTCAATATTCAGCCAATGTCAATGTGGCAGATACATTTTTAGGTATAGGTATAGGTTAATATAGAAAGCCATACAGATTTTTCCAGAAGTACACATACAGCGTTTGAAGTAAAAATATACTGTGTGTTCATTTTGGCACTTCCAGGTTCCAGCTATTGTATTATACCATTCCTCCAACACAGACATAACAATTAATATGGACCCAGTTCACATTATCTCAGAGGAAAAACTATATAAATACCTAAAGGTTGCAAACGCCTGCATAGGACTGAGGCATTGTCTACACAGACAGGGACAGTGATGGCTGTAATTACGCCTAGCTCTGCCACCCTCACTCTCTGCAATTTTCCGTACAAAAGAGTAAGTAGATGCCTGAGAGCTACAGTGTATATCTACCTTGATAGCTGCCCAGCAGGCCCCCGTGCCGAAAGCTGCACCCCACCTGCACAGGCTTGCTCAGACCCCCTGCGAGAGCAACGGAGAGAAAGGAAGAGCGGAAAGAGATGTCGGGGATCTGCAGGAGATGAGGACGGAGGGAGGAGCGAGAGAGGAAACACAAGTGAGGAGGAGAGAGGCTATGATTGCCAACCAGCATGTAGCCGGTAATTACAATGTTGTGTTCCCTCACTCACTCTCTCCATCTTACTTTCACTCTCTCAGCCATTCACACCTTCCTGTCTTACATGCCTATGTCCTCAAGGTTAATGGGAGGTTGGGGTCGATTGACTAAATAAAGACACACATACACATGACACTTCCACAGAGCAGACTCTGCTGTATGATTGGAATGGACTGACATGGTGCACAGTGGTCATAGTGGTAATTTCTTAATATTTCTAGGTTGACACATTCTTATGTAAACATGAGAATGAGGTTGCATTATTGAATGAAATAATAATAAAATAAAAATATAGCAGACTAAGATGATGAAAACAGGATGAAATGGTCTGAAACTGGAATAAAACCCAGCTAAACCTAGTTAAACTACACAGTGTTTATATATTTACTATGCATCAAATTATTTCATTTCATTTTACTTATACTGTTAAACCCATGAGATGTTTTACCTGTCTCTGCCATCTTGCATTTGATTGTTTTGCTTTTACTTCTCACTACTTCACTGTTGTGGTTCACTGTCTCCGCTCTCATTGACCTTGTTTTGAGCAGCAACAGGGAACTGTTTTATTTTTGTAAAAAAAAAAAAAAAAAAACTGATAAACCGTCTGTGCACTGCCTTCTCAGATACAAACAGGAGACCGGCAAACTTGGTGGCTACCTACTGAACATGGCATTAGCAGCAACATTTAACGGCTACAAAGCCATAGATTTCTCTCAGGAGCTGGTGGAGTCCAAAAAGAGAGTTTAAGAGAGTCTTTCAAACTTCTAACAAAGTATCCAGGTCTTAAAGTTGTAAACTGCTCCATTTTCACCGTCTGCTGTCCGGTGCACGAGCATGTAACAGCCACTGCCCAGCAGCAGAGTTTGTGGGCTGAGAAACGATGGACTAAAGACTGTGGTGTCCTTACTGCAAGCAGCCCCTGCCACACCGTCAGTGTCATTTCATCCATTGTTAATGTAGAAAATATTGATCAAAGGAGATTCAAGATGAATTAATCTTACATTGATCGATGTTTGGTTCATGAGCCATGCATTTTGAATTTGTGTGTGACTTTTGAAACAGGGACAGATCACCTGTTATTTATCGTGCTGTGATGATGCCTGCCGACCAAATCGGGTAATCAGGTAGAAAAATGTATGTATGTGTGTATGTATTTGGTCCCTCCAGCCATAAGATTCATTATTTACATAGTGTTTAAAGTAGGGCAGCCTGGCCTTCAAAGGTACCTCACTGAAAAGCCCTGATATCTTCTTGTGTCTCGCTCTCTCTTCCCATCTCAACCTCTCTCACTCCAGCCCTCACTTCACACCAGTCTCTTTTTTTGTCTCCCTCTCTCATTTTCTCAGCCTCTCCTCTCCTGCTGTCTTGCGTCATTTCTTGCATTTTTTTCCTCCCGCTCTCATCTTTCTTTTCTCTCTCCCACTGTCTTACTCATTGCCTTATCTTTGCTTGATTCATCTCTCTCTCCGCGTTCCTCTCTCTATCACGCGCGCACACGCACACACACTGCTCTACATGAGTGTGTCCTCTCCTCCCTCCTTCTCTCCTCCCACTCATTCACCCCAATCTCCATCTCTCCCCTGCCCCTCACTCATTTTTATTACTGTCACAGGAGCCTTTCTCTCACTCTCTCGCAGCCTCTTCCTCTCTCTCTGTCTCTGTGTTTATGAGCAGAGCTATATTGAGAGCGTCTGGCTGGCAGACACAGAGGAGAAGAGGGGGCGAGAGTGCATGATGAGGCTAGAGGAGGGAGGGAGGCAATCGGAGGCAATAAACAGGCCCAAATAGGACAAATAGGCAAATAGCAGGTTTCAGGCTTGCAGGAATTCTTACAAAACGTCTTATCAAATAGTTATCAAAGTGATAAAAACATACTGTCACAAAAGATGAATCGACAACTAGTTGATGAATGCTTAAAGTTGCCATCATCAGTATTCTTATATTAGAAAGTGGGTCACATGTAAAATAAAATGAAAGTAAGTGGCTCAGCGATTTATTTCAAATGACTGTCTCACTGTACAGCATTGTTTCTAAAAAGTTTGTGATTAACATACAGTCCAGGATCAGATGACACACAGGCAGAGTTAGCGACTAGCTGGTGATCATGTTGGAACATTCAGCAGTGTCCGTGTGGCGATGGAAGGTGTACGACTGCCACCCTTCATTCCTCCTCTCCAGGAAATGGAGGACACGTGGTGAAGCTGATGTGGGGGCTCTCGGTGGCCGGCGCAGTCACTTCAGAGGATTGTTTCCATGCTGTTTAGCCAGTGAGGACACGGCTTGTGATGTAGATGAGGCGCTGTGGCCAGAGCGAAATAGGAAGCACGGCATTACATTACTCTAAAAATAATTTACAACCAGCCACAGTGTAACGCTCAAACGCACAGGGCTCAGACCTACTGATAAGAAAGTGTTCGTGTTGTGTTTTGTGTTGCTTGGCAGAGAGATCTATTCATATGATGTTGTGTGTATCATTTTGATGCAAGTAAAACATTTTGGAGAGAGATAAAATGGTTTTGAGTGCAATGCTTTTGCCAGAGATTTGTAGAGTTTTGCATTTTATGTTTGTGGTTTTGTGTTTAGCATTTCTAGAAAATGAGCCAAAGATTCAGAAAACATGTGTAAATTATTGTGAAAAACTGTACAATATTACTACAAAAAAGATGTTTACAATTTTATTATAACCAATTCAAAAGGAAAATAGGGAAAACAAATGAGTAACATTACAACAAATTCAAATAGTAACAACCTTGACATGTCCTGTATACTTTGTAAACATCAAAAAAGTACAAAAAAGTCGCATTTTTATATTAAGGATGAGGCTGGTATTGTTGCCTGTTGTAACTTGCCTGGGTGAAATCGAACAGAGGCATGTTATGCACCCTAATTATTAGGCTTTTTCAAAAAAAAAAAAAAAAGACTGAATAATTTATTACTCTAAAAGCTTGTTACTGTACTTCTGAACAATTTTTTCTCAAACATGAGTGTATTTGTTGGACTTTTATTACACATTTGGTGCACTAGCGAGTATTTCCGGCAGCAGGACAGTGTATGTTGGATTGAGTCAAAATAAACTGCAGTGTGTGTGTGTGTGTGTGTGATCATGCAGCGTAGAAAAAAATATATATCTTTATGCTTACTGACCTACTGTCATCTCAGCATCACATCAGTGCAACCTTCGTCCATCCCATTCACCCCTACTGAGCTCATAAGAAGTCCTGCTCCACATAACATCCATTCAGATCACCACGACCGGTGTCTAGACTTCATTGGCGGGGATATTCCCGTGCATCTAATGGCATGAATAAGAAATGATGATGTCACAATGGGGTCTAATTGCAGAAGACTTCCTGCATATCCCTTTAACTTTTGCTATTGTGCACACTATGTCAAATAGTGAAAAGTAGTAAGACATGGAGCCCTGAGCAACGGAAAACACTCTGATGAGTCATCCGGATTTTTCCCTCCAACCTGGGTTTCTATTTGGAGAAAGACAAAAACAAAACAAAAAAAAAAAAAACAGCCCTTAGCATCTATTAAAATTGGAGGTGGGTGTGTGATGGCAGCAGCTACAGTGAATCATTAACTTAGAAGTTTGTTGTGTTTGATTACCGGGGCCACACCTCCCCATAGGCACAGTAAATGCCGTGACTGGAGGCCATGTAAGAGAACCGGATGCATCCAGGCAAATACAGCTCCCTTTTGATGTTCCTATTATTGCTGAGTTCTCCTAAAGGGCTCCTGAATGGAGACAAAACATCGATGAGACTGAAAGGGGACAGGACCGAGGCGAGCCCGAGACCAGAGGGGTATGAATGTGAAACATCACAGCTGTCTTGGTGTGACATCACAGCCATGGCTCATTGTCCCTGGAAATATTTTCAGTGAACAGTTGGTCCTTTGCTTTGGTCTAGAAAATGGGTCAGATATTCACGGTTCCCAGATATATCCTGATGATGTTTGATGAGCCCCTTCATCTCCATTCAAACACAAAATATCAGAGTTTACAGCTTGTTTTGTATGGAAGACGAGAGCATCCGTGCTTGCCGGTATTCTTTAAAACTTATCTCAAACATCATCTCAAGACTTAATTTATCTCGTTATGATGAGAGAACAAAATGTCATTACCTCTTATTACTTGTAATGTTCGTGCATGTATTTACTTTTACTTTGTCAGTAACAGTCAACAACTATGTATGTCTGTAGGCTATGTGAAGATGCTATGGGGGTCATTATGTACAGTAAGACAAGCGTGCAAATCTCAAACCTTATGGCCTTAATGTTTTTACCTTTGCCATTGTAATAGGATTTATTTGAGCATGTGATGGCTGAAGCAGAGATGGGAGTTGGTCTACCTCTCGTCCTCAGCTGCTGTTAAATGGCATCATGTAACTACAGCAAACAACACCACACATTATTGTTCAGATCCTCCCTGACAGTTGTGACGGTGATCTTAACGGCTGAAATCCCTTTTAAACTTGTTTTGTGACAGACAATAATCAGCAGACATGAACAAGTTGAAGTTTATGACATGCTGGAATGAACAGGAAACATGCAGTCTGAATAAAATAATTTGTGTCCATACAAAGTTGTAAGGTTATCATTTAATATGGACATCCCATACAGTATCTCAATAAATAGAGTACATTCAATCACATCCTTTCAGTTCTGAGAAACATGTTCCTTCCATTAAAATGTTAGACAAAAAAAACCATTCCCAATAATTTGGTGACCTGATGTGCAAATGAAATAGAACCAACAGAGCATATGAGCTGGCCTGAGCCATATATTTGTGTTGTGAGAGCCACAGGAAGGCCTCATTAATCAAGCGTGTCCCAGTGAGCTCTGATAACCCTCCACACACTTGCAGTCTTAACAGGTACTTGGGCGCTGTGGCAGTTACTAGAATTACGTTACAAAAGTACGCAGCCGCAAATATCACGAGTGTGCGTGTTGGGATGGATCGACGGTCCTGCCTGGCAAGAAAGAGGAGTAGGTTGCCCTGCTAATGTACAGACAGTGAGAAATTATGAAACCGAGGGGCATTTCAAACTACATGTAAATATGACGCTGCAAATGTTGAAATGTAAATATATATAATTTATATAATATACAAATTATGCATACCATGTTACGAGTAATTACACAACTCATAAATGAGCCTGTGTTCTTTTAAATGAGTCAATTTGGCCCCATTGTGAAAAAATTCTTAGAGCTTTTCACTCAGACACTAGAGTCATTTAAAGTCCAAGTTAACTTTGAGGTAACACCAGCACAACACAGACACCACAAAAATGTACACTCGAGGTGAGTCCAGTCTCAGGTATCAAACATTATGATGCCCTCTTATACTTTTTATCATCACAACGGTACAGACAAACTCTTCCAACAGCCTCTACAGTCAGCAGATCTCAGCATCTTTCACTCTTTGCAGGAAGCAGATTGCTTTTCCTTTATCTCACAAAGAACTGGTGGCATTTTTTTTTACCGAACAAAGATATAAAATGTTGACAAATGCTACTTGATACTGATAATTCATATACTGCTAGAGGTTGAAGTTTTATGCACAAACATAAAAAGACAGCTTAGGGAGGTCCAGTTAAAACAGTGCTTCAATGGCAGGAGGGAACGGGTCAGTGTGTGTTTGTGGGGATGTTTAAGCAGTAAAGAGAAAACAAGGAGCAGTTCAGTATCCAGACAACAGAGAAACTGCATGGTATGCTTTCCCCTTTGCTAAAGCGAGGGGAAGCATGAGTGCTAAACACGTGACTGATAAACCGGTCAGTGAAGAGAAAGATATTGAAAACATCCCACCAGAATGAGGTTATGAAGAAAAAAAAAATTAACCTGCATCCAAACGAGTCTCCCTGCATCTTTTAAACGATTCCTCTTTCCTAATTCTGACCAATGAAAGTTCAGTTCCCCACACTGGCCCATACTTGGGTGATAATCACGGTTTTCATCAGGACCAGTGTGGCTGGGGTTTGAGATTAAATACTGGAACAAATAAATCAGCTCTCTAATTAGGCAAACTGTGGTACAAAGAAGATTGGAGCTCCAGTGCTCTCTGCAACCAGCGGCCTCATTTTCTATGTGCCCCAAAATTTTACAGATATTACTCTTGAAAGAGGACTTGTGCTGCCTAATGCCACACAAACTTTTGTCCACCACACTAGAGTGATAATAGCAGCATATTAGACTGAGCGTACATATAAGCAGCAGCTGCATGGACTCCGTAAGTGTAAAATAAAATAAAATATTGTAAAATATAGCCTTATTGCCTTTTTTAACTATGCTTTCCTGTCACATCTTGAGAAAATCAGGACTGGATCAAAGCACAGATGACAGAGCTGATACAGTTCAAAGACTGATTTTAAATGGATGGTTTACAGCTTTACAGGCTGGCAGATACAGGTAACAAACAGGAGTCAAACAGGTAGTCAGTGGTTGGTAACATATAGAAGTTACCAGAAACCCAAAAACACCAAAAGGCAACAGTGTACATGACGATAATTACAAAGTGACGCTGGAACAAGACAAATGGACTGATATATGTGCAGTGTGGCTGATGAGGGAAGAGGAGACAGGTGAGATGGGTGTGGCTGTCAGGGGATGGGAAGGGAGGGAAAGTCCGAGAACCTCCTGGGGATGAATGGAGCATGGCACCGGAGAGGCATTGGGAATTAGAAAACTGGCTGGAGAGCAGGGCTGGGGAGACAGACTGCGACACTTTTCAATTAAAAGGTGGTGCACAAACAAGGTGCTTTCATGATTGGTGCACAGAAGGTAAAACGGTAGAGCAGGAACTGATCTGCGTTTAGTTATTAAGCTTAGTCGTTTAGGCTGTTGTTGACAAAGGATGGGCACATTTCTCATTGCTTGGTTGTTCAGTGTTAGCTCTAAGTTAGCATGTGCTGGGGAGGGGAGCTGCTGTACAGGAGCAGTGATTGGCTCTGATTGGTTGATTTGATTCAGGTGTGGTGGATTCTTGTCCAATGACCTTAGAGGCAGCAGGTGGAGCCAGAGGAGTCTGATTTTTATCACAGATTATCTGTCTGATGTATTATTGTCAGGACACAGCGACAGGTTTAGGAAATATGACTAAAAGTTCTTTTCATACAAATTACCTTCCTCAGCTTTAATGGTAAGTAAGTCACAATGACTAATTATTTATATTCATAGATCACTTTAAAAACCTTGATATTTACAACCTTTGGGTTACAAGGTTTGTGAAAAATGTCTTTCCTTGTATGACACTTGGTTTTTCATTCTTTTAGCTGCAAAAAAAACCTTACCAAAAACAATTTACTAAGAACTTTTTAAATAACACCATGTACATCTACAGACTTACTGTGGTGTGCACTACACGTGTGAAGAAATATTTAGTCTTATATTTAGTCTAGTATGTAATCTTGAACTGAACTGAACAGAAAAAGATTTATACTCAATTCTTAGAGTTAACGAGTGAATCAACAACGTTTAACAGTGGAGCTGGTGACTGTGAGCACTATGTAGTAGTATGTAACTCCCCATGAAACCACAACTTGTTGGCTTTGGAGCTGCTGCACTGCCCCTTCATGTAGGACACCTCCTGGGGTTGCTAAGCAACCAGGTTTCTGATGAGGATGCCTCCTGGGCGCCCCCTTTGGAGGTTTTCCAGTCACGTTCGACTGGTAGGATCCAGAACACCCTGGAGGGATTCTGTACCTCGTCTGGTCTAGGATCATCTTGGGACACTGCAGACGGAGCTGGTATTTCTGGGGAGGACTGCACTACTTTGCTTTGCCCGCTGCCACAGTGACACAGAGCCCACAGAGTTGAGTGCAGTTGTAAATGTTAATAAGCTATTAATAGACAGTTTTTGGTGCAGCCCTTTATTGAAGGTTAATGTTTGAACAGTTCATTGGAGTGGTCAACCCACTTAATTAAAGAGCCGAACAGACAAAGCATGTGTCATTTTGGAGGAGGATGTAAAACAGCCAATGAGATTTTTTTCATATTCTGGCAACCCAGAGGTAGTTCTTATTGATGGCTTACAATTGAGTTGTATAGCATTAGTAAATACTTTATAAAACACACAAACTTAAAAACTCCACGCTGACAAGAAAGTGGTACTAAACAAACCACCAACTCTGATTGTTAAAGTAAAGAACCGCCTTTTTTTTTTACATTAAGTACCAGCTTAGTGGGCCTCCCACAGTGCCCTACAGACTTAACCAAACTTTCTGAGACACTTCAACCCCTTTTGCCCTATCCCATCATGGAAGGTTTTGATTCACAGGACTGACAACCTTATTATGCGGCGCACTTATTATTGATATTATGCCGCAGAGGCGCGGTTGCCATGGTCACCGAGCAAGAGACATTTAATTTTCTCTCCTCCATCATCATTATCTATGGGGCCATCTGTTGTGGAAAATGAATTCAGCCTCATTTGCATGACTGATAAGCACATTCTTTATCTGTCCCACAGAAGGTCATATGCCATGGATTTGGGGACTAGAGAGAGAGAGAGAGAGAGAGAAAGAGAGCGTGGGGGTGAAATGATGCGTGGTCTTTTTCTTACCTCTATGAATGAGGTAAATGGGGTGTATGTGTGTGTTTGAGAGTCTATCGGAGCTCGGATGTGTGCATGTGTCTGCATAATGCATGGACACGTAATGTTTATGTATGCTCTCTTGTTACCCATGCCATTGCTTTGTTCTCATGTGGATGCTTCTGAATTTACATAAGCACGTGTGTGTGTGTGTGTGTGTGTGTTTGTGTATGTACCCACCATCATGATTGTGTGTAGTAATTTTGCATGCATATATTTCCACAATAGTGTCTATGTGCAGTCTTGAAGCATCTTAAAGGTATTTTTACAGAGTATTTACATTTTGACCAGTCAGGCTCCTTAAAGTTCAGTGCACTGACTTACACTCTGTGGTGTAGTGTTGATTTTTTTGGCCACTTGGGGGCAGATCAGCTAAATTCACAGCGCCTGACAAATGAACATCTTATAATGCAAAAATAATTGTTGTAATAAATTATGTTTTTCTGAACATTTTGGTGCTACACTGTAATAAGAATCCAGTTTCAAAGGCCTCTCCACACTGCCACTGACAGAAATAGTCATACCTTAACTGAACTGAGCTGAATCTAGTCAATGAGAGTCCTCACAAGTGTAGTAATATAGACTTGTGTGTGTTTGTTTGTGTATTTATACCCTGAAGCCACTGTTGTATATATGTGTGTGCTGTTGCTGTGTGTGTGTGCAGGTAAAGTGGCTCCCAAAGGGTTTGTGTGTGCTCTGGTCTTTCATGTCTGGCACATTTGTCATCCCATTCCAAAGACACGAGTCTCTCTCTCTCTCTCTCTCTCTCTCTCTCTGTCTCTCTCTCTCTCTTCTGTCTTTCTGTCAACACACACCATACTGTACATAAGTAGGCTGAAGCTTGTTATTCCTCCTCTCTCTTACTCCCAGTACGCCAGCAATGCAACCTCTCCTCCCTTATACATCTCTCTCTGCTCCCTTAAGGTATCACTCTTTCTCTTCTTCCTCTTCTCCTTCCCTCTCACCCCGCCCGCTCTTCTCCCTCAGTCCCACCGAACAACAAGCCTTCACCTTCTCCCACGCTATCGTCTCGAGTCCCAAAACACGCTGATTCTTCTTTCTCCTCCTTCCTTCGGCTCCCTGGCTCTCGCTCGCTTCCACTCTGCAGCATAAACACCTCTAACCTCATACAACATCCCGCTCCCATGCTCCCTCCGTCCCTCCTGCAGCTGTGGGTTTCCCTTCATTTCTTACTCTCTCCCCGTGTATTCACTCGCTCGCTTCATTCTCACTCCTAACTAAGAAAAGAAACTTGTGCTGTTGTTTTACATTACAAATGTACAGTAGCCTATGCATGTGCACTCCCCATGTCTGCTTGAGGACGTCTTTCAAAAAATGTCATACTGTTGCACATGTATTGCATATGTATGGTTGTACTTGAGAAAGTGGTTCCTGCCACACTGCAAGATTTGTGCAGGGGAATATGTGATTGCTGCAAATATGGCTTGCAAATAGTTCAAGTGCTTTCATTTTGCCTGAAGAGTTTAATTTAAGACAGCATTGACGTCAAGTGGACTCTAATGACATCCAAATGTTAACCTATTATCTTCAATTATCTTACTTTTCTGAAGTTTTATTTTGAGATTATTTTGACTTTTTGCTATCCAAGGTAAGTTGAATTTGACTACCTCAAGGTCCACTGGAACTGTAACAGATCAGACAAGCAGAAGGTCAGAACCCAAAAGCACGACACAAAGACAGACAGAATAAGGCTAAACTTCAGAGAGAGAAAGGGGTTACTGCAAGGCAGGAGGGAGTGGCTGGATCTTCAGTGACATGAGGGGTCACATCAGAGAAAAACAGAGCAGACAACTGAATTAATACTAAGGTCTGGATGAAGTTCATCAGTGGGTGAGGTTTGCTCAGGTATCAGTGGAATGGTAAATATTTTTTAGAAGTTTTTTAGATGCATTTGTAAAAGTTGAGCATCACGGTTGAACAGCAGCTGATGAAACAACCTCAGCTCAAGGCCCACTTACTTACCTTTCGACCATGTCAAGTGTCAGGCTCATACCATATGTTGTTTTCTTGCTGGAAACATTTTGTAACTAACCCATTAATTAATTTTGTTTGCAAAAATACAAAATTTACAAAATCAAACTTAAGTTTTTATGGAATTTAGTTTTCCCAGAATTGCCCCCGTTGCAACACAGTCTCTTCCTCTCTGTTACATATGACAAGTGACAAAGACATTTTAGAACAAATTAGTTCAGATAAGCCATCCTTTTAAGGTAAATTAATTGTTGTACACATTAAATAAGCATATATTGGTTATGCTGATGTCTAACACAGCAATATGTGTGAAAAGAAACAAACAAAGAAACTCTTTTTCTGAGGACACTGCAAATCCTAAAAATGTCTGACGGTATAAATTTTCCATTAACAGTTCTGAAAAGTTTTCTGGACAACATAGTTTAAACAATGCAGTGGCAAAAATGAGGAGGGAATTGGTTTCTCAGTGTTTGGGGGTAACAAATGCGTCACTCATGACATAAAAACACATACAGTCTACGCCCATCACACATACTGTACTTTGTATGAGTAATGGTCAGCAGTGCACTGTCTTGGCTTAAGCTGTAAGAAAATGGCCTCTAGGTGTAGTCACTGACCAACACCATCCACTGCATCATTGTAGGTGCACATTTGGTTATTTGATTGACGGCCCACAGTGATTGCCGACTGCTCAGCAATTAAACTAATTTAGCTGTTTGGGTGTGAATTTGGGCCTTCAATTTGTCTGTTTGAGTCGATCGCCCAATTTAATTTTCAAGAAAGTGCATTAAAAACAGCCACTGCAATACTGAGACTTTTATTTATCTGAACATAATGATGTAGGCTGAGATATTACTGAGCAATCTGTTTTAGAAGCAACAAGTGCCATAATGAGACAGATGACTTTTGAGGAATACAGGAAATTTGAAGAAATATTTTTGCTGTATAACAGAAGTGGCTTTTCATCCTGCCCTTTAGTCTCGCACACATGAGAATATTTCAATTTTTTTCTTTGCCTCCCCTCCTTTCATTTCTCTCTCACCCTCCTGGTCTACGCTGTCTCCGGTTCTTCCCCTTCAGAGCCACTTTTAGATGACGCAGCTGACTTTCCTCCGTTCACTTCTCTTGCTGTCTCATTGAGTGTGTGGATGTGTTTCAGCACCAGGAACTGTCCATCAGTACAGCCTGGTCGTCTCCCCTCCTGTCCTTCTGAGGCCGCTGCAGCCTTACTGCGGCCAGTCAGTGCTAATATTAGCTAATGGTAGTCTAATAGACTATTAGTAACTATGCCAGTTCTCCTACCACTACATGTAGTGGCATAGTGCAGCACATTATTAAATTTAACAGAAGTTGTCAAACGCTAGATTTGTTCTTCCGACAAAGTGTACATCGTCAAAACTGGCAGCTAACTTAGAGAAGAAAGCTGTGTGTAAATAAGTGTAAATGAAGTCTTAATGAGCCAACAGACAGAATAGCAGGGTTCTGATACACATAAATATAATGGAGCTATTATCAGTACTATCAGCTGCACCTGTGTTCGACACAGCAATATGAGTTACATCGTTTTGAATTTATGCTGAAAAAGGTTAACTCAAGCTCATAGTCACAGTAAAACATTTTGTATACAGCACATGATCATTGTGGGCTGTACTTAAACCAGATTATTGAAACACTAGCCCAATCTTTGTTAATAAACAGGAGAGCTCAAAAAACTGCAATTAAAAACTTAAAAGCTAGAAAATAACTCCATTTGTAACTCTACACTGGAAAATCATGAATTTGTTAGTGAGAGCTCTCATAGTCATAATGATTTTAATACAGACACGTGCATTTAAACTGAGAAGACATATTCATCAAATACAGTAGGTCACATAAAAGTTACTACAGAGTTTTCTTCAGGCATTTTCATCACAGACTAATACACATTGTGATCACAATGTGATTATGGGCACACAATGGGAACCCACGGCTTGAAAAAGCCTATTCACATCTAGGTTTGAACAGTCAGCACTGCGCTGCTGTATTACTGAGACTTATGCTTCTGTGCTGATACATGAGTGAGTATCATAATACAATAACTGCTTAAACATCGATGCTGGCTAGTATTCCTAATGTGTCATGATTCCTCACGTTACAGGCACTCTCCGTCTTCGCGCTCCTTTCTCCCCTTTGTTTATTTGTTTAAGAATGTGGGGTAAATTAATTGTGCTTGATTGGCATTAACATAGCCAAATAAGAATTTGAAATTGCTAATATTGAACGCCCCGAGGGCATCTGTGTCCCAACCCACCAGAGTACTTATCATGCTTTCCCCAACTGCCTGGCAGCATTGTTGGAGAGAGCGGTGCTTGTTGGTTCTGTAAAATACTTCAGTATGGCATTTGATTTGTTTACTGATATGGGGAGGATCAAAACAATGTGCCTCATATACATGTATACTGGATTGGAAGAGCACAACACAGGCCCATGTCTTTGAATGTTATTCTGAATATTTATGTGTAAACATGAATTTATTTGAATATGTTATTGCTTGTCGCTGTCAGATGAGCATATGAGAAGTCCCCAATATTCTGCTGTGCTTATAGGGCTGCTGCATTTCCAGCCGAGTCTCCCCCACTGGTGGAAAATGAATGAATTAGCACCTCTTGTCCGGTAAGAAATGAACCTAATTTATAATCTAATTATGATGATGTCTCAGGGATCAAATTAGCATTCTCTGTGTTTGCATTTCTGGGTAAATATGGAAATCATCATGTTGTTATTCCCATTTTCATTCACACAAGAGTGCACATGAATGTCACCCTCTTTATGGCTCCTGCATGATTATATTGTAAATATTGTCTCCGGTTTAGGAGCCGTGCATTACCAGTCCTCATCACTGAACACATGGCTACAACTAGCCTGTTTCAATACCCATTCATCTTCTGCACTCTTAATTCTGGTGCTCAGCCAGCCTCGAAGTCTGGATTGGGGGAGAAAAGTATTAATTAACAGCGAGCCAGCGATCAGCCTGAGACTTCCTTTAAGTTTGCATCCTGTTCCTCTCTCAGCTCTCTGAATGATCCCAGGCCAAATTATGTGCGCTGAACAAGATGTAGGGCTCATTTTGCTTTTTTTTTATTTATTTTTTTTTTTTTTGTTTAAGGCACAAATTTGTCTCTCTCCCATCTGAAATAAATGCACTGCACATGTTCCACATGGCTCATTATCACCCCCATCCCTCCTCTATTCTCCCTCTCTCTCCCTCCCCTCCCCTCCCTGCATCTCTACCGGCCCGTGGGAAGAACTGACTCCGGGAGCAGACAGACAGTCTGCAGCCCTGAATAAATGTATAAGAGGGGAGAAAGAGGAAGGGAGGGCACATTAGCAGGCAGAGGGAGAGCAAGGGAGGGAGAGAGACCGTACTGAGTGTTGGAGGACATACATGCACATTGTACAGAGAGAGACACACACAGACAGAGAGGTGGGGGGTGGTGGTGGTGGTGGTGGAAAGAGACAGGGAAGGAAAAGCCGTCCAGCCTGTAGGACCGAGAAGGGAGAGAGCATTTCAGCCTCCTTCAACCGTCTCTCCCTCCATCTCCTCCCAGCACAAACACATGCTCATACATACTCCCACCCTCTCTCCCTGACCCCCCCCCACACACACACACACGCGATTGCTTTAGGGTATACCAGTCGTCTTTGGCAGTCCTCTCCTTTGTTGTTTTTGCTTTTGGTTAGTCTCAGCGGCAGCGCGGCGTGCGCCTGTATCGCTGGGTGGGTGCGTGTGTATGTGTGTGGAGTCTGCGAGGCGGCGTGTGAAGGATGCCACTAGCAGCACCCGGGTAAGTCAGCTCAGCTCCTCCTCCGCTCCCTCTCTCCTTTTTCCCCTCTCTCTTCTCTCTCTCTCTCTCTCTCTCTCTCGTGCTTGTCTTTCTCTTGGCTCTCCTCTCTGATCTGCAGCCTCTCCATCTCGCCTGGGATGCGCGCCTCTCTCCACCTACCCCGCACAAAAACCCTCTATTGCACAGGTCTCCTCTCTCTCCCTCCCTCCCTCTATTTCTCTGTGCTCTCTCTCTCTCTCTCTCCCTCCCTCAGTGTCTCTCTCTCTCTCCTCTCAGTGTCTCATCTCTCCTAGGTCTGCGTTACACCGTCTCCTCCCGACTGCGCTCCTCGCCATCCTCTCCTTCCCTCGCTCTGTTTCCTCTCTCTCTCTCTCTCTCTCTCTCTCTCTCTCTCTCTCTCTCTCTCCAGGCTGCGCCTCATTGGTGTGTCCTGATTCCCTGTTTCCATTAGGCTCCGGGCCTATTGGTCGCCTGCCTTCCAACCATTATCTCCACTCCTCCACCCCTCTGTCATCCTTTCTCCCTCAGCTCTCCCTCCTTCCCTCATTCCCAGTCATCTCTCAAGTCGTAAAAATGATTTGCATGCAGGAGGAGAGCAGAACTTTGCAGTGAGCACAGTGAGTGAACAGGGAGAGAGGAAGGGAGAGAGGCAAAGGAGAGACTGAAAAAAAAGGGGAGCGCGTTCTGGAGAGCAGGAGGAAAAGTTTAAAGAGAAGACTGCAGTTGGTAGGTAACTTGCACTTCTTCATGGCATCTTATGTCTCTTGCTGGCGGTTTATCTACAGTCTTGCAAGGGTAATGTTTGGAAAAAATACATTTCCAGCTTTAATCTGAGGCAGATCAGCAAGTTATGGCTCTTATTCCTGCACACTGTTAGTTGCTGTGGTGTTAGTCATTGTTCAGATCAGTAATGTGATCTTATGGAGCTGGTGGAGTGAGGAAAAGTAACGGCTGTGATGATCTGCTTAGTTTGTTGTTGTTCTGGTCATGTCGCTCAGGGGTGGCTGATATTTTCTTAATGTTACTTTGCTTTAGACTCTCTGGATATGTTTTACAGACGGAAAGTGACCAATGCTTCACCTCTTGAACGCAGTTTTATTTTTCTGCAGATGCAGTGGAAGTAATGGTCTAATGGAAGCACCCATTTAAAAGTTTGGTCTGTGAGTTTTGAATTATTCTGCACTGCTAACTTGCGCTCTGTTGGAGAATGGGATGGCTTCTAAACATTTTTAGCTTTTGAATAGTAAATATTATTGTTATTATTATCATAAATCTAAATATGCCTATATTTTTTATTCCTTTTCTTTTGGCTCTTTCTGAATGCTTTTATCTTGTCTTATCTTATATCAGTGTCTCACGTTGTGCAATGTTTTCTATTTGCTGTCACTCTGAGGTCTGAAAGGTAACAACAAACAATGCTGTTTTCTGCGTCCAGGGAAGGACTGCCAGAAAACATTTAGAAGTAATGGAAATAGAGGCAGAGAAGAGACAAGGGAGGGAAAGGGGAGAATTTGAAGTTGGGAGAGCTCTAGACTTCCCAACTTCAAACACAGAAAACTCTTTGGTCCCTTTAGTCTATATTTCATCCTACACACAGTGTTTTTTTTCTCTGACTCCCATGTAAGAGAAGACAATGCAGATGTTGTTGTGTGTGTGCCTGTGTGTGTGTGTGTGTGCTCTGCCGTGGGTATGGGTGGCATATACTGTATACACACAGCAGAAGGCAGATGCGCTGCAACATGTTTCATTCTGTCAAGACTAACAAAGCTCTGATTCAAAGTGAGCTACTTGTGTCTACTCTCCCTTGCCCAAAGTGTGTCAAAATGAGTGTTTCTCATGTCAACAAATGATGGAGACAATGTTTGGTGACATCTGGGGATACTGTCAGGGATTGTACCAACACAATCCCCATGCCAAGTGGATTTTTTATGACAAGAATCAAGCGACAGGATGTAGGCATAGTAAAAGTCTTCATATCACAATATCCATTTTACTATCAGTGAGTTCTATATATCCAGGCTGATCTCAGTCTTATTGTAAAACTACTATTAGAGAGAGGCTGGTGAACATTGCAGCCATTCCATCCTCTCACTTTCTCCACCTTATGGTTAATGTTTTTAGCACAGTGTCTGTCACACAGTAAGACTGGAGAGCTCTTGTATTTAGCATAATATCATACAGAGGGTTGTGTCACTTTATCAGGGCGGTCGGGACAAATCGCCGGGCGTGAGGTGAAGCCATGTTCTCTGGGATGTTCCTTTAGCTGGGAGAGGAGGGAAATGTCTTGCTTGTTAGGGCGAGACTTGTGTTGGTGTGCTGAGTGTGTGCAGCCCCAAGCGCGCGCGCGTGTGTGCGAAAGGAATTGTGCCACCACGCACACACCTTGCTGAGCTTGAGCAAGCTGAGGACAGGGAGACAGCTGAATGTGATTAAATTATAGAGGGAAAGCACGCTACCTGGGTCTTACCGAGACCAACATTGCAGGAACACCCCCACCACACACACACACACACACACACACCACACACCACACCACACACACACCCCCTCCCTCTCATCTGTTCTCTCTCTGGCTCTTTCCCTCTCTCTCTCTCTCTCTCTGGTATGAAAGCAGAAGAACCCAGCCCCTCATAATCACAACAGTCTAGTCAGAGCTGGAGGGGAGAGGAAATTGGGTGTTGATAGGATTGCTGAATATGGACTGTAAGGTCATAAGAAATGTACTGATGCACTGTACTTAGGCACTGTAGCAGAGACCCTGCCTTCACGCTCAGTGGGTCCTTGTGTATTTCATTGTCGTTACAAATAGTAAATATCTATCTTACTTATGTCTAAGAAAAGCATTAACATGTGAGCAAAAACACCCATTTTTCAGAAACATGCACGAGTCTAATGAATGGGTGGGGGTCTTTACTCCAGCCATGCGTGGGAGATACTGCATGTCCCCTATTCCTCAGCAGCCTAATGAATGAGCAGCAAAAAGCCTCCTGGGGATCCCCTGCATGCAATCGGCAGGGGTGGGTTGGGGGGTGGGGGCCAGCCACGCGCTAATATTAGCCTCCATGTTGAGCGGCTGCATCACACATCCACACGCTATGCTTAGCATGTCTTAGCCATACAGCGCCATAGCATGACTTTGCATTCATGCTGGACTGTCTGCTATACATATACAGCACATGTACGAATTAGCATTGCTTGATGCTGCCGCTTTAATTCCCATACAGCAAGATGTACGTAGAGGTTGCTTTCTACATTAAAGATATTGTTTTGATTTACATTAGCGAGTGTTTAGTTTGAGAGTAGGAAGCGAGGGAGGGAGCACATTCTTGTCGCTGCACCAGCAACTCCTTTCTGCATGGAGGGGGATAAGATCAGAAGAGAACAGTGTGAACCTCATTTGCCCTCTGTGTGAAGCTCCTCGCTGGCATGTGAAAAGGAAGTGGCTGCTGACATCATGTGTATCAAAGGAGAGCGCAGAGCAGAAGAAACACATTCCCAAACTGGGGAGAAAAGTTGTCTGAGTAAAAATAGAAATGATTTTATACAAAATGAAAAATTTTGTGGCATTAGTTTGATATTATTATGGCAAAAGTGCAAATTGTATTTTACCAACTCGCCACCTTGAACCTCACATTGCTGAGCGCGCCTTGAGCCTGTGGACAGTCTTTCAGAATAACTGCCATCTGCTGCCTCTGCTGTTCTCATTGCCCCAGTAGATCACGCTACCTCCAGCCCAGCCCAGCACCAAGAGAATATCACCCCACCACAGAGCAGATCACCCCCCTCTCCCCGCGGTGAAGGCTAAGACAGGCTTACAGGCTGGCCCTCTAACATAACCCACCCTTGATGTTCGACTGTGGTGCACCTACAGATGTGCCTGCCTGCAGTATATTTCCCCACACCATGGACGCTGTCTGCTGTGGTTCCCTACAATGAATCATAGCATGATACAAATAGGCAGCAGCTAATATTATAATGCTAATTTATGAGTGTAGAGTTTTTTTTTTCTAACATCACACAGAGGCCAGAGGGATCAGCCTGCGGATGCGTTTTGAATGTGTATCCTCCTGAACCTGTGTGAAGACAACATAGGGAATCGATGTGTTCCTCCAATCAGCCTCAGTGACGTGGTCAGGCTAGGATGGAGAGGGGATTGATCTATTTGAGCAGACACAATGTCAATACTGACGTCTACTCAGTGTAAGATGTAGCTGCTCTCGTGTCCTTCACACATGAATCCTTGCTACGCTTTCTGCTACAGCCTATTAATTATGGCACATTTATCACTCAGACCCAAATTCATCATTTGCAGCAACCACTGAAAAACATAAGTTTGGCCAAATTAATTTAGAACTACTGTATTTAATAACTGAATTACTACAGTCTTAACAATTATACTGAAAATTATGTTGAAAATGATACTTATTATTTGTTTGAAAATTTAATGCAATCACACATTAATAGCTACAGATATTGTAACTACAAACACGCTTACCTTCAAAACCTGGGACTAAACTAAATCGCTCTCTTGTGCATGGCCAGGTAATCTGAACGTTTTTTTTATTTTTAGTTTTTTAATGTTCTTGCTAAAATCAATGAAATGGGAGTGCTTCTATCCAGGTAAAATGTTTCTACTGTGTCTTTTAAATAAATCACTGCGGTATGATAGTAGCAGTAATTTTGTAATTTTGTATGAAAACTCCTCAGGAATGAGATTAAGATGTAGTTTTTGGATATGCCAATTTCAATCTGGTAGATGGATATACTAATTTGATTACCTGCGTAATTGGTAGCTGTCATGTAACGACTAAAATTTAGAAATAGAGAAACGTTACAGTACTTGTTACCAAAAAACGTAATATTATTACATGAACTAGGTTGCCTGTATCTGGTTGTTAGTCCCTCCCTCTAAAATAGGCACATCGAGAGAATTCTGGACTGGGTATCCCTCCAGAGATAGCACGGGTGCCCCCCACCATACACACACACACACACACACACACACACACACACACACCTCCGTGCCTTTACTCAGGGAAAACATGATCTATCTCCTGGCAGGCAGGCCAATTAAAAACCAATCAGGCTGCTCAGAGTGTGCTGGTAATGGGAAAGCCACGGCAGTGGAGGAAGTCGGGCTGATTAATGGACATTTTCACCTTGTGGCATAACAGCCTCCCACAAGCATCCGTCACCCCGGGGACAGCGCTCACCTACACCCCAGGCCTTACACCCACCCGGCACTGTCAGACATATTGTGTAAGTTGCAAATGTCTGAGTGTGTGATGATGAGCATAAAGTGCCAGACTAGGATAACATAGCTTTATATTAGCCTGCCTGACCTGCAGACCACGAGGATCATTTGTTGTCAGGCGGCATCCTGACTACATCTGAGCTGTTTTCCTCCGCATCTTTTCACAGCCAGACATTAGAGGCAATTTCACATGGATGATATGCAGCTTCTCAGGAAATGCAACTCCTAGAATGTACCTACTCGTATTAATAACTAAACCTCTGGCCTCCACTGGTATTTACAGGCTTTGGAGCTGATGTTGCTGTCTATTTTTGTTGTTTTGTCAGGTAAAAGCTGGACTTTCCCACAGGGCGCAGACACATTTTTAACTGTGGGGTCAAGACGCTCTCGCTAAGAAGGAGTGGAAAGAATCTGTTTGTGTCTTTCCCGCTGGTGCCATTGTAAGGCAGCGAGCATTCAAAAGAAAAGTCTTAAACGGTGTGAGCGAGGTTCGTTCCATTTCAGGAGCTGCTGTGACCTACTTCACACACCCAGGCAGCTAGCTGTAAATAAGGATTTTCATAACCTGGTTTGGCCTTTTCCCATTAGAGGCACAACTGTGCCTTGAAGAATATTACAAAGAGCACTGGAGCAGCTGTTTAGAGCGCTGCTTCGATATCATCAAAGCACTGACCTTGAGTCTGCTTGTGTTGTTGTCGTGCGATTACAATTAGTTATAGCAGCACATTTCGTATGAACTGAAGGTTGCGTATGCAGCCCGTGATAGAAAGGGAAGGTAGTAGGCAATTCAGTCCTCTGTGCCCCTCAATAAACCCTCTGTGTGCCTCTGTTTTCCATACCCAGTCCCCTGACACTCTGCCTACACACACTATCAGGTAGGAACTAACGCCAGAGGGTCTAATTCGAGCTGGTTTAGTGAGTTAAACCTTACATCCATCAAGCTGAAATTTGACATGTAAACCAATGATGTGTTTGCCTGGGTGGGCAAATCATTACATTTTTAAGAATGCAGTATTCTGGTAAAAGATGAGAAAACATTAATATTAATTTATAACTCAGAAATATCTTTTTGTCCTGAATAACCATTTGGAGCCGCCTTCACCTTGTTTTACCTGTGTCGCTGTAAAATGAAACGCTCTCGTAGTAAAGTCACATTTATTTTCAAGTTCAGCCTGCTTGTTTTGCATAAAGTTTTACAAACAGAATCAGCTGTAACATTCACACCTGTTGACATTTTCTCTCTCCCTCTCTCCAAACAATGACAAGATGAATCAGAAAACAAAATGTTCCGATCGCAGCGACACCGGCCCCCTCAGCAGTGACGCCACTGAAGCCGCTGCTTAAAGTCGAGAAATTCTCCATCATACTTCGGGTCGAAGAGTTTGGTCGGGACCAGGAATGTAAATCTTTCCAACAGTATCACTCTGTTTCAGGGGACTCAGTAAAGAACGCAGGAAAAAAAAAGACAAGAAAAGAGAAGAAAAAGAAGAGGACTCTGCGAGGCCGGTCTCAGGGAACGTGGTGTGATATTGGAAAATGATTACCAAACAGACATCCATTATTCAACAGGGCAATCAGGGAGGGCACAATCTCCGTATTTATGCTAGCTCTGTAAATCAGATTTGTCGGTTTTGATCACTCTAAAATCTCCCAGTCACATGCCGGCAATATTGGGCGAATATTACACTGTCTAATGGGTAATTGATGACAGCATGTGACACCGGTCGAGACGAATGGACGGCCCACAGGAGCAAGGAGAGGGGGAGGCTGGAGGTGCGGGGAAAGGAGATGACTATGGAGCACAGCGTACACAGGCTGCATACAGCAGGCATATTACAAGCCTCCTCGTATTCAGGCTTCATCCTGGTCCCTCTTTTCCACGGAGGCACTGATGTGCAGGGCAGAATTAATATAAATGCAGAGGTGTATGCGCTGCTGACTAAAGAGGACATTCTATTAAACACTATTTGTTTCAATCGGGATTCAAAGCAGTAATTGTTATGGACAGAAAAACAGACAGTGATCCTATTATTTTTCCTCTCCAGTTCTTTTTTTTTTTTTTATGTGTGTACTGAATATATTTGAGGCATGTTGGAAAAGACTTAATTGTAAATTCAGATAGATGCAGCTGGTGTGTGCATGAATCTGTGTGTGTATGTGAATAAATGTGTGTGCGTGATCGTTTTATGCTTCCTTGCGTGTGTGTGCATGTGTGTGTGTGAGGGGCTGGGACCTGTGCTACAGCGTTGGGAGGCAGGCAGGCAGACATGATGTGCTCTGAGTCGCAGCGTCTCTGTGAGGGTGGCCTGACCTCTGCCTTCAGCTCCGCTTCACAGGACAGCAGCAAATAAGAGGTGTCATCGCATGACAGCAGCATAGCCCCTCTTTAGGACTGACGGCTCATCTGACGCGCACACACACGCGCGTGCCGAATGCGGGCAGCCATATGTGTACACATACATGCAAACATGTGAGTTGAGGCAACAGTTGTAACGTAAACTGTCATATATATTGATACACACACACACACACTACCACACAAAACACAGGCAGGAAAACGCAGCACAGATCAATAACTCTGTTTCGTGAACATACAGCTTTTGTTTGGGGAACAATGATTTGGATTCAATTTCGACCACTTAGTACTTATGGCTTGCTTTGACTAGCTCCGAAAATCAAACGCAGATGCAGAAAGGATTGTGTTAGACAACAATCTGAGCGCACTCATTTTTGATTTGGCTGCTTTTTAAGGGGTGTAGAAATGATCCTTTGAATTGGAAAGGCCATTTTATTTTAGATAATCTGTCTTTCTCTTGTGTGCATTTGAGTCAAATCGATCACTTTTTTTTTTTTCTTGACTCCGTTTTTTTTGGAGCTTGGTTGTATTGCGTCGTATTGTGACATTTTGTCAGAGAAGCTCAGTTATCGGTAAATCTATCACAGATATATACAGGGGAGAGAATACAATCTGTGTGTCATCAGAGACGAGAAAATGTTGTTTGTTCCTGTTTTTAGGGAAAAACAAGAAGCAGAGTGAGAATGCACTGTGAGAAACCGCACTGTGAATAATGGAAGACATTGGGCTGTGCACTGTTATCTACCTGTACTTTGGCTAAAGTGGCACCTCAGGGGCTTCACTGTTAAATAATAAGGACAGTGTGATGAAGGGAAGAGGTGGACCTCATGCCCTGTGTGTTTTGTTTACATGCATTATGTGCATCCCCGCCTGAGTATCTGTGTTTGTGTGTTTTTATGCGCACTTAAGTGTGAGTGAGCATGTTAGCAGACAAAAACGCTGCTCCTCAAACTAGGGCATATCCTCCTGCCACCTGGAGGCGTCCTCAGACACGGCCCCCTGAAACCGCTGACGAGGCTCCTCTGGGCCTCCCTACTAACTCCCCCCAACCTCACACACACACACACCTACATGGCCACACGGTTCACAGTTTTAGTTGTTCTGGCTCTCTTCATGCACCCTCTCCCTGTCTGTCCTTCGTCTGCTCCCTCTGTCATTTCCTTTATCTTAGCCTGTCTCTCTCTTTCTGTCTCTGCACACTTACTGTCTCCAGCCCCTCCCTCACCTGTCTGTCTCCCAAAAATCTTGTGTGTCTCTCTCTCCCCACCGTGCCCTCCCTGTCTTTTCCTTTTCCGCTGCCTATAACTGCAGTGCATCTCTGTTTCATTGTTATCCCGGCCTCTGTAACAGGATTTTCCCTGTCCTGGTGGATGATTAGTTCAAATATAACTGTGAGGGGGAAGGAGGGGGGAGGGAATGGCGGTGAAAGTTTTGCCTTCACTTCTTCATCTCAGTTCAGCGGTTAACAAGGGGGATGTATCATATATTTACTGTTAACAAGGAGGATGCTATCGTTTCTCATTCCCTCTCACCAATTGCGCCCCACAGTCCCATGCATAATAAATCAGACCCTCTGTGTCAGCATCAGTATCTGCATATAGACAAGAGAGTCATAGTGTGTAGTGTGAACTGCTACAAAATGCAGGAGGAATTTCAAGCTTTGCACTCAGAGTCAGATTCTCGCTTCCCTTCCATTGCTGCAATGTATTCAGGTCATTCTTGGGTCTCTGCTAAAATGTTTCTCTGCTTTGCCTTTGTTAAGCTCCTGCATCTTGTTCATTTTACTCAAATCTGTGTACCCCCCTGCCCTGAATAAATAGCGCTACACGTTTTAGTTCTTTAGTCTTAGCCCTCGCCGCCGCTCGCTTCCCAAAAGAAGGCGCTGCCCTGCTCTTGTAAATGACCTAATTTTCCTGCTCGGCCCAGCGTTTTCCGATGTGAGCCGTTCCAAAATAGCTTGGCTACAGCAAAGCGTGGCAAACTCATTTCCATCTTGCATAACAGGGACCAAACATTCCCCCCCTTACTAAGCTCATTGGCGAGATGGCACATACTCTCACAGGCTGAATATCAGCTTCCCACCTCATTGTCTGAGGAAGATGGTGATATAATGCATTTCACTCATTTATTTCCATTGCCACAGTTTGTGCATTATGTCTGTTAAGTCTCTCATATTTATTGCGCGTGCATTTTCTGAGTGTATAAGTCAGACTCGGTTGATCAAACTACGCTTGGTATGCTCGGGCTAGAATAGGAAAATAAAGGAATATAAAAAGGATACACACTGCAAAGGTAGCAGGGCAAAATCAAAAGGATTCCAAAAGGATGCAGGGCAACATATTTCAGACAAAGCCTATACTATGATCTATATTTAATATCATATCAACATCAAAATAACTATTCGCGTGCTATAAAAAGCCCATTGCGTTGTAAACCCTGCATAATATCACAGTAAGATGGCATTAGAGAACAGCATAAGGACTGCACATGCAATTGGCCCGTACCTACTCCCTGTCATTGAATTGGCTTTGGATGGAGATAATGAGGAGTAGGGGGTTGAGAGAGGAATCATTATTTTACCCATGGCTGCGGCGCTTCTTAAGGGGGTCTGTAGGGCGCCTTCACAAAGCTAATGTAGAGAAATGGAAACAGATGGAAGGCATGATTATTTGATCTGCAAAGAGCTTTTGGTGGGCTTTGTAGTAACTGGACTAGACTGCTTAGAGGCAAGAGAGTGGGTTGTGTATGTCTGTGGGTGTGTGTGTGTGTGTATGATGTATGTCTGAGGGAAGTGCTGTTAATGTGTCTCTGGGTGTGGGTTGCTATTGTTTGTTTGCGTGTGGATGCCCACTTACATGTGCGAGTGTGTTCGTCCATCTGTTCTCCTGTCTGAATGCGTCACATGTGCCGGCGTACGTGTTTGCGTACTCCTCTAATAACAATGAGATTATCTGTTTCAAGCTCCAAACATATGCCCTTCTAATTAGCAATGAGCAGTGGTACAGGTAGGAAAGGCATTCAGTCAGTGAGCAGTATATGCAGGTAGTCTAGGTAGGCAGGTGGTTTTGCAGGAAAGGCATTCAGTCAGTTTTCACAGTATATGCAGCGTGCCGGTTTATTGGTTTTGCGCTGAAGGCTGTGTGTGTGTATGTGTACTGCTTTGCCATGCCTCCTGTTAATTTGGTAGCCGTGCAGAGCTCTGTAGCTGTGGGCAGCAGCAATCCTGATTTTGTGTGTGAAGGGCAATCCATTCTGATCTGTTCATTCACAGATACAGATTTGCGCAAATGCTCGGGTCTCTCTGCTTCACACCCACACACGCATGCTGTATAAACTGTACACTGCAGACATGTCTCCATGCATGTATGTGTCTGCTGCACCAAGTGTTCACCCAAAGAGAGCATTCCCACTGTGAAATATGTAAACACACATCAAACATATAGAGGCATATGGCTCTATACTGTACAACCCACACACAATAGAGAAAGAATTAGTCTCTGTATTATTCTATTGATCTTGCTGCAATGCTGAAGCTGTCTCCATGCCTCTCTATACAGTATCCACAGCAGCCCTCCCATAGTAGCACTGCATAGACTGGCCTTACACACAGAGACACACATGCATCAGACATACTGTATGCATGCAGACAAACCCAGCAACACACACACACACAGGCAGTACAGAGACACATGCGTGCCCTCTGACAAAACATACAGCCTCTCACTTTATCCCTCTCTTTTTGTCAGACACACATTTGCACACACACACACATAGTCACTGAATGTGGTACATTATCACATGTGGTTCCCTGTCAGGCGAGGGTTTGGGGGACGTGACTGGCTGGTGTGTGAGTGTGTGTGTGCGTGACTGGCGGGCCATACCTGTCAACAGTACTCCATAGGCTGGGTGCTGATGCTATCTGACAGCCTAGCAGCCATAGCAGGATGTGTGTGTGTGTGTGTGTGTGTGTGTGTTTGTGTGTTCTGTGACTTGTGATTGATGACCGTGCATTGATGAGTCATTGTTATGCCCCGCCCCTCATGCTGCTATTTTCCCCAGCATTCCCTAGAAGACCAGTGCTAGTGCTAGTCTGTGTGTCTGTGTTACTGGTGGTTTCAGTGTGTGTGTGTGTTGTGTGTGTGTGTGCAGTGCTGTGTGTCTGTGTGTGTGTGTGTGTGTGTGTGTGTGTCTTTGTGGTTTTTGTCTGGTTTTTGTCACCCACACACTGGAATTGTCTGTGTGTTCAGAACCTGCATGAACTATTAACAGCTGGCCTCTTACCAGGCCACTCACACAGTAAACAAACACACACACAAACACGTTGAACCATCAAAATTTTTAGTGATCTAGTCTCTTGTAGTGTTTGCACCATGCCTCTGCAACACATTCAAATATGCAATGTGCTGAAACACACTCACATTCTTCATCTGCTGTTTGCTTCTGTCTGTAACACAGCAATCTGTTTTAATTCATGGGAAGGATTTACATTAAAGAACAACACCTTCGCCAAATTGGCGAAAAATCATGTTGCTTTAAACGTAATGTTTCGGCCCACTTCACAGTGCATGTATAAATGACTACTTTCTGGATGTGACTCTCAGACACCATTCTTCAATCATGACCGCCACAGACCCAGCATTATGAAGCAGCTGTACCCTCCAGTGCCTCTCAGCAGCACATGCATTTGGCTGAAATATTCAGCCCAGCTCCCAGCGTTACCTTGCATGTATAATTACCGGATATGCTGCCTGCCGCTGATAACTCTCCCAAACAATGTTTGAAGGGGGAAGGCGGCGATGAATTCCCAATGAAGTGTGAAAAAGACTGATTAAAATTGCCGTGGTCAAAAGCCAGCACACCAGTGTGTTCTGCTCTTGCGGACCAGGGGAGATGGGGAGACAGGCACTGCAGTTGAGATAGCTTGCCTATTTTCTATACTGTGCCCTGGATTGATTTTTGGTTTCTATTTTGGTCCACAGCATAAAATTCTGTTGGCATATATTTTTTTTTATAATTTTGTGTTTTGGTTGAGCTCGTCATAATCAAAGAAACACATGTGGTGCAATCCTTGAAGAGTTCCATTCAGTAAACGGTTGGTTCTACAGCATAAATTCTCATAATCTGAGGGGTTTGCAGATTAACATGAGCCTGATTACATATGTATAAGGTAACGAAGCATTGCCTGGTATTAAAATGAATCATTCATTGTTGTTTGAGGACAATTTTCTTGCAATCTTGCATCCCTGTAATACGTGATTCTGAGTGTGCGTACAGCCTCTCGTATGTTGTTAATTGCTTATCTAAAATGACATGTATTATATAATTTTTTTTGTGTCTTGCTGCACTGCATATAGATGTGCAAATGAGTCTTTCTTGTATTGTGTGCTGAACGACAAACTACAGCATATGTACAGTATATGCATGTGTGTGTATGTGCACCTGTGTGTGGCCGCGCAGCAGAGCCCAGGCGCCTGGGAGCCTATTTGCGGGAGGGAGAGATGGCGTCTCACTCGCGGCGTGTGGGCGTCAAGCTCAGGGCACCTAATTACAGCCCCGGCTCCCACAGCCTGCCTGTGTCTCCCGCAGCCCCCATGTTTGGGTGCATCGTCCCTGGCAGAGTCAGATGATACGCTCCCTTGTCTCTGAAGCTTTGGTCTCTGGAGGGCTCCACCTTAACACAAAGCACGGCTGCGTCTGATTAGCCAGCTTAAATGAGATCCCCAGCTATCCGGCTATATTGTCATTCTCTTTGTTGACAGTTATGAGATGGGCTGCCAGACAGCCACCCAGCACGTTTAGCTCGTTAGCTTGATCAGGGGATTTCTATATCATTTCTAACAAACATTGGCATTGCACATCTGTAGGGACCTCATTTGGGCTACTCTAGTTGGGAAACTAGTTATCCAGCTTGCTAGCTATGTACCTCTGGGTTAACAAGCCCTGACTAACATAGAGAGGGCCTTTTCTCTTTTTTTTCCCTCCATTCTTCTCTTGTACACTGATGTACAGTTCAATAATTGGTGGTTATTAGTGAGCTTGCTGGAAGAGGAGCTGGGTAGCTGGTTAACCCTTTCCTCCCTAAAAGGACGGCCGTTGTCTTTCATCTCATTTCAGAGGATTAAAAAGGCAGAAGGATGGCAAGAGAGAGTAGGGAGAGAGAGAGAGAGAGCGCGAGACAGAGATGGATGCCTATAGTGGGGGTTGGTTATTATTTTTTGCCAACAGCAGATGCCAGGCACAGTAGTTTCAACCGGGCACACTTTAAAACACAACACAGCTGCCTTCTCTGCATCTGGGCACCGGATAGAAAGAGGAGGGAGGAGAGGAGAGGAGCAGAGGAGAACAAGGAAGAGAGAGAGAGAGAGAGAGAGAGAAAGAGAGAAGGAGAGAGCAGGCGACGGACTGTGTGGGGAGAAACAGAGGGAACATGAGGGAAGAAGGAGGAGGAGAGAGGGGAAGAAACAAAGGCTGACACAGATAACATCTATCAGCGCAGCGCAAACATGGGCCGGGTTTACCATTATAAATAGAGAGATACCCACGCCCCCCCTCCCACCTCATCCCCAGTTTAGCATTCCCTTCCAAAAGCTGGGAACCACTAACTGGGCCAATCCACAACAGGGATTAGCTATCTAGCTGCAGAGGCATTTAAATGTGCACATAGCAAACTCCACGCTTTATGTAGCAGCGACTGTAAACACAAACACACACCAAGGTGTCAGAAAGAAGATAGAGAGAAAGAAACACACGCTTTACTGTATTGTTTTGTTTTGTTTTTTTTTTTCTTTTTAAAGAAACGTCACATTAAATTTGAATGGTACAGAGAAGACACATTACAAAGAGAATGTAATATTCTAGTATTACATTCAAAATATCCATTTTAAGATTCAATATAGTGGAATGTTCTCGAGAAACAAAGGAAGAATATTAAATGCAGAGAAATGTATCAAAAATTAACCATGGATGCGAAATACACGGGATGAGACATGAGTGAAAAATTACGCCTACACCAAGAGCTGAAGGAAAAAATGTATAACACGTTATGAAGACAGGAGATAAGGAGACGTGTGTTGTTGAAAATGTTGACCTCACATATTATCTGTTCAATAAATATACTCTATACGGCTCTTTATGTGCTTATTCCTCATGGGTTAATGTGGTGAGGCGCTCTTTGAAAGCTACCTATTGAGCTGTGTGATAGGTAGTTTGAAATGTCCTTTCTTTTCCTGCTCCCCACCTGTGGACAGTGGCGCAGGGCAAAAGTCAGTCGCCACCGAAAAGGGAATTAGTGACTATTATTATTTTACAATATGTATAATTTCAAAGACGCTTGCTCCACAGCGTGCTTGTTTCTCTCGACAGGTCTCTCTTTCCCCTTTCTCCCGCACCCCCTTTTCTTTTGTTCTACTTCTATTAGAGTTGTCCTTGACTGCCGAGCAAGCGCGCAGTGCAGCCTTTGGTTGCGAGGAGCCAGTCAAACGCTCTCTCGCTCTCCTGTTGAGACAAGAATAGGAGACGGACACGGAGGAGCGAGAGAGGGAGAGAGACGGAGAGAGGGTGGCGAGGGAAGGAAGCGGAGAGAGCCTTTCTCAATTCAGCAAACGTCCTCCTAAAGCCAGGAAGAGCTGTGAATGAGACGGGAAGAGAACGAGCAGGAAGTTGGCCTGATGACTAAGCGTCTGCAGACAGGGGAGAGCTTCGGGCATCTTGTTTGGAAAGACAGTGAATGAATAGACATTGTCTGCCAAGAAAAGAAAGCCTCAGAAATCGTGATGCATAATTCCCTGAGATGTAGAGCTTTTGGTCGCGGAAAAACCTGCTCCTCGTTGTGGAATGCCAAGGTGGCGGCCATTATACCAAATGTGAACACACAGATGAAGCAAATCCTGCAGAATCTCCCGGTGACTGAGTGGTGGCCCTGAGATCAGACAAGAACGTCAGCCACCAGCTAAGGATCCACTTGTGCCATTTGGTAATATTAGGCGGTGGGTTGTTGAAAGGTCGTGCAGAGAGAAGTCTGAAGAGATGAGATTTAGGCTCCATTCATAACACCAGCCCTCCCCCCCTGTCATGTCAGTGAATCTTTCTGAAATTGAAGCGAGTACCAGAATGGGGTCAGGGGTTCGCGTTCGCTATTTTACAAAGCACCTCGACGCAGACAGACATACAGTAAGACAGGCAAATAAACAGATAGCGGGCAGAACGACAGACAGACAGGTAAACAGGCAGATAGACGAGCAGGCAAACAAATAAAGACACAAACAGATGACGAATAGACAGGCAGATAGTCAGGCAGATTGGCAGAGCGGCTGACAGCCTGGCCGCTTTCCGACAGAGAGGTATTGGCTAGAAAGAGTGGCTGGCAGGCAGACAGGCAGATGGACAGGCAGGCACCCATGCACGGAGACACAGACACGGGAGCGGACAGACAGGAGGACGGGGAGGAATAATAGATGGAGGGACAGACAGGCACGCAGAGCGGCAGGCAGAGAGGTTGCCAGACAGACATGCACCGTCGGTAGCAGGACAGGCAGTTGGCGTAGGAAGGAGACATGGGGACAGCAAGTGCCTCTGGCAGCGAGGGAGAGCGAGATAGAGGGAGACAGAAATAGAGAGAGAGAGAGAGGGATGAGGTCAGTGCACGGCTGGCTGGCTGACTGTTGATCTGTGGCACTGGGCTGGCAGAAGAGTGTCCTCAGGGAGAGAGCGGTTCCACAAAGCCTCCGTCTCCATCTCCACCAGCCCTCCGCCCATATCTTCATCCCTCCATCCCGTTGCTGGAGCGGAGAGAGAGACGGGCGTACGGGAGGAGAGACGTTCAGCAAACAGCAGCCCAGACAGGTGAAAGAAGGCAAACATGTATGAAATTAGGAGTCAGAATGACAATTGCCACTCAGTTGGGAGAATGAAGACAGGGCTGACAGCACGGAGCTCAGAATGAGAGGCAGGGATACGCCACGCTCCTCGCCAACAGAACAAACACTTGAAGGACACTCTGACAGGGCTTGCTGTCACATGGGGCTCCACATTAACCCCAGGCTTTTAGGAACAGGGGCATGATATCAACTGTGCGTCTTGTCCGATGATAACATGGAAATATAAACTGTACAGATATTTAAACATTTCCACATTGCGTTCTAAAACCATAGAGCCTCAGTGTGTCATATTTCTATTCATATGTCATATTCACTTTCATACTGCTCTACGTTTAAAGCACTTATCTAGAGAAACATACAGCAAGAGCAACGGCAGAGCTCTCCAGATCACCAACAATATAAGCAAGCAGTGCCTCACCAATAAAATTCAGCAGGCAGAGGCAGACAAAGCAAATGTTTCTATTTCTGGGATGATCATACATACGCACAGAAGTAAAAATAAATCTAACGGGACAATTTAGAAAAGGTTTCATTTATTTTTTAGCAACAGCATAACTGGTATGTGTCATTTGATATTTCCTAATGAAATTTCCCGGCCAGCCCAATGAAAATACACTGCACGATACTTAAAACACTTGGGTGCCAAAGGAAGAGTCTCTGGCTGGCTAAAAAGCCTGTGAAGGTATTTTCAGGACACAGGCGAAATATTAGAGTATTATGGTCGTTTTGACTTACCCCGTGTTTGGACAGGTGAAATATTGGATCAGTATGTCGATATGTGATTTGAGGTGCTGAGGATGTTTTTTATGGCTTTCTCTCAGCTAGAGTTACACAAGGTTAATGTTACAGCCGTGTGTGGGAGTGTGAATGTGTGTGTGTGTGTGTGTGCATGTGTTGTTCGTTTTGCTGCAGGGTGCAAAGCTGCTCCAAATGTCCATCTGCCGAGTTCACAATCCACCTGAGCCCACTCACACTTGCACATGTGCACACCCCTCAACACACACGCACACACAAAGACGTGTAGTTGCACCAATAAATACACACCTTCACACAGGCACATGCAGAAATGTATGAACCCCCGAAGCTCAAACATTCAGTACATACCTGTGCAGCCGTGCTGAGTGTTTCCCTTGTTTCAGCTCTATTCAGACCTATCGTCATACTCGCAGCCATTTGCATAAAAACATCCCACCTTTTCTCAAGCTGTCACCTTGATGTAGCTGCAATACGCAGTGTGATATCAACATAACAAGTTTTCTGACAAAAATCCAGAAATGCACATATACATATTTCACAACAGGTGTTAAGAGAAGTACGGAGGAAAGGAAATAATGTGGTGGAAGAGCCTAAACACTGACAAACAAACAAAACAGGCACATACAAACACACTAATGCACAGACATTCATACAGTCTATGTCTGCATGTACGTTTACATCTACACAGTTCATGTTTGCAGATGATTGTTTTTTCAGCTTGTATTTCAGTGTGGGCATGTGTGCTTGGCACACCAAGTGCCAAGCTGATAATTATTGAAACGAGCTTGTGACCCGCTGTCGCTGGAACGACTCTGGCAGGATCTCGAATTAAAATTCATTTACAAGTGCAGCATTAAGCACCTGTTTCTTATCTGAGGGTTTGTTATATGTTTTCTACTGACACTAGGCATGGTTCAATCATTGTATTCTCTGACAGTAACTGGGATGAAGACAAGTATGTGAGCTTATCTGTGATGGCCATATAAATACTGCTTTTATTGGTGCTGTGCTCACTTAGGAAAAAGGCCCATTGTAGACACTTTGGGACAAACACTATGAATGTACAATACACACACAATGTAAAGTTACTGTTCTTTTTGGCTTGTAGGCCTCTTGATTTTAGGGTTTTTCGAAAAAAAAAAAATCTATTAATTACACCATGGTTATAGGGGCTAAATGTAGCATATGCCTGTACAGTGTTCATATTTGAATAAGAAGCAGCTTGGGATGCTAAACCTTGCTGAACCTGACTGCTGGGTATTATTATACAGTCTCTATTAGCAGAAAGCCTGCAAGTTTACACTACTGATGTTTTATTTTAGTCTACTGAATACAGGCTCAAGAGACAAATGATAACACCATCAGATGTGACTCAAAGATTATACTGAATAATAACAAAAAATGACTGAATCAAGGGAAAATCAATCTAACTGCACGGTGAGCTTTTCTGTTTTTGTTTAAGTGTGTGGAGAGACTTCTGACAGGGCAGTGGTTAGTAAAGAGAGCATTGTGGTGTTGTTTTATGTGTGTGTGTGAGAGAGAGAGTGAGAGAGAGAGAGAGAGAGAGAGAGAGAGAGAATGCTCTCTGGCTTTCGGGGAGCTATTTTGAATTACCGTGTGATTCATTCAAATCGAAATAAATTCTGTCTCATGTTGTCCGACTCCCACACCGGAAACAGAGGTCCTATTTGAGTAGAGAGTGAGGGGACATTTTCCATTCTGTTCTATTAGGCTACT
Organism: Scortum barcoo; assembly: GCA_023238725.1. NCBI lineage: Eukaryota > Metazoa > Chordata > Actinopteri > Centrarchiformes > Terapontidae > Scortum > Scortum barcoo. The sequence goes on along the minus strand of CM041539.1, from coordinate 21,959,024 downwards.
ATTTTTGGTGCCACAGGATACCCAGTGACTTGTGTAGAGCCTTGTCAGTGATGAATATGTTTGTGTGACACAGGTGGGGTGCCTTCCCACAGGAAGATTTGCGTGTGTGTGCGTGCCTGAGATGGATGGAACTGGAGGGATATCCAGTGTTTTTCTATCTTGCCCGTAGGACTGTGTGTGTGTGACACAGAGAGAGAAAGAGCGAGAGACAGCATGTGTGTTCAGTGGCAGGGTGTTCTCTATCTCTCTCTTTTTCTGGCTCGCTCCCCTGCGGTGATTCAGTGTCTGTATGCCCATTAGCTTGCCCGAGTGTGTGTATACCTCTGAATGTGAATATCTGCAATGCTGTGTGTGTGTGTGTGTGTGTGTTTGTCTGCCTGCCTGCTTTGGTGCCTATGCTGAGATACAGCATGCCAACCTGGGGGTCCCTTTGTGACTGTGTGTATGCATGTGTGTGTGTGTGTGTGTATCTGTGCCTGCTGTCATCCCGGGGTAAAGCCTCAGGACATATAGGGTCATGTGACAGACAGCCCTCCTATCTATCTGCAGACTGCATCATTGGTATTCTGGGAAGACACTGGCAGCCAAGCAGGGGGTGGGGTGTGTGTGTGTGTGTGTGTGTGTGTGTGTGTGTGTGTGTGTGTGTGTGTGGGTGTGTAGACAGAGAGTGAGTGAGAAAAAAGAGGGAGAGGAAGAGAAAGAGAGGGATTTTGTGGAGAGAGAACTAGAGAAAAAAATAGAGAGGAGAACAATAGAGCTCATCAGTGCATTGAGACCTGGGTGCAATCAGACGCGCACACACACACACACACACACAAATGAGTACATGTGTTTGTACACTGTATACACATTTGTGCGCTTATAAGCATGCCTGCATGCACACAAACTGTCATACATCAGTAATGATAAATGCGAGCGCACACACACATCCTGCATATGTACACACACACTCAGCGGTGTCCTTGCCAATTCATAAGGGAGATCAGATATGAATAACGAGAAGGACGATGGCACGGGGACTAAATGTTGGAAAATGTCATCAGCAGCAACACGAAAGGAAGTATTTCATTAGCTCTCCAACGCAGCATCAGTTCATCGTGGCTTAGGGTTAAACTCCCATCAGATGCTCCAGAAGACAGCTAACCTTCAAAGATGCTTCGCCATCATTTTTACTGCAGAGATACTAAAAATGCCTCTTCGCCTTGATCAATCCGTCCGTCTAGTGTGGAAAGATTGTATATGCCCCGACTGTAAATAAGCGTTGAGCCTTCATTGACAGACGGCCACATGCAGGGGTATCAGTTCACTAACCAAAGGCCCAGGATCTAATATCATTTGCCAGCAAAACATTCAGATGTGCTTATTTTGAAATTTCTGAGGACATGTGGAGCAATGACTGATGAAGGCTGCTTACCTTAACTTGGTTGCTGAAGAATTCCAAAACACAAGCGGTACTTTCTGGGGCCTAACAAAGAGCAGATCAGATTACCACCCTCGACCACTGTAGAGCTTGTTCATTATTTTGAGGCTTTGCTCGTGACGTCAGGAATTGTTTATCAAACATGAAACAGAGGTAAAAAACAATGTGTATGTTGGCCTATAGGTAACAAGATGCCATTATATGTTTTAACTTTTCCTCCAGAGAGGATGATAAGTTTATTTTTCAACAGTGAAATTCTCTACTGTTGCAAATCTTGGTCACAGTTGTTTCATAATGAAATATTAGGTATCGTCATTGAAAATGTATGTTTAAAAATCATTATCTGCTAATATATCATGAAATGTCTTTTTTTGATGTCATTACCAGCCTAAAAACTTATGTATATGTTTAGTTATGATCTGAGCAGTATCAGTTCTGATGACCTGAATCTATTCAGGTCCTTATCAGATCTCATACCCGGGGCGTGTCCACGGGTGGCCATGGCCACCCTAAAATCTTTTGTCTGGAAAACTATGCTTAGTTATTTACACAGCCAGAGGCAGGGCCTTTGTGAACCAGACTTTTGTTTAAAAAATATTTCAAACTTTATGAAAGTGCTTTTCAAGGCTGCATGAGAACCTGTGAATTAAACTTTTTTCCTGGATGGTTGTAATTAACTCGTGTTTTAGGCTTCTGTGGTCTGTGAGATTTATATTTTAGGAGTTTTGCACAATTTTGTCAAGACAATATTTTGTTTACACAGGTTTATTAATGTAAATTTTGTCGGTACTTTATATACTATTTATATACTGTGTTACTATATAATGTTTTATTTTATATTACCTTTGTATAGTGTCACTCTGCATTTTGATTGGTAGGTCTTTTAAATTAACTATTTTATGGGGTAGAAGCAGGTGGAAAGCAATGTAAAAGACTGCAAGGTACTGTAATGTTATTCATTCAAGTAGATATGAGAGGATCAGACAGAAATGGCAAATTAAAGCTACAGACGTGTGTGTGTATTGAAAGTGTGTGCGAAATGTGTGCTCGTACTTCAATCGCAGTCAGTAAAAGCGCCACCTGAAAAAATATAACAATAAAACTTGAGGAGCACAACCTGGGGCTAACTGAAGAGATATTTCTGGCTTGCAGAAAGCACAATGACCAGAGAACATGACAGTTGCTTTGTTGGCTTTCGTTAAGCGAATCACAAAATGAACTTTGATTAGCTACAGCAAATATAATCTGCTGATGACAACTTTGGTCATTCACACTAATGAAACCAACAGTCAGAACTGGGCAAAAATGAAGCTTACCACCTGGCAGTTTTGTATTTTGATCATAAATTGATAAATCCTCATGTGAAAGGCCACCCATATATTATGTTAGCTGCATCAGACAGCTGTAGTCCCGACTGGTTCATCTGTCTTTATTGAGTGGCAGAACTCACATTCACTCACTTAGCTGTGCCTAAATGATTTTTCATGCTCACTCTGTCTAATTTTCATTCCCGTATTCAAGGCTGCTTGCGCTTTAGAGCCCTGCAGGTCACCATGCCACGTTTTGAACGCTCCCTCGTGGTGTCGTGCACAACGGTAGATGGAACAGTGTAGCTCACTATAGGCCGAGGTCCCATACAGCTCACAGCATACAGCTCTGTGTTTTCCCGTGGCTATTTCAAGTCTTGGCTGTCTCACTCCTCACCCTTGGTGTTCTATAGGTGCTAGGGATGAGCGATGGTGTTAACACCTCTAAAGGCGTAAATCACCTCTCCCCCTCTCGCTCTGTCTTGCTGCCCCTCTCTCTCTCTTTCTCTCCCTCTCTCACACTGCAATGTTGTTCTCTCTCACTCACTATCTGTGCTGAGAGGTGATTGGAGTCTTCCTACTCTGATAATGGGCCACATATACACATACTCTCTCTCAAACACACACACACACACACACACACACACACACACACACCTTTTTACAGCCACAGAGCAGAGAGGAGAGAAAGAGAGAGAAGGAGACTCATCAAGTAATTAAGGCCCTGGCTCTCCCTTGGAAATTAAAGGAATGGCCCTTTGCTCTCTCTCTCTCTCTCTCTCTCTCTCTCTCTCTCTCTCTCTCTCTACTCTCTCTCCCTCTGTCTCTCTCTTCCTCTTCCTGCTGGGCTGATTGCTGTCTGGCTTCTCTCCTCACCTGAGCATTTCGCTCTCTCTCCCAGGCAGCCAACCCATAGTGCATTGTGCTGGTGATTACCCCACTGTGGGTAATTGCGGCGGCGGTTCGCTCGCTGTTATTTCCCCCACTCTCTGCCCTGACAGAGGAGGAGGCACCCCCCCGGAGAAAAAAGAGAGGTGGGGGGGTGCACTCTTAGCTGTTCGTGTGTGTCTGCGTGTGTCTTATCGTGAGGAGCAAGCTAATAATGAATACACCGCATGTGCTCCTGCGTGTGCTGTATGTATTTATTTATTTACTTTCACTTCCTTGTGGGGAAATCTTATTCGTGTGTGTGTGTGTTTGTGTGTGAGTAAGGTGAAGTCCGGCAGGTCACGCGCACGGTCAGTTCCATCTCTCACGTCCTTGAAGAGAAAAGCGAGTCAGAAAACTGCTTTTACCTCGGCCCGCTCTTCCTCTTTGATAGGAGCAGGGAAGTCATAAAGAGCCAGTCCACTTCACTACCTGACAGCTTCTCTCACCCTTGAACCCTCGGTGTCTCAGACAACACCGGCACGTCCAAAGATATTTTGTGCGCACGAATCAGACAGACAGGCACATTCATTTTTGCAGCCCGTCACACGAATCACCCAAGAGTTAAAGTATGACATGTGCTCACGTGTTTACAGCTGGCTCTGTGCTGAGCTCTGTGTGTCCGTCTGCGTATGGCTGGACCAACCTCCGGCCCAGCGTACGCCGGCTCCAGCCCCACAACCCTCAATGAGATTAGCGGGTATAAAATAATGGAAGGATGGATGACGGTTGACAGTATGACTGAAATGAAAAGAAGCAAGCTCGCTCCACTGGCTGCCATTTTCAGGACTGTTTTGGACTGTTTTTTTTTTTTTTTTTTTCTTTGTTTTGTTTTTTACTAAAGCTGCTTTCTAATCTAATCACTAAATTTCTCAGTATTGATATATGCAAAAATACATGCGTCTTCATTTTGAAAAGAAATGATCAATCTATCTAAAATATGTGTAGCATCCAGCAGTAAGGACTGTCTGTTATGAATAATGGAATTCATTATGTTACTAATTGTTTCATGTGCTCATCCTAGTTACTGCTGATACATATCTCATTTAGGAGCATTGCCAATGGATAGCTGGATTTTGAAACAATATAATCACTATGAAACCCCAAAGTGTTAATATGAACTAAATAAACAAGATGTTGATATTAACATTCCCATTAATGCACACAATGAAATAAATAAATTAACCAGTCATTTGTGAAATAATAATTATTCAAACAAATTCATTTTTAATATGTTTTATTACTCAATACATTTTTATTTTTTATATGAAATGTCCTCTATCCAAACTTATTACATTTTTTCATTTCATACTTACATCTTGGACCAATGAGTCTTTTATTTCTCTTTTATTTATTCCTCCTATTACTCCACTTTTCATGATTGCCTGTCCAATGCCACTGGCCTCAATCTAAACGGTAAATAAACACAGTACAAAGACACAAAGCAAAAAACAGCCTCTGCTTTTATTTAGTTTAGCTAGGCTGCTACACCACGTAGCTAGCTGGCTAACTAGCCATGTATATTGTGGTGACTCACTGAAGATGAAAGATGCACAACTTTGTGAGGAGTGAAAACACTCGCCCATTGCTGCCATTAACATACAGTAGCTAGCTAGCTAGCAGGCAGCACAGATCAGGAAGTTGCTGAGCTGTTGCTAAGAGACGGGGACATCGGCCGGAAACAGGAGACATGAGAGAAATCATTATGAAATACAAGTACCATTAGGAAAAATGCCATTATAGAATAAAAACATCCTTTTGAAAAACACGTTCACATGTTTTAGGTAACTGTATTCCACATGCTCTCTGTTGTCTTTTCTCTGTACTTACAGGAGGATTTGTTGGGAAGAAATCCTGCGATATTAAAGTAGTGTGGATACAGGGTCATGGGATTTCTTCCCTTGGTTTGTGCTGTATCACTGTTTTGACAGTGTGGTCAGTGTAATGCCTCAGTGGGATTTAGAGGGCTGGGGTGGTTTAGTTTAGGGATATAGTGGATCAGGTCTTTTTTATAAACTCAAACCCTTTTGAATTACTAACCTCTGTGCTGTCTGGGCATGGAGAGGACTCCTGGATACACACTCTGCACAGACTGCACAGACCTGAAATATGTATATTTTTAAATGGTACAAATGTGGGCATGAGGCATGGCAATGGATGTGCTCTCTTCACAGCCAGACATAGAAAGAGACATATGGGTTTGGGTCAAAATAATCCTTTTATATTAGAAATGATATGTGTACTGTTTCCTGTTATCTTACTCCATGTTTGCAGTCCAGTGTAGTGGAAGCATTGATTCCACAGAACAGTGAGGAGGAATAGATAAAACTGCCAGCTCGCTTTATTATCGGACCAATACCATCTCCTGCTCCGTGGCTAATCAGACAAGCTCACAAACACACCGTCACCCGACAAACATATTTGTTCATGGGCGCACATTAATCTGAGTCTCCCTCGTCAAATCGTCTTGCTCTCGACTTGCACCTTTTCTCACCTCACCCTCGCTCTCGATAGCTGGGTTTTTGGACCGGCGTTCGCTTGACTTACAGTCCTTTTGGGAGCACGCGTGTTTTATTTTATACATGAGGAGCACAGGGTGGTTTGAGGATCTTCCACATGCAGCAGAGGACAGACAGAATATACAGAGACACCTCTGTTAGTCTGGAATCCATCAAGCACATGTGTGCCAGTTTTATCACGAGGACATTCAGGACAAGAAATCTTAGTCACTTCCTCACCTTCACTGTGTGTGTGTGTGTCCAAGACGCAATGAACAGACACTGAAAAGAACACAGGATATGGAACAGAGAGAGGGAGAGCAATAGAGAGAGAGATATTTCATCTCCTCTCTGCCTGTATACATATCTGCAAGAATGTAGGTCAGGCAGCCCCAGTCCTTCTCGGAGCCTGGGAGAGCGAGATTGCTGTGTGTGTGTGTGTGTGTGTGTGTGTCTGTGCATACACATCACATGAATAAAGCATCTGTCTCTCTTTTGTAATATAATAGTGCGTATTTGTGTGCGTGCCCCTTGTCCTCGTGTTCCATATGTGTTCTTCTTTATATGGTATCTATCTTTATATGGCTTTATATGGTTTGTGTGTGTGTGTGTGTGTGTGTGTGTGTGTGTGTGTGTGTGAAATGGCAGCAGTCATGTACAGCGTGTGTCATAGAAAATGTCACAGCGGACATCGCAGGCCATACTGCAGTGTACATAACCAAACAGCAGGGTTTTCATTACGGTTATGATTGTGTGTGTGTGTGTGTGTGTATGTGTGTGTGTGTCAGTGCAGGCTATTTACAGTGTGTACCCTGGCTTTGATAGATACAGGAGCCCAGTTAAGGGCAGCCATGGTCCCCTTTCATTCTTCAAGGACTAGACTAAACACACACACACACACACACACACACACATGCACACACACACACTTGTAGGATTCTGAGCTGAGAAGACGTCTTCTAGTCCTTGGTTATATATTCTACTTCTGTAACAGAAGATGAATAATAACAATAGCTTGTGCACATGTGTGTATATAAATGCCTGTGTGTGTGTGTGCGTGTGTGTACATGTGATTGTATAAGACATGAGGTATTGTGTGTTTGCATTTCTGTGTGTGTGTGTGTTCCCATTACAATTGAAGGCCTATTCTTCCCTGGCTGTGCTCTGTCTGTCACTGTCCTTGGTGCTGAAACTAGCAGACTAGCTTCTCAACTCTTGACGGGAATATCAAACACACACACACACACACACACACACACACACACACACTAAGTACATGGCCACAGTGTACTGTTGTGTTGTATTGTATCTTCTTCTGTTGTCTAGTAAGACTCTTGACATTTGTCATTTTATATTTGTCTTGCTTTTTTTTCTGTCTTTCTTGTTCCCCCCGCCTCCCTTTTTTTCCGATGCACGCATCCCACACACACACGCACACACACAGATACACACTGGGGGAATGTGGTCTGTGTCCTGATGAAGAGTCAGAGAGCTGTGATTTGTCATCAGCCCACATGAAGACCTTCATCAGAGGACAGACCCATCACTTACACTCTGATTATAATGACCAAGGGGCCAGGGATGAGTGTGTGTGTGTGTGTGTGTGTGTGTGTGTATGTGAGTATATATGTGTGTTTGGAAGTTGCTTGCTATTTTATGGGGTAGAAGCAGGTGGAATTATGTCACAGATTTGCCAAAAATCCATTCAACCTACATTCGATTTAGTCAGCAACAGTGAGAGATCATAGGAGCGTTCCTTTTACCGCCAGAGCCACTGTTTTATCCCAAGTTAAACATTTTTACATACACAGTGTGCTTGCTACCCATGCCCAAAAGCACTTTGACTTTGTTTCACTGCCATTTTTTTCTCCTGAATGAAAATGCTTTAGGAGCGCACCAGTGGCTGTAATCAAATACAAACCAGCCTTTGACGCCACTTTCAAAAACATAAAAGACAGCAGGGCCATAGTCATAAAATGAAAATATAGTTTGAGTGGCCCATTGTTTGTGCTATCCCCTTACAACTCACTCACACTGTTTCCAGCTTGGCCGCGCTTTTTATTCACACTACAAAGGAAGTGGACAAAAAAAAAGCAAAGAAAAAAAAAAGATGAAAAATGGAGGTGTGTGCGCGTGTGTGATGATGGGTAAAAAAAGACCCCCTGCTGGTTCAAAGTAAAGTCCGCTTATGCGCCTAACCGCCGCCTCTCCTTTTACATAACTCACAACAGGCACCCCAAGCGCTCGCTGTATGCCCATGGTTGTGTTCGTCCTGAGGGAACAGCCATTGTTTTGATTGAAGCTGCTTAAAAATAGGTTGGGAATGACTGCGACGCGTGTGTGTGTCTGCATATGTGTTATGGACCGTCTGGTGGGCTCCCTCTGGGGGTCTTCATTCCCTGTGATGGTCCCTATATGCCATCAACACATCGTCTGTTCGCTCCTATACATTCTCTCAATTAGCAGCAGTGGATGGAGAGAAACAAAAGACACAGACGGCGTGCGCGTGCATATGTTCATTCACGCCTCCATCCCCTCTCCTCTCTGTCTCTCTCCCTCTCTGTGTCGGAGGTTATTTTACCTTTTTTTTTTTTTTTTTTGACATTGTAGGACATCGACCCCTTTACTCACTTCTCTTCCATCCTCCAGCACTCTCCCTCCCCTCTCCTCCCCTCCTCTAACTCAGCAAAGGATGGAGAGCTGAGGAGAGAAATCATGGAGGCAGGCACGGATCATTAGCTATATTTGTCCCCACTTCCTGCAGAAGATGATAGATCTAGCTAATTACCCCATGTTGCCAAGCCTATCGCACACGACAAGCGGCCGTCGTTACGGCGGAAATCAACGTTCGCTTGGCACGCACCGCATAGCTGATGCTATATGACTATTCATGAGCCCGGAGTCAAAGGAGAAGAGGAAATATCTGATCCCGTCATGGCTGCATGTGAATGTGATTGTTCTGGAAATGATTTTAATGATGCATGTTCTCCGTCTCCTTCTTCCCTCTGCGTAGAAAATGAGTTTGGAGGAGACGTGGTGAGCCGTTCCACTCCAGCTGAACGTCAGTCGGTCACGGTGGAAGCAGAGGTCTGGGCCAAAGAGCCGTCTCAACCCCAAACCATTTCAGGTAGCGTGCCGCACATGAACCTGTTCACATGTGTTTGTGTCTGTTTGATGATTTGCATGATGAATCTGAAATGCACTAGTTTGTGTCTGCACTTTTTTTTCTATATTTTGCATTCATTTTTCGAATATAAGCAGAAACTACAGCATGTGACAGCATCAGTACCAAAACCAGCCCTGCTCTCTGCACTAACAACAAAATACAATGAATTTTTAAAAGAGGATCATCAAAAATAGCGGCGCAGTGGCACAGCGTTTGTCAGCTATGATGTCCCAAAGAAAATTAGAGATGAAATAATTAGTCAACCAATCAATCAACAGGAAGGTTAAAGAGGAAGTTGTCAATTATGCTCCTAACAGATTTGTCAGACAGGAATCTGAGTTGGAAAAAAGAAAATGCAGAATCTGTGAGCACAGAAATAAATGTTCTGGGGCTATCTGTATTTAACCTTAACTTGCTGAAGTGAAAGGACAGCCCCTGATTCATAATGGTGTCCAACAGTTTTAATTGCTCTTGTGTGCCAAATTTCAAATATAGATCCTCTTTGGCCAGAAGGGAGAGTTTTGTTACCAGTTATTGTTAGAAGCCAAGACGAATAGTTTCCATGACCTCCATGTTTGGTAATATGAAATCAATTTTTTTTGTTATTTGTTATAAGTGATTTTTTTTTCTATAATCAGTGAATGCAGTACAGAGGCTGTTTACAAGATAAAATATTTCAGAGGCACTGAAGATGAATAGAACTGAGATTTTATGCAGGAGTAGGAGTAAGTATCCAGCCTCAGATCCACTCAGGCTGTACAGCAATTATTAAAGTCACCAACACAAATCCTTCACATCCCATACTGTAACAGCTCTCTGTCATCACTGTACCAGCTGATAAATTGTCACCCTGCGTTCAGCTCGCAGCTTCTCTCGATCTAACCATTTTAGAGCCCCGCGCCGCCGCCATCACCCACCAAAGCCATTTTCCATACTAGTTAGGAATCACTCCCCAGATTTTAGTCTCTCTTTCTGTCTCCGTCACCCTCCGCTCTCTTTCTCACTCTGACTGTCAGCGCCCACTCAGATGCTATCTCCACAGCCCTTCACACTAATTCAGATGCACTTAGCATCGGTTTGGCACACATGTTTACTGTCACTAGATGATGCACGGCGTAAATACCTATTTGCAGTGAAATTCGATAGTGCCAGCACAGTTTTGGTGGCTCCCCACTGCTACACTGTACAGAATACCAATGTGCGAGTGTAAAGTGCATGCAGTGCGTGAGGGTGTGTGTGTGTGTGTGTGTGTTGAGGAGGGTGGGGTTGGGCGCAGTATGCCTGAAACACATTCTCTCAAAACTTCAAGGTGAAAACAAAGGGAAACTGATAACGATGTGAATTGTTGTGACAGATGTGTGAGCACCCCCAACCCCCCCCCCCTGCCCCCAACCTCCCCCACCAAAATGATAAACACACACACACACACACACACACACACACTCACTCACTCACACACATACAAAATGCTTGTTCTGTGTGTCTCATTGCATATTACAATAATCGCTGCATTTCTTATCATGTTTTATTCCCAGTATTATCCCGATTCCTCTCCATCACGAGCCCAAAGCCCTGCTCTTGCCTCTGTATGCATTCTATCTGTTTACTGATGAAGACAAACTAATAAGAGAAACAGCCACCTTAATTTCCCAGGAAGAGAATTTACATATTATTTTTGCATCGACTGTACAATCAATACCGACACAAACCCAGTTGGCATTTGGACAGCAGCCTTTTCCGATATGTGTGCAGGATAAGACGTTCAGCTGCAATCCACATGCACAACATGCGTTTTCAAAAGATACCAGTCTTCTCTGGGAATTTATCTCAGTGCTGAATTAGACACTTGTGTTCATGGGGTTAAATGGTGTTCCATTGAAATGGGGTGCAGCCTTCACTTCATGCTTCCATCTCAGCTCAGTCCCTGTGTATTCTGAGGGTGAATAAAACCCTCACACGTTCCATGCTGCACAATATGACACACAGATTAAAATTCATGGATGCAAATTACAAAACATGAAAAGAACTTCTATCGTACTCTTTTAGAGGCGATGAATGGTAAATAGGAATACACAGTACAACTGGAATTTTACTAAATTATCGACTGGCTTGTGCTTGGGTTTGAATGTACCGACTGAATCCCAGTGGGGCTCAGGTGTGAAATGAAATGGTGAATTACAAATGAAGCACCTTCACCTTGCCTGAGTATTCCCAATATTAAGTTCTTGCAACAAAACAATCAATCTTTTTTGTTACGATCCTTGAAAATTATTATTTATGAATTGTGTCATCACCAGAAGAGATGATATTATTTTTCTTTTTTTCTAATGATTGTTTTCAATGTAATTATTATTATATTAACAGATCATACTTATAACACTAATACAGAGTGTAAATTACAGTAGAAATATGTAATATAAATGTTGAATAATTAAAAATAAGTGAGTAAAAAGTACCCAATGTACCTGGACTAAGGAGACATTTTTTCATGTAATCCAAATACAGTTTTAAATGGTTTACTTTGCTTGAGAGATAAGAAATTTATCCCAACCCAACACAAACCATTTACTTTATTTTAAAACATTTAAATCACAAAATTTAATAATAGTGATATTTTAATTAATGAAATAATTATTGTCAAAATTACATGAACTCCTGGTTGGAGAATATGCAGCAGTTTGCATCATTATATACCTTTGCGTAATTAGCCAACCTAAACTTCTGGAGCTCGGATCAACGTGACTCTGCGGTTATTCATCTGGGCCTATAATGCCATTGATCCAGGCTCTAATTGAGACGCAGACAGAGAAGGAGTGGGCCTCCTCCTAATCCGCAATAAGCAGGCTAACCTTCATTACAGCCGTGACATTTTCCCATGGGGTGCTAAGAGAGGGAAAAAGCCAGACAGAATATGAAGGGCTCTCCAACATATGGCAAGCCGCAGAGGCGTGCATGCTTCCTGGGTCCAACTCTCACGAGGAGCCTTGAGGGAAGGAAGCGGAGGCGACAAGACTTACACTGCTTCTGCAGATATTGTTGCTGTTGTTTTATTCCGCTGCTGGATTTGGTTGTTGTTGAAGTTGTTTCAGCACTGATGCAGGCCTCGCTTAAAACGGGGGCCCTCAGAGAGAGCCTGACAGCCTCAGATAGGCACTGTTAGTATGCCTGTGTGTGTGCGCGCACTAAACTCGCATTTAAACAAGACGGTCTCATATTTTAGTCCGTGGCTCATATGTTTATTTTAACAAGGGAAGCGTTCTGCATGCAGGTTGAGACTATTTCCCCTTTTCAATATTTCATTTATTTCCTTTGCGAAGCAGACCTCAAAGTGTTTCCTTCCACATACCTATTTTAATGTAATTATCAGTGGGGTTTTCATATAAACATATGGCTCTGTCCCTGTACGCATTAAAGCATTTGCACCTGCATTTTTAAAAACTGAGTGTGATATGAATGCTGCTGGAAAGGTTTTACATTTCTTGCAGCAGGAAAAAAAAAACATTCACATAGAGAAAGAAGTGGGAATAAACAGAATACCTTAAATTGGTGAACAGACAAAGGATAGAGCGCCACCTACAGAAAGTCAAATTAAAAAAAGAAAGAAAATATAAAAGACGCTACAATAACACTGTGATTGCTCAGTGGTGTCTCAGTACAGAAACATCAGCAATGACTAACAGTAACTAATATCGAGAAACAATTATGAGAAGGGTCAAGAGTCCGCTGCTGTGTCAAAGACCTCAGACATTTAGATCAGGGTGCCCCTTTAATGTGTGCCCCCCATTGTTGACGTAAAGGAGTCCCTGTGCTGCAAGAAAATCTATGCATGCAACATGATTTCTCCTCCACTTTGAAGTAGATTACACATGTTGAGGGGACACTATCGCTCCCGCTCGCGCCGCATATTGTTCCAGAGAAGCTTTGATAAAACAGAACAATGATGAGACCGATGAGAGATGTTCAGCGAGAGGAGGACTAATTCCACTTTGCTCACATGACTACTTCAGAAAAATTCAAGGTTACACACTCACACACGTGCACACGCTCGCTGTCTGAATAAGTGCCTGACACGGGAAATGAGAGAACTGGATTGATAACTTGTTATTTTCCTTTTTTCCTTTTCCTTCATTTTTCGCAAGGAAGGATTTCTTTTCCATTGCCATGGAGACCAAAGTTACAATTGAATGTGATATACATATATAGATTAATATATAGGTAGTTTAAGTCACCCTCCTCAAAAATACTCCATGTTGTTCCCTCCTTGCTACACCAGTAAGATTTACAAGTTATGCCAGCACTTCATCATTTCAGTTTTCTCCCATTGAAACATTTATGGGCATTCATAAAGAAACACACCATTAAGGCTGAGGGGCTCTACAGTACAGTAAGTGTGGTGTTAATAAATCATGTTTAATAAAAAGAGACATCCAAACAGGGCCACCGCCCCCATCATAGTCCAAACCCAGCTAGCATGAATATTTAGGGACATCTGGAAATAACAGAGCAACGTTCAGGCTCCTCAACAATTTATGATGTGTTGGTGAGGGGACAGACCTTCTTTTAGAGGCATATGTTGACCTGATGTACGTGGAGAGAGAGGTGGACGGGAGGATAATGCTTACTCTGGCATAGCAAGGGCTGGAAAGGCCTGAATGCTGAGGACAAGACAGGATAAATGGAAGCCGTACAGTTAATGTTGGATGGAGTTATGACCGTAGTTCATCTGGAGAATGACTGAATGGACAGTCACACAGTCATGAATGAGCACAGTGGACAAAAGGATAGGTGGATGGAAGGTGAAACTGACAAATCGGTACTTTAGAAATGACAAATTACAGCATTTCAAAATGTGATTTTTTTTAAATGAAATATATGATTATTTTTAAAACATTTTTTGTATTAACAAAGGAGATCTCTTTGTCAGTTTACAAAGAAATGAATCTGTTCATCTCTTTTGGCTAAATATGAGTCTTTGCAAGATTTCTATTGGTTTTGAGCTACTTCCTGAAATACTGAATGCACCTTGACTTTTTATTGAAAAGATTATTTTGTATAAATACATTTTTATACTCTCTAGATTCAGCAGGGCTGATGGATTGGCCATAGGTCTCAATTAAACCACAGTGTTTAAATGACTTTAATCATTTATCCTAATATGTAAACGATCAGAGGCTGATTGTCAGTCAGTTGACGTCCAAGTGTTGCAAACATCAGGTGTTACGCATGTTTGACAAGAGGGAGAAGTGCTCGCGTACGTGAAAGAACACGTATCCAAATTAAAGATGATTTTGCGATAGTGTGTGTCGTGTGTTTAACAGCTTGTTTGTGCCTTCTCTACAGATGGAGGTGGATGCAGATGATAAGCGCCATCGCACACGCTCCAAAGGTATCTGCACGGATACACACACGTACACACAGCGGCACTGCCATTCAGGGTGACCTTCACTCCCCCAGCACAAACACACACATGCACAGACAGAGGCATGCACATAGAGCGTACACACACCACTGCACAAATCCCAGACTGTCACAGCTGAGTTGCCTTTTCTCACTGCTCGCCTTCTTCCTCTGTCTCTCTTTTTATATATCTTGCAGGAACAGCATCACAAAATCCACATTTTAAGAGCTTTGTTAAAAATGAAACACAGAGTGACATCTAATCCTACAAAACGATACGTAGTAGGAAGTGAAAACACATTATGGAACTTTTGTAAAAGAACAGGTAACTCTTAGTTTTAGCTTATGAACTCATTACACCCTATTTAATATTTCATTAGCTTAGAAAATTCTTGAAATTTCTTCCAAGATAAGTATTAACAAGACTTTGATATTACAGTAAACATAGCCACCTACCCAAGGACAAAATCTTTAGAGACTGGGGGGATGAACCGGGGTAAAAAGAAGTTAGAAAGCTAAACACACACACACACAGAATAAAGTGCTAATGGCTAATGGTCTGAAAAGCCAAAACAGAACATTTTATATAATTTCTGTGTTTCAGATCTTTTTTTTTTTTGGATTCCGATATGTGGATTTCTGACTTTTCTGAAAGTAACTGCTGCCTGCACCTTGTGGGACCTTGCAGATCAAAAAGAGTGTAATGTTATCAGTCATTTTTATGATTTCTGAGAAGATTTAGTGTGTATGACACAAACTTTACTATCCAGTTCACCAGTATTGGCAGACAAGCTGTAGCTTGTCTGTAGCTGTACTCACATAGGCATTTATTAGACCAGAGGTATTGTGAGGTGTAGGGAACAGCAGGCTAAGCACTGCAGTGATGATAAGATAACTCAGCCTGACACACATGATCACTTTATTAAGGGCGAGGAGATGTTTTATTTGTATGTTGCCTTTTTGTGGGTTGGTTAGGGTTAGGGCTACTGGGAATGAAATTGTTGAGTCACATGTTCCCTCTAACAATGATAAATAAATACTTTGAAAGAAAAAAACACAAGTAAAAATGACTAAAAGTTCAAGTTATAGGAAGGAAAAACAATATATAGAATAACATATACGACTAAAATAAATAAAATTGTGAAATAAAATATAGAAAGAATTATAATACTGATAGAAATCAAAGTGGAAATATAATACTGTTGAGAAAAATATAATACAATAGAAATGTGATACTGTTGAGCAGTAGGTTGCAAATATTATGAGGTGCAAATATTAATAAGGTGCAATTAAAAAGAGTTTTAAAGTCTCATGGCCTGAGGGATGAAGGTCTCCAATTCATGCATTAATTATCTTACAGGTATTAAATTACTAATGAAGCTGCTCTGACAACTGTGGCCACTAGATGCTGCTGTACGAAGTGAGCATGTTCTACTTTTTTTTCAAATTCCTTTAAAATGACCTGAACTTTTAATTATAAATAGCTTTTCATTGAATCGGTGTACTCACACAGAAAAATAGAAATGAAACCTGTTACTGGTTTTGTTTTTCTTGTTCGATTCGATTTCAAGACAAAAACAAGAAAACGCACAGTTATTTCCTTTATTTAAGGACAAGAAAAATCATTTGGACCATTTGTGGTCTGTATTAGTAGGTTTCATGTCATATTGCGATTATTTTGACAAATATTGTGATATAAGTCACGATTTTAGCAGGAATTTTAAAATTTCATTTTCACCAAAAAAAATATTAAAAATGATAATGGTGTGATTCTTGTCGGGGTCTGTACTAAATAAGCATGTTCCCTTACATCTGTAGCATATTATTTGTAGGCCGGGGCATACCTATAAGACCATAATGCTTCATTAATAATGGTATGATTTACACATTTTACCAAAAAAACGCAGCTTGTGCAATCGGGATATTACTATTTCAATAACTTTTCAACTAATTGTTCAGCCCTTTGTAACAAAACACTGGGCATTTTTTGTAATTTCAGAATTCACTCTTTAACCAGCAGCTACATGTTGGATGTTCAGTAAAACACAGGACTAGGTGTGTGTTGAGCAGCAGCACTGTGATGACCTGGTTGGTTCACAGTTTAGTGATTAATCAACTGCAGGCTTTCAAAAGACAAGTGACAGAGTGAAACTCGAATCATTGAAAAAAACATTGAAAACACCTGGGTAGACGTGTTCGAGAGTACTAACACACTGGTTTATATTTAACATGTGCATCAGTGATGCTGCGGTTTACACTGAGTGACAGTGTTGTATCTGTGTAGACCTGTCAGTGATCAGCCGTATATGGACTGCAAAGATAATATTATTAAACTAAAACAAAAGCAAACTGAATGCACTGAAAATGTTCAGCAGCCCCACCAACACTTAGTCCACCTAACAGGTTTAAAGCACCTAAAAAGGAGTGAGCGTGTTTTAATCAGAGAATCCTCTGATGCATATTTTATTTCCTCTAACTTTAGAGAGTATCTAACATCTTTCACAGATCAGAGAGCAGGGTGGTGACCATTGTTCCTACATCAAGTGGATCGAGCACTGTGTAGTGAAGGCTGTGACCACAGGGCCCTTGTTTGATTGAGTTACATGTGTCCGCTGCTTGTCGGCCAAAGACAGAACAAATGTGTGAGTGGCCGACTGGCACTGAAATCATCTTTATGCCCGTGTCCAAAATCACTCCATCCTTCACTCATTCTTTATTGCATTTTTATATTAGAGAAATTATTCATTTATTCTATAGACAGCTGCAAATTTAGAATAGTCCCTTCTTCACAGCAGACATTTCTATGTGGCAAGAGCAGCATAAAAAACAAGTATGTGAACGATAATATTAATGGTGGCTCTATTCCATTAAGTGTCCCAGTAAACCACCACCGTGGACCTGACTCACCTAAATGGAACGCAGCCATCTTTTACGTCATGAATTCAACCTGTGCTTTTCCTGCTTCCAGTCAAGAGGTCTGCTGTGAAAAAGTGTTTTTAGGGCCCTATGAAGTAAACACATTTCACACTCCAATTTCACAAAATTTAGAATTAAACACACACTTTTAATTTAGAATTAAAATGGAGGACTGTAGACTGTAGGGCACTAAACAGACAAAAAAAAAATTCAGATCTGGACTATGTCTTCATTAGCTCTGCTATGAAAGCTCATATTTACATACAGGGTGTTTATATGAGTTATTTTAGACAATTTGTATGTTGAGCACAAGAGCACATGCAAGTTAGAAGGCCTAACCTGTAGTTGGTATTGGATTTTGTAATCTAAAAATTAGTAACCTATGAAAGCAAACTCACGGTATTCATCTTTGTTGGAGACTAATACAGCATTTCACCACTGCTATTGTGTGTATTGTCTTTGTTTTACCATTCCCTTAAACAAGCCAGTCAGGTCTACACTGTACATGTGTCAAATCAGTATTAACTATCCAGCCTTAACATGTTATCATTCACACATTATAGGATAAAGCTACTGATATTTGGTACTTCATTCTTTCAAAGATCACCAGGTATAAATGCAGGACAAGAACATGGAAGGTATGGAACGAATGTGGAAACAAAAGAGCACAGGAAAATTCTATTAATTAAAAAGAAAAATATTTCCACTGCAACCCAGTTGGATTTTACCCATGTTATTTATTCATAATATGTTTTGTAACAGTTTTTAATATTCATATAATACAGAAATATAAAGACAATGAGCTGTGTGTATGTAACAAAGCCTGGTATTCACAACATACTGGCCTTTCTTTTACTTTTTTTTCTTTTGCCAATCCTCTGATTACATATTTCCAATGGATTAACATGTTAAAAGCTCAACAAATACGATCAGCCCACCATACAGTGCATACACATCCATACACTGTACACATTTACACAGCTAATACGCAAGCAATTGTTCTCCAAAAGGCTGTTCACATGTTAAAGAATTTCAGATAAACGTAGCACACTACTGAGAAATGTAATATTTAAAAAAATACCAGGGCAAGTTTGCATGTTTTAGAAGTACTGAATGGCCAACAGAAAACAGGGATATTTTCTAAAATGAATATATGCACCATTTATCAGGTCAGTTGTTCACACAAATACAAATTTCTACATTTTACTGAGCCCTAAGTGTTTCAGTGGTAATTTATTTCATGGTAAACCTACGCAGATCATAAGTCACAATGATCAACTATTCAGTAGGTTCCTTTTTTCTGTGTTAAACAAAGAGCCTGTGGATTTAGCATGCACAAGCCAGTCAGTCTGTTTCATAATCACCTCTCTCTCTCTCTCTCTCTCTCTCTCAGTGCCTGTGGATCCAGCATTAACAGAGCTTTTCAGGTCAGTGGGATTGAAAAAGTGCACTGCACTGATACACAAACACACACACACACACACACACACAAGCAACACAAACACCAATGCACAGACAGGCGGAAAATAGCCAGAGAGTTGCTAACACATACTCATCCACACCCACACGGACACACGCAAAATTGGCCTGCTGTTGTCTTAGTGCCGAGCCCAAGACAGTCAAACACCGCCTGGATCAACAGTCACCTTATTACCAACCAGAGACATCCCAGCCTTCCCTCCACCGTTTGATAGCTGCTCTCCTATCAGCAACCGGTCACTTATGGATGCTCCGATGCCCGTACTGCCCGTCGGTTCCCCTTTGGTTTTCCTCTCTCTTCTTGTCTTTCCTCTGACACGTTCTCACGGTTAGTTTGCATTCTCTCTCCTCGTTCCTCCCTCTGAGTGTGAATTTCTCACTCCGTCTCCCTCCCTCTCTTTGGACATCTTCAATGTCACAAAAGATGATAACAGCAGAACAGAAACAACAAGCACCAAATTCTCTCTTCCCTCTTGTTGATACAGTTCCCCCACATGAAATAATAAATAAGAGGGTTTTCTCCTCTTTTAATGTTCCAACTAGACGAGCTAAATAATTCCGTTTTGGTCTTGTGTGCTTGATGATATTTAGCATGATAGCCAATTATCAATTCATTACCCATGCAGCACAACTCTTTCTCTCCTTCTACGCCCACAGCCTTAAAGTTCTCGTTGGGTGAGCTGAGTGGGCGGAAGGTAGAATACAACTTTATTTCAAATTTGAAGATTTTCTTTTGTCACTGGGAAATAATGTCCTCCTAATGTCCTCCTTTTTTTATGTAAGTGCAGTTGTCATTTGTTGGGAGCCGAGAGAGTGAGGATAGGCTTAAAGTTCATTATAATAAAGAGGTTGTAGCTCTCTTAGTTAGCTTGTATTGATCAAGGTAACAGTGGATGGAAGGTATGCTGTAAGCCCTTCATACATATATACTGTCATACAAGGTGTTGTACCTCCGAAGGGGCCAGTTTAGGTCAAATATTTAATGTCACTCAACTGCTGTATTTAATTTTGTCATGTCATGTGCATGCAGTTACTGGTTATTTAATTTTTCCTAAATGCTCAACATTCTTACTGTTTTTGTGGTATTTTGTGTCAAGACGAGTCAAACCAGGCAAGCATGTAGGGTTAAGGGAAATTTACACAAGGCACTGAAATTTAATGAATAGAAGTGGAATGGGGTTTGGCCAGCCCCGGAGCCCCCAATTTGTATCTGTTGTGCTCTTCAGTGTGCAGGCAGCTGTTTGGCATGCACGAAAAGTGTGGAGGGCAGCGGGTATGTAGGAGAGCTGGTGTCAGCAGCAGCCGAGTCGAGTCAGGTCGAGTTGAGTGTGTGAACTTGTGGTGCTGAACAGTCTCCACAAATATGGCGAGCCCAAAGAGGAAACCATGTGTGAGTTTGTAATACTGTTTAAGGTTGTGATGCTTCCATTTTGTTTCCAATGTGAAAGAGCTGAGTTTCTGGAGAAGACAAGAACCTTTGTCAGCGGGCTCAGTACGAGGCGGAGGCCATTTCCTGGAGCAGCCCCAGTACATGCTGAAAAAGTGTTACTAAAAAAGATTTGTCCATTCAGTTTGTGCATGCAGTGGTGAGAGACACAAATTTTAGCTCCTTTTTTATCATCTGTGATGTGAAACATCAGATTTTCCACAAAGTGACAGAAAGAGAAGGTGGGCATCCCGGTCATCAGTCAGAAATATAACCCTAGAGCTGAAAAAGTGCACTGATTAGACTGATGAGATGAGTGCCAACTTGGGGGCTTCTCAACTGATGATTGAAATCATTGTCATGTAACGGGCAGCCCTCGTAGACACTGTAATGGCCAAAATGATACAAAATACCAGTTAAAACAAAAATAGTTTTTGTTATTTGACATTCAAATGTATAAGCCACTTCTACACTGAGCATTGATCTTAATGGAGCCCTTATACTTATAGATTGTAACAGTTTATTGACTTATGTTAGTCACGGCCCAAAGTTATCTAACTGGAGTTCATTAATGTTAGCCACTGTGTGGTGTGTGTGTGTGTGTGTGTGTATATATGTGTGTGTGTACATATATATATATATATATATATATATATATATATATATATATATATATATATATATATATATATATATATATATATATATACACTCCATTATTTTCACCATTATTTTCAGAGTGCACAGTATAACCTGTTTGGGTATTTTTGTGTCCTCTACTTGTCTTTGCGAGTTGTTTCCATCCCAGTAATGTGTGAATTTAATTTTGTCCTTGGCTGTGTGTTAGGGGGTGGTTGCAGTTGAGATAAGGGTTCCAGCCTACCTACATATCAATAAATAATATTCTACCTGGAAGATTACTGTGTAGCCTTTAGCTGATATTCATAGATAGTACAAGGTGTACTCTCCCTGCTCTCTCTCCCCAATCCCTCAACCCCCCTTCACTTTCACTCTTTCCCCCCATTTTCTGTCATTCTCACCCCTCCTCTCCTCTCTCTCCTCTCTCTCTCTCTCTGTCTCTCTCTCACTCTGCTGCTGCCTGCAGATAGTAATTAATCAGGGGATCGATGTGAAGCCTATCTCCAGGCTGAGGCGTCTATAATGTCGATAATGCTGCTCGATGGCCTCTCTCCCCGGAGAGCTGATAGTCTTCAGGACAAACACCTTTGACTTTGCATGGAGCAGTCCGGGCTGCGCTCGGGCTGGTGCCGGTGTGCTTGTGTGTGTGATTATGTATATTTTGTTGTACATACCCTACTTATATGCAGCCTTGTAAGCCTTTACAGACAGGAGTGAGTCGCGAACTATGTACAATGATGGGGTACAATAAATGAGGTCAAGAGAATGATGGGAATTTACAGCGACTGGACTGAGGGATCGCAAACTACAGTAGTCAGATCTAAATGTCCCATTATCCCAGGGAACCTTTTTTAGGTTGTTTGTTAAGGGATCAGAGTAAAGACACTTGAAGAACCAATCCAATTTTAGTATGCATAAACTTACAGTATATTTACTGTATATATGCCAATGTTATCTTCTCATTTATATGTCAGTGTGTGAGCGTGGCAGATGATAAATAACGAGAAATGACAGAAATGATTGAGACTGTGTTACATGGTTAGTCCAGCAGAAAGCGTCCATATGTTTGTGAAATGTCCTTGCTAGGGATCGTTATCAAAAATGTTTCTTTATGTTACGTGTGATAATAATTACAACAAATACATCTTCATCTTGCATTTTTAAACTCTTGAATATCAACATTGGTATCGGCCACATACATGCAGTATTGCGAAGTGTCATATGCTCAAAATGATTCACTTCATTAATTTAATTTGAATCAGTTTCATAAATGATATGTAGATCATTATACTTTCTCAAACTTCAGATCTCAACAATGAAATGGCAGTGAGGTGCCTGCTTCTCCTGGCCTCAGACATCTTCCCCAGGAGTTGAGAAATGAAACTGTCAGAGTAATCATAGACCATCAGTGGAGCTAACTGAAGTCTGTATATTGCATGAGAAGCCAAGAGCTTTTGTAAGTTTCACTGAAGTGATATTATTGTTGCTGATAGTACAGGGGCACACAGTGCAGAGTACAGGACATCACTTCCACACATAGAATAGGTTTGATGACATGTGGGAAGAAGCAGTTAGAGCGGGCGCTTTCAGCATGTGTCTGTGTCACTGCAGCTGCTCGCCGTCTGCGCCTGATAAAAACAGCCACAGCGGCAGCAAATATGAAAGACACGGAAGGTAAAGGTATCCCTTCCCATTCAAAGCTCCAATTACATGGTTGAATTTCTTTTATGAAAGGAAAAAATAAAGACAGCTTTAACAGAGGGTCCATCTCAATAAACCTCATCATGGTTTTCATACGCAAGGTGGGGCGGGTGGAGGGTCTGTGCTAAACAGAGAGCTCACAGCATAAACATTCCCTTCTACATCTCTTTTGTCATTTGAATATTTACAGTCCGCCATGCTAATCATGTTTATTGGGGTGTATAAGTGCTGCGCATGAGCTCAATGATGCTTTGTGCCAGAGACTGCATGGCAGAGGCACTGGGATAAAAATTGCCCCCAACCCCCCATTTCTGGAAATAAATGGCTTCTCTTGCAGTAATCCAATTTCAAAAGACAAAAAGAGCCATCTTACGTAACTAGGACAGCACAGGCTTTTGCTAATTATGGTGTTAATGCACAGTGAAGAATTCCCCTATTTGAAACAAAGGCCACTATTTAAAAGGTATTTTTGTGGTTTTTAGGGGAGATGTGTGGTTGAGCAAGTGCAGTTTTTTTTTTAACAATGTCACATCATAAAACAGTACTGAATCTATGATTATGCAGGGTGATGGATGGCTGGCTTACAGGAATAAGGTATTTGTTCATTTGACTGCACATATCAGAAAAAAAATCCAGAGAAAATTACACACCATGTAGAACCTATCAATATGTAAAGATTTCAAAGTGGTTGTCTCAGAGCCCAAGGCTGGCTGGCAGAGGTAAACTATTCACTCCCTTATTTGCATTAATCAAAAAAAAAAAAAAAGAAAAAAAAATACAGGGAAACCAAATCCAGATTTGCACGATTTCACCTTCAGCACGTACATTTCATTGTCGGTCCCGGTGTGCTTTTGCAGTGAAATGTTGAGAACAGTTAAGTAAGGTGGATAACTGCTAAAGCCCCTCATTTTTCCCCTGTCAGATTTCTGCTTCCACACAAAAGACATAAGGTTGTCCTCTGTCGCCGACTGGCCGGATGAGAGAGGCGTACAGTCCTGGCCCCGGCTTAAATTGCCGGTGTCAGAGTTGAAACATGGCCGAACAGGAAATGATCAAGTTAATGAAACGTTTTAATTATTCAACATAATTGTGGAATGTGACGAGCGTGTCGGTGAATCCCTGGCCTGGCTGTTCACACAAGGTGTCTCTAACGCACGCACGCACACACACACACACACATTCATATGCTGGCTCTGTCTCCCTCCCTCTCACTCTCATTCCCTTTGTCTCACCCACATTGCAACACTTGCTCCACCATGGTGCTCTCCCTCATCCTTATTACTCGCCATTCTCTCCAATGATAGAATGAGAGAGATCAGTCTGTGTTATAATTACTTGCCCTTGTCTGCTCGGGGTCGTTACTCTGAGCCGCCCACCTCAGCCCCCACACTGCCGAGCCTGCATGCCCACTGGCCTGAGCCCCTGCAGCCATTCTGCACATCACTGCAGGGCTGACGGGCGCTGGTGTATCGATCTGAGAGCCGGGGAGCGCAAGAATGAGAAGAAAGGCTCTTTTCTCTCATTCTCTACCGCTGTCTCTCCCTCCTAATGCCACACACGTACCCACACACCCACATTTACCAACTGTGCACGGCAGATAATTAAAGACAACTTAAACAAACATGAAGATATCAGTTCATCAGCACGCCTGAGACTCCTTCTTATCTCACTCTCCGTCTTTGGTCGCCCCTTTCTTCCTCCCTCCTGTTCCTTCATCTTGACATTCTTCTTCTCTTCTCCTTCCTGCCCGTTTTTTAGTTCCCCCCCTCCCAAAACCCTGTCCCTTCCTTGCTGCTTCCTCCTTCCTTCCTTCCTTCCTTCCTTCCTTCCTTCCTTCCTTCCTTCCTTCCTTCCTCTCCTTCCTCTCTCTCTCTCTCTACCCCTTCCATCTCTCTCGGCTGTCTGGCAGAGCTAATTCCCTCTTCAGATGGTGCGGCTCTCATTTGCATACTTATCAAAGTGTTTGCACTATCCGACAGAAGCTGTAGGAAGGTGGGGTCATTAATATGTTAATTAGCCCCCCCCCTTCCTTTTTCTCCCCCTCAGATGGTGGCACACCATCCGTATCCTCCACCTCTCTCCGCTTCACACGCAGCCTTTGAATGTTTGAATACCCTCAGAGGCCCTGCAAATGCCATAAGACGCTGTAGACATCCACACATGGGGTTAGGGTAGGTTCACAGTTATCTATGGTGCGTGTATTTTTGCCTGTGTGTGTGCAAAAGTGCACTCTGTAAGCTAACATTAATTACATGTCTGCGGTCATGGATTAGCAGCATTTGTACATATGTGCGTTAGACATTATAGAGCCATAATGTGATCTGGTTGCACATTTGACCGATTTGCAGGACAGGCCTGTCAAGCTTCGGAAGTGCCTAAGCGCAGTGAGACAGATACTGTTTAAGAGTGAGGGTGGTAGTGTAATTTTTTCTAGCCTTGCACAACCAAAAGTAGTGTAGCATTTCCACACTGTGTGGAAGTTGGTCCGCTGTTCGCGATCAGAGGTTGGACCAACAGTAGCACCTCCGTTCTGGTCTTTATTGCAGTTTGGTACTTTATACACCAGCAAACCCAACCAACATTACTTAAGACAGCCTAATATTTAACATAGATTAGCCCTCAAGCTTTTTGTTACGTGACATTAAACATAGTATTTAACAATATGACGTCTGTAAGCCAAACAGTGTTGTACATTAATTAAAATGTGATATATACTATGTACACGATGTATATATACTCATAACACAGGGACTAACTTGCACTACACCACATTACAAGAATGATGCTGTTTGTCCATTTGTATTAATTCTGCATGGGTCAATAGCTGGTTAGGATGTTGACATTTTATCTGCAATGTAGCTATAGCCTGAGTCATCCTATATCCTATACTATAAGATACCCTTTTACAGGGTTCCCAGTCAAGTCATGGAGCCAATGTGAGCTTGATTAACTTGCTAGCTATTGCTAATGAAATCTGCCATTATGATCATACAAAAGATGCATGAAGTAAAATCTTTACAGGCATACAGTAACTGAGCAGGGTGGGGCTCAGCAAATTGCCAATTTCTTACTCTAAGTAACTCGAGTTTGAAGCCTGTTTAAAGGCATATTTCAATAAAACAGTTCCACAAATCTACAGACAGCACTATATATATATATATATATATATATATATATATATATATATATTTAGATTAAGTTTAATCCTGGCCTTCAACAAAGCAGAGTTAATGAAGAATATCTCCTGCAGTAGACTTAATCTGCATACCGTACAGGATGCTGTTCTTGTGTCATTTAAAGTAACATGATTACAATACCTGTCCTACGTAAAGGTTACAGGGTCAGTAGTTAAGTTACTCAGCTAAAGGAGGGGGACGTCTCGTTAATTCTGACTTATCTGCACATGAACAAAGGTTAATCGGTCATTTATGCGCTGGCTGTTGCAGCCCGGCTTGGTTGGCAGGGCATCGCAGATTAGTCAACATTGATAGAGGTGATTGACTGAGGTGCTTACAACAACCAACTTTGGCTGACATTAATTAAAAACGGCACAGGAAGTTGTAAGCAAATGTTGGCACAGGGTATCTTGGGAGCTGATGCCCTTGGTCGTGCTTATGTTGTGGTTCGAATCTGCTCGAACGCCAGCATCCACAGAATTTGAACATTATTTCAGTAATATGAGATAAACAGAGGTAAGTGGTTCCTGGAATGAAAGGAAAACACGAAAATACATTTTTAACATTTTTCTGCAGAACAGAAAGGTGACTAGGGACTAAACTGTAAACTAGGTTTCAATAATTTATCCGGGAGAGAAAAGGCAGAGGAACTGTTACAGCATTCCTGTTTTGCATTTTTACCTTTCAAGGACTTTAACAAATAGGACTTCTAACAGCCACTGCACTGAACGTGTTTATGTTAAGTATATTTTCTTTTAGTTGCTGGCTTTCACCTCTACTGTCTGTCTTTTGTAAATTGCTGTGCCTCTTGTCCAGTGTGCCAAGCCGTGGGCTTTCTGGGTTAGAGGGAATGCCAAAGGGACTATAGTATATTATCACAGAGCCATCTACAGTAAATTGGAGATAAACAGATACAGGCCAATGCTCGTTTTGCACTCCCCCATCCTCATTTTATAATTCTCTCCCCTTTTCCCTGAGAGAAGAGTGTTTGCACAATTGTGTGAAAAGTATACCTTTAGAAAGTGGGTGGAGGAATAAGAACAGAAGTAAAGGAAAAGCAAAGAGATTCGACAAGACAAAAGGTGAGATGAGGAGAGCCCTCACCTTGTTCTTAGCAACAATAAAAGCCTCACAAATCCACCTGGCCTTGCCTCTGAATACACATTTCTCTCTGTGCCAAACTGTGAGGGCGTTCAATTCAAACCACACAGGGCAGACTTAATAATTACTCTCACTTTGAACGCAATTTCCTGGCTGGGGGAAATGATTGACAGATTGTATCCATGGTGTCAGGGGGCCAGCCACGCCCCTCCCGACTAAGGCAGAAATTAAAGAACAGCAGGAGCTAAATTACACCTTAGCAAAGACCTCTGGCGAGAGGACAGGAAGGGAGGCATGATGAATGAGAAAAGGATCAGAACAGAAAGGTAGAGGGTGAGTCGCGTGGGAGCATGGAGATGATTGGAGGAATGGCTCGGAAATACATTTGCAGCCACACGAAAGCACACACACACACACACAGGGATGCTGGTAGAGACACACAAACATGCGCACAGAGGTAATGGGTCTGCAGTACTATTGGAGTGCAAAGGGAGAGACACTTAAATGCCATCTCTACAGTTGGGATGCTATTTACTCCTCTCTCTCTCTCACACACACACACGCACACAGTCATCTCCACTCTCTCTACTATGTCATGCTCTCAAAGCACTCAGACTGATATAAGAGCAGCAAGCAACCAGCAGAGTGGCACAATGAGTCTCAGGGTATCTACATTGGAAGAGCTAAACAACAGCAGGAAGTGTGCTAGAGGAGTGTGAGATCTTTGGTTCATATACACTGTAAGGCAAAAAGTAACTGAACAGCACCTACTGAGATCACTCTGCAGACACTGTTCTCTTATTCGGTCTAACAGTATAGTTGTGGTAACATACTATATTTTTGTCTTGTCAACACATGCACAGAAAAGACCAAAGCCAACAATGAACTGATCCCCCCTACATTCATTGTGTGTGTATCCAAACCCTGATATATCTTAATCACCTGAGCCACAGAGCTCCACTGTTATAAAAATCTATTAAAAACACATCAGTTAGTCACACCGTGTCACTGTCACACAAACTGTCTGACTGCAGCAAACACTCATATTGCAGATTTATCCACATCTGAAAATAGTCTTTAAAATAAAACAATATATTTGTGACCTCTTTTTACTTCCTCAACAGGAAGCAATGGGCTTGGGATCACAGACGATATGGGGAAGTTGGAAAGTATTAAGAAATGTACCAACACATTGTTGGTTTTGGTCTTTGGTCATGGAATTTGTTTACTGTACAGATCTTATTATAGTATGAAGATATATTATGCCTGTAATATGAATAACTTCTGGCTGTCTTTTTTTTTGCTTTTTTATGTGTTTCAGGAATAGTATATGTGTACTCAGTGTAAACATTGTGAACTAAATTTTCTCACTTGACAGTTCTCACTTGGCAGCTTTTGGCAGACTTAATTAGAGAAACATATTTTAGGAATCAATAGAAGAATACAGTCGATTACTTGTTACTGTAGATTTAGTTCATTTTGCATTGTAGGGCGTTGCCTCGTGCTGGTGGCTAACCACTTGTGGCTGCTGTCTGATGGTCCACTTAGTGTTTGCTGCTAAGACAGATGGCATACTGTAGGTTTACCTCTATCTGGGTAAAAGTGCTGCCAGCCTGGCTTCAAGGGGCCTCGACTGGAGCAGAGCCTTCAGAACAGGCTCTTCACCTGGAGAGAGAGACGGAGAGGGGGGAGCGAGGCAAAGGGCAGCACGTTGACACAGACACACACACATTCACACGTACATTCACACGTAGGCTCTCTCGATGTGCACTGACACAAACGTAGACATACCAGCGACACACACACACACACACACACACACACACATCCCCTAAGCCCTCACACACACACACAACCTACTTCACATGTAGAGCAGCATTCCCAGTTGAGTGCCTCTCTCCAACCTGGCAATTTCAGCGGAAAGAGAATCCAGCTAAAGTACACAGGGCGTCATGCTGATTTCACAACAGGGGGGTTGAATGGCAGAATGGCCTCACTACAGCCCTCGTTACTGATCCGGCAAGATCCAACTCATCTATTTCAATAGCACTCTATCATTCGCACTTGTGTGTGCATGTACAGATGGAACAAGATTGCAAAAATCCCTGGGTTTTTTTTTTTTGTTGGTTTTTTTTTTTTTTACAATATTGGTGCAGCAGTGTGGGATTATTCCCATAAATACTGTTTATCCAATGACGAACATATTTAGGGTGGACGGACTTCTATACTCACTCCCAGTGAGTGATGAAATACACGAACAGATACAATTCATACACACAAACATTATGTACATGCTCATACACGCAGCGCCATCTGACAGTGATGTTTTGGGTGACATTTAGTTTCTAGGTTGCACAAGATGCTCCAATAAATGAATCATGAGTAAATCTGTGAGGTGTGAATAATAGATGGGAGGAGAGGTAAAAAACAAAGGAGTGCTGTTATTATTTGTTAATAAGACACTCTGGAGCATCACTAACTAGATCTCATTACCACAATACACGCCGGCATGCATACGCACACACCCACAGCCCCACACACACACACACGTACCCCCCACCCACATGGACACACACACACACACACACACCTTGTGCACACACCCCACATACCAAATACATGCAGAAGTCTCTCATCCTGCATGACTATTTTTACCTGTGGAGCCTGTCGTTGCCTAGCATTCTGTAATTACATCCCACACTCCACCAACGAATGATTAGAAGCAGTGATGGATGGGTTAACGCTGTCACCTAAGGATGCCTCGGTGCAAAACTAATTACGTGACTATACATGTGTCATATGCCTGATACATGTGATAGCCCTCTCAGCCTCCTGCCAAAACTGAGGAACAAGTGCGATAAAGGTGGACGACGTGTCTCCTGTTAATCAACAGATAAGAGATGATGAAGTAACTCCGCTGTTGATTAATAGGTCTTTGTAGCTCAGTGGTGTCTTAAATATAGACTACCAGGATGACACAGAGAGTCCCTGTAACGGAGCTTGGGTTTGAGCTTGCCTCACCAGACGTTAAATTACGTGTTTCTTTCACAAGAAGAAACAAGCACAACTTTTTCCCATCTCCAATAAATAAATATCTCCCTTTCAGAATTGGGTTCGCTTAGCAAGGCTATATATCCTGTCGATGGACTTCAATATTTCAAATACAATCAATGCCCTGATTTCATTATTACTCTCCACGAAATCACTGTCAGAAATATTTTGAGCCTTTTATTTATCACTTTGTGCTTTGTGGAAGTTTTCTGACTGTACACTGTTTTTCTTTTCACTGCTGGGGAAGATAATATTATGGATTTTCTGTCATGTATGGCAAGAAAGTTGTTCAGACTCCAGGTCTCTGCATAGACACATCTTGTTGTTACATGGATCAGGAGATGGGGTGTGCGTGTCTGCTTATACATTCAAAGTATGTGGGTCTGTGTAGTGTGTGTGTGTGTGTGTGTGTGCAGACAGGGATGTGAGGGGTTGCGTTTATGATTGCCACGGCTGCAGCTGGGGCTGTGGGCTGAGTAATTGCACTGTGTTGGTAGAGAGAGCGTGGTAGCGAGCTAAAAGTCAAGTGCTCTCTTCCTGCTGTAGACCTCATTTGGATTCCACATAGCTAGCTAGCGAGCTAGCGCCAGCCTTGGGCCTGTATTATTCATAGCTTGACAGATAGCTCTCACTAAAAGCATTGGAACTGGGCCAGGTGGTGATGGAGCGACAGGGGGAAGCGGCACCACTGCACCTCACTCTCTTGCCTGGCAGGCGGAGAGGAGAGGAGAGGAGAGAATACAGGACATAAGTAAAGGATGGGAAATTGAAGATTGAATGGAGCAGCAGGGAGATGAGCAGTTTTAACAGAAGCAGGGAAATGTCTAAGTGGGATAGGAAAGGGAAGTAAGGATATAGAGATGAAGAGACAGAGGGGGTGAAGGGGGGACAGAGGGTGAAGAAGGAAATCAGACAGAATTATCGGACGGCCACATGAAATTTAAGAACAGTGTGACTATAAGACGTTAAAGCACAGCTTACATTATAACAGAGATAGTGGATGAGCGCGCGCACCACAAAAGGATGAAAATGGAATGAAGGCAGGAGCAGAAATGAAGAGCGAGCGACTGAAACCATTTCAAATAGAGGAGAGAACGAGGCCTGGAAAAAGAAGAAGAGAACAGGCAGCCATCCACCCCCGCCAAGCTCAGCAACCCCTCTGCCTCCATGTGCAGAACCAGATAAGGTCGCATTAATCAAAATCTGCCACTTCCCCTTCCAAAAAACACAGTCTATGCCATCAACCCCCCTCTGTGAAGTATCTGTCACCGAAACGGAAATTTACATATTTAATGGGAAAGCTTTATATCACCAAAAAGGCAGTGTGGGCTGAGGGTGAAAAGAACAGAGTTGGTTGGATCTGTCAGCTCAGTCTTTAGCTTATACACTTTATACTGCATGCGGAGCCTTGGGCTTCATTTCAGTTTGGCTCTGACACCATTGTTATCATTTCAACAGTGTGATGAAGCTGGACCGAGATTGGTCCTTGTCTTGTAAAACTACAATCACTTTGTGTAATAATAGTACATTTTAATAATACTATACTGTCTCCTCTAAATCACCCTCTCTTTCTCAGCACATTAAAGAGGAACAGTTCTGTTTCTCCTGCAGCACATTCTGTCCAGCCATAAGCCTTTAATGCAATTTAAAACACACTTTGAAAACCAGAGCCGCCAAATTTACAGTGGCATGCACATGTGACTTCGCTTGTCATGTTGCTTCTCTGATGCCATTTGTTTATTTTTTCCCTTTGTAATTTTTCCCCCTTATTTGCCTCCTGTGCATATTATGACAAGCCTGCAGACTACCTTTCCGACATTACCCAGCGTCAGATAAACAGGTGGTGTTTACGCTTTTTTTTTTATCCTCCTCTTTTTTTTTTTTTTTTTTAACCGCCTCCCCGAGGAGAGACATCAAAGGGAATAACAGATCATGTGCAATGTGGGTGAGTGCGGAGCGTGCCAGGGGGACGTGGGCATGAAGGGGGGAGTGGAGGTTGGGGTGGGTGAGGGGTTGTGCAGCTGCTTAGGGCCAGCTCCAGGCCGGGCACATCCTGACCTCTAACCCCTGAACCCCCACAAGCCCTCTCCGATCCCAACCTCCCCCTCTCACCCCGGGCCAGCCCTCCCCTCCGAGCAGCTGCCAACTAAATTACATCAATGTCAAAAAGCCCTCCTCCTCTGGTGGGGAGATGGAGGCTGGTAAACATGACGCAGAGTGGGAATCACAATGTAACACTGGAAGGGCAGACACTTTAGTCTGTGCGCCAGAGTTACAGTAAAGGATAAGGCTTGTGATATTTAAATTTTGTATTATTCTCATGATGCATTACTGCATCACTAAAACAGTTGCTTTTTACCTTACATTACCTAAAAGTTCTATAACTGCAGTGTCCACGTTCATGATAATCAAGGAACATGTCATCCAGTGCAACTGAGTGGCTCAACAATGAAGCTCTATAGCATAGAGGAACTAGATGTGAGCTTTATTGTACGTGCAAACACAGAAGAAATTTGACTGAATGTACATACACACATTTCAATTTAGAGGAAGATAGAAGTTGACATACAGCTAAAAACAAGCAAAGAAGAATAGATAGGTTAAACTATTATGTACATACAACACACAAGGTAAAAATAAATTTACCTGGATGTAAGTATAAATAATTATACATAAGGAATAACAATGAAATAACTATTCAGACTATCAGATTTTAGCTACAGAGGCAGCAAATTTAGGTCTTTTCATGGGATGTGAAAACAACTATAAAAATATGGAATATAACCAGACTACATTGTCTACATTTTTGTTGTATTGTTCAGTTAAGAGCTGAAGCAACCCAAGTTACTTAACCCATTTGTCAATCAATAAAAACTAATTTGATTATCAATTAATTGTTTAAGTCATGTTCCAATCAAAATTATGTTGTTTTCTTAATCCTATTTGGTAGTATGCTGAATATCATTGTGTTTTGGATTACTAATCAATGTAACTGATCTCAAATTTTATTGAATAGCATAAATCAACAGAATAATCAATAATCAATAATGAAAATAACTGTTTGTTGCATCCATAGTTTAGTAAGACATTCCAACCTTGGAAGTTATTGCCAGCGTAGATCACATAGTTAGTGACTAAGTGTTCTGCCGATTATTTAGTCTGAAGTGTCATTTGCATTGTGCTCTAATTTACCTTGGCCCTTCTATTCATTCATGTCAGCTCGTCTCTGTCAGCTCATCCAAGTAAACAACCATTATGACAACCTCCGCTGTGGCATACATAGACAAATAGACAAGCTGGAGGAAGGAACTCCTTCTCCAAAATGGCTGCTGGGCTAGGAGCTAACTAGCTGGCCTCTCTGTGTGTGTCTCTGAGTTGGGGTGATTGATTGAAGTCATTACGCTGGTGGAGAGACTCCTTAGCTGGCTAATCCAGGAGTGAATTTAGCTGCAGGATGACAGATAGCCGCATTACACCCCCAGAATCTGCTGGCGGATGAGCTCTCCTGCTCAGGACCTCCACCACCAAATTATGCAAATGGCTTGTATGAGACACATATCAATATTCTACCAGATCCATCTTAAAATCCCCAACCTCAATTCAGGGACTCTGAAAAAACGCTTAGCATATGCTTGACATTATAAATCCTTATGCTGTGTGTTCAAAATACATAATACTTACTTGTATAATGAAGCACATTTTCACCTAAAAGGTTTGTTTACACTTGTCTTATTCATTTTGTGGAAATAAAATCAGAGCATTCCACAACAGATATATCGATTTATCTTCACATTGCTTGTTTTGTTTGACACAGTCCAAAATCCAAAGATATTTATTCCACTGGAATGTAAGACAAGAAAAACAAGAATCTAAGAGGCTTCAAATGTTTGCCCCTTTTGCTCGAAAATGCCTACAACAAAAAATCAGTCATCAAATGATGTTCTTATTTTCTGTCAAATATCTAATCAACTAATCATTTCAGCTGTGATTTCACAATATTGTATCTATCAAGCTCTGAACTCCCGCGGCCCTTCTGATCATATCGCAGAATCTACAGAGGAGTTTACGCGTCTCATCTGGTGCGGCAGCTAAAACGGAGTCTGCTATCTGAGCAGCCCTGGCCTGTCTCCTCACATCTTCAGTGCTCTCAGCTCCATCCCCACATGCCCCACGAGCTACACCCAGTGAGGATAAAACACAGGAAGCTGTTGCTCGGCAAATGCGAGATGCCCACCGGTGTCATTACTAGCCACTGTGCTGTATCTCAGTCACGCGCAGGCTGATGGGCTCAGTGCAACTTTTTGACTAAAGTTGGGAGCGGGTTTGTTAGCTGCAGGCTACAAATGTTAGCAGGAGGGGAGCACTGGAGCAGTGAATGGGCAACAACAGGCTTATTGAAGCAGTCAGCTGAACAACATGTTGGGTACTGATGCCTCGGAGCTACTTTACCACTGCTCTCACTGTTTAAAACATACAAACCATTGTATTGGCAAGAAACAGTCAAATTTGGGACATTACTGATCTGTCGAAATATGCAACAAAACATGAGAAGATTACACTGAAATGAGGCTTGTATTACTACAAATTTGGTATAAATCCACATGGACGATTGATTGTCACAGACGTTTCACAGACGCCGAGGATTATTTTCAAACCACAACTATGAAGTAGTAGTTTATGAGTTTTAAGACAAACTGTCATTCCGCTGTGTGTGCGCGTGAGAGTGTGTGTGTCTGCATGTGTGTGAGAGTGTGTGTGACTGAGCCATAGCAGCTGATATGCGAGCTGAAGCCTGAGACGCCAGAAAACGCCCCAAATTGCAGCGTCTGCCATGCGCTGAGCCTCCTGCACCAAGACACTGTCTTTTGTTCTCCCCTGCTAGCGGGAGAAGCCTGACAGCTCTGAAATGATCCGCTTTCCTCATCCTCACACACACACACACACACCTCCTTTTCTTTTCAACTACTCCACTATATATTTCTCAGTTTTGCGCACACACAAAAGAGGTATACACACATGCACAAAAAAACATACGTTCTCCTGTCTGTCTTGCTCCTATAGCCTCTATTTTTCCTCCCCACCTCTCATTTTCTCTCCCTGTCTGTCTGTCTTTCTCTCTCATTTTTCCTCACTTGCTGGCTGTGAGGATGGCGAATCCCTCATGGATTTCTGGAGGGTATCACCATGGAGACGGGGCTCTGCCACGCGTGTCTATAGATCCTCCTGCTGGATAGGGGGCACAGCCAGAGGTGGTGCATTCCCTCCATCTCTTGTCTGCTCTGCGGAGAGAGAGAGAGAGAGAGAGAGACAACAATGAGCCGAGGTTGAGGGAGAGATATGAGAAGTGGGAGAAAAAAGAAGGTGGAAAGAGTAAGTGGTGGAAATATAGGGAGAATTTGGTGTGAGAGACGGATTGAGGTAATACATACCCTAAGATATATAAGGAGGAGGTGAGGAAACTGGATGTATGGGAGGAAAAGGAGCATGTGAGGTTATGATGAGTGAGAGCAGGGAGGGAGAAATATGAGGTGAGAACGCCGGGTGACAGGAGGAGATGACGAGAGAGAGCGGAATCGAGAAAGAAGCAGCAGTGAGAGGAGGCAGAGGAGGAGGCAACAGCAACCTCATCCCTGTGTCAGGGAGACAAATAGCGTGTGATGCTAATGACTGGCTAAAGCTTTTGCCCCTGCTGAGAACAGCCGCTAATATGACTGCTAATAAAGGCACCGTGGAACGCTGTCGCATTCCAGCAGTCGCTCAACTGTCGCCCAAAATTAGCCAAACGGGAGCTCTCCTTCTCCTGCCTCGTATTAATGCTCCAGAAATGGGGCCCTCTCTGTGGCGTTTCCAGAAGGAAATTTTTTTGCTGCATTAAAGGGCCACTTGTTCACACTGTAATAGAATTTGTTCCATCTTATAATGCTGAGGATGCTCACTCCATAAAATATGAAGTGGTCTTTTTGTGATCTGAAGCTCTTTCCGTCTTTGATTGCTACCTCTCATGCTCCTCTTGGAGAATTTTGTGATTCTGCCAGGGGACAAAGCTAAGGAAAACGTCGAGCGGTACAGTGTTTTCTCATCCCCTTCCTCTGTCTGCACAGTGCCTGCAGAATGTATTTTCATTTCATTTAAATGCCACCAAATTATTTCTGGAATTTTAATTGCCAGGCACAGTGAGTGGGATGCGCTGCCTGTGATGACGAACGCTGTAGCCAAGGTCACACAGCGACCGAGCCAGGGAACGTGGGATGGAGGAGCTGTGGAGGCTTCCTGTGGCTTAGTCATCCTGGGGCTTAGGAGAATCGGGGCAAACACACCTCTCACAGTGTCACAACAACCTGACAACGCTTCTTAACACGAGTGTGATTAAAAGTCATTTACATAAGATGCTCCTGCAGTCGCTTTCGATGAAACCAGAGCTTGTTTCAATGCGAGCCAAATATCTGTTCGACCGTAGGTGGAACTTTTAGCGCAGTCAGGTTTTAAAGCATGTTCGCTCTCCGTAATCAAAAGGCCTCTTTGTTTGTACAGTCCTGACCCAAAATAATAAAGTGCACTTGACTCCTTTTAAAGACACAATGGAAAAAAACATACAACCCAACATTTATTACTTGCTATCCATTAGTTGCTGTTGCAAAGCAATTACAGCAACTTTTCAGTGATTCAGGTGTAGTCACATTAATACATGTCAGACACTAATCTACGCTGTGGCTCAGTGGCTGACAGCAAATTCTGCCTTAAGACTGCTTTATTGTTAAGATAAAGGTAGAGAGGCAGGACAAGAGGACATTGAGGGAGATGGGGGGGTGAGGGCCTGTGTCTATCTGCCATTCCCACACCACTTCTACCTCTCCCTCTTTCCATCCCTGCCCCCGTTCTCTTTCCTCCCACTCACCTATCCTCCTCTCCTGCCAGCCCGCCAGCCTTGGCAGCCGCTAACCTGCTGGGACCGGCCCTTGATTTATTTGGAGAGGGCCCTGGAACGAAGGGGCCAGGATGAGTGGCATTTTAATGTGCTTTTGAGATGTTTGGTCACAAGCACTATTGATCACAGTGCTGCAGCGCACACAGCCCCTCCCTCACTGTCCCACAGACCCTCACGCTGCCCTGGGGGAGAGGTCTGGCTGTCAGGCAGGGAATGAGTTTCCATGTGGGCTTAGATTAATGAAATGAGGCCCCTCTTTGCGGGGGGTGCAGGGGGTCAGACCATTAAGGAAACCCTGGGCTGGGTGAGATTGAGTCTGCCAGCTGACTGGACCCTGGCTGACTGATGATGACGTCCAGGCCTGAGGAGTGAGGAGGAGGGGAGAGAGAGAGAGAGAGAGAGAGAGAGCAGGATGGATAGGATATTGAACTGTGGGACACACTGACATGAAAAACTGAGAAAGGGGTAACAGAAATGGGTTTGTAAGACTGCAATTCACCATCCTGCAATACCACCTCACCACTGCAATGAGCCTTTCCCCGTAGACACTCCGCCACAAAAGCAGCACACACTGACTAGTAACAACCATTTTCTTACTCTTGCACACAGGCTTGTGCCACTCATTCACATCAAGTCTTACTCTAAGTAGCGCAGAGCCGGTGGAAACATCCAGAGGTTGTAAAAATAGGAGCCAGGGATATTTCACAGCTGAGTGAACATGCCCAAAGCATGTTTAGCTCTCTTACACTCCAGCCTGGACCGGGTGGAGGTGGGGATGTGGGGGGTTATTTAATGGCCAAAACACTCATCATAATTCTGACTGTGTGGGTGCTTTTGTTCAGATGGGACCAATGTCTGCACACAGCCACACACATACACACAGTCATACATAAATGTACAAGCTGCAGCACACATGCCAAAGTAACACACATGCAGCTTACATTGGGGGGGCAGGTAGCAGCTCGGGGCTCTCAGAGGTTTGATGAGTGAAATGGATTAAGCTCCTGTGATCAATAGCCCGAGCGAATACACAGATTATCAGATTATCAGATTAGGATCTGTCCCCTCGCTGCCGAGGGAAGCCGGAGAATACATTAAAACCTGAGGTGCCTTGGCAAGATTCAATTAATCAGGCTACAGGTTGTCTTTTACCCCCTTACAGTCAATTCCAGACAAGCAGTTGTGTTTTGCTGCACTCGGTTCACGTCAGAACAAGGGCATATCAGTCTGGAACAAAGTGTTTGCAGAGCATGCACAGTGATTTTCTTTTGCCTGAAGAACAAATTGATCTTACCTGAATATAAATGAATGTGAAAATAAACTGAATCATCTGCTTTGTTTGCTTCAAAGATAGAGATTTTATCCCTTTGTAACTGTTTTCTAGAAGAAATGGTGCATTTTATTATAATTGCTCAATAGTTAATGAGCACACGTCTAATTAAGGTTGGTTAAGCAAAGTTTCATATTTTTCCCAGCAGAAGAAATTAAAAGGTGTTGCGTCTCCTTGCAGTAAGAGGCCCTGGTTCCATTGCTTCTTTGTGCATTGCAATCTTTCCAAATGTAGTCTGCAAACCACGCCGCCTTAGCACAGAGGCCCGATTGCAAATGAACGTTTGGATTTATGGCCAGATGAGGCTAACGGCTAATGGCTGCTCTGATATCTTTCCTCTCCTGCAGTGTGTACGGCTGCCCTCTAGCCAAGAAGAGAAAGAGTCTAGACAGACAAACCCTGGAAACCTCCCCTAAGAGGAGCACCTACCTAGATGACATGGACAACTCAACCATGGAGGAGTGCTACGAGACAGATGGAACCGAGGAGATGGACGACAGGGAGGAAGAGGAGGAGGAAGGAGCAGTAGAGGAGGAGGAGGAGGAAGAGGGGGAAGTGGAGGAGGAGGAAGAGGAGGTGGAGGGCTACATGGACTACAATGTAGAGCCAATGGAGCAGGAGGACGGGGAGATGGAGAGAGGGGACGGAGAGGGCGAGGAGGAGGAGGAAGAGGAGGAGGTGGAAGTGGAGCAAGAGGAGGAGGAAGAGGCCGACGAGGAGAGGGTGGAGGAGGCAGAGGAAGAGGAGGAAGCGGTGGAGGAGGTGGACTACGAGGAGGGAGAGGAGGAGGAAGAAGGAGAGCAGCAGAGTCAAGGGCAAGGTGAGATCACTCCCCCATCACACTGTACTAAAACACAGATGTTTCTCATGCATGGACGAGAACAACAGCAGCATTCAAAGTCCAGGAAATACATTTATTCGCTTTCTAGCTGAGAGATAGAGGAGAAGATCGATTGCACTCTCATGTCTATGTGGTAAGGCTGGTTAAGCATAGCACAAAGACTGGAAACAGGGAGGGACAGCAGCCTGAATCTGTCCAAAGACAGCAAATCCACCTACAGAATCTTTACTGCTAATTCTTAATATGAACACATTATAACTTGTTTGTTTAATGAATACAAAAAAACAAAGTGGAAAAATGACCCTTTGACATTTTAACAGAGGTTATTTGCTGGACTGTTTCTTCTTCTCACTTGCCAGTTGACAGTTTCCAGGCAACCAGTGGACACTGTGCGAAGTTACCACGCCTGGGCAAATAACCTCACATACAATGGTGACCTGTTGTTTTTACACATATGTTTTTGTACAGGTTAACCAAGTGAGATAAATAATGATAATGGTAATTATTAAACTCAGAGGTGAATTTTATGACCACTGGATAGATACAGGCGAGCCATTACCCCCTGGTACTAGTGTTTGTGCTAAACTAAGCTGACCAGCCGCTGACCGTCGCTTCATATTCACCGTACAGACGTCAGAGTGGTATCAGTATTCTTCTGTAGATTAATACCATGGGTGAGAAAGCTGACAAATGCGTGTCCCAAAATGTTGAACAATTCATTTAAATATTGTGATTATTTATTGAAAAAATTTAACCAGTATTTTTCAAGTGCAGCATATGCATTTCGGTGGTTTATACTCCCTGATTTAATAGCTGAATGTAGAAGTAGTTCAGGGCCGTTGGACAAAATGTTTTTCATTGGAATGAGATGAAAGACCTGAGACTCTTTACTGAATCCAGCTTGGTGGAAACCATACAATGTATTATTCCTACAGTGATTGGTTATTTATTTTAGATATAGTATAACATTATTTATTTTATTTTCATTAGCACATTTTGATTAAACTTGTTCTATCCACTGCACTGCTATTGTAGTCTTAAATAGTCCAGACCACTAGAAGCTGGAGGAAAGGTGTACTGTCACCAAATTGTTATCTACTGTCCTGGTTTAGCATAGCTATTTTAATTTTTTTTTAAATTCAGTGTTCTAATTACAGAGAAATTATTTTAAATTAATGACTAAAATCAGCAGGGTCTTCCTTTGCAATTATTTTCCCCTGAAATGTTCTCCATGAGACCTTTGCCAGAAATATTGGAGCCTAAAAGGAACTAAATCGTGCTAAAATCAGGAGCCATGATTATTTTGTAAACTACTGAAAGAGTACTTACAAACTAATCATTTCTAATAGACAAGAATCTTTAGCTCTCAGTCCCTTGATAAATATTAAAACTTAACAATATTAGAGCCGCTGACAATCAAAGCTTTGCTGTAATTATTCATATCCTGAAGATATGATAAAAATACCACCTAGTTTTGGGACTGGGATTTGAGAAACTCCTGCCCCATATGTTAACCCCCCCTCCAACGTGGCCAAGACCAGATTTGGCAGGTTTCTCTCCAGCAGATTCTGCTTTGCACCCCCGCATCATGATTGGACCTGACAGTGCCTTCAAGTCCAATTAAGAGTGAAGCTCTGAGAGAGGAGTGTGTTAACCCTGTTTGGCACGCAGCTCCACCACCCAAAGTGTTGATGTGGCATCTCAGCCGCCATGCTCTTATTTTCTTGCAGAATGTGAAAACATCTCCACAGACTGGTGTTCATTAGAGCCCAGAGCTGAGGCCTTACCCTTAACACTGAGACAGTGGACTGTTGCCACTGTGTCTTCAACCTGTCAGCAGCCTCTCTTTCCATGGGTAGTAGCTGATTACCATGTTATTTTTTGTTTTTTATTTGTTTTGTTTTTTTATAAGTGCTAAGGACATGCCACAGTGCGTGTTGTTGTCAGTGTTCACCCTCCTGATAAACTCTACAAATCATTCTTATAATTGAGCTCTATAATCATGATGTTTTCTTTTTTGGAATAGAGGGATTTTACAGCATTTTAATCTGCAGGATTTTCCTCTAAGAAAGGCAGAAAAATCTTTCCATATGCATCATTACCATGTTCCCCATTCAGCCCAAGACGGTGGTACTGGATGGTCGCTAGGCAGATTCCAATCTCCTAAATGTAATAGAGGTGACACTCTGGAGCTGTGTTTCTCAGTGGCATGCACATCTCTGTAGCTAATCCAAAGCCAATTCAGGGCAGGGCAGTCTCTCTGTTCTCTCCTTAATCTG
This sequence comes from Scortum barcoo, assembly GCA_023238725.1. Lineage (NCBI taxonomy): Eukaryota > Metazoa > Chordata > Actinopteri > Centrarchiformes > Terapontidae > Scortum > Scortum barcoo. Next base: position 21,917,445 of record CM041539.1, on the reverse strand, counting down.
TTTCGCTTCCATATCCCTTTTGTGTACCTTGATTGCTCTTCAAATTGCTTTCCTGTGCCATGTTTCATACTATCAAAAATTAAACCTCTGGTGCAGGAGGCTGCTGCACGAAGCCTTCCACTGTCAAAATATGTGCCTGGTCATTCGTGACTGTTCCCTCTCCCTGCTCCAAAGCCCTCACCCCCAAGCACCAATATTGTGTTGCTCTCATTAGATTGGAGTGTGTGTAAGTGTGCGTGGTGTGTGTACAGTATGTGAGTGAGGGAAAGTGTTTGTGCAGTCTGTGTAGTTGGATAATAATTTCTGCTTTGTTTTTTTAATGCATGTACTTGTATGTTTGTATACCTCATATTTGTAACTTTGATCTGATGAATACAGTAAAGTTGTGTATGGTGTGATAAAAGATAAGTCTTGATATTGTGATATTGATATTTCATCACTAACAATGACATTTCACCATTTTTAAAACATTATAATTCGTTTATTTATTTATTTATTTATTTTGGGGATTTGCTCCTTGCCATCAGAAGTCAAACTCTCATTTGTTATTTCAGTGCGTGTGACGAGGGCCTCTGGGTTCATTTTCTCTGCAGGAATGTAAGTGGCAAATGTGACGCCAATGTGAGCGATGTGCTCTTGGCGGCTCAGGGCGGAAATGTGAAAGGAGAGATTGGAAGTGCTCCAGGAATGAGTGCTTGAAATTACTGACAGAAGAGGTTCAGTAACCTTTTGCAGCCTGTCAGAATCAATTAGGCAGTGAAAGGAATTCTAAAGGTACTGATGATTGAATGAAAAAAGAACTTTTCTAGAAAACGATGAATAGCTACTGACTGGGGCTCATCGTGCTGCAGATGGAACACCATATTGTCTCTCAGATTTTAGACTATCCTGTAAAAAAATGCTTGCTCATTCAAATTCAAAGATTTCTCACAGTTTTGGGATTTACACTACTGAATAAAGAATAAAGTGTCATATCATTTGCAGCTATTTACAGAATTCTGTAGTAATATTATTAACCTGTGAATATCTCTCTAAAGACATCCAGGGCAAAAGTAAGACTTGTCAAAGATATAGTCACTGGTTTCAAAGACTCTACCAGACCTTCCCTCAACCACTATATTTAACTTCCTGTGCTGATTCACAATTCAGAACACAAGCTGCTGTTAAGACTCTCAAAGTAAATTATTAGGGGAAGCAAAGAGTTCCTTATCCAATTTAGATGGACCAAGCCCAGAAATCTGATTTACCAGTAAAATAGAATGACGGAAATGAAATTACAAGACGTTTGTTCTTTCTTTCCAACAGAGGACGATCAGATGAGCAGCAGCGAGGGGGGCGAGGGCGATGGTGGAGGTGGCGGGGGCAATGCCAAATCTGGCACGCCAGCGGAGAAGGACGACAACAACAACGACGAGTACGAGAACTACGACGAACTCGTGGCCAAGTCCCTCCTCAACCTGGGCAAGATCGCAGAGGACGCGGCCAACCGAGCCATGACGGAGTCCGAGATGAACAGCAACTCCTCCAACAGCGCCGAGGAGGAAGAGGAGGAGGAGGAAGAGGAGAGGAGGAGGAAGAGGACGAGGAGGAGGAGGAGGAGGAGGAGGAGGAGGAGGAGGAGGAGGAGGAGAAGAGGAGGAGGAGGAAGGAGGAAGAAGAGGGGGAAGGAGATGAAACTCAAAGGCGGCGACCTGAGTTTGGACGTTGACAGTGATGTGGTTCGGGAGACGGTGGACTCCCTTAAACTGCTGGCACAAGGTCACGGTGCAGTACTGTCTGACAATTTAGACGGACAGGAGTTTGAGGACGGTACAGCCGAGAACGGGGATGAGAATGACTGTGCCCTCAATGGGGGAAATGCACACAACGGTGGTAATGGACAAGTTAAGACCACCAGTAATGGACAAATAGAAAATAGCGACGAGGAAGTGTGTTTAAGCAGTCTGGAGTGCCTACGGAATCAGTGCTTCGACCTGGCTCGGAAACTAAGCGAAACAAAGTCTGCAGACCGAATGGGACCATCCCTGCAAAATCATTTTTCATGCGGGGGCGATCCCAATCAGCAGCCCCAGCATCACAGCTACGGGGACTACCACCACAGCCAAGACGACCGGCGGACGCTTGACAGGAACTATTCTGACATGGACAATCTCATGAAGCTTGAGGAGCAGCTGAGCCCGCGCTCCAAAGCCTTTTCCAGTTGTGCACAGGACGACCGATATCACACCAACCATCGGGATTTTGACGAGGACACAGCCTCTGTGACGTCGGACCGATCAGAAGAAGTGTTTGACATGACAAAGGGTAACTTGTCCCTGTTGGAGAAGGCCATTGCACTAGAGTCAGAGCGTGCCAAGGCAATGCGGGATAAAATGGCGGCCGAGGCAGCCAGGAGAGACGGGGTGCGGTATAGCCATGAAGACCACGGCCCGCGGCACGGCTACGGTGTTGAGCGTAAAGCCCGGCTTCCTGATGGTATGAAGAAGCCTTTCTACCATAAAGGTGAGTGGTTTTTCAAACACGGACACGCTCAGATGCACACCAAGCCTCCATTGGAAACCATATCTACACAAGTGTAGACATGTTTACCTCATTTAACAAGCTCAGGTAAAATGTTTGTCTGCCACTGTTTGGCTCTGTATTCTATCTATCTTGTACTGGAGACGAGACAGCCCACATGCATTCTGGGAACCTTACTATAACCCCAGGACAAGCTTTTTCAGCCAATTTGGAAATTCGCATCTCGGTAGCAGCGGGAGCGGCAGCAGCAGCTTATGTTGTTAAAATAGGCCAGCATGGAAACATCAGAGGGTAGGCTTGTCAGGCATAAGTAATGGCAATCTGCACGGCCTGTTAGGACCGCAAATCTCATCCCTGCGATGCAGCTTGGGGTAAAGCTGCCTATTTTTAAACCTGCGCAAGCACTCAGGAGAGGAAGCTGCAAAACAGAGGCCTTCTGCTTTTCGAAAGGATTCATTCTGTAGGGAACCAGGAATCTTTTTATGTTTGTTTATGACACCTTTGACCCTCCATTCAGATTGATACTAGTATCGCTATCACAGAAGGACAAAAGGCAGAATGCCATCAGTGGCAACATACACAATACAGTGTACTGAATGAGCTGAATGCCATTTACAGTTGCTGCAATGTCTGTGTCATTGCAGTGGCATTTACAGTAGCCTGATTTCAAGCTGCCTTGTTTAACTCCTAATTATTCCTCTCATGATATCCTTTAGTGCAACAATATTCAGACTTAGTTAGGTTAAATAATTTCCTCCCATAAGGAAGATATCAGATGAGACCAGCAAATAAGAGCATGCTAATTCACAGCAGGGTGATATTACACCTTAAATGCCACACAACTCACAGCAGGTATATATTGCGACTTAAATGCCACACAAATGTTAATTTCAAGAGCCTTCCATGACCCCTGTGTCTGGCTAATGTTGGAATAATGAGAGGATGCGAGACAGTTGCGTCACGATAACATCTTTCCTCGGGCAAGATAGTAGCAGACACTCGTTGACCAGGGTTCCTGTGTGATTCATAAAACAGAACGCGGTGAGGGAGGGAGAGACGGGGGGGAAAGGGAGGGGTTCAGAGAAGAGCCCCGCTCCCTAAGAGAAGCACGAGGCTGAGATGAAAATTGAACAGTATCAGAATGACCGATAACGAACGATAGGCCCACTGACTGCACATTAATTATCCAGAGATGGTATGGTAATGGGGGCCATTTGCTATGCAAAGCGCAGACCGTCCCCAGCCACAATCAATATCCCCTGCTTTCTAATATGCCTTCCACTTGGCTGCCTCCACTCCCTGCGATGGAAGCGTGGCACGGGCGGAACGACGGCATGTGTACGTCGGGAGCGTGCGTGTCAAAATGGACAATTATTTCCAACATACTGTTCAAACACTGACAGCGCGGTGTAATAATGTGCCCCAAAAGAAGCCATTATTAAGAAGCCACATTTTACATGCAGACCAAGTTCTTTATCAGCATGGTGCCAGACGGAAGAGCCAGACGTGACATAGCAATATTGTACCAAACTCAGATGCCCCATAACATCTTCAGTCTTCAGTTGGCGCTGTGTGAGACGGCTGCCTCTCCAGTAGCTCTCCAGTTTTCAGCTCTTTCAGCTCTTTTTTAACCTTTTTTACTTCTTCTTCTTTACTCTTCTTGTGAAGAGATTGTGTGTTTTATATATCCCATGGATATCTTTCAACTTTAATAATGCAACCAAGAGCCAGTTTCCTCACTTATTCACGGGAGGAACTGCTGGCTCTGCGAACAAAGGGACGAGCCGGGATACGACACGCCATCCCGGCGGAGCTGAGGAGGAGATCCCCGGGGCTGCAAGGCCGGGGCTAAGCTAAAGGCCGAGCTAGCGGAAAATCGGAGGCGCTACAAGCCATCGATTCCCTCCGTCATCATGGGGAATGTGAACTCGCTGCCGAACAAGATAGACGAGCTGTCCGCACTGAACAACCAGCGGATCTACCGGGAGAGCAGCTTGTTCATCTTCACGGAGACATGGCTGAACCACCTAGTACCGGATGCTAACGTGGACCTGCTGGGATTCACTGCTGTGAGAGCCGACAGAGACACTAAGGCGAGCGGGAAAAGCAAAGGTGGGGGACTCATCATGTATGTCAACAACCGCTGGTGTAACCCAGGACATATCTCCGTAAAGACAGTCTCATGTTGCCGGACCTCGAGCTGCTAGCTGTTAGCCTGCGGCCATATTATCTGCCGAGGGAGTTCAGTCACGTGATCACCGTCTGTGTTTACATCCCTCCGAGAGCGGACGCAGCCACTGCCTGTGAGAAAATCCACTCTGTCACAGCAAGGCTGCAGACACAGCACCCTGAGGCATTCATGATCATCTCTGGGGACTTTAACCATGCTAACTTTGGACTCTACTTTGGCTGTTTTTAATCAGGTTGTAGACTGTCCGACCAGAAACAACAGGACAATTGATCTCCTGTATGTTAATGTACGGGATGCATACAGATCGACTCCCCTCCCCCCACTTGGGGAAGTCTGATCACAACCTGGTCCACCTACAGCCACTGTATACCCCCCTGGTCCAAAAGCAACCGGTGACAACCCGATCAGTCAGGAGATGGTCCCCTGAGAAGGAAAGTGCCTTGAGAGACTGCTTTAACACCACAGTCTGGGATGTGCTGTTGAACCCGCATGGTGAGGACATAGAGGGGATGACACACTGTCTGACGGATTACCTGAACTTCTGCGCAGACGTGGTCTCCCCTGTCAAGACTGTCCGCTGCTACCCAAATAACAAGCCTTGGGTAACACGGGAAGTCAAGACTGTCCTCAACAAGAAGAAGGGCTGCCTTCAGGAGCAGAGACAGGGAGGCCATGAAAGCAGCACAGCAGGAGGTGAAACACTGTGTGAAGGAAGCCAAGGACAGCTACAGGAGAAAGGTGGAGCAGAAGCTGAGGGAAAACAACATGAGGGAGGTCTGGGAAGGTGTGAGGACCATCACAGGTCTCAACACAAAGACCAGAGCCGTAGGGGGGACAATGGATAGGGCAAACGAACTGAATGACTTCTTCAACAGGTTCAACCAGTCCCTTGGCCCCCCCACCCCCGCCCTCACCACAGCCACCCCGCCCTCTCCTCTCCACACACCTCCCCCTAGACACCACAACACCACCCTCCTCCTCCCCCACATCAACACAATCTTCACCACTCCATCACCACTGACCAGGTCAGAGGACAGCTGAGGAAGCTCCGACCCAGGAAAGCCGCATGGGCCCAGATAAAGTGTGTCCAAGACTACTGAAGACCTGCGCGGCAGAACTGGGGGAACCACTACAACGGATCTTCAACCTCAGCCTGCAGATTGGGAGAGTGCCCACCCTCTGGAAGACATCCCGCATCGTTCCAGTTCCGAAGAAGAACCGGCCCATTGCGAGCTGAATGACTTCCGACCAGTGGCACTCACTTCACATCTGATGAAGACGTTGGAGCGGCTCTTCCTCAGCCTCCTCAGACCCCAGGTGCAACACGCCCAGGATCGCCTGCAGTTTGCCTACCAGCCAGGTGTTGGTGTGGAGGATGCCATCCTCTACCTGCTCCATCGAGCCCACTCCCATCTGGATAAGGGAAGCGGCACAGTGAGGATTCTTTTCTTGGACTTCTCCAGTGCCTTCAATACCATCCAGCCCCCTCTGCTCCGGGACAAACTGAGCAGGATGGGAGTGGACCCCCAGCTGATGGACTGGATCTCCGATTACCTCACTGGCAGACCACAGTACGTCGGGCTGAAGGACATCACGTCTGACACGGTGGTCAGCAGCACTGGAGCCCCCCAGGGCACAGTGCTGGCCCCTCTTCTCTTCACCCTGTACACCTCAGACTTCTGCTACAACTCGAAGAGCTGTGTCATATTCAGAAATGTACGCTGATGACACAGCCATCGTTGAGGTGCATCAGGGATGACAGAGAGGAGGAGTATCGGAGACTGGTAGGGGACTTCGCTGCATGGTGCCACACTAACCACCTACAGCTCAACACCTCTAAGACGAAGGAGCTGGTTATTGACTTTGGGAGGTCCAGACCAAGACCATGCGACCAGTCCTGCTTAGAGGGAGCTGAGGTGGAGGCTGTGGACTCATACAGATACCTCGGGCTGTGGCTGGAGACAATAAACTGGACTGGACAACGCACACCAGCCACCTGTATGGGAAGACACAAAGCAGGATGTACTTCCTAAGGAGGCTGCGGTCCTTCAACATCTGCAGCAAACTTCTGCAGATGTTTTACCAGTCTGTGGTTGCCAGTGTCCTCTTTTACACTGTGGTATGCTGGGGGGGCAGCATATCCAAAAAGGACACATCCAGACTGGATAAACTGATCAGGCGGGCCGGCTCTGTGGTTGGCACGAAGCTGGACTCTCTGGTGACGGTGGCAGAGTCGAGGACTCTGGACAAACTCCTGGATATTATGGACAATGCCAGCCACCCTCTGCACACCGTCATCAGCAACCAGAGGAGCCTGTTCAGTGAAAGACTGCTCCTTCCCAAGTGCAGGACCAACAGGCTCAAGAACTCCTTTGTCCATCATGCCATCACACTCTACAACTCCTCACAAGGGGGGAGGAGGACATAGAGTAGGGGTGGTAGCCATTGTACATTTTACTTGTACAACACTTACATACATCGGACACTTTTTCCCCTAGTGCAATAACCCCATCATATGCAATAATGTGCAATAATTTTAATTTATAACACTTAACTTATACTTATACTATACAAAGCCATAACTTTATTTCACACGACGCCATACTCAGCTCTTTCTATTTACTTATAGTTATTTTATTCCCATTCTTTATATTTTGTATTTTAAGTACTTACTGTTTTATTTTTCAACTGTGTGCTTCTATACCTGTATGCTGCTGGAAACGTAAATTTCCCTGAGGGAGTCATCCCAAAGGGATCAATAAAGTCTAGTCTAAGTCTAAGTCTAAGTCTAAGTCTAACATGACTTAGATAGATGACGGCCACAGAGGATAATGAGGTGCTTTTTCTCTGATGAATGAGACATGGGATTTCATTCGGTGACTCACTTGTAAATGTATGAGTAGGTGTGTTCCATGCCACCTCTCGATTCTGTCCTTTCTCGACCCTCCTACCCTCATCCCTTGATTATTCCTCTCATTGCTCTTACTCCACCACCTCTGGTTTATTTTGGTTTGTCAGTTAAGTGTTAGTTACACAGGCCTGTAAAACTTTAATCAGTGGTCTGTCTGTCTGTGTGTGTTATGAGATATTAGCTGCTCCCCTGTCTACTGCTTACTCCAGATAAAGATTTGTGCCATTCAAATGGCTCCAAATTGACAATCAGAAACAACCCTCTCCTCCTGCAATGTTGCTATGAAAAGATATTAAAGGCTGTCGTTCCTTTGCAAATTTTCCTGATTTTCATCTAAAATGGTAACATGAACTGCATCTTACAAGAGGCACAGCATGTTGACTGTAAGAAGAATCCTTGACCTTGTTTGAGAGTCAAAGTGTTTTAAAGGTTGATGGTTACATCTGCAAAAACAATGCCAGTTGGCATGGCTTGGTACTGCTGCTTTTTGGGGGTAACTCTATCTGATCTAGGTTTCAAAGAAATAGGAGAACCAGGTTTTGGGAAGGGAAAGACAATCTCATCCGCTGTGTGTGTGTGTGTGTGTGTGTGTGTGTGTGTGTGTGTGTGTGTGTGCTTTTAGGACTCTAATTATCACGCTTAGCTCAACAAACTGCTACGTGAAGGCATGAGTGGATTTAATGAAGAGAAATATTATAAATTCTTAACTGAGTATAAATTGAGAGATGAAACACTTTTCGTTGAAGGTCACTAACACGAGAGTTGTAGTATTTCACAAATCTTCACAATTACTTGATCAAAAGATCTGCCATCAAGCCAATTATTGCATCATTGTGCTTGTCAGTCTTCACTCCATGCCTTTAAATAAGCACTGCAACCAATAATAGTCTCTAAATATAAAAATAAATTCAGTTAAAATCAAAATGTTTTTCAGAAGTCAAGGGCATAGATTTGGTTTGGTAGTATAAATTGCCAAACCTAATGTTAACCTAAAAACCACCTTTATCCACAAAGACTACCAATATCAACAGAAAATGAAAAGTACCATAGGGCTGCTTTAATGATGTGCATCTTCTTTCATCTGCACTAGAAGAGCTCTGCTATATCTAATATTTACTATAATCACAGAATAAGATTTTTAAAAGTAAGGACATGTCCACCGCATGCCTGAAAGAAAGAAAGAAAGAAAGAAAGAAAGAAAGAAAGAAAGAAAGAAAGAAGTGAAGCCTATAGCTGTAGTTATTGAAATGTCAGACATGAATATATGTAACAGCTGTATTTCACAGACAGACTAACATAAAACCCAAATAGCATGATTAGCAATATTGTGTGTTCTTCAATATGCTGTTGTCACTGTTCCTTACTGATGAAGCACAGCAAAATAATTTATATCTGCTTTTCCTTCCCTGTCACATACTGTTTTATTCTATCTATGATATTTTACTCCTTACTTGACATCAGGGAGACATGTATCTTTTGCAACTTATAGCTCTGATGTTACGTGGCAGCCAGTGCCAGCCCCACAGGTGCTAACTGGTGGTAGTGCAACATTTTATCATGAGCGATCACTCCAGTGTGACTCTCTGCTCACAGATACATCACGTGCAGACAAGAAGGAGAGCCGATGTCCGACACCAGGCTGTGACGGCACGGGTCACGTGACGGGCCTGTACCCCCACCACCGGAGCCTGTCCGGCTGTCCGCACAAAGACAGAGTGCCACCAGAAAGTAAGCGCTTCAGTCACACACCAGACAAACACCGGTTTGGCCTATTTACCCAACCTGTGGCCTTTGTGTTCTTTGATGTCCAGGAACCGGCATGTTTCCCGTGTTCACTGCTGCGTGTGTCTCGTTCTGTGTGCCGTGTATTTGCTGCAGTGCTGTGGTTGAACCATGTTTTATGTTTTATTTTGGGGGGGTGTTCAGTGAGGGGTCAAACGGGCTGCATCTGCACTTCTCTTGTGACCTTTTGCATGGGGCTGTGGTTTTTTGCTTGCTGATTGCCAGCCTAGTGTGCCTGTGGTGATGAAGTGGGAAATGAGGTCCTTGATGATGCGCAAATAATGGCAATGCAGCGATTGGTGGGATGATCAAGAGCTGTCAATCAGCGATTTACTTGTCTGCATGAGACCCTTACCTCCACCAGATTGACTGACAGTGATTGAGAGCGTTAAATCCCAACTGCTGTTGTTGGTTTCATCATTGTAAGGGGTGTAGGGGTTGCATGCTTCTTCACAGCATGGCTTATTGTTGCATGCGCGACTGATAAGAAAAGGTTAAATGTTGCGCTATTGTATTTCATTCATTTATGTCGCTTTTTAATGTCAATTGAATCTTAACATTTCATTTTTCGCAAAACTTGAAAATGCTCACAGACCTTGATAACACCAAGCCTGCTTCAGTCATCCATGCCATAAACCCAATTCATTTATTTGTATTCCTTGCTCAATTAAGTTCTGTTGAATAGAAAGGCAGTATCATATCTCTAAGCCACGGATCAAGTGAAGTGGCAATAAACATTAGCCTTGAATGAATAGTGAATTTTCCCTTTAGAGATTTCACCCCGGCTATTTAGTCTCATTCACCTTTTGCAAACTTCTCAATAAAAGCCCCTTTACACGTTTCATTAACCACAGTGTGAAAATCAAGTAATGATCTGTCATGACCCAGACTGCAATCAAAATAAAAGAGGGTCTTAATAATGGCGAAGAAATTAGTTACCATTAAAAATCAGACTTGTAAAGACCAGCGGTGTCACAGATGACTCTTGTTCTGTGGCGCGCCGCTAACACACAGAGGTTCCTAACCTGAGATGTACTCGTCTCCCAGAAATGTGAAATGACTCTGAGCAGCTGACCTTGACTGGGAAGAGCCCCAAAAACAGCATTTGGAATGGGTCTTGAATTGATTGTCACTGGAGATTTTGGAATATGATGTCTGTGTTCCTCCTCCTGTTCCTCACTCGTGTTGATCAGGCCGACTTTTTTGGGGGAGACGATACCGCTAAGGCTGCAAAGGACGCTCCGGATCACAAAAAGTTCTCCTCTTGATCTCTGTGGCATCATCTTCAGATGTTCTTCCCTGACTTTAAAACGATATTTGAGAGTGAAACACACACATATACACACGCACACACATTCTTGTTGCTGTTAAAAGGTGACCTGCTATGAGGTTTCTGCATTATCAGCCGTGTAGCAGCCGGTCACCAGGTTTCAATAGTCTCATGCAGACCGACTCCCCTGTAAAGGTGAAGATGAGTACATGTCACACATTCGGCTAGTTTCAGCTATGGGCAAGCCCCTCTCCCCTATTAACACATTTGCTGTGCTGAATGGACAATGTATTATTAATGCAGTGGCTTCGTTTAATTGGGAAATCACACAGTGCAACCAGACTGTTCCTTGGGAAATGTGAAAAATTACGATTAAATTATATCTCAAATTCATTCAATTCCCATTCCTGTTTGCTCATTGTGCCTCTTTTCTGTAGAATGTTAAAATATTTAATCAGCTCACAAAGGAGTCTTTGTTTTTGTCTTTAAAGCGAATAACCTTTGTAGCACGCGAGGCTTCTTTGAGCCAAGTCGACTCCCGCGCCGCTCTTCTCTGCCGCGTCCCCGCAATTCTATCTGTGCCCACTGAATCAGGCCCACAGCTTTAATTTCTCGCCATTCTGTCTGTGTCTTTGCAGAGGGCAGGGCGAAACTGGGAGATGCATAATGTATTGGCTTGTGGCATGTTGAGGTGGCAGGCTTTGTCCAATTACCTGCACCGAACACCAATTAGTATGTAAGGGAAGGAGGATGATGAGGGGTTAAAGTTTAAGGTGGTGATAATGATGAAGCTGGTGCCGATGGGGTTTGGCCCTGTGCACAAGACGACCCTTCCCTGCGCCCCCGCCTGCGGTGCTCTGGCGGCTCCTCTCGGACATCCATAGATCATTAATCTAATTGGCTGGTTGCCGAGGGGATCTGAGACAGTTATGGACTGTTTTAATGGTAAATGGTATTGAAGACCGCGCTCTCTACCCTAACAACGTGCGGATGATAACAAAGCACACTCTATCAAGGAGCCGTCTTCCATCCGTCCGCTTCCTCCATTGATTTCAAGGCTTGTGTTTTGCATGATTGCTGGCTGTTGGTTGCTCTGCTCTCTGCATGCCCAAAATTTCCTTCCATTTCTGTCTCTCGCTGGCTTTGTCCTGTTAAACTTAAATGACATCTTTTTATTCATGACTGTCCCTATTCCATGAATACTAATTTGAAAGGGCTGGATAAGTGGAAGCAATATGGTGGGAAACCTTGCCTGCCCTCTCAAACTAGTGTTCATTAAAATGAAGAAGAGGTGATTTGGGTTCACACAGGCTCATTTCTTAATGATGTTTATAATGCCAAGCTCCTCACACACTAATAGAGCTCATGCGTGATTGTAAGGGGCTCCTAACCTTCCCTGTCTTTCACTCCCTATCTCCTGTCTGTACGAAGTTGTGGCTATGTATGAGAATGTTCTTAAGTGTCCTACGCCTGGCTGCACGGGACGCGGCCATGTCAATAGCAACAGAAACTCCCACAGAAGGTAAGTGACAGCCTGCCCATATGAAACTGGCACTGTCAATGTTGCACCCTCCTTTTTTCACCGTGCGGCTTTTTTTCTTTTTCTTTTACGAGGTATTGTTCCGATATAATTTTTTTCATCTTCAGTTTTTTTTTCCACATCATCTTTTTTGTTGAGTTATCGTAAATCCAGTCTTTTTGTCATTCCAACACAATTTTTTTTTTGTGTGTGGATCAGTAAAATATTTTCTCATGCTGGCCAGAACAAGATATTCATGAGCAAAATAGTATCTCAGCTGCTTTACTATCCCGTAGTTAAACTGAGACTGATTAGAATGCAGCAATTCACACCTTCCGCAGCATAAATCATTTATCAGCTCATGGCGAAAAATGGCATCTATCAGGTGCAGGTTTGGAGGGAGAAACTGAAATAGCAGTGCGCTCTTGCCAGTGCTGTCAGACGGGGCGAGGTGACAGTGAAAGAGGAGTGTCACCCACAGCAGATGCTCAGGGAGTCGAGCATAGCAGCAGCCATTAGCACCTTTCTGCCACTCAGCCAGGGTGACAGGAGAGGTGCAGACCTGGGAGGACCAGAATGCCTCCACGCTGTGCTCAGTGACACGGCGGCGGTGCAAAATAGGCACGCACATGGACACGCACAGTAAACTTTCACTTCTACTAGAAAGAGCCGATATAAACCTCCATATACTGGCGCATATTTCCCAACCTGACACACACTCTTACCCCTGCACACATCCACGCACGTCCGATGACAGGTGCTCATGAACACAACTCTATACTGGCTTCGGGCCATTGTCAAAGATAATTTTTTCACCACGACCCAGCACACTACAGTTGACAGACTGGATGGAGAATAATAGGGGTTAAGGATAACAACATGAACTTTTGTCACATTTGGTCAGTTAGTTGTCAGGAGGAAGTTTTACAGCTGTAAATTCAACATACTGTAGGTGTAGATCCCAAGTGTATATGAGTGTGTGTGTGTTTGTCTTGTCAGCATGTGTTTGAAGGAAACAAGATGTTGCAGAATGCACATAAAAATGCACATTTGTCTATATGGGAATATCTATTCCGCGAATTATTTCAGAATTCACTCAACCAGAAACATGCAAGCTGTTGCAAATTGTGTTTTTATTTAAAGTGTTAAAAGTGATTTAAAAAAAAAGAATGATTTTGCATTTTAAAAAGAGACTTTCTGAACTGTAGTCAGGTATTTTCAAACTGGGAGACACTGGGACTGATTGCCTGACAGATGTGCACTAGCTGTTTTCAGACCGGCAGACTGGCTGACAAGTACTCTAACAGGCCAAACGCTTTACAGCATGTGCATTCAGTGAAACATTTTCAACTATCAAAATGCGTTTCAGGCGCACGCTCCACCGTGACACTGAAGTCGCTTTGTCATTCCAGCCTGTCAGGATGTCCCATCGCAGCAGCTGAGAAGCTGGCCAAAGCCCAGGAGAAGCACCAGGGCTGTGATGGCTCCAAGTCCAACCAGGCCTCAGACCGAGTCTTAAGGTAGTATTCACTCTTCACTTTCATTTACATCGCGGATGATGAACTAATCTGTTGGAGGTTGACAAAACTTTGAGATGAATAGCATATAACATTGGAACAGTGCTTCTAGTGCGTAGTTATCCATATGTGCTCTACTGTTGCAAGACTGTTAGATGTGAAGCAGGTGGTCATTCCCTGAAAGCACATGTAAATGACTGTAATGTAGTATAATAATTAACATGTTATTCACCGTCAGGAGCTCAGCCATGTTGCAGTGCTTTGCTCTTTTTTTCCCTGCATTTTGTAAAGCTGCTGAGAAGTGAAGTCTCCCTGTTTTGTTTTATGTTTATGTTCTCCTGTCCCCTGAGAACACTTCCAAGAGACTGCATGTTCGTCTCTGTGCTCATTGTTGAAGGCAAATCACTTTATTAGATTTTAACAAAATTGGCCTCATTTATCACAGTGAAGACAGAGCTTTTTTGAATGAGAGTTTCTTTGATAGTCATGAAAATGCTATGATGAAAAGTCATAAGTGGTTGTAAATTTTATTTTTATATCTCACTGAACATCAACAGCGCAGGATCTTACATTTCATTTTTTCCTGGTCTTAGGCTGAGGATATAAATGCATATCAAATGATAAAAGCGTATCAGAAGTATGCAAATGTAATAAAAGAAAAGCAGAAATTTGATTTTGACTGTTTTTTATTGACTAGGCATGAAAACACTTGTAGCAAGGTTATTTTTTTTGTAAAGCACAAGGAGGAAAACATCCATATGGTTTATAAAAGGGACGCCCCAGACCCTAAATCACTCACCTTCCACCAGCATCACCCTCCATATTCTGATCCTGGAGTATTACCATAACAGTCTGCCTCCTCCCTTGCATCTGCCCATTTTTTTTAACCAAACCCAAGCTCCCTCTCCCTCCCCTGGGCAATAATGAGTGCCTCGGTCCAACTTCCACCCCCTCGTCATTTATTTTCCAGGCCTATGTGCTTTGTCAAACAACTGGACTATCCACAGTATGGTTACAAGAACAATGTTTCCACCAGCACGCCCCGCTCCAATCTGGCCAAGGAGCTGGAGAAGTACTCCAAGACCAGCTTTGACTACAGCGCCTTCGATGGGAGTAACAACCACCAAGTGTACGGGAAACGGGCCATCGCACCCAAAGTTCACGGACAAAGAGACTCCTCCCCCAAAGGATATGATGGTACTATTTTACTGCTCCATCAAATTGACATTTCTCATATCTGGCATGGTGAACTGACTTTTTTAATTGTTGTTTATGATTGATTCAGCTGCACACGCATGATTATAAAAAGATTCCCCTGAGCCGTATCAAGCATAAAGATTTCAGGGTCACAAGAACACTTTGTGGAATCTTATGTCTCTGATGTGGCATATTATTTAACTTTTGGATAAGCGTGTCAATTAAAATGCCAAATCAAATAGATCACTAATGCTTTTTTTCAAGGCTGCGGTTTATCTAAAAGCGTTAAAAGTTTGGCAGAGACACCAATCTTCATCTTACATTTATCTTAAATGTTTCAGAATGTTTCAACTTAAAATCTTTACAGGTTTGCAGGTTCTAACTTACATAAAAACACACATCATCGGGTGTATACATAAACTAAAAGTCAAAGTACTCATTATGTAGAATGGCCCATTTCAGAATTATATATATTATATTATTGAATTATAATTAGCGATGCACTTATGTGTTCATCACTTTAATGTTGTAGCTGGTAAATGTGGAGCTAATTTGAATTTTTATTTTCTATCCTGCTGTGCGGCTTCACTTATCATGTATCATTATTTATTAGTTGATTATATTTTGTGTTATTAATCTAAAACTGATAAATAAATGTAGTGGAGTTTGTTCCTGAGATGTAGCAGAGTAATGAAATAAAGCATTAATACTCAGGTAAAGTAGTTGAGTAAATGTGCTTCATTACATTACTGATGTTAGTCTAAGTATTTACCAAACATGAAAAGCCCTCTTTTCATTTGGAATTTCTTGTATGCGTCCCGCAGCCAAACGTTACTGCAAGAACTCCAGCTCGGCCAGTAGCACCACCAGCACCTACGCTCCCAGCAGTAGCAGCAGCAGCCTGAGCTGTGGAGGAGGAGGTGGAGGAGGAGCGCAGGAGGAGGCAGAGGGGGCGGGGGCAGCAGCGCCAGCAGCACCTGCAGCAAGAGCAGCTTCGATTACAGTCACGACATGGAGGCCGCCCACATGGCGGCCACTGCCATCCTCAACCTGTCCACACGCTGCCGGGAGATGCCACACGGCATGGGAGGGAAGCCCCAGGACCTGTGCTCACAGGTAGGAGGGGCAGGAAGGATTTCATACTGCACATTAGTCACCAAAAATACACACAGCACACACAAAAGAGAGATGAATAAGTGTATCCACACACTGCAAATTCTAACGAGTCTTTGGTTTGGTTGAGCAGGACACTCATATTTTTTAACGAAAGGAAGTTACAAAGCTCACCTGATTTGACACTGCAGCCGCACAACTCTGTATTCAGCACACCTTTGTAAGACTTTGGCCTCCTACTGCAGTGACAAAAATCCACTTACAGATTATCTCTGTGCTTCCTTCATTATACTAATGCTGGTAGCGAAAACTGACAAAGATAGGGAGGTTTCAGCTGCGTACACCACAAGTACACACACACACACACACACACACACACACACACACACAGACACACACACACACACACAGACACACACACACACTCACACATTCCATTAAAGATCCAGAGCTGTGTCTTACACTCAGGGCTCAGCAGGGCAGTTTTTTATTTTCCGTCTGGGGATCAGATAGGAGCAGGACGAAGCGCCGTTTGACACGGCGTGAGCCCAGTGTGTCATTTCTGAGGAGATAAGGTGACGTTGTTCCTGTATTATCTGCACCCAGATGCTGAGCTGGAAAATGGGGGCCAGAAAGAGAGTGCACAGCAGAGGGCTAATGCTGGCTTAATGTTAATGTTGACAGCAGACACTGCCAGAGAATGAGAACGGGGCTGATAGAACTGAAAATAAAGAAAGAGAGCAAAGAAAGCCTTCTTGGTTTGGAGGTTTCTAAATGTCACAGTGCGGATGGAGAGGAGAGGAGGATACAGGAGAGGAGGAGGAACCGAGGAGAAAGAGGGGAGAGGAAAGGAAAGGAGGAGGAAAGGATAAAAGCCAAAAGCAACGTTCTCCCAAAGAACAGTGGAACGGAATAAACTTGGCGGGAACAAACGCCTGAAGGAGTCAGGACTTCCTCTGGTCCTACCTCATTTCATTGTCTGTCCTTCTCCTGCTCCAGGGCCAGACGGGCAGGATGCTCTCAGGGCAGAACGGGAAGACAGGAGACTTCAGAGGCTTTTTTTTTTTTCTTCTTCTTCTTCTTCTTCTTCTTCTTCTTCTTCTTCTTCTTCTTCTTCTTCTTCTTTCATCTCAACACCTCACCTCATGGCACACACTGTTCCCTACTATGTCTGAATGAAATTTCACACACACACACAGAGTCTATTCTCACCTCCTTGTTTTTTCAGCCTGTCTCCCCGCCTGTTTCTCTTTCTCTCAGTCTGCTCGTTGAATTTATTGGTAGCTGGGCTGACTGAAATGAACTGTCTCTCTTTATTGTCTGAAGTCATGTGCCAACTGAGACTGCTGTGGTAGTTAGAGTAATGGGGGAAACTGATGTAAGCCGTTAAAATAACGTAATGTGTTATATTTTTTGAGTGCAAGGTATTTTGACCAGAAAGATTAACCTGGTTTAACTCAATATCTACTTGTCTATGGCAGTGCTTTGACTGGTAACCCCTTAAAACGAAGCAGTGTCTCCACTTGAGTATGTGTGACCTGTTCAACCAAAGTGTAACAACATTCATAACATTGTGTTTTCCTTTATTTTTGTCAGATTTTGATTGGGTTTTATTGACACTTCACTCAGTTTGTTTTCTTCAAAGAAAGGGCTCTGTTCCACATACATGATATATTTAACTAAACAATATAATATTTCCAATTAACAGCTGTAGTGCAGCAGGTTGTTAGATTTCTTTCACGTTCAGTGTCTGATTCAGCATACAGATATTTAGAAAATACACATTCCTGCTTATTATAAGAAAAGTTTGTTTTCATGTGATACACCAACTTTGTGAAATAGGTTTTATGGTAACAAGTTTTATATGACAAGTTTAGAATTATATGATGTAATAACATGAAATAATTTTTTAAAGACAACATAAATTGCGATCCAGTCAACAAGAAGATAACATGAAAAATATCTTCTTATAACTTGATCAGGTAATTTTAAACACATAATCTATTTATGTTATTGCAGTTATGATGTAATGTCATTTAATAGAGAGGAAATTTAGGATTGTGGGTGTACTGTAAGAAAAGATTTTGACAGTCGTGTCAGGACCCGGCTCTTTGGCTATGACAAAAGGAGGGAAACACACACAGTTGTACTGGGAAGAACCAACAATCATATTTTTAGACAGAAATTACTGCAGAAAACGTGAACTAAATGTATGAAATGGGCAATAAGTAAACCTGCAGTGCCAGTGAGTAGATGTGTGTGGTGTTAGGACATCCCAACATCCATCCAACAACTACTACCAAACAGGCATCCATGCTGGAGATACACAGCATGTGGACTAAAGAATACATGAAGAGAAGGGAGGAAGTGGTGAGAGACAGCGAGAGAAAGAGGAGTGAAGAGTGAGACACGAGCAAAGAAAAGGCCAGAGAGGAAGCCAGGACATGATGGCGGTCTTATTTTAAGACCTGGAATAGATGGGCAGAAGTAATGTGGTGAGAATTAGCAAGTGACCTCTCATGCTCTGGCACTCTACCTCCCAGCATCACCATGGCAACAGAGGTCAGAGGTTACCGGGCAGGGTTACAGCGAGACGGAGTGATCTTTAATGAAGGAGGTGGGGTGCATCCTCACGTATCATCCCTGTTAATTCGATACGAAGGGGTGGGTCACGTTAATTGGACGGTGACACTCGATACAAGGAGAGGGCCGAGCATATTCACGAGGACAAGTCATGGCGACGCACGACGAGGCGCATGCCACTCCCATCTACTCCACAGAGACTTGACCTTTATTGTTTTTATTTGCTCTTACAGTCCTTTACTAGTCACCTTCTCATCCTCCGCCCCCTTCTCTCTCTTTTTCGAGCTCCTCCGCCCCCTTCTCTCTCTTTTTCGAATTGAACTTTTAGCTCGCAATTGAACTTTTAGCTCAGTTTTAATGTGAGTGTGTGTTTGATGGAGGCAGACACCTTCGTCGTGGAGAAATGTTAGCCGCATTTGACAGTGCAGTGCTGTGGACAGGTGCTATTGTAAAAGCTCAGTTTGTGTTGTGCCAGCTCAGCTTTATAATGAATAGGCTTTGTATTTAGCGCCCCCTGTGTTTGTCTCGCATGATTCCCAACTTCTTTATAGTACCTTTTATTATTCATAGAGAGATCTTTGTTCTTCGCAGACTAAATGACCCAGCAGTAATAGTGTTTCTCTGCCTTTTTTTTTTTTTTTTCCCTTTGCCGTCTATTTTTAAGCCCTCGGTTTTGTGTGTCAGCCACAGTTCTTGCAGTTTTTGTGTCCAGTCCCAAATCTATCACCCCGTGCGTTTGACACCCGTGTCAATGTCAATGTGTATCACAGAGGTTTTGGCTTCAGACACCCGGAGAATCCACCCCTAGGGACACTGTCGGCTGGAATCAGCTTTAGAGCGGGCTTTCCTACTCATGAAAGGGAGCAAAGGGAGCGAGGGGGATGAGGAGATGAGAAGAGGGAGTTGGAGAGAGGGATGTTAATGAGAGGAAGGACATAAACACATGCACATGCCTACCAAAACATAATCCCGGGAGTGGGACTCCTCTCGTATCTACAGTACGCTCCAGATGTAGATTAAAGAAGAGGCATGCACACGCGCAGAGATACATAGATACAAACCTACATTCGGCAAAGCAAAGTGAATGCTTTAGTGAGCAGTCATATTGGATGTGGCCCACTTTGTCCCAGAACTCTATAGTTCTGCCTCTATTTTTGGGTTTGCAACACTGCTGCTCATCACCGCTCTCACCCCACCCCTAACCCTCAGCCCCTGCCCCCCTGTGATGTCCACTCACATTAGTCTCACACATACACACACACACACAAAGTCACGCACACACACCCTTTCTGACTGCACAGAACACAGCGGAGGCCGTAGTGGGATGGAAGGAAAGAGAGAGACAGAGAGAAAGAAAGAGAAAAGGAGGGGTTCACAGAGGGATGCACTCGTCCTTGAGCACTGATGACCTCCTCTTCTTTTGATCCTCTTGTGACTGTAACACTACATTGTTACTGTACACTGCAAGTGTCTAATGTTTCATCCCAGACAGACTTGGGCAAAAAATAAATCAGAATATTGTTTCAGGTATTTGAACTGCAGGTGCTCTTGATCCATCTTCCCAGACATCTAAAAAGTTCAAAAGTGAACACATCACTGGAGGAACAGAAAATTCAAGCACTTTTCATGTACTTCTTAAGTATTCACCGTGTATTCAGCGACTGTTTTGCCCAGCTCTGATCCTAGAATATGAATATGTTTGACTGCTATTTAATCAGAAACTCTCTCTCTCTTTTATCCCTTTCTCTCCATCCCTGCCTCCATCCCTTCCTCATAATCATCTTACTGAAAACACACAACTCACCACGCACACACCCACCTCCACCACATGCGCTAAACCTGACTTCACCCCCAAACACGCACGCACAAAACCCACGTCCACATACACTTTCCAGAGCCCCGGTCTAGATGTTGATGAGAACGGTACGTTGGACCTGAGTATGAGCAAGCGTCTGTGCAGCGGCGGAGGGGACTCGGTGCTCACCCCCCTAGAGCCCATGTCCCCCCAGAGGCAAGCTGCCCTGCTGGGCTCCCGCTGCTACGGCATGGGGGACGCTGCCGACTGCTGGGACCTGCCTGTAGACTACACCAAGATCAAACACATAGACGAGGACGAGAAAGAGGTAAAGGGGGACATAACAAGGACAATGTTGGAAATTCACTTGATCACTAATGTCTGGTTGTGGCCAGATAAAGTGGGAAATGTTTTTTTGTTTTGTTTTTCAGGAAGGAGGTTCAATCACTGCTTGAATTGAATCATTCAGTATCTTTAAACTGTAGAGGAAGCTGTCTGTAAAGGTCGTACTAAAAGATCCATATATGAAGCAGAATGCCACATCGATACCAGAAATGAGATAGATATGATGACGAGTGATGAGGAGGAGCATGACAGAGAGAGATTACAAACAAATGACAGATACTTGCGAGACTGATGATAATTATTCAGCAGTGCTATATGATAGTTTGTGATTTTGGAGGCTGATAGACAGTACAGTTGGCACACGTTACTCACTCTGTCTGTTCGATGTGTCTCAACCCAAATTATTCCCCTCCAAGCCATTGATTCAACACAGTATCTCCAAGTCAAACATTTGCATTGCTGTCTAATTGTCTTCTAGGTTTCTCACCGTCTGACTCACTGTTATATTTCAAATCATTAGAAAGTCATATTAGGGTTTTTGAGGGAAACCTAATGAATCTGAATGCTAATTGATGTCAGCATTGCCATGCACAGAGGTATCTGCTCTGTTTGTATCATGCTCCCCGCATGCTGGCTTTCTGTTTTTACATTTCGCTCCTCTCCAAAATGAATTATGCAAAGTAGCACCTTGGGAGGGAATCGGAATAGCTCATCTCATCAAAGAACTGCTGGAAATCAATGCACCACTGCTGGGTGCGCCTGTCGGTGTGTACAGGCGCATACATGTACAGTACATGCGCCTCTGTTGGTGTGTGTAAGATGTGAATATTCATACTCCTGTGTGTCTGTACCCACGTCTCTTTGGGAGTCTGTCTGCGTGTAAAAAGCGAGCTCCGTCCCTAGCCTACTTTCTGCTCTGCACCTCTGTATGTATGCATGTGTCGTTCTCCTTCCTGTCTGCCTCTCAGCCTGCGCTGCCTTTAAGTGGAGAAGCTCACTGGCTGACCCAGCATCACACACCCCGAGACAGCTTGAGCGCTGGATAATTTGGGCTGTATCTGGACCTGTCTCTTTATGGGCATTACTGTACATACACTGCGAGCATGGAAGAAAGGAAAGGGGATTTGCATCAACAGCCGTTGTGCCCTGGCTGCATGCACTGCAGACAAAGCACAGCCTCACACAACACAGCTAGCAGCGGTCTGACACTGCACCGCAGTGCCATCTAGTGACTGACTGCTGCATTACAAGGCGAGAACCAGCCAACTCCCTGAATGTTCTGTACCCGCATGCACGCAAGGATGCTCCGTGAACATGTACACGAGTCAGCCCACACACACACACAGTTCGTTCGGCACTGAGTCATTATTTCCTCCCAGGGATTTTATTTTCCAGTTCTGTCAGACTGACAGGTGATGCTCAATAGTCACACAGGCTCAACCATTAGCATTCAAATCGACAAAGTCTACGGTCTGACAGGTGTGCATGTGGTGTGTGTTTGTGTGTGTGTGTGTGTGTGTGTGTGTGTGGAAAAAACAGACAGGGAGGTAAAGACGGTGTAGGAAAAATTAGACAGACAGTTATTAAAAATGCATTGTAACTTTCAGAATATAGAGTATGTGTTGCATAATATGTGCACACAAGCCTGATCTCTTGAAAATGTGTAATGATTGAGGGGAAATCACTTGTCATCTCTCTCCTTCTTTTTCCCTCCCCGTCCTCCTCTTCCTCCTCCTCCTTCCCTTCATCTCCTCTTCCTCTCTGCCCTCTGTTCCCACCCGATCTCAGCCCGATGACCTGGATCCGTTCCACGACCTGCTGGAGGACCGCTCCTATGCCACAGATGTGAACATGCCCAGCCCCAAGCCCAAGTACGTCCAGTGCAAGGAGAGTAAAAAGGACCTGATAACGTAAGAGCCCTCCTACTCCTCCCAACGTCCCAGTGTTATTTCTCCCCACCTGATCCCACTTGCTTCTCTCCACTCACGCTTTGCTTTTCCCTCCCCTCATCTTATTCCTCTCCCTTGTTTTTATCCCTCTCTTTGCTCCGGTTAACCTCAGAGAACCACTGATCTTTCTCTCTCCCTCCCCCATCCCGCGCTGCCGGCTTGCTATATGACTTTTATTTCACAGCTTTATCCATTTGTCCGCACCGATCTCAGAGATGATAGCTCCTGCAGATGCCGTCACTGTAGTTTCCCCTCTTTTGATACTTTATCTTTATAAGACACAACACGACCTGTCAGTCTCGTGCCATATCAAGTGTAGCTGATCTCAGGAACCGGGATACTGATCACAGACAGTGAAGCTAAACTGGAAACAATGAAAACAAACAATGAAAAAAAATCAGAAACGACCCCTTTATTCTATAATTGTCACATTTTCTTCTCCTTCCCTTTGGGCTTATAAATCTGTCTATTTTTCCGGTGGCAGATGTCCCACACCGGGGTGTGATGGAAGTGGTCACTTGACGAGCAATTTCGCCTCACATCGAAGGTGTGACTTCCTTTTCTCCTGGTGGATTCTAAGTCTATTTCTCTTTATTGTTTTCAGCTTACCTCGACTATGCTGTCAAACACCTGTAGGCAGAATGTCTCTCTTATTTGTTAGCCCTTTGACTATTGGTGACTTCCTGAAAACAAGGGGTCATGGCATAAGGACAGGCTAAATTAATTAAACACTGGATACGTGCATATTTTTAAGCTGAACCCTGGGATAAAACTGGTTCTCAATGGGCCATGTGTAAAGCCTCCTAAGCTGATGTTATTCAGTTCTTCAGGCCCTTCCCACGGTGCAGTGCAGACTAAGCATTTACCATTAAGAGCAAGAAGGCTTCGGCAGAATTGCTGAGTTTTGCAGTGGAGGTGAGTCTACAAGGACTGAATGATATCAGTCTGGAGGCTGACATGGCTGCGTGCACGTGAGATTCCCCCTGAACAAGCTCACGATTCCAACTAAGTCTTTGAAAACAACCTTAATTTACTCTTTGTTATCCGCTCAGTCCTATCTGAATACAGTGCAGAACAGACCAAGCATGAAAAACAGACCCTTGTTGTTACGTATGAATACAAATACTCAGAGGGTTAACATATATAAATCAACTCCCTGCCCTTGCATCATGGCTTTTTTGCATTTCCTGGTTGATGTTTTATGTATGCATGTGAATTTGTCTGTATTGAGATGCGAGTGTGGTCTGAGAGGTTGTTTTGTGTTACAGTGGTTGGTTAGGCTTGGTTATTTTGGTGTAACTAACGTTCCACTGGTGTATTTTTCAGTCTCTCAGGTTGTCCTTTAGCCGATAAAAGCATTCGAAGTATGCTGGCCAACAACGCGCAAGAGCTCAAGTAAGGCGTGAGATGACTCATTGACATGTGTATGATTTGTATGTTTTACTCATTCTGCCTGGGGGAAGGTCAACCTTATTAGTGCAAGTGCACATAACTGCAAAAAGGGCTAATGTAAAGCACAGTATGGATGGATGATAGGGCGCTCAGATATGTCATAGAGCATTATTTTCTTATTAAAGAAAACAATTTAAAGTCTGTTGATACTCTGTATCTTTGACATTGTCAACTAATTAAAAAGACCCAAACCAGCAATGAATGTATCCCACTAACAAATACTGTGTGTGTATTCATAGCCTGACATATCGTCCTCCTCTGGGCCACAGAGCATCATTCTTGTCCTAGAACTATTAAAACTACGTCAGTGAGCCTCACTGTTGCACTGGATGACATGTTCCTTCATTACCATGAGCACACATACTGTAGTTTATTTTGACCCACATATACCTGCTGCCTAAACTACTCATTAGAGCACCAAATCTGTATGAATCCACCACTGAAAATAGTCCCTAACAAATTCACTGTTTGTTTTTGTTTGAGTAATGTTTGCTAAAAACCACAGCCCAGCTCTTTTTGAAAACTCTTTTTTCAGAATTAAACTATAGCCTATATCCATGACCTTTTTTAAAACATTTACATGTTCAGTAAGAAACAGTGAGCCTGGGGCTGAGTAACACAGACAGGGTAGAGATGGACTAACACAGTTTGGTCTTATATTGCCAGCCCTATTCCCATCTTATCTAATAATTATAACCACTGAGTGAAATACATTGAGTTTCAGGGGTTGTCAGGCCCCTTAATTAACACCTGGGACTGCTTAAAATCCTCAAATTAAAATTTTATGGGGGGTCTCAAAAACTAATGAATTTGTATTTATTTCCAGCATAATGTTGATTTAATTTGAAATCTTGAAGGGTCAGCAGCCCAGCAGCTGGCAATGAACAGACAGCAAATGTATAATTCACTGACGCTGGCCTGGAAACACCAGTCTCCAGACGTAGTTGTGCAGATGTAAATATACATGAATGTTGTCTAATTAATACATGTATTTAACCTCCAGCCATTCTGCTGTATGCTGATCTAAGGCCAGCAACATAAAACAGTAATTGTGCAAAAATCCTTATTCATCCCAAAAAAAAATCTTTAAACAAATAAATAAGAAATAAAAATGAGTAGATTTTGGACCACACTATATAAGAAGTTTTTCTATTTTTTTTTCACAAAGGATGTTTTATTTGATAGTGTGGTTTTATACCTGCTTGGTGTAAGTGACAGTGATATAAAGCACAGTGGTCTGTCTTAGCCCACCACAGATGACACAGCACTGCCTCCTTATTGTCAGTGTGTGTTTTACACTCTAATTAAAACCACTGTGAAGTAAATGTTTTGTGTTAGTCTAATAGACAATAGACATAATGAGTGTACAAGGTGTTCATACAACCATGGTGGTACATTATCCTCAATACACTGCACTTTTGCTGTAGGCCCTGAGCCCTTTTTGTGTTTTCTGCCCCAGGTGCCCGACACCAGGGTGCGATGGTTCGGGACATATCACTGGCAACTACGCCTCACACAGAAGGTACAACACACGCCCCGCAGCATACACACATGAGACAGTTCCTCCCTTTTCTAATCATGTCTCTCTCTTCTGTCTCATCGTACATCCTAAAGTTTTTTCCTTACTCTCCTTCGACTTTTCTCCCCCCCACTCTCTGTCTCACATGCACACACACACACACACACACATTGTATGCTTCAGCTTTGTAACACTGTCATTTATCTGCAGTCTCTCAGGGTGTCCGCGGGCCAGGAAAAGTGGGATAAAGATCATCCACAGTAAAGAGAACAAGGAGGACCAGGAGCCTATCAGGTACAGTACAGACACTGATCATCTGTCTTCTGTCTCCCTTTAAAACCCCGATACTTAAACTCATCCTCCTGCTACCAACACCGCTCACTGTTCATTCACTTTACATCCCCCATGTGAGAAATAAACACGACATATGCCTTTATTTTTCCCGTTTTAAAACACAAAGAAGCTGTGTGAACGGGGAACAAAAGAGTGACGTACTGTCTTCTAATCAGTACATTGCTTTTGTACACCGGTGCAGTCAGGGATAAATCAGCATTAGCTGTGACAAGACAAATGTGCTAGGAGTGTAAAGTTTCAACCCAAATGTGAAGGTGCAGGAGAAACTTCAGAAGAGCAAGGTTGTTGCAGTTTAGAGAGATTCTGCAGTCTCTGGTGAACCCCTGCAGACGCCCAGGTAAGGAAAGACGGAGAGGCAAGCAGAGAGGGAGAGGTAGGAGACAGAGTTAGATTGATTGGACTCCACCTAAATCCCACACTGGGCTCCTCTGGCCTCAGCCCTGCAGCTGCATTGATTTCTCTGGTGGTGCAGAGCACAAATAACACACTTAGGCCTTTCTTGATCTTGTCATTCTGTTGGATTCTGCGAACGCTTTGCCACAGGTTTCCCCAACCGTACGCTGTGTTGATGTTAAAATATTGTTAAATATTTTAATTTACTATCTGAGTTTTAGAGAATTGTCAGGAACTAAAGGAGATGACTTCTGAGTAAGACACGGTGGTTGTAAAAACTAGATGAAATCTAAAGAATCCACAGAATGAAACAAAAACACAAAAATGAAAGACTTTTCTCGTTTTTCTTTTTTCTTTTTTTTTTTTACAGTATTGAATGTAAAGGGAGTCAATGAGCTCCACCTCTTGATCTCTCATTTATCCCTCTTAGGATTATGGATGATGACATCATCTCTCTCACTCTTTCTCTTGAGCTTATCACGCCCCGAGGGAAGGTTACTGTGCCCTCCCTCAAAAGTCTAAATGCCCTCTTGAGAGTAGAGATCATGACCTTTGCATGATCATTTATTATCAGGAGACTCTTCCTGCTTCTGTCATTGGGAGTTTGCTCTTCAAACTTGGCTGGCTGGCTGGCTCTCATGCTGGAGGGCCTGGTCTCGCCCTTAATGCCAAGGGACTGTACAAAACTTATGGTGCAAAAGAGGGAGGCTAATGTAATTATTATTTTTGCCCAAGGGAGGGCGATCTGGCTTTTTGGGGAGAGCATATGAGGATGTTTTTTTACACGTATTGATACATTCATTCAACCTTCCCCTGGAGAGAAATTAGATTAAAGATTATAAGAGGAGATCAAAATAGCTACATTAGAAATGACAGAGCTCTTTACTGTTTAGAGCGTTGCTAAAATGAGCTGTTCTGTGGGCGTGTTTTCAGTCCATGGTTGATCTGAACACACTTTATGGCCCATTCCTCCACAGTTACCCAAACAGCAAACAAGATATTTCTGTGTGTTTTATTTGGCACAAAACCAAACCTTCTTAATGCCTAAAACCAGAGCTGGTGGTGTAGCAGGGAGCAACTGTGTGCTGTGGGAAATTTAGTAAACATCTCAGTCTTCTAAACCTGCTTATCCTGAGAACACACAAGGTCGCAGGGGTGCTGGAGCCTGTCCCAGCTATCTTTGGGCAAGAGGCAGGGTACACCCTGGACTGGACACCACACTGACTGAAAGACAGAGAAGAAGACTTACACTGAAAGACAGACAACCACTCACACTCACATTCACACCTAGGGGCAATTTAGAGTTGTCAATTAACCTAACCTTGCATGTCTTTGGATTGTGGGAGGAAGCTGGAGTACCCAGAGAGAACCCACGCAGGCAGACAGAACCCTCTTGCTGTGAGGCAACAGTGCTAACCACTACACCACTGTGCCACCCCTATAAATTTGTCAATTGATATTTTTCTTCTAACGTGCTCATTGATTCTGCACATTGTGTAAATTGGGGTGCAATCCTCTTTTAGTTTTTTTTTTTTTTAATTTTAGAACAACTTTTACCAACTATTATTAACTTTATATTGTTACTGTTAATTAATTATATTGTTACTGTTTAAGGCTTCATGATTCAATGATTATTTTTATTACTGCTTCATCTGCTGATTATTTTCTTGAGTAACTCACCAGTAGTTTTGTATATGAAATGTCAGAAAATATTTTTAAAATGTACATACGAAAACAATTATTTATTACATTATCAAAATGGTGGCCACTGGATTTTCTGCCAACTTAAAAAGTAATTAATCAACAATGGCTGCATGTATATTTTTGTTTTATTATTATTATAATATAAGATACTGAGGGCTTGCAGTTCTTTCCTCAGTCAGGGGAAGAGTCTTGCTGTTTTAAAAGTGACTCATGTGATTGAGCTCCCCCTCCCACACCAATCATTTCTGTACAGTCCCTAACCGCTGTTGCTTGAAACACAACACTGCACTCACCGGGCTCTCCTGCCGGACATTATGTATTCCTGGATGGCAGTCAGTTTGGCTCCTCTGAACTGATACACAGCACACATGCAGCTCTCATCACAGATTGGTGGATGTTTGCCTCGACAGCACGGCTCTGGATCTGTCTGCTGCCAGGTTGTACCGGTTTGGCTCTCGGGTCACTGATGAGGTGTTGTGAGCAGATAACTGGTTCAGGCAGCTGAAACATTTCTGGCTGGAAAGTTTCCCCCCAGAGAATAAGGGAAGCTGCAGTCATGGGAGAGGAGAGCGAGAACGCAAAGACATTTCTGGAGCAGTATTTCTATTTTTCCCAAAATAATTCAAAGACCTGTGGAGAGTAAAATGTTACAGGCAAGCTTTCATTAATTCAGATCTGATGCTGAGATTTAATTTAACCTTCAGCCTAAATAAAGTGTAAGCCTTTGTTCTACATAATAAAAGTGATGCACAAAGAGTTAGAGAACTTGAGGTTGAGAGTCAAGCAGTTTACCACTTTTTATTGGAATAAATCACTTGTAACTAGTGACAAAGATG
Organism: Scortum barcoo; assembly: GCA_023238725.1. NCBI lineage: Eukaryota > Metazoa > Chordata > Actinopteri > Centrarchiformes > Terapontidae > Scortum > Scortum barcoo. The sequence continues at coordinate 21,888,495 of CM041539.1, read as the reverse complement.
GTATTTTAATGGCATATATACTATTGGACATCTATACAAATATGGTATGTTTTTTCATGTAAATCTACTTTAATAATTTAAAGCAAGAAATTCATCAACCATCTGTGTCCCGAACTTCCAGTGACAACCACACTGCTGATTATCTCAAATTGTCACAGATATGTCACACAACTCCACAATTTTACAAATTCAGCAACAATTTCATAAGTAATGATTCATCTAATGTGAAACTGTTGTGGCAGCTATGTTTGGAAATTGAACCTGCCTAGAATTTTGGCAGAATGTAGTAGATACGGTAAGGAGGCATTTACACAGAACAAAGTATTACACAGAGGTAATCCATTAAAACTGTAGTGAATGAGAGTGAGGGGGGAGAATTTGTGCTGGAAGTGCAGAGTAACTGTGTGACAGGATGTAACTTAAGCTGAACCAGAATGGTTAAGGGTCAGGGAAGGAAGGGTTTGTAGGCCTGGATGGATTAGTTCAGCAAATTCCTTTGACCTGTGATCTATATTTATGAGGGGAAAGCTTTTCAAACACCACAGAACAAGATACTGTGAAAGACAGCAGTGCAGGCGATAGCCCCTGTATCTCGTCTGCTGTCAGAGAGCCATGAAGTTGAACTAAAACCAGGTAGCCGCTGTTTGCAGACAGAACTGATTCTTTCACAACTGTAGCTGGCTTTAGCCATAATCCATTTTGCGAGGTGTGACATTTGGAATAATTTACTGCCTCATTGCATCTGATTAGTGCTGGTGTTGATGCACTGTCAGCATTTCAAAACTGTGATAAGGCTGCCAGTGGGACAGCTTTAAATAAGATGATGGTATCTTTGTTTCTATCAAAGCAGAAGAGATAGAGGGGAAAAATAATATTTGCTTATACTGTATATGGTGTTTTAGTACTTGGGAGGCAAACAGATTGTAGTGCACACCAGAGAGCCAGTAGATGAGCTTGAGCAGGTCACTCTTTGATAATAAAAAAGGAGGATGTCCCAAATATGATGAAAAGATGATTATATCAACATCAAGTATGTGGGTTAAATGATTGAATGTGTGAGTTAAACAATGAAAATGAATAAAAGAAACATTCCCCTGTGTCCCCTTCAGGTGTCCAGTCCCAGGGTGTGATGGTCAGGGGCACGTGACGGGGAAGTACGCGTCCCACAGAAGTGCATCAGGATGCCCCATCGCAGCCAAGAGACAAAAGGACGGGTACCTAAATGGCATCCAGTTCACATGGAAGTCTGGCAAGACGGAGGGCATGTCCTGCCCCCCACACCGGGCTGCGACGGCTCGGGGCACGTCAGCGGCAGCTTCCTGACACATAGGAGGTGATTTTGAGATCCTGCATTATTTATGATATGTTTGCATGCTAGTAGCCCTCTGCTTCTGTGCCTTTTTTGGCACACCGCAGCATATCTTGGCATGTTGGTTCGACCTGTAGATAAGTGGAACAGTGGGAAAGAATTGGCATGCATCACCCGCGTGCACATGCATGTGCGTCCTCCCACTCAGAGAAACTGCTTATTTTTATAACAAATGTACTATATATGATGTACTACACCCACTTTGTAACCTGCACAATGAAGGATGGAACGCAGTGATTCGTGAAAGAGGTTGAGGCTCTGAGCTTTAAAGGAACAGTTTGACATTTTGGGGAATCAGTTTATTCCCTTTCCTCACTGAGAGTTAAATGAAAAGAGTGGCCTCACACTCTAAAACCTGTACGATGAATATGTGTCAGGTTAGCAAAGTGTCAGAGCACTTCTAAAGCTTACTATTGGCCAGGCAACCAGTAGAGAACAGGAAGATACTGGTCTTGGTCCCAAGAAATAGTCAGTCATCATAACCCTGTAAAATGCTGAATTGTTGCTATTACACCTTTTTACACAAGTTTTTAAGGATTAGATAAAAAAGATAGAACATATTAATTAGTGAGCTTTAGAGGTGCTGGTTGGCTGATTTTGTTACTTTGGACAGAGCCTGGATAGGTGTTTTCCTTGTTTCCAGTCTTTATGCTAGACCAAGTGACTTACTGTAGCCACACATTCACTGTACAGACATGAGTGTTATCAATCTAATCAATCTCATCTAACTCTCTGTAAGTAAAGGGGATGTCGAACTTTTCCTTTAAGAGTGACATTAATGGGACATTTCTCTTCAACCTCCCTATTCTCATATATATATATATATATATATATATATATATATATATATATATATATATATAAACCAGCAGAACCTTGTTGGCCGTCTGTGTGTTTGGAATATATGAAACAATGCTCCCTCTCCTTGTGTCTGCCTCCAGTCTGTCAGGGTTGTCCACGTGCCACCTCCGCTATGAGGAAAGCCAGGCTCTCCGGAGTGGAAATGCTAACAATAAAGCAGCAACGTGCCAGCAACGGTAACTACAACTACCACTCACCCACACAATGAAGCCAATCAGGAACATGGATGTGGGATGATTTGCTGAACAGAGTTCCAGTTTCAGATAATAAACCAATCAGGAGTGTTGTGTGTGTGTGTGTGCGTGTGCGTGTGTGTGTGGCAGAGCAGCGGCCGAGTAAAGGCTTAAATTGAAAATAAACTGCCATTCAGGGGTAGGGTGTAAATAATGAGAAGAGTGGCTCCAATCTGGAAGAACAGGGCTGGGCTTACTTGGCATAATCAGACATGGAATATCTGAGCGAGCTTGTGTGCTCCATCTGTTTTCAACCTGGACTGCAGTGAATTTCGACGGCGGGATATGAAAGGACCATAATGTAATTTGTGTGTGAGATTGTTGACTCCTTATCGGCTAATATGACCTGACGCATTTCAGTTATTGTAGAGGTGAAGACAGTCACACTCAGTGTCCAGCAGAGGTCTTACTCCACAGTCCTGTTGTGTCATTTTGAATCACTGCAGTCTTAAACAAAGACTGTCAGTTTAATTCCTGAGTGAATCCTTGCAGTAATGTGTCAGTGCTAATACTGCGCCTCCCCTGCAGGACTGGAGCATGAAGAGGAGATCAAACAGCTGGATGAAGAAATCAAAGATTTAAGTGAATCAAATTCACAAGTGGAAGCGGACATGATCAAACTTAGAACGCAGGTAGGTTACCCCCCCGTCCCGCTGCATTCACTGGCCTGTGTTTGTGTGCGTCTGAGAGAGCGCTGGATGTGTGCCTGCCTGTGAGTGGAAAGCTGTACTGTAACACCCTGTCATCCGCCCCTCGTCTCCTCAGATCACCACAATGGAGTCCAACCTGAAGTCCATAGAGGAGGAAAACAAGGTGATTGAACAGCAAAATGAATCTCTCCTGCATGAGCTGGCCAACCTCAGCCAGTCACTGATTAACAGTTTAGCTAATGTCCAGCCTCCCTCATATGGTAAGGGCCACCAGGAACGGCAAGCCGGCAGAACATAGCTAACTGTAGCATCATAGCAGCTCATTCGTTTCTTGTGCATGCCTAGTCTAAAATGTGGAGCATTGCTTGTCTTTCCAAACAGTGAGGGGGAGTTGTGAAATGAGGTTTGATTGGGCTTTTTTTTTTTACTGTGTTACCAACTCCAGCAGCAGAAATGATTGGTGCATTAACACAACTGTTTAGTTTAAACAAAAGTGTCTGCAGTATATACTGAGGTTTTGTGGTTAAAGAGAGGTGTGATGTTTAAAGAAACTAATGTGTGTATTGCAAAGTGGTTGAATTTTTATAACAAACTGCACTCATTTTTAATTCCCGACATTTGAATGTTTTCTTGAAGATAAAGGAAATAATATTGTATTGTGTTGCTAAGACTTTTACAGTAATCACACACTATTTCTTCCTGTTTTTGGTCCTGCACGGTTCCATTCTTTCATGATATCTGTATGCATAATGGCTTAGTTGACATTCATTGACAAAGGGATTAATTGTTCCTCAGCTGAGCATCCCTCTCTAAGTGGCAAGCCATTTTCATAATCACATCCTTCTTTTTTGTGTGAGCACTTAAAAAAAAGTCCATAACACTGGAGTAAAAGGAAATTAAGCAGTTAGAATTTCACAAATGTTTCCTCCTTATAACAGCAGTGGGTCATTCTGACGCCACTGGCTGACCTGGATCTGTGTTTGTCCTGATGTCTTCATCTATTTCAAGCTTCTATTTTTCCAGTTGATTTGAGGTCTTGTGGATGAGGCTGTATGTTAAATACTGCCACCTAGTGTTTTAATGTAAGAATAACAGCTTTCTCAAAGGAAGCTAATAGAAGTGTGTCCTTCTTCTCCGTCCATAGAAACCACTGGCACACAAAGAGCCTCCTCTAAGGAATAACAGCTGCTTACAGTTGCACCAGCAAGTGAGTCTATGACTTATATAATTTAAATGGCTTTTTATTCATGCTCTGTATTTTAATATTTGAATCAATTGTGAAATTGTGAAACTTAATCATCACTGAATATTTCATGTTTAAATCCAAATACTACTGAAATTATCTGGTTAGAACTCTCTTCTTTAACCCTGTAAAGCCTGAACCATGAAATAATTGCCAGAAAATTCTTTTTTTTTTAAACTTGAGTGTTTATTGAACCTTCTGAAAAAAAATCAATTTGCATGTATGATTTATATATATTTTTTATACATCCAGCATATTTTTTTTTTTTGGTTATTTGGTATTTTCTGGCATTTTGACTGTATACATCAGACATTTCAGGAAAAAAATACCACAATGATGATGTAGAGGTCTCATGTATCAAATATGATACACTCGGCATTACAGGGTTAAAAAAGACTTGGAAAAAAAAAGTTTGCTCAGTTGAATTGTTTCAATTCACCAGAGTTGATAGAAGAAAGATACAAAGCAACACTGCTAACAGCACTCCATTACATTATATGCTTATATGGAGACACACAACTCAAAAAATGCACATATTTTTGCTTCAAACTTGTGAGAAGAAGATTGTAGGACACCTTAATGGCTCCCTCACCCCAGTTTTCTCCTCTAATGGCCTCCATGTTGTGTCTGTGGTCCTGCAGGAGCCAATAAGCGATCAGAACTTTGACGCCTACGTGACCACTCTAACGGATATGTACACAAACCAAGACCAGTACCAGAGCCCAGAAAACAAAGCCCTGTTGGAAAACATCAAACAAGCTGTTCAAGGGATCCAAGTGTAACCATTCAGCAAAGGGAGATTTTTTTTTTGTTCCCCCAGCAAGTGTGGGTGGCGTGTCAAATCCACAATACAAACAGGCGGTGATGGTTTGATCTCTTCGGTTGGGTGCGGTAACTTATATAGTGTTATATATTCTAAATTCAGTTCCCTCAAAAAAAGAGGTATTATGCTTAGAAAGACCTTGAGATTATTTCTTTCTTTTCTTTTCGGGCCCTGCTTTGAGGAAGAACATAAAAGAGTAAACGGCAAAATAGTTTTTGAGGACATTCACATTTTGTACGTTTTCATATGAGCTGACATAGTGTCATGTAATGTTTCTAGCTGCTCATATATGCACATTTTTAGTGTATATTTCTGAACAGTAAGCTAACGATAACGGATCATGAGTTCTTTTTATTGCTTGACAACGAAGCATTTTAGATGAAAAAACTGGACAGTGAAATAAAAATGAAAAAACCACAAGCAAGGAGGAAGCTACTTCTTTTTCTCCTCACTGGATGATTTTGGACTTGATGATTTTAGATGTTTTTTCTTCTTCTTCTTCTTCTTCTTGCGTGTAGATTGTTCAAGAGCAAGAACTGGTTTGCGAATCGCTTTATTTTCTGACAATGCTTGAGAAATGTTTGTGCTTTGTTTTGATGAAAAAAAAAAAAAAAGACGTGTAGCTGTAGGTGGGGGCATTTTTAATTGGTGCTGTAAATGAATCCGGAGAGGAAACTGACCTGATGTATGTATGAATGTATGTATGAACAGTTATATTGTAAACATCATTACACGGAAACCCGATGGTGGAAATCCCATTATCTAGGAGAGCCAATTAATTCCTAGAGGAACATATCTGTGTGGTGCATGCATGTTCACATGCTCATCCTTAACTAATCTCAAATAGAAACAATGTGTAAAGACAATGACCTATAGAGACCACATTCTAGCCTTTCTAGTATCAAATCTGCTCAATTTCGAGACTTGTGTTGCTAGGATCGAGAAACGTCTCAGCAATATAATAACTAAATCATTTGTTTATAGTAGGTATGGGATGCAATCTGCAAAGGAAAAAAAAAGGTTGGGTATATGCAATTTCTTGTTTATAAGCATAGCGGGGTAACATGAATCTTTTTAATATAGCCTATGTAAAATATTGATTTTTATACAAATCTTTTAATACAAAAAGTCTTTTTAAAAAAGAGAAGGGAACCTGGACATTGAGTTTTAGAAGCGAAAGTATATGAGTTCCACTTTTTTTCTGTACGATTTTGCACAGGGACACCTTCGTTTCCATGTTTTGATGTTCTTACAGAAACTAAAAGCAGTACCCGACAGCCTAAAAGGAGGGTTCCAGAGGGTTTTGTAAAGAGTATTTATAGAGTATGACAGCGGGACTTACAGGGTCACTGTCCCCACTTATGTGCCAGTAGACTATTTGCACTTGTCCTTGAAGATATTATCCTTACGTATGGCGGCGTGCAATTTTCCAGGTGACCTCTTTGGCACACAATTGGAGCAACCAACTGCTTGGAGCCACTGTAGGTGTGGATCTAGTACCACTAAGAGAGGAAGAACAGGGACTTGAAATCAGAGAGGAGGATGATTATAACCATAGCAGTTATACTGTAGGCTATTATCAAGTGTAAAAACATTAACAATGTTCTTTCATTTTTGCTATGTTTTAGGAAGATGAAGTTATCCCCCAGCAGCACTTTATATCTAATCACTGTACAAAGGATTAAATAGTCAATCAATTCAAGGTTTTAAAAAAAGCTGAAGAAATGGTGAACGAGACCTTTGAGGGGTGATACAATCCAGCACCATGCCCATATGCCTGACTGTATGCACCCCTCCATTCTGTTGTTCTAGTTGTTAGCGATCATGTTCAGAATTTGCCTTTTTTGAGAGCTAATGCAAAAGGTGCTTGTTGTTCACCTGACTGGATCTCATCTATTGTACTTTACTGTCCTCTTTCAGGACTCTACTACCCATCGTTCATGACTGCATACGCCTTTTTCCACAGCATCGTGTCTGCAGCTTTTTGCCAATATAGTAATGCTTCAGTAGAGTAATAGCTAGTACCAGTTTTTGAATTAATTCTCATTATCAGTAAAAAGGGAAGAGGGATTTTAAAGCACAAACCGGCTGCTCGTCTGATGTTGGTACATAAATAACAAATCTGAATAGAGTTATCTGTGACTATCTATAGGGAACACAAAAGGTTGTCACATATTTAGAAAGCTGACTTTTCATATAAATTATTGTGAATTCATCAGAGTTTATTATTTTATTTGAGCCAGTTCATTTTGAGATTGTTTTCAGTGACCATTAACAAAGACAGGATTTTGTATAAACTATTGTGCTCTCTGTGGAACTGAAGTTTGATTTATTTTTGTACTACACAGCATGGATTTGTTGACATTTTAATTTTGCTATAAATGTGTGAGATCACAAGTTGCTGTGATATTTCATTTATAAATTGTGAACTTTGTACAATTTTTGTCATGCTGGATGTTGACACATCTTACTCTGAATAAAGAAAAAAATGTGTTGCCAGAGGCCTGTAAAATGATTTCTTTAGTGTGTTCATTACACCATCTTCATTCGAGTTCCTGAACTGTTTTAACTCTTCCACCAGCAGATGTCAGCAAACCCAAACTATACAATACCTGCACCTTAAGCAACTGTCAAAGATGAATCATTACAGTAACCGATGATTTTAAATGAAATTAAATTGATCTTAAAAAATGACCTTCTGATTTTTGGAGCATAATTAAAGCAAACTACAGTTACTACATTTTTTACTGAGAGGCTTTTGTGTGACCTGTTTAATTAAAATTCAGATGCAGCCAATTCAATTTGTCATTTAGCCAAAATAATCCACTTCACAATAGAGCAATTAAAGAAGGTTACAAGGCCGTGTGCCATCATAAAATTCAAGTGCTTTGCTCTTTCTATAAAATCAGAGGACAAATGAAAGACAGACAGTTTACACAGTATCCTGCGTGTCACATGAAACGCAGTAGTGTATTTTTCAGGTTATAGACCTCCATACCTCTAATTTGTGACTCAGACGTTCTGCTTAAAGGTTATCTCCAAGTTCAAACTAAGTTTACTGAAGTGAGTCACTTTCTTGACAAAGCTCCTCCAGAGCCTGTTTCCAGGCTGATAAAACTCCCTGTGATTACTACAGTGACCTGCAGTGTGTGTGAAATCTGTGAAGTGCTCCTCTAACAGAGCAGTCTGTAAGTTTTGTTCTTCAGCACATTGGATCAGGAATGAAATGGCTGAAATGCTGATTCGCAGTTTTAAGGGTGTTGGGGAGGGGGGTGTTTACATTAAGGGTAGACAGCGTAGACTTTTTACCCATGGGATGTATGTTCAGTATAAATCACGTTTCATCTGATTGCACAGCCAAATTAGGATCATGTGAATTAAAGACTTCTTTGCCAATGTTTGACAGTCACCGTTTTTGCCTTAGAGGCAGCAGGTGGAGCCAGAGGAGTCTGTTTTTATCCTTATTATTTATCATTATTATCTGTCTCATGTACTACTGTCAGTTTACGTGAATATGACAAAAGTGTTTTTTTTTAAATAAGTTACATACTTCTATTTTAAATAATGTTTATGTATCATTGAAATGTTACAGGGCCTTGGGTGCTGTATTTTATCTTGTATGTACCTTTTTGGCATTTTTGCCTATATTGAACACTCCATAAGTCTTGGCAAAAAGATCTATCTGTCATATATGTCATACAACAAACAGTATGATCCATATGTCAATGTGTGTGTGTGTGTGTGTGTATATATATATATATATAGTGAACAAACATTGGTGTTGTTGGTCTGTCACCTGGCTCATATGGCTCACCCTGTTGAATAACCACAGCTCTAAATAAGAATGAAGATGTATGATAATAGCACTGACAGTGTCAGCTCTGTGTCAGTTCATCATCAGATGTAGATCAGCTTCAGAGGAACTCTAGATCATTTACAAGCCTGGAAAGAAGCTTGAAATATGAACAAACTGCAACCCAGCAATAAATGAATTTAACACTGTTCATATAATTCCTGTTTTTATAACCACTGTCCATTGTTTAATGATTTACATTTAGCTGTAACTTGCACTTCCACTCCGAAAGTCATTAGAGTGGATGGAGAGCAGTAATGGCCCACATGAGAAGAAAATGCACCAGTGCACATTGAGAATAAAATATTTCCACGAGAGCTCCCTGTAAATAAAATATGACAGTCCATAGAATATACTGAAACAATGTTTCTTGTTAATCAGTGCCTGCAGTCTGTCAGGCTGCGGAAATGCTAACAATAGCAACAGGACAGCATTGTTATCTGTGGAAATGCTAACAATGACACCGCAGTGTGCCAGCAACAGCAGACACAGCACCTCTCTCCATACAATACAGCAATCAGGGACACAGATGTGGAGGGATCCTGAGCAGCGTTCAAGTTTGAGATAATAGACCAATCAGGGGGCTGTGTGTATGTACGAGTGGAGGCTTGAATTGGAGATAAGCTGGCAGTCTACTTATAGGCTGTAAATAAGAGGTCATGGAGAGGAGGTCAGTCAACACTCATGTGTATGTGTATGTCATGGAAGTAAAAAGTAATAATAAAAATAATAAGGTACATTAAAGATACTGCAATTATACCACACCATTATTCTGTGTCAGACATGAAATAAAACACATCTGTCTTAACGGTCTCAGGCCTGTTTACCTAATGTAAGGATTCATATGTGTCATTTCTACATTTACCAGCAGATGTCAGCAAACCCAAACTGTTGTGTGTAATAACGGCGCTGACTGACTTCATGTACATCAAATAGGTGATGGTACATAGATGTTTAACATGTAGTAACATGTAGCAACCATGCATGGTTCTTCTTCTGGCTTCTTATCTGTGCACCCCGTTGAACAACATACAGAAGCTAACTGTGCACGCCTGTGATTCACCCAAACGCCAACTAGCCTGGACTCAAGAATTAGTCTACAGTAATACAACTAAAGACTTATCAGACATGGCTGGCTAAAATAATGTGCATGCCTTACAATTATTTATAGACCAGCTCAAACTTGACCTTTTATTTGTTTTTTTCCTGTCTGAACACATCACCAGTAGGCCTAAATGCCTCTGCTACAAAATAGAAAGGGCCCGTAGTCGCCACCAGGGGCCCCCCGAGCTAACCGAGCATGGGAGCTGTCTTTGCATTCCACTCTTCATTTTTGTCATATTTTCACTATTTAAAGATTCTCTGCCCCGGGCCCTTTCCAGACAGACATTTCAGCGTGACAGAACAAGTGCAGGTGCAGCTAATTCATTCACATTATTGATAAGGGCTGCATTCCATTTAGCTGTGCCAGTTTCAGGACGCCGGTGTTGTGCTCCACAAAGACTGAGCTGGAGGAATAGAAACTCTACTCAAGTGCTGTACTTTAACTTTAACAGTTTCATTTTACGCTGCTTTATACTTCATCACATTTCAGAGACGTGTTGTTTCTTCCATTAAATCTATCGGACAAAAACTGGCCTTAGTTACAGCTTTGCATGCGTTTAAGCATCCAAAAGTAGGAGGAATTTAACATTAGTTCCACCTAGAGGAGCTACAACACAGATCCAGTGATATATTAACACTTAAAGAGACCTGCAAAACCTGTAATCTTACCTTAGACACAAACACACTGAGCTACTTCTCAGCTTTTTTTTTACACTTTGTTAAACTTTTTTTTTTCTTTTTTTTTTTACACCTTCATGGAGCAGAGCCACATCAAAGTGTTCATTAACGATTAAAGCACAAATACATCAGCTCTGCAGACTGTGAGATTACAACAAATTGCAAACGATGAGATTTAGGAGTGTGGATGAATCAGAATACTTCACTTTACTTTATTATTCACTATACTTCATTAATATGGGAAACTTTGGTGTTCCAGTTGCTCTGATACAGAGAACACAACAGAAAATAGAAATATGCAGAACAGAATATGCACAGAACAGAACAGATACAATAGATAGAATAAAGATATAAAAGCTGCTGGTTGCACTGCTGGTGTAGGTGGAGGACGTTGCAGTGATGGTGGGTGGGGTGGATGGAGGGGGGGGCGCTGTGGCACATGTTGAACTTTTCCATGCAAACCGGATCTGTTGAGCCGGACTTCAGATTCACACAAAGACCAGCGGGTTTGATGTGGACTGTCTCTCTGAGTCTGGATGAAACAAAGTGTAACATCGGTCCACTTCAGCCTCTGTGGGACTGTCTGTAACACACTGCCCCACTTCTCCCTCCCTGAATCTCCTCCTCTCCCTCTCCCTCTCTCCCTCAGTCTCCTCCTCTGCCTGCCCTCTGTTCGTCAGTGAGAGGGGGGCAGCTGGCTCTCTCTGCTCGGCTCTCTCCTTTTCGCAATGGCGCTGCGGGCTGGCCTCCTCCTCCTCCTCTCTCCGTGCCTGCTGTCGGCGGCTCTCCTGCTGCTGGCCGCCGCTCCCCGGCCGGCCGCCGGCTGCCCGAGCCGCTGCCTGTGTTTCCGCACCACGGTCCGATGCATGCACCTCAACCTGGAGACGGTGCCGGCAGTGTCTCCGCAGACCACCATCCTGTGAGTAGCTCTTCTTTTTTGTGTGTGTTTTTTTTTTCTTTCCTCTTTCCTCTTCTCCCCCCACCTCCTTCCTCCTTCCTCCTCTTCAGTCTAACGGGGACCAGCAGAGGGAATGCAGAAAGTTTCCACCTCTGCTAAAGTTACTTCTCATGCTCTCACAGGGTTAAAACTGACTGTCTGTTCTGCAGGATTTAACATTGGAATAATAAAAAAAGAGGCTCTGTTGGAGGTTATTACTCTGTCAGGAAGCTCTCACAGAGTTAGGACACCTGCCAGAGAGTTCAGCTGTTGGCTGTGGAGGTTAATGAAAAAGTTTTTTGTTGTTGTTTTTTTTGGGGGGAGGGGGGTGGGGGGTCTCACAGTTCCCCAGAGGGGGGTCAGGCCCTTCAGCAGAGGTCCCCGCAGGAGTCCACAACAAGTGTTGAGATCCCCCCCTCCCTTTGCTGATCCCCACTCGCTTTAAAGACTTGTAGTGAAATGCATCTGACTGGGAGTTCATTTAGTTTGTCACACACACACACACAGATAGCTCACTGGGTGTGTTATCATGTTTTGGAGAAATGTGCACTTCACTGGCAGGGAAGGTCCCTCGCTGATCCACATCCAGAGCTGCTCCCCTCTCTGCAGTGAGAGAAGTTTTTTTTTGTTTTGTGGGGTTTTTTTTGGGTTGGGGGGGTCACTCCCGTGTTTGACTCTCCCTCTGAGATGAAAGGAAGGAAATGCTTCTTACTTGACAAGCACTTGTGAATGTGTCCTCGGTTGTCAGGAGCGCTCCGCTGCAGCTCCCTTTTTCACGCAGCTCGGGCTTTCCCAGAGCTCCAGATCTGTCCCATCTCCCAAATATGCAGCACCCTTTGTCTGTGACTGGCCGCTGCGAGCTTGTTGTGCATTTCAGTCCATAATGCATGGGCCTATAAATAGCTGCGCCCGGCCTGCAAGCAGTGGGACAAAGGGGGCAACTCAGCTGGCCTGCTCAGAATTTTAGCCCCGTCCTCCTCTAAATGGAGCCAGCCCACGGCCTTGAAAGGAGCCCGTGGTGTACCCCTGCCCGGATAGACCCCCGGGGAAAGATGAAAGTCCACCCTCCATCACAGCGATGAAACCACCGCCTAGGTCTTCTGTAGGATGTGTCTAAATGTGTTCTCGGGGCTGATCAGAGCAGGAGAGCATGCTGTGGTTTTCCACAAGCTTTCATGCTGCTGAGCTTTGAAGCTGCAGCCACTTGTCGCTTTCCTCACCCCACCCCACCCCCTCCCCCAGTCCCTCCTCACCCAGTTTTCCTCGGCTGTCATGTCAGGACATGCGTGCAGTTCCTGCCCGGCCCTCCCTCATCCTGCTGTATAAAATGTTCAGCACATCGCCGGTCGTGTGCGGTTCACGCAGAACTTGAGCTCACCAGGCACTGTCTAGAGGAATGTCTATGGGAGGGGGAGTGTCGCGTCCCTGCAGCCTGTGGTCCGGTTGACTGTGGCTGATCGAATTAAGCCTCATAATGTGGCAGTCAGAGAGCACTGAAGTTATGTCTTTTAACCTTTAATGTCCGTGGTTATCAGCTCAAGTTTTGTGTACATCCTTCAGAGATCAGTTTATAATTCATGATTTTCCAGGCTCAATTTAACACTGATAACTAGATTTATTATATCTGTTTCTTCAGGTCACTTAAACAGCTATAGAAACATTTCCCATTCTGAAGCGTAGCTGATTCAAAACTACTTAATCATTAGGCTGGAAGCTCTTCAGTTTTATGTGTTTATGTGCATCTCTAAATGTGTCATCCTTTGAGTAGTTTCAGTGACAATGAATAGTGTTTGCAGCTTGTTGAAACTCAAAACATCTCTCTCTGTTTTCTCCGGGCCACTGCAGTAGGGAATAAAAAGAAAAGAAGCGCTACTGCACATGGGCTTTGTGCCAAGAGCTTTGCTGCATGACACTTGGACCAAGAAACATAGACTGTTTTTTTTTTTCTTCTCAGATTCTTTTGGTTCTCTCTGGCCTACATTTGTTTTTCAGCTGTTTTCTCTAAGGACATTCTGTTTGAGGCATGACGGTAAATTACGTTTCCTCTCTGTAATGACGCTGCTGCATATCTTCTCAGGGATTTGCCTGAGTCCGAGAAATGATGACTTTTACATTAGCACTGTGTTTGCCAGCATCAAATAGAAATTGCTTGTTTTACTGATATTATCTTAGCAGCTCAGGGAAAAAAAAGGCTCAACGTGAGTCTTACATCTTTGTACGACATGCAGTACCAAAGCCTGACAGTGTAAAAGAGGATTTTTATTTTACAAGCCAGTGGCCCTGAGTTTCATATTTGGGTATTTTAGCTTTTGACTTATTATGATTTTTTAGATATATTTTTGTCTCCATTTTATGGTGCTTTAAGTGTGGCATTATGTGATGTAACACATAAGAAATGCACTGTACACGTAATCTGTGTGTGTGTCTGCACAGCTGGGAGATGTCAGTCCCGTGTGAATCTGTAATACACCACCTCACAAAGTTTTCCTCATTGTCTGTCATAGTTCTGTGATTCAAGTATAGTCTTTGTATTCTAATGCATGTTATTTACTTACTACTGCTGCGTACTCCAGTGCTTTGCAGAAAGTTTTAAAAAAATGCAGTTGTTCAGTGTGAGGCTATCTTTGAGCTCAGTATCTGTGTGTGTGTGTGTGGTGAATAGCAGCGTTGAATGGGGCGAGTGTCCACATCATGAGTGGAATTTGGTGCTGGTGTGGGACTGGTGAGTCAGTTTGGTGGGGGGTTGGTGTCACCAGGTTGCAGACTTGACTGCACAGCACCGCTCTGCCTGGTAATCTGCGATAGGCGGACACTACTGTGTTTGAGCCCCGCGTGGAGAGTTAACTGGAAGTCAGTGGCCATTGTTTTTATATCTAAATGTCTTAATGTCTTGTACCCCCGCCCCCCAAAACAGTGAGTGGCCTGGTGTGACTGGGTGACAGTGTTGGTGAGTCAGGCAGAGAAAGTGGAGCTCCATTGTGTGGAATTTGCTGCAGTCAGGCTTTGTGAGGCGCTCAGTCTCTGCAGCATTATGGAATGCAAAGCCAGAAATCCCCAAAGCTTTGCTCATTTGCACAGGGCGATTGGACCCAAGATAGTTGGTGAAAGGAGCTCTGCTGGCCCCTTCCTGTGCCCGACCAGCGCAGGACAGTTGGTGCATTTGGGGGAACACTGGTTCACATTTCTTCTAAGTGAGTCTCCAAAAATGTATTTTAATTAATGCTGAAGTGTGGTTATTTTAAATCGGGTTAGGGTTAGACATTCTTCATGGAGGGCCAAAGACAGAGGAGCACACAGTTGTGGCTTTCATAAGAATGAGAATAGTTCTAGTAATAATACTGAGGCTCTTTTATTTTCTGATTTTGTGTTATTTCTCAATTAAGCAGAGTTTCAGAGACTTTGTGTGCAAACTGTAAAAACCTTCACATAGAATATATATATATATATATATATATATATATATATATATATATATATATATATATATATATGTATGCTAATATGCAATGGACTACTGCTTAATACTCTTAACTGTTTTCACTATTTCTACTTGAGATATATATTATATATTTATTATATGTATATTCTCAGGCATATCCTTTCTGTACTATGTACAGGTATATTTATAGTTATAATTATTTATCTTCAGATTTTTATGTTGATATCTTATTTTATTTTTATCTCATTCTATGCCTTTGCCTTGTATTTTCCTCCTATTTATTTCCACTGTGTGTCTTGCTGCTTACAACTTGAATTTCCCCGCTGTGGGACTAATAAAGGCTATGTTGAATCTTGAATCTAGAGATGTTTTCGACAGCTTCATTATCCCCCATCTGATGTCCCAAATTGTGCAATTCAGTAAAAAAAAGTAAAAGAAATGGAAATCCACTAGTGTGCAGTCTACTTCATTTACCTTCAGGTGAATTGTCAGAGCACCTGTCAACCAGCCAACCAGACTGTTGTATCTACAAGGCAATTTAATGTGGGCAGAGTTAATAAAAAACTAACACACTGACCGTTACTGTGTTAAAATGACGTAAGGTTTTGGGTTTGACTGTCGTGTTGGTCCTATACAGAGCAGTACAAACAGTCATAGCCTGCATAATGTGTAATACATCATGACGCAAGTGCAAGTGAAAAGTAAACAAGTGACACAATTACAAACTCAGTCAACTGTCAGAATAGTTAGAAATGGGAAAAAAGTCTGGAGCTTGATTGTGTCTGACAGGTGGTAGAGAGGACTTCATGCATCACTATTCATTTGAGTGCCTGTTTACCATTTCCAGCTGAAGATGGGATGTTTCTAAAGAAAGCTCCAGTGATAGATGTGATTGTGTGATCGTGAGGTACTGTATGTGCATCACCCCTACAGAATCTTTATTTATATATATATGTATATGCCTAAGAGCCTCTTCTCTCCAGGCTCTGGGCTTTAGCCGTGCACTCCCTTGAGGAGAAACGAATCCTTGTCAGTTTCACACGGGATGTGTTTTGTAGAGGACCGTCGCAGCCATGTTTGGAGAAAAGGTTCACTCCAACCAAGCGAGGAGCCAGCCATGTTCTTGTTTAACGAAGAATGACTCACGCACGCCAGAGAGTTCTTGGCAGGCCCCTGCTTTGGGCATGTGTCACAAAGCTAAACGACTCCCCTGACTGGAGGGGGAGAGAATGAGAGGAGAGGTCCACACATGGCACTCAGATGCTGGTTGAACTGGGCAGCAGCCAGGCTCACTCGTCGTCCCGGCTCAGACAAGAATTTACAGAAACCTCTTCTGAAACGTTCCTCGCAGCTACAGTCCCCGCAGTTCGGCTTCTTAGGAGTTTTGTTTGCTTTGCAAAGGGCCGTTCAGACTGTTTGGTGAGCGTTCAGGCTGCAGATATGCACGCCGGTGACAGCGCCAGATATGTTTTGCCATCCGTGCCGCGAGAGCGGTCGATGATTGAGCAAGTACACTCCAGCTTGCGTATAACTTACTTTTAATGTCTGAGCAGTAACAGAGCTCATACATGAAAACAGTCTGACGGTTCAGCTGCAAACTCTCTCGCAGATCCAGCACAATAATCATCACCTACAAACGTTTGCCAGCTCCAGAGCACATGTGCAGCACATTCAAACTCGGGATATGTTGGAGATCTTTTGTCTTTACGTCTGAGCCCATAAAGTGTGCGCACATTGCTGCATGCTTATTGGCGCCGCCTGCTGTTTTTGATGTTGAGGTTTACTGCATTAGCCTCATTCGCACCGTTATGAGCGGGCTTTGTTGGACATGGTGCGGCTGACCACAGGTTCACTGGTTTGTGCAGGTTTCACATCAGCTCTCTCCTCAGTACCCCTGCTGATTTTCTGAAGAGCAGAGATTTTTCTGTGTCCACATGCTTGAGCAGCATCATTAACCTGTGTGAGACGGCTAATGAAATTGTGAAAGAGCGGTGAATAATGAAGCAGTCCAGACGTGGGAGATATCCTCCAGAACCATGGCCGCTCGCCTTTCCTCTCGAGCGCCATTTAACAATTTTAGAGGCCTCGCTATCCCGCCAAGAATAAGTTCAAACAGTGAATCATTTAAATGAATCATTAAATGGACAAATATTAAGATATTTGTACAAATCAGTGACTATTAACAGTTTTAATGCAGAAATATGAGAACTGACTGCGGCCTCTGAAATGGTGAACTGATTATAAAGTCTGTTGTCTTACATGAAAACACTCGTGTGTGATGGGCTAAAGCACTGCCAGGGAAAGTTTATAATTAAAGCCAGCGCGATATACAGTATGTAAGAAATTGAGTCCTTAACACGCAGGCATTTGCTCAGTCCATTTGCTTATTTGCTAACAGTATCCTACGTGGAATCACTGTATCTGAGGGGGAGGGTCGCCAGTCTGCCACGCACACAGAGCATGCATCCAAACTTGAATCAGATTTGCTGAGCAGAGTCTTTGTGTCTCTGTGAGCTCTCACACAGGGTCGCCAGTCTGAGGGGGAACACGGCACACAGAGCAGCATCCAAACTTGATATCCCGCTGTTGACCACACAAAGACAGACATGTCTTTGTGTCTCTGTGAGCTCTCACTATAAATCACTTATTGGGTGTCTCTGAGTCCGACAGCAGATCATTGAACACGGCTGCATGGCCCGCTGTTGACCACACAAAGGTCTTCCCTCACAGAACATGCTCATGATATAAGCTATAAATCCCACCGAGGGCCGGGGACGCTTATTGATCCGACAGCAGATGCCAGTTGAATTATGAGCTTACCAAATTTAGAAGGTCTTCTCTAACTTCCAAAACTGAACGATGATATAAGCATAGCCCACCGAGGGCCGGGGACGCTGCAGTGCCAGTTAAATTAAGAGCTGTTGTGAAATTTAGTCACCTCTAGACTTCCAAAACTGCTGTCATGAACCTGAATTTATGTTGTGATGAAGATTATAAAACGAGGATTTTGTCACAGCAGCTCCTAGCTCCTGGTTCTAGTTAACTGGTGGAGTTTAAGGGCTGAAATGATTGTTTCATACTTTGTAGTACGAAGTACGAACAAACTTTGTAGTGTCAGTAGAAGGGTGGACTTGTGTCTGCATTAAAACAAAGAGCAGGAGGAGAGTGAACAGAGGTGTATCAGGCTCCAGCTCAGCAGCAGAGTAAGCGGGGGTAAGGGTAAGCGAGCGACCTGCGTTCGTGTCGATTTTGTCAGACCAAGTCCCGACCGTGAGGTAATGATTCTGGCCGCCCGTCCCACTCCTGACCAGATGTTGGCCGTGATGCGGTTGTGTTGTTTGCCAAGTGAAAAAGAGGACACAGAAGAAGGGCTTGAGCCATCTTAATGATGTTCAGGCGTTTCACTGTGGACAGAGGTCTGCAGACGCTGATGTTGACGCAAATTGATTTCACACAGTCTAGAATCTGGAGTGTACGTTCGCTGGCGTGATCAATGTTTAAAGTAACACTCTGACCAGTAAGCGCTGTAGTCCTCCCTGTGTGGGGCCGGAGTTACTGTGTCCCTGAATCACCTCGGTGCACTCACTGGACCTACAGCTCTATCTCAGACACATTGTGCCCACAACACTGCAGGCAGCATTGTCTAGTCAAAATAGGTCATTCTAATTATCTTTTGAGAAATGCAAGGCTCGAGTTAAGTTTATGCCAAAAGGCTGCAGTGCAAACAAAAGAACTAAATGATAAAATCAAGCATTCAGTCTGTTGAAAAGTGCAGCACAAAGCTAAGAGTAAATCTTCATTCAAGTTTTTGGTTTTATTAAAAATCATTTTGTCTTCATCAGTTGGCTCTGCGCGAGAACAGAGGCAGAGCAGAGAGAAAGTTATTTGTTCATGTTAAATGACGGGCCGATCATCCTGTGTGGGTAAATTACAAATGTCTTTGTTTTCGGAAAGAAATCAAATGATCTTTTGTTCAGTTGTTCAGCTGTATTGGCGCTGTTGTCGTCTAATTCCCATGGCTCCTTCATCACAGAGCCCAGGAAGCGCTTCACTTCCAGGCTTTTTGTTTAGGCAAAACCCAGAATAGTCCGTCAGCCCCTCTGCCGGGTTGTTAGCCTGGCTGTTTTATAGTCCTCTCTGGCGCAGTGCCAGCAAAACACATTAGTGGGAGTTTACAGACTCATTTAATAAGTCCCGGAACAAATACCATAAAATGTTCAGCACTCGGTGCTCATTTCTGCGACAACGTCCCCACGGTCTCTGCTCGTCCAGTGAACTATTTTCTGAAGAATGTCTCACAAACGCCTTGTTTACTAAATGTCCTCCATCCTTCATTCCTTTTGAGGACTGACTCATTCTCCCCTGCTGCTGTTCTCTGGTTCCTCTGCGATAAACCATCACAAAGCAGACAGACAGCCTTGTTCCATTGCTCTCTGTTTAATTGGAATGAAACAAATGGATTTTTGCTTTCGTGCAGTATGAGGTTTGGTATTAATGTGGATCTTGTATCGTAACAGCTTTGTTGCTGTGGGTGGGAGATGAAGTGTGATGTGTTCGCGAAACAAATCAGTGTATCTGAGATATGATGGATGGGCAGGGTCATGTTTTGGCACACACACACACACAAGGGGTTTTTATCAACAGATCCGCAGACAAAATAATCACTCAGACAAACAGCACAGAGCAGTTCAAAGTGACGTCAAAAACCATTTTTTCACCCTCACTCATTGCAAGTATGACAGCGCTTGTGGGGCACATCGGTGCTGATGTCATCAGCGCCAACATTTTCAGGACACAAGTCAGCTGAGCGTCATCTTACCTTCCGTCCACAGCTGATGTCTTAAACACACCCCGCTGCTTGGCCTTATTTAGCCTTCTATACAAAGGAACACAGTCATCTCAGCCATGACAGTGAGACACACACACACACACACTGCCAAAATAACATCCACCAGCCAACCAGGACAAACTCACAATCACTCAGAGAGATCAACAGTGAATACACTGTTAGCTCCTAAACAGGTCTGAATTTATATGGCGTGTGTGTGACAGTATGAGTGTGTCTCTTTAAACTTGCGGCTGTTGGTCCATCATGAAAAGTGTGTAGAGGATTCAGTCGATCCGTTTCAAAGTGAAGCTTTGAATGAGTACTGTGAAGCAGACATGACCCCTCATTTTACTTTCAACTTCCCTCAGCAGAAATCACAACCGCAGTTTTCACATAAGCGCCCTTGATTGTTGCTGCCTGAACCAGCACGTAGCCACGCTCTCCTCCTCCTCCTCCTCCTTCACCATCATCCACTTCAGAGCTGGAGGCAGTTAGGCAGGACGGGCCCTGCCTCAGCATGTCGGCGCAGTGCACTCTGCACCCTGGGCTCGCCGCCTGCAGAGAGCTGTTTTCCTAAGGGTGCCGTATCTCTTCACCTAGCAGTGATCCCTGTTCTTGCCATGGAGGACCCTCACCTGTCTCACAGTTTAAAACCTCCTCTGACGGCTCATTTTCTTCAACTGATGTTTAAATTTTGTCATCAGCTGTGTTTCAGTTTTATTTTGAAGTCGTGCCTTCACATTAAGGAGTTGCTGAACTTTCTCTCATACCGCAGACAGTGCCAGAAAGAACAATAACGTCACCATAGCGAAAAGACGCCCCACACAAAGCATGTCCGGTGCAGAGCAGCTCTTGGAGTGAATTCCTGCACTAGCTTGCAGCGTATATGAAAGGAAGTCAGTATATGAAAAAAAAAAAAGTTGGACTCCCTCTGATTGGATCCATATGTGGGGCTTTTACAGAGCGTATGACCTGCAAACATCTCACTGGCTATGAAATGAGTTGGATTTGTTATTTGGCCTACATTTTCACAGAAATATAAGGAATGTATAGCTCTGTGGCGCTTTGCTCGTTGTGCACAAAGGGAGACAAGACGAATGCTAAGCGAATGGATGAATACAGCATGTCAAAGAAAATGCGTTTGCTGTGATCTCAAGATTCTCATCACCCCCGGCATCTTGACAGTTTTGCATCATCGGCAGAGTACATTAAGTCTGTGTGACCCAGCCTCAGAGTATTTACTTTGCAAGGTCACTGGGTAGCAGTGGTGCTCGTCTGGCCTGTTATTGGTAGAGTTCAGCTCTCAGGAGGAGAAAGGTTGATGGAGTTCTCCATCCGCCTCAGTGCGGAGATCAATCTGATTTGCGGTTCCACCCAAATGTTATCTTCATCTCTTTGGCTGGAGGTATTTTCAGCATGCTCTACTCCCAGGATGCCACGCTGGGTCAAACACTGCACGACTGTCTGCCATGGCTGTTGAGGGTAAATGCTCAATGCGCCGGGAAATGCTGTGACTCATTTTGGGAACAGAGGAGGGCTGATACAGGCGGTGTCTCTATAAATGCTGCTCATATAAATGGCTGGTTCCACTTAGAGAATTTGGTCTCGTATAAATACATTTAGCAGATGGTTCAGATGGAGGTCAGATGACCTGGAGCCGAAGTTCCTCAAACATCACATCACCGTTCAGATGAGCTGTTCTAATTTCACACAAGTTGTCATTCTGTGGCCGCTAATGCCTCATGGGGTTAAGAATGATTTCACCTTCACGGCGCTAATTGTAGTATTAGGGGTCTTTAGCTTGTCACTTTCACGGAGCGCTCAGCCATTTGTGAGTGATTAGTGTCATGTCAAGCCATACTGTTATCATTACGCAGCCTCTTTCAGCCGTGGAGGTAAATGAGAAAGATACGACCAGCCTTGTGATTGTTATCTTTGGGGCAAATGTTATACAAATCTGCCCTCCCAATTAAAGCTCGACAAAGACATTCCCGTGTGATGAGTAATGTGTCCAATTATCCGTTATGATTAGTACATGAAGGCTCTGCTGTGGACTGCACTTCAGTGTGTTTCCTGCCCTCTACACATTAAGAAATCTTCAAAGTGTAATTAAATTAGTGTAATTGAATTAACGTACAGCTTTCATCTGCAGTATGCTCGATGATATACTTATAAATATGCTTACATATATAAATGTTTCCTTCTGTTCTACAGCGATTTGAGGTTCAACAAAATCAAGGATTTACAACCGGGTTCCTTTAGACGACTACAGAACCTCAACACACTGTAAGTCTTTGTCCCTGCATGCTTTGTAGACATGTATTATGAGCTCTTTAGGTATGAGAGTGTTTACTTAATAATATTTGGTAACGGTAATGACTTGTTATTGAGAAAATTCAATGCTTCCAGACGGCCGCTACTGAAAGTTAATCAAGCCCAGTTTCCTTGAAACAGCACCCTGCAGATTGGTTGTCACCTCCCTAGAAAGTCCTGTTTGTATTACACACACACACACACACACACAGGCAAAGTCTTGCTCTGTTCTGCTGCGGTTTCACACATGTAGGTCAGCTCGTAATCTGTGAGGAATTTATTTTTCCACTTCCACCCACCGGGCTATTTATCATATGTCCAGCCTGTGAGATGGTGCATTGCTGAGCTAATAAAGCAGAAATGTTCCACGTTTTTGTGTTTGTCATTGGCAACATGTTAGTTGAGCAACCCTCTTGAAATCTTAAAGGAGTGTCAGCATGCTTATGAAGCCATATCAGTATGCTGATATGGCTGCATTTTAGACTGTAGAGCTGACTGCTGGAATAAATCAAACACACCGCAGCTTATTCAAATATTTGCAAACATTATTCAGATGCTTTCTCATCCATTCCTGCAGCGAGTGCTGTAGAGTGAAGTAGAAATATGTAAAAACCTTTTAGCATGACACTAAAAGAGAAGATGTGTATATTCAGTTATATTTTTATAGTGGTTATGGATACAGTCATATATCCATGATAGTTAATAAACATGAGAATATATTCAAGGATGGACATCGTGGCTTAGATTTAGTTTCAAAGTGGAGAAAGTCCCTTAAGGCAGGAGCCTTAAACCCAGCTTATCCAGCCATGCAGACTGTTGAGGGCTTTATATCCTGAACAGCTCTTCATGGTTTCAGGCTGCAGTTGCACAGACTGAACAATAACACATACTAAAGTCTATCAGTCTTTGAACTACAGCGACATATCCAATATTACTGTACTGCACAGACAGAAATATGGTTGTAATGTCCGTTGAAGGGCAGAGTCTTTAGTGTTCCCTCAAGTGTCACTCCACAGAGATTTGAAATCAGAAGCTTGTCGTATTTTACAATTGGCACAAGAAAAAGATCAATATTATACAGTTTAATGTATGTATAGAATATATGATATACAAATGCTTTATTATGTATCCCGATGCCCTACACAAAGAAGGAACAACTCAGATTTGTGATTTCAAACTGCATAATGAAGTGAGAGTGAGCTGACCAGGTGGTGACCCAGTGGTCAGGGGTCAACTGATGCAAACAACTAAGATTATCTTATCCTGCATCTCGTCTTAATGTGGACATGACACACTCCACAATAACAGACTCACTGTCCATCTTATAACCAGAAAGCCCCTGTTCTCTTTTCTCCACAGCCTCCTCAACAACAATCATATACGAAGGATCCCAAGGGGGGCCTTTGAAGACCTGGAAAACCTCAAATATCTGTAAGTTGCCCCCACGTCAGCTTTGTTTTGCCTTTAAGGTCAAGTGATAGATTTTGATACCATGCGGCACAATCTTGGTTCTGTCAGACCTGATAGGCTGAAGGTTAAAGGAGGTGACTCTTCGCTCAGTCAACAGAACGGGAAGCGTGGTGAAACACGCCTCACACTTTTGTTGCGAAAACAAAAACATGCTTATCGAGCGTAAAAGTAGACGGCGGCCGACGTTGCAAGACTGCTCGGTCAGTGAAAATGTGTCAGTGCAGCGTACGGAAAACGCATCAGAGGAAAGTCTCCCTTTGTCTGATCCTCTGTACTTATGTGTCTGGACGACCCGACCCAGAGGCAGAGCGGAGAGCAGATTTTTTTGAGGCGTGTGCCGCCTCAGAGTTTCTGTGGGAAGTCTGCCAGTTTGCTCACTTTGTTAGTCGCCTACATTAACATCCTCTGTTGTGGCGAGAGCGCTGTCTTTTAGGTGTTTCCCTGCAAGGACCCACGTACAACACTCAAAGCTAATGAGGGGCTTATTTAGTTAGCTGTATATGAATTTTCTCTGCGTTTAGTGTTTTTATTACATTCGATATGTGTTGTCTCTGATTAGGCAGTCGTCTCCACATGTCTGCCTCATGGCTGATAGAGGATATTAGCTGGACCCACTGATAAAGGCCTGGGAAAGAAGTAGCGTGTGACACACTGTTACATCACTCCCCCGCTAAGATCTCGGACAATCACTTTACAAGATCATATACAAGAACTCCACTCGGCAAGAGAGAGGGAAGAGGGAGTGATTAGAGGGGATGTACAGGCTTTTCTTTTTTTTTTTCTCCCCTCAGCTCACTGACACACAAACACGCACATTCCCGACATACACCCCCGCTCTTTATGTTGTAATTAAGTCCCATGGCTATTTAGTAAGTATTTTAATTATAGAGCCGCTCTCATTTTAAAGCAGAGTCGACCTAAAGCCCGCACCATTACCAAACCTTTGTGATTAGGTTAAGGTGTCCCCCACCCACTCACCCTTCTCCCTCACCCTTCTCCCTCCTTGCTGATTCAGTGGTCTGTAGCTGGGAGCTAGATTGTATCTCCCACTTCACCTCCTCACTTCCTTTGGACCCCAGTAAAGTCCACTCCCTGTCATCTTTTATGCCTTCCAAACCTAATGGCCGGGTGGCTGTCTGTACAACCCCCCCTCCCCCAACCACTTCTCCATAAACGAGTTAAACAGAGGTCAGCGCGCCTCTTTGTGGGAACCCCTTCACTGTTTATTTGATCCCTTTACAATCAGGCACTTGTATTACATCCATCAGTAATTGTCACTGTATTTATTAAGAACACACGTTATTTAATGTACTGCCATCAAAGCGCATTCATTCTAAAGGTCCCTTTAGTACAGTAAATACTTTTATTTTTGTGAGTGTTGATACAGATAATTTATGAAGTGATTAGTAGCAGTCAGAGAAAATCCTCCTGAGTCTTAAACCAGACTTTTTTTTTTTTAACAGAAACAGTGTTGAAAGCGAGTGATTTTTTTTTATTTTCTTGTTAAAAGCAGGCTGTCTTAGCGCACGCTGTCTACTTTTAGACTATTACCTCTCCTTGAGATTTGAGCCCACGTCTTCCTAATCTGGTTTCCCATGTAAACCCCCATAGGCAAAACCTGCACACGCACGCACACACACTCTGCAGTCAGCTGTTTCACATTGACTCACAAAGGCTCCTGCAAAGGAGCTCTTGATAGCGAAGCTAAACATTTAAGTCAGTCAGTGGTTAACAGGTCTCCATACTCCATTGTCCCTAAAGTAAACATATTTCACTTAATGATTCTAGTTTTTATTACCATCATCATTTCTTTTATTTAATAGTAATAGCTTTGGTTTGTCAGTTGTTTCCTAATTGAAGGTTATGGTGAACAGAGGGGGTTTCGTCACTTGTCAGTTTCTCAGCTGAGACTTTAAGCCGAGTTTATCTTTATCACTTATCATATTACATATGATAAAGTTGTTTATTTTTTATATAAAGCTTGCATCTTCTTTGGTAAGAAACTGGATAGCACTGACACGGATGAGAGGGGGCACGCAGCGATAAAAGGAGCGTGTTTATTTTTCCATGCATTACGTCACTTGCGCTGTGGGGAGATCTGTATCTCTCATCATGTCTCATCATGAGCGCCATGGTGGAGAGTGACAAAGCGAGATGGGAGATGAAAGGGCAGACAGCTGTAAGTCATTGCGTTTCTAGTATCGCATTTCTTTAGCATGTATGATGGGGGAAAAACACGCAATCGTCGAGGGGAATTTGTCTTTCTGTGTGCTAAAACAGGCTGCATGTTA
Organism: Scortum barcoo; assembly: GCA_023238725.1. NCBI lineage: Eukaryota > Metazoa > Chordata > Actinopteri > Centrarchiformes > Terapontidae > Scortum > Scortum barcoo. The sequence continues at coordinate 21,862,403 of CM041539.1, read as the reverse complement.
TTTCAGTCTGAATGTAATATATTCCACAAGTTATGCAGATTGTTTTTTTTGTCATGAAAGTCTTAATGAAATACAATGAGCTGTTAAGTACTTCACACTCTGCACTCCCCGCTGCTGTCTTTGGAAACATAGTGCACAGTCCTCCCAGGAAGTATTCAGATCCCTTCACTTTTTTCACATTGTCTTATGTTGCAGACTCATGCTAAAACTATTTAAATGCCTTTTGCAAACTTCAGACAGCCCTTCATGTGTCTTCCACTGAGGAGAGGCCGTAAACCTGGGTCGATGTTGTGGTGCAGAGATGGTTGTCCCATTCCTACGAAGGGCTCAACCACAGAGACCATTGCGTTTTTGGTCACCTCGGTCAGTTTGACCAGCTCTGGAAAGATTCTTAGTTGTTCCAAACTTCCTTTTAAGAATTATACAGGCCATTGCTACAACCTTCAGTACAGCACAAAGTTTTTGTTGCCTTCTCCAGATCTGTGTCTCGACACAATCACCATCTCTGAGCTCTGCAGGCTCTTCTGTCACCCCCATGGCCTGGTTTTTACTCTGATAGACTTGATCAGCTATGAGAGCTTATCACCAAGTCATGTCTAGCCAACTGAATTTACCACATGTGGACCCCAGTTAAGGCGTAGAAAAGATCTTAAGGAGGATCTGACTGTTTTTAATTTGTAATTGTGGAGTGCTGAGTGAGGGGAAAATGAATTTAAACAGTTTTAGCATTAGACCACAACATAACAAAATGTGATTAACAAGTGAGGGGGACTGAATACTTACTGAATGCACTGTATGTCTGATTTCTACTTAGTCAAGCGCATCTGTAGCTGAAAAGGGAAACTGTTTTGTGACAATACTGTCTGTATGAAAATAACATTTGTACTGTAATGAACCACGCTCTACATTTATAAAACAGTTCCAAATATTCGATAGCTAGCAGAAAAGCTTCCTCCGTCCATAGTTACATCTAGCGATGTCCATATATTTAATTGAATAGTCTCAACGTGTGTATCTACAGTAACTGTACCAGTAGAAGCACAATATGCATATCATGTTAAAAAGGCAGCTAAACAATCGTTGCTGTTTGCTCAGTCCCTTCCCACTGTCTCTGATAATAACCAGGCAGAATTCAGATGATCCAGTGTGTGTGTGTGTGTATGTTACTAATGTGACCGATTGTCTCTCCTTTCAGCTATTTGTACAAGAATGAAATCCAATCAATTGACAGACAAGCATTTAAGGGGCTTGTCTCTCTTGAGCAACTGTAAGTGACCAACTTCCTCGTCCACCTTCTCCTTCTGCTCGCCCTACTGCTCCTCCTCCCACCTCCTGTCTGTCCGTCTGCAAAATACCTCTACTCCCACCCCACCCTACCCCGGCCCCTTCCTGAAAGATTGCCACAGACTATTCATGAAAAGTGGTAACGTTTACACAGTTATAGTGATTCATAAGCTAAGTCATATTATATAATAAGCATGTCACAGATTTTTTTTGCATTATTTCTGGAGCTGACGTGATTGTGTAGGCCTTAAACAGGTATCATGATAGCTGTGCTCAGCTCTAGTTTTTCATCACAGTGACACCTCCGCCCTCCACCCTCCCCCTTTAAGTGCGCCCCTCTGTCCACTCTCCCACCGCCACCATGCATGCCGTGTGCACCCATCCTTGTATGCCATGCTGACCCTCCCTGACCCTGTTTTGCATGAGTCGCATGTCTTGTGGTCAGGACGACAGATATGCGCCCCCCCCCCCCCAAAAGCATGATATCTAGCCTTGTGTCAGCAGCAGTGTCAGCAGCGTCGCACCAGAGTCACAGCTCCTCGCTTTAGAGCAAAGCATCTATCCGTTGTGATGTGCTTTATTTGTGAGAAGCCACCATGTATGTTTAGTCTGTGTGATAAAATTCAGCTGCTTCCTGTAAATCTTGACCCTTGTCAGTTCTGTGCTGCTTTTCCAAAAAAAAATCCCGCCTCTGTTGCACCTTAATACATGTGCATGTTTGACAAGAAAAGCACATTAGCAGTTGTCGATTGATGTTATCTTTATGAATGATCCCTGTAGTGTCTCGATAAGCCCTCGTGTCATTATCACAACCAGTATAAGATGATATGCACCTTTTCCCTTGTATATTAGGCTGTGCTCTTGGAGGAGACTGCGACTTACTGTGCCTCTCTGTAACCACATTAACAGAGAACAAATGGCTAATTCACCGAGCAAAAACCAATTCCAGCATCAGGCTCCGTGCCGGGCAGCTGTTTTGAATTTTGGTACAATAATGAAGGGTTTTATACGTGGGTGACAAGTTCTGAGCCAGATTGCATACACTTTAATAGCCCTTCTACATCCCCACTGGTCAGCAGATGCCAAAGCCTGAAGTCACAACGCTTCTTTAGGGGGAATAAACAGCTCTAAAGACCTGTGCACTCACACCATATGACCCACCACCGTTCGTCGCTTGATGTCTCGTCGGCGTGCCAGTAGGTATGTCAGGGAGCGCAGGAGGATCACGCAAGATCACAACTTTACAGAGGAGTTACTGTCAGAAACATGAACGCACTTTTCCCTCAGTACGTCATCTAGTCCCCTTTAGTCTGTTAAGACCTGAGCTGATTGATTACATCTTCATCTCGCGGCTCTACTGGATCACAAGTAGTTTTGAAAGTGTAAAAAAAATACGTGTTGTGGGATGCTGATTCATCCTAGAGGGGAGATTAAGTGACTTTAAAAATGAATTGAATCACATGTCTGGATTGCATGTTTTTCTGTTCTGGCCCCTCTACAACACATCATTTAGGCAACACCCAAAGACATAATGTTGGATGACCAGCGCAGCTTGTAAAAATACAGCTACGAGTCAACAGTTGAGATATACTCACAGACAAAGCTAAAAGGGATTTTGTTGTGTGGAAGAGAAATGTGGCATTTTATTTGACATTCTGCGCTGCTCTAGTCTCTCTCTGTCCGTCTGTTATGCTGCTGCAGCTGCTTTGACTGTTGCCTCCCCCGCCTAAACAAGCTGAGAGCCAGCATCGCTTGGATTTCATCTCCCCGAGCTTTTATTTGTTAGCGTATGTTTTGATTTATGTTTTCTGGGCTCAGAGGCTCTCGGGGGCATAAATTATGTTTGCATTCCATGAGATACTCGTCGCACTTGCTTTTCACCTGTGGGCATTTCTCATTTCAAACTCAAACTTCGGCCGTAGATTTTCGACTGTCTAAGACAAGCGCCTGATTCAAATTCATCCAGTCTGTGTGCATTCATATAGAGCTGTTCTGAAACCGTTATTTCAGTAATATTGAGTGCCATGGGTGGATAGGTGAGTAGGGATGACAGGGGAAGTCTTGAATTTTCTCATTCACCAAGCTCTTAGGGCCTAATAGGGCAATGACATTAAACATAGTCTGACAGGGAGACCTAATCCAATTCACTGTGCTTCTCCTCCAGGTACCTGCACTTCAACAACATTGAGTCCTTGGAACCAGAGTCATTCACTCACCTACCAAAGCTGGAGCGACTGTAAGTTCATCCTGTCTGACCTTTCGCCCAAGATTCCTAAACTCCTACGCAGTTTACACACACACACACACTCTCTCTCTCTCTCTCTCTCTCTCTCTCTCTCTCACACACACAAAACCTGTCTCAGGAGGAAAAAGCATTTTTCCAAATTAAAATTTCTCACATAAATCAGAGGATTAATAGATCCACCAGAGCAACTGGATTCAGCAGGACACTTGATAGAAACCAGAAAGCAAAAAGTATCATGATGTACTTGGTATGGAATTAAGTGTCAACTCAGTCAGGTCCAAACTTTGCTCAGCATAACACTGGAATAAAAAAAAAAAGAAGTCGGCTATAAATCATCTTCTTCTTCTTCTTCATCCGCTTGGTCCGGGACCGGGTCGCGGAGGCAGCAGTCTGCCTTGGGAGCAGAGATGCCCAGACTTCCCTCAACAGACACTTCCTCCAGCTCTTCCGGGGGGACCCCGAGGCGTTCCCAGGCCAGCCGACAGACCTGGTCTGTTCTTCCAGCGCCTCCTCTCAATCGGGTCTCCTCCCAAGACGGTCCTGCCCGGTGGGAGATGCCTGGAACACCTCCTAGAGATCGGTCCCAAGCCACCTGTGAAGGAGCAGCCTCCCGGCTCTAGGCTCCTCTGACCGAGCCCACCCTATCTCTAAGGGAGCGCCCATGCCACCCTGCTTCATTGGAAATCCGCTTGAACAGGACCAGTGACAAAGGGCAGCCCTGCCGAGTCCAACATGCACTGAACAGGTATGACTTACTGTCCTTTCGCTGTCAACAAAAGTTCAATAGGCACATCCTGGGATAGGAGATTGTGGCAGTAATGACAGTGGATTCTGGGAGTTGATCCCTGACTTATGTGCCAACAAGACAGAGACGAGACACTTAGTCCTCATGAGAACCATGCTAATTCTGTTTGTCCTGTTTGAGCCCAATCCGCCTGCCCACTCCAGTATGAGGTGATGTAAGTCTTCCTGCAGTAAAAAGTCAGATGATTTCACTGACCTGTAGCTACGAAGTGGGGTAACCTACCGAACCCCAGCCTAGTTTATTTGAACAGGCTCGAGGTCCCGAGAGGGCTCCTGCACCCCAACTGAGCACTGGCAGACTGCACTGAACAGACAACTCCAGTTCAGTTGTTTAACAGTCCAGGTACCCAGTACCTGACAGGATCCATTTCAGGAAATGTATCGGGATGAATTATCCTTGTCCTTTTTTTTTTTTCCCCAAATTTCGCTGCTTCCAGAAACACTCGCTTCCCCAGACTCAGTCCCCAGCCTGCCAGAAGAGGCACATAGCTGGTGATCCTCGACCCGCACAAACCGTTCCAGGACCGTCCGGGACCTCCAGGGGTGACAGCTGGTCCGTGCAGCCTGCACAATCAGTCAGAGAAGAAGAAGCCAGGGGGACAGCATGAGATCACACGTCTCAGAGTCCTCTCACCACCTGTTCGGGCGCTGGACTGGACTGAGGGTTGGGAACACATCTCCTTGATGAGAGGGTGGCCTCATTAAACACAGAGCTCAGCTAATGCAATCACAGATAGTAATGTCACTGACACGGTGTCCATCGCTGATCTCTGCCGCCGCTCCTGGACTACTTACTTGAGTAATAGATTACTCCAGGTCTGTAGGATAGCTGTAATTTAACTCGACTGTATCCCTATTCACCCCAACTCCGCGTGGCTGAGCTTGCCACACCTGTAGAGTTGTCCTGTAAAATCTCCCCGATTCAGTCACCTCCAGGAGAGGGTTGGGACCAAGGATGTATAAGGTTATCTTAATGTGACAACTTCCTATAACCTGTAAGTCCATCTTTCCTTAGGCATAACCAACTTTGTAGTGACGTTAATATTATTATCCCTGACCATAACGATACATAACCAGATGTAGAAACACTCGAAGTGTATACGATTGGTTCCATAATTTCACAGTTAACATGTCTATGTCCTTTTTCAATAAACAGTCAGTCGGCTGAGTTAGTAAATGACTCAAAGCTGTGGTTCTCTTACGCACCATAATGTTTTACATGGAGCCTGTTAGTCCCCAGCATTGTTTAACTATTCAGCATTTACTGCAACCGCTCCAGAAACACTGCATTGACAATCAGTGAAAGAAGAAGCCAGGGGGACAGCATGAGATCTCCAGAGTCGACTGGAGAGGGTTGGGAACCATCTTGCCTCATTAAACACAGCTCAGATCCCAATGCAATGTGATGTAATGTCACTGCAACGGTGTCTCTCGCTGATCTGCTGACTCTAAACTTGAGAATAGATTACTCTCTGTAGGATAGCTGTACCAGATCCCTATTCACCACCTGTAGAGTTGTCTTAAAATCTGTATAAGGTTATCTAATGGACACTCTATAAAACTTTGTTTTAATATTATTATCCCTGAAGAAATAACCAGTCTTGGTTCCATAATTTCACAGTTAAATGTCTATCCTTTTTCAATAAACAGGTCGGTGAGCCTTAGTAAATGACAAGTTGTCCCCACCATAATGTTTATGGGCCTGTTAGCGCATGCTACCCTCTGGAGTGAACTCTCCCGACAGCGCGCAGATGTGATGTCCCTCTGCCTCTAAAACTCTCCACCAGATGTCTTAGGGGGGTTTGAAGAAAGTCTCGTTAAAATCCGGTTTCATTGTCCCCGTTTATGGGCCAGCGGCTACCCAGCGTATCCATACCTCTCGCTCTCTGGAGAGGGAGAGAAGAAGGAGGGACACCTGCAGAAAAAGAGAGGGGAGCAGGGAGGGGAGGAATTCCCTGATGCACTCTGAGAGGCTTGTTGGGGAATATCTCCATGGTGACGGTCAAAGCAGCCACTCTGGGCCAGTGAGCATATCTGTAGATGGGTTTCCTTCAGGTAGGGGGAGAAGAGGAAGAACCGCATCAAAGGTGCTCTTGTTTCATAGAATAAGGAGTTTAGGGAGCGGCCTTACATAAACAGGAAGATGTCTTGATGTCCGTTTTTAGCCAAGGAGTGCGAGTCCCCGGGGGTCATGGGATTGAGCCGTCATTGCATGTCTGGGAAGATGATCATATTTCTGATCCCATTTGGATCGTGGAATACGATATTAACAAAAGGCACATGCTCAATATTTGTGTAGAGACTTCAACTGTTATTGGTTTGTGAAATTAATTGAAAAAATATTGCGTCTGAAAACTGTTTATACATTAAAATGTCTCATGTCTGGGTGGGAGGAGGACTTGAATGAATGCAGTCTTTGGGTACTCTTTCAAACATGATATATAGCTGATAAATCATCTTATAGTTTGTCTCCCTCTGTCACGCAGGTTTTTGCACAACAACAGAATCACCCAACTAGTCCCGGGAACCTTCTCTCATCTCCAGGCCATGAAGCGACTGTGAGTGGAAAAGTCCCTGACAGCCACTGAAAACATCTGTCTGAGAATCCACGTCTCTGTCAATTCCTGTACTTTATTCCCATGACACCCGGAATCAAGCAGGGGCTGTTTGTCAGTTAAATGCCATTTAACCACACTGTAGTTGTTCTCACGCTCCTTGGCTGCGAGACGGATTCTAGCACAAAGCTCATTGGCCAGTCCTTCCCTGTAGTTTAGCCAGTCCCAATTTTGTGTCAGCTGCAGAGGAGATTGAAAGGGAGTGTGCAGAGTTTGGTATGATGAGAGCAGCGAAGAAAATCAGAAATTCTGCCATTCGTCTTGCGCAAAAGATGCTTAGTTTTCCCTTAAATATGAGAATTTGGGGGTCTCACAGCGTGACGCCAAGAATCACTTATAAAGCTTCAAGCTCCATCCTCCTCCAGACAGAAAAACAGTGAAGAACAATCAGCGGTTTGGCCTCATCACATTGTTTTTCTCCCCTCATGTCTGCTATAAATGATCTTTTAGTAGTTGTTAGATTCCAGGCCAGTTTGCTTTAAAAGAGACACCAAGAGAAACTGCGGTAGACTCACACTGACTTCACTCTGATTATGGCCGTCAGTGTTGGAGGATGTGTAAGTGTGACTTAAAATTAAATTCGTTCATCGTTCATTTCTTCAAGACTAATTTATTAAAAAGAGAGCTTTGCAAAAAGGCTCATCAATGTGAAATATTTCTAGTCACATTTTCTGAAAGCCACGTCATGGATTATGGTCATATTCTAGTAGAACTGAAAGCAGGATCAGTTACCACAGGACGAGGCCAAGCAGAGAGATAGTTTCCCACGGCAGGAGGAGAGTGTCTTCCAACATGGCCCCGTGGAGCCCCACTGTTTGGACTGAGCTGGGCCGGGCCTGGCCGTGCCCGACCACTTTTAGTTCATGAACTGCCAGGGAGGATTTACATGACAGCGCTGCATGCACAGCTCCACAGTTATATATCAGATAGTGTATGCCTCATGCCCATTTCTCACTCGCTATGTGTATATGTGTCTGTGCGTCCAGGCGACTGGATTCCAATGCGTTAAACTGTGACTGCGAGCTGCTGTGGCTGGCCGACCTGCTGAAGCAGTATGCTGAGTCGGGCAACGCCCAGGCGGCCGCCACCTGCGATTACCCCAGCCGCCTGCAGGGCCGATCGGTGGCAACGCTCACCGCTGAGGAGCTCAACTGCGGTACGCAGAGAAACCACACACTGAAATATAAAGTGAACTGTATTTTAACATGTGATGGTTTTCATCTGTTACATTTTAATGTCACTTCTCCTCATCAGACTCAGCAAGATGGAAATTAGACTGAACTGTAACGTGCTGCCACATAAACAGCACCAGCAGAGCACATAACGACTCTGACTTGTGAAGTTAGTCATACATTGGGACAACTTTTGAATCAGAGTGGAATACACATCTGGGCAAGCATACACGAAGCCAAACACACATGGTTGCACAGCAGCGTGCATATGTTTTCCATGTTCCTAATCTTGTACACACTCCAACACTTAAACCACAGCTCAGTCTATATACGACACCCAGTCATGCTTAGTCACACTCACAGACACACACACACAGGTGCATCCTCTCTTCGTGTCTCAGACACCCAGCTGTTTGTCTCTTTATACACAGCCAGCTGAGTCTTGTCTGGGTAAAAGGACCCCCTCTCCGGTATCAGACCACCAGCAGCTACTCAGTCCGTCTATGAGATAAAGGTGCCGTTTGTGTGTGTGTATATGCAAAACAAAACCCCAGTACAGTACTACCTAGTTAAACATATAATTTAGATAATGGTCTGTATTGGTGATCATGGAGTCTTCCTGACCTGAAAGTTTAAATGTCATCTCAGACAGAAACACTGGGACAAGGGCTCCTCAGTGTTGGCAGATAAACTTAATTGCAAATAGGCAATGTTGACCCTTATCCCCAAGTCCCGTTCACACTTGGGACAGAGTCTTAATGTTGAAATTAGAGGAGGAGTGAATAAACAAATTACACAGGCCTCAGACAGTACTTCTGTCTGTGGTTAAAGATCTGAATTGCCTGTCTGTATTCATTAAGGAGGTCGTAAACTGCATTCCTCTAAACTGTGTACACTATTAAAAAGTGTTAATCTTCAGTTTCTCTCTCACCAAATGATAGCATCTCTCCATGATGTGTCATTTGTGAGATTTCTGTAGCATTGTGCTGCAGCCTGACAGGGTATTTCCTGCAGCTGTCCCGTGTTGTGTCATACTGGGCAAGACGCTAAGGAAGTTCTTGAGAATTTTTTTTTTATGAGCTTTTCAGAACGTAATAAAGCCATTATTTATCTGTGTGGGTGGGACAGAATCATACCAGTGAGGATAACAAAATCAATTTGTTACTGTCCTTTACAAGGTACAAGACTAGTAAAAAATTTGCAACCCTGTAGTTTGGAAGGCAGACTTGAGCTCTTTGAGTTTAGTATTTAGGGATTCTTGATTGCTCCTGATTGCTTTTGAATGCGGGAGCCGTTCATCTGTGTAGTCATCGTACAAGTGAGTTTTTACTGCACACACTTTGGTTCTTTGTCTCCTTAGCCTGACTTGAAACATGAAAACATGACATGAAAAGTGTCACGAGAAATCTTATTGGTTTTAGAACTGAAATACTTTGTGTATAAGAAGAAAAAGATGGCATACAGAAAAGACTGAAGGATAATTTAGTTGTAAAAGTCACACTCCACCCAAAATATATATATTGTTAAGATTGTGAAGATTTAATACACAGCATTTCACTGTGAGTCTATGGTGAGTCGGTTTGTCTAAGCAGCAGTTAGCTCCTGTAGCAGTAAATCCTAACTGTCTCAGCTCTGCGCCTCCTCCAGCTCCCACTGAATGCTGCAGTCTGAACCAGCCGGGCGAGCTAGTTGGCAGCCGACTGTAACCCAACCACATTTAAATCTCAGCAGCTAAATTGATGGCCCCGACTTGCCCATTCTTGCTCAATATAACCCGCTTCATCTGTCTGCATAGGACGAATTTCTCCTTAAAAACTTGGTGGAAGCCACTGCTCGCCTCCCTCCCTCCCCTCCTCCCTCGTTGTTCTCCCTCTTCCCTGCTGTAAATGGGGCAGAACAATGCACGGCGGCTTGAGCAGCTGTCAAAACAGCCGGCCTCCTTGAGATGAAGTGCCACCTCCGTGCACAAGTGGTATCTGACGAGCCAGGCGTGCCTCCTCATCAGAGCACGGTGGAAGCCGGGTTACCACAAACAGGATTTCCAACCCGCTGCAATTACAATCCCCTGTGTTGATGTGGACTCATTCAGTGGTAAAAGAGGAGATGGGCTGATATTCTGAATCTCCTCTTATGCGTGTGGGTATTGGTTTACCTGCTGGTGTGGACAGATTTATACCCATCCCGTGGATTGGTCTGTATAGAAGCAGAGTGGAGAGAAGCGTTTGAAAGAGCAGGTCTGAAATGTGTCCACCATATGTACACTGAGTGTGTGAGGCGGGTGCTGCAGGGAGAGCACTGTATGTTGACGGGTGAGAGTGGGAGCTTGACTTTCTATTGGGCCAGAGGTTAACTCAGCGTATTTTGTTATATTCTTTGGCTCTGCCTCTCATGCTTGTAAGAATAATATGTGGAAAGGTGGTATTGTAGTTCAACACATACCCAACCAATCAGCAGTCAGCGCTTACATTTGAGGCAGTTTGAGTGAATCCCTCGGGACTGATCTGACTGATAGGCTTGCTTCAGCAGACACACAAATGAATGGACATGCACTTTCTCATCCTCCCATCTGTTCTCTCCCCTCCAGAGGTTCCCAGGATCACCTCAGAGCCCCAGGATGTGGACGTTACATCAGGAAACACTGTCTACTTCACCTGCAGGGCCGAAGGCAACCCTAAACCACAGATTATCTGGCTCAGGAACAAGTAAGCACTTAATGTTAAGACCGTGTTAAGTAAGACTTTAATTCACATAAACTGTTGACATTTAAAACAGATAAACAAAGGATACAGAGTTATGACATTTCTGTTCCCATTGGAAAAATGCTGGGATTATGCCAATAATTCTAACAATTATCACTAATGGTGCTGTGATGATAATGAGGAAATTTAGAAAAGCACCGTATGTGATTTTTTTAATGGATTTTTTAATGGATGTTAACATGTATCTCTTTGCCCTCCCGACAGCAATGCTCTAAACATGCGTGATGACAGTCGTCTGAACCTGCTGGAGGACGGGACACTGATGATCCAGGACACCAGGGAGACAGACCAGGGAGTCTACCAATGTATGGCCAAAAACGTGGCCGGGGAGGTCAAGACCTCGCAGGTCACTCTGCGATACTTTGGAGCCCCCTGTAAGTGTCTGCTTATAATCTAAACCTCTGATGACAACACGTGAACTACTAAAGCTGCATTATGTGATTAATTAATGTAGAAGACTCGTGTCGATGTCCAGGTTAATTAACCTACATTACTGATTGATTTAGGGCACTCACTAGCAAAGGTAAACCTCTTATAAAAACAATCCTTTCATTTTATATCCACTTTCGCCTCCAATCAGACAGGATTTGTCCAATCCAGTTTTAATCCACTCATGTTCACTTCATGTGTTCATTTTTTAATTTAAAGAACATGAGACCTCCTGAGTGAGTTTTCCTGGTTCAACTTGCTGTCAGGCAGTAAGGCACATATTAGTTTGGGTTTATTACAAACATGAGATCATATATATGTCTACAAACACAGTATGATCTCTTTGTAGAATAGAGCAAGGTGTCTGCACTGAGTAGCACCAAGGTTACCTTCAGAGTTCAGCAGGTCAAGTAATGGGATGTCCCGCTGAGCCGTGAGCAAAGCCTGCTGGCTTTCATGTTCCCTCCACAGACCTACGCAAACACACACTCACAGACACACACAAGTACATCCTGTCCTCTGTCTCCGCTGCTCTCTTTCCCCGTCTTTGGCCTGACAGTCATAGACACATAAACAGTGCTCTCACATCAATCAGTCATTGTGCCAATAGCTGTCACTGTGGGAGATTAGCGCGGCTGTCTCCAGATGACCCAAGGGTCATCACCGGGGTGACGGATGGCCCTGGTGAAGACCCCTTGTTAAGGAAAGAGTTTCTGAGAGCAGATGTTGTGCATTTCCTGTCTCCGTGTGGTTGTAAACACCGGGCTCCTTGCTGTGTACATATTTCCTCTGACTCCACTGTAATCACTAACCATATATGGAGCAGACTCAACAACATCTTGGGATGCATGTAAGATGTTGTTTTAGCAGTAGTCAAAGTGGCGTTATTGACAGAAATATACAAAGATGATCTCTGTGCAGATGCATGTGATTGTCAGTGACTCTCTTTTGAACACTTTGCCAGCATTAAGGTTGTTAGTCGTTCCCTATAATGCCCTGAGATTACTCAAACCAGAGAGCTTTTCCCTTCTCACCTAATTAATCTAACCCCATTCCATACCCCGTTCTTCCTGCCCCCCTGCTCCTCCAGCACGGCCAAGTTTTGTGATCCAGCCCCAGAACACTGAGGTGCTGGTGGGAGAGAGCGTGACCCTGGAGTGCAGTGCCACAGGCCAACCGCAGCCCCGGGTCTCCTGGACGAAGGGCGATCGGACACCCCTGCCCAACGACGCTCGTATCAACATCACCCCCTCCGGAGGGCTTTATATCCAGAACGTGGTCCAGGCTGACGGGGGACAGTATACCTGCTTTGCTTCCAATAACGTTGATACCATTCATGCTACAGCGTATATCATCGTACAAGGTAGGAATCTGAATTATTCTCTGTTTGGTGAATGGACTGATTAAAACACAAGACAGATTTCATTCAACTGCTTTTGAGTGATTTTCTCAACATGTAAATGTGTTACCCTTACTTGACAACATTTCAAATACCAAACCTGTTTGGCTATTTGATCTATTGTCTGTAAGTAGGTCTCATGATCATGACTGAATGAATCTTTATGTAGCTCACGTTGCCACTTTGATTTTCTATAACTGACATGTCTTCTGAAGATACCATATATTTATATGTCTGGAATCAAAAGTCGAATAGCTCCATAATGTGTGCTCAGCCTGCAGCAAAATTTAATTTCCATACAAAATTTACCTTTTTTTTTCTTTACTGCTTCTGCTCTCAGCATTCCCCCAGTTCACGGTCACACCACAAGACCAGTCAGTCCTGGAGGGTCACACAGTGGACTTCCCCTGCGAGGCGAGCGGTTACCCTCAGCCGGTGATTGCCTGGACACGCGGGGGCAGTCCATTACCCCTAGACCGCCGCCACGTGGTCCTGTCTTCCGGTTCTCTCCGCATCGCTCGGGTGGCAGCCCACGATGAGGGCCAGTACGAGTGCCAGGCGGTCAGCCCTGTGGGGACCGTGCGCACCGCTGTGCAGCTCAGCATCCAGCAGAGAGGTGAGGGCACAGGGCAGAGCTCGAAAAAAACATAGGTACAGTTAAGCAAGAGGGAAGATGGAGCTTTTACATCACTTGTGACAACACACCGCAGTGGTTAACATAGAGGCCAGAGCATTCTGGGAGACAGATGACTGAAAAATGTGGCTGAAACACGGCTGTTATACATAGACTGTTAGTGTAGCTGCTGAAAGGCCCCCTTCAAACACTGCATGATTGTGCAGGAGGAGGAAGGGGTGTGGGTGGATGGGTGGGAGTGCTAGGTGGTAAAATATTTGAAGGGTGGTGCAGTACTCTCAATTCACAGTCATTTACATATGCATGCCTGGTATTAAACTGTTACAGTATACACTGAAAGACAATAGCTGTGTGTGTGTGTGTGTGTGTGTGGTGCCTGGGTGTGTTTCAGGGGGGGTTAGTTTTTTGGTTCGGAAGATGGCATATATATGAGTTAGTGCGTCTCTCTGCTTCTTTCTCGTGTGCAGATGGTTGTATTTTGTGTGTGTGTATGTGTGTGTGTCTGAAATTACAGGCTTGGCGTAGGACAGGAAAGCATGGCAGTCTGTAATCCTGTGATGACACCATGTTTTTCCATGTAGTAATGGCTGTTAACATGGCTTAAAGTACATGTTGCATAATGGCCCCACACTGTTAAAGTACCGTACGATCCCACAACCATGCTGGCAGTGTACGATGGCCGCCTTGAGCTAAGGGCGCCGTGCGGGGAGCAGACGAATCGTCAGAGGAAAGTGAAAGCAGAGATTAACAGGATGTCAGCAGCCTGTCTCCATTCGACAGATATTTCAGTATCATCGTAATAATATCAAATGTTTCTGTGTTGCTATGTTCACCTTCCTTTGTGGCACAGCGTAGAACTGGCAACACATTTCCTGCAGCTTTGATGCTGTGTACTGTGCGCTGCAGTGAAGCCTGTGTTTTAGAAAGTTAGACTTTGATTTAAAGGCGGTTAATTAGCATAATAATTACTATGAGACTGCCTCCCATTGCACGTTGTTTCTAAAACTTGAGGGATTTTCCCACGGCCAGGTGGCTCACTTGTGGCTGCTGCATGGGAATCAGGGAAGAATGTTAACGTGGTGTGTGGGGGGCAAACATCCGCCCTCTCCCACCAAAAAACCCAGCTGCAGGAGGGTTGTAACATGATTCTTAGACAGTATGGCACAGTGACTCACGCTTTAACTATGCTCAGCACTGTTTGTGTGCGTGTGTGTGTGTGTGTGTGGGCTCATGATGTTGACAAGGTGTAGTTAGAGATTGTTGACCTACCCAATCTCTGTACACAAAAGGAAAACGTGTCCTCCTTCTTCATGCGACAATGTGTTGGTGCGTGTGTGTGTGTGTGTGGATCTTATTATTAGTTATAAGTCGATCATTTAAACACAAACAGTGATTGACACACAAAATGTAAGGGGGGGGTGAAGTTTATATGTTGCACGGTATTTCTTCCTTTCAGTACAGTATGCCTTCATCTCTCTTTGAACTGCACGCCGACTTTTAGCTGTTTAATGTTTTGCAGCCCTGTAATAGAGGGAAAAAAAATAGCAACTTCACTGTGAGTGTGTGTATGTTCTGTGAGCGTATGCAGAACGGTAAAACGCTAAGACAGCTCCCAGAGTTTCATGTCTGCTGTAATTGAGTATTGTGTATAATTGTGTATAATAATCATTAACACATGCGCATGTGTGTGTGTATGTTTTAACTCATTCAGTAACGCCTGTTTTCACAAATGCTCCAAGGGACCTGACGGTGGAGTCTGGCCAGGACGTCCAGATTCCGTGCAGCGCTCAGGGCCAGCCACAACCTGTCCTCACCTGGAACAAGGTTAGATGAGCTCCTGTTGGCTGAGTAAGGTGCGCGTCACCTCATCACCACAGGGGTCAGGGGTTAGATAAGCACTTCAGCGGTTGAAAGAAAACAGTGAAGAAGAAAAGGGAGCGGGGCCGGGAAATGGTGTGCGGTTACTTCGTTTGTCATTGTATGAATTCACGCAAATGACAGTGAAGTAACTCAGTGGTTAATCTGTTTGAATTCATTCGACACCCACCTCCACACGCTCGCCCCCAGGATCCTGACCTTTGCCCTTTGTCCCCACCCTCTCTCTCCTAGGACGGTGTTCAGGTGACAGAGAGTGGCAAGTTCCACATCAGCCCTGAGGGTTTTCTCGAGGTGAAGGACGTGGGCACCGCTGACGCTGGACGCTACGAATGCATCGCCCGCAATCCCATCGGCTATCAGGTTGCTAGCATGGTGCTCACTGTCACAGGTAAAACAGAGCAGATGTCATAACTGGACACTTGTGGTGTTCTTTTTTTTTTTTTTTTAATCACCTTCTGGTTGAGGGGCGAGCGCACCATGATAGCGAGTAAGTGGTAAAGATCTTATCAGTGCTGCAGCAAATCTGGTCACACGGATGACAGACCTTCAGTGAACTATGTTGTTTTGTCATTTGTAACTCTGCAGTCAAAACAAAAGAAAATGATGCTTTTATAGCTTAAATCACGTGGTAAGTAATATAATGATCATTCCTTTGTTACACATGCTATAACTCAAACAGCATTACCATAACTGCTGCACACAGCCAAGTCTCATTTGCGGCAGCAGAATGAAAATCCAGCCCTCACACTCCGTGTACAACATACAGCTGACACTCCCTCTTCTATGGAGCACCAATGTGGTCAATCCATGTTAAAGCCGTTATCTTTGATTTGTCAGATTAAATATTAAGCAGTCACAACGAAGAGAAAAGAAATTTGGAAAAGCATTTGTAAGCTTGTGATGTGCATAATGCGAAAGAGGCCTTAGCTGTTAGGTCAGTGTGCATCGCTGCCACATTGCAGTGTACAGCCCAGAGAGTAGCCTGTGTCCGTCTTCTTTATCAGTCAGTAATTTAGTCACACTCTGCTGCAGTGTTATCCGATGGCAGTCAGCTCTTCCCTGTGTATGTGTGTGTGGTTCCTGCTGAGATATTTCAGGTCAGACCGCGGCGCTCTGCTGGTCAATCATAAACTGTATCAAAGTGCTCGGTTGTTGTTGGACTCTCTCAGTCCTCACGTCACAGTCTCACTGTTTGCAATGGCACGCTAAGATCAGGGACTGTTCCAGAAATTTGTTCACTCCGGCTTCAAAAGGGAAGCTGAAGAGCAGCGCCATAAAAGCTTCAGTTACTTACATTATTCAGCTGGATGTGAAGAGCAACTTTTGACCTAAGCTCCATTTCCTAATATTTGCTTTGATCCCTGAAATGTGTTTAACCTTTGACCCCATTTATGTTAAAACACAGAATATAGTAGCTCCGGGTTGTACACTATGTCATATAACTTATAATACTTTGCAAACATTAAGTAAGTATTTTAATCAGACTATCTCTGTCAGTAATGTTGAATAAGCCCCAGTAACATTGCAGGTCCAAATATATTAGATTTTTTTTTATTTAGTTCAGTTTGTTTCTAACCAATGTGTCTGCCTCTGTGTGACCACAGTTCCTGCAGTCAGCAGAGAGGGGGACACCTTTGTGAGCACGTCCATAGAGCAGGCCATCCGTAATGTGGACAGTGCCATTGAGTCAACCAGGAGACGTCTCTTTGATGGGTAAGATACAAGAAACTCACACAACAAACACACACACAGTGACACTAAGGTCTTTACACTCCAGTCTCAGGCTCTAGCTGTTTGTATTCTTACCCGGGCCTGAAGTAAGAACACAAATAGCTTATCTCTTATTATATCACATGACATCCATGTTCAGGGTCTGAGTCAGAGAGTTTGCAGTTTTAAAGTTTCAGATCAGCATGCTCCAATTAGAAAAGGCGCCTTAGGGTGCAGTATCAACAGTCATTGAGTCAGACAGTTATCCTGACAGCTGTAATCAATATCCATGGCTGCTTGTTAACAGCTTTTTATTATGTCTTTACCAGTCTTATCTCTTTTTCATTGGTGCATCCATGTAATAATTTTCCAGATGATGACAGAAATGATTGTGTCCCGGAGTCTTTGTTTATCCAGTATAGTTTTAACCACAGTTTATGTCACTGCGAGAGGTGACATACACTCTGCCCACACGTGCATAGACACACACATGCATAGACACACATGAAGAAGAGAGACGCAGACACGAACACACCGTGGTAACCTGAGTCGAGATGAGGGGATTTCCAGCTCTCTTTAATGACAATCACAGATTGAGAGGCGGCCTCCTCCTTGGCTGATGGCATCAGGCTCTTTGAACATGGTTTGGAAATAATGAAAAAACAGAGACACTGCAGAATGAGAGCACGTCAGCTGCGTTGCTGCCGAGCGTTCAGACAGCTTATGGCAGCAGTTGTTCATTGCAGAAACAAAAGTGCACCTGAGTGCCCAGCTTTTTCAGATTATCAAAAGTAAATACGATTAAGCGGTTCTTCCCCCGTGAAAACAACAGTGTAAACACAAATTTGATCAGCCTTGGCAACAGCTCTCACAGCTCCATGCCAACGTTAATGTTCTCAGCTGCAGGAGGAAGAATACCACTGAAAGAATATGTATAAAAAAACATGTTTTACGAAGTAATGTGTGATTAGAACAGAATGATAAACTTGATTTCAGTTATATTAGATATTTATATGTATATTTATTGATTTATTTATTTATATAGCAGATTTTGTGTTAATGTTCTGCTCTGTGTTAATTATTATTATTATATTATTATTAATTGCTGCTATACCAGAAATCAATCTAAAGCTGTGTAACATAAAATATCTTTAAGCACATAAGTTTGTTTTAATAGTAACTTGGCTTACATGAGCATTATGTCATAATGTAAATCTTCTTACCAAAAGGGAATTCATTTTTGTTTTTCATTGGTCATCTCCGGCTGTTTGAGTACAACACCTGTGGATCTGGCACGTGTCTTAATGGTTTGCTGCACTCTTAAGTCCCGCTCTGGCTGAGCTTTAAAAAGGCAGGAGTTGGGTGCATGTTAACAAAGTAGCTCGAGGTGATAGTAAAGCAGTCCGGTGGTCTTCAGGAGTGAAAGTAGGAACAAAACACAGTTGCACACAACAAGTCAGTGTGAGTCTTATGATGAGGGAGAGCCAGCTCATGAGTGGACTGACCAAGATGTCTCTGCATGTTTTGGGCTTTTCTTAGTTTGAACTCTCTGACTTGCTCCAACTGCAGAAAAGACATTTTCTGTTAGAGAAATATCTTCTTGCAGAATCTTTCTTGCTGTCTTGATTTAATTTGTCTATCACTCCCCGTTCACTCCCACACATCCTGTGCTGTTCTCTTTCTCCACACATGACATTGTATTCATTGTCCCTGCTGCTTCATCACTCTTTCATTCTCTCCCACCTCCCTTACACCCCGTCCCTCCACCCCTCATCCCTCCACCCCTGATCCCTCCACCCCTGATCCCTCCACCCCTCATCCCTCCACCCCTCATCCCTCCAGTCAGCCTCGTACCCCAGGAGAGCTGCTGGCTCTCTTTCGGTACCCACGTGACCCCTACACCGTGGAGCAGGCTCGTGCCGGGGAGATCTTCGAGCAGACCCTCCTGCTCATCCAGAACCACGTCAACCAGGGTCTCATGGTGGACACCAACGGCACCGGTGAGGCTGATAACCAAATGTACTGAAAAACTCTACTAAAAGGATCCAACCAGGCTGTCATACCTTTGTTACTTTACAGCTGATCACATCTCTCACTGTGCAAACATATGAAAAAGGCTGTAGCTAAATGATTTTATGAAATTAAGCAGCTTGTTTAAGAGTTACAATGCAAAAAACACTAAAGGTGCATCTTCCTTACGGCATTTTGCATTTAAGAGCTGATTATTATTTGTTAAAGAGACAGGAAACAAGGAGAACAGCACATCCCAGCTGTAAGTGACCTGCTGCTGTTTTGGTTACATGACCTAACATTAGCTTATCAGAGCACACAAAGCTACATCTTCTGTTTTACATACATGACTATGAGGGAAAGCCTGCACACTGGCCCTTTGTTATCTAAATGAAATTCACAATGGCAGGTCAGTTAGCCAAGTTTAGCCTGTTGTCGCGTAAAGTTCAGTTTATAGTTACCTCTCACTGGCATTTAGAGTTGCCAGGGTGATAAGCTGGAACAGTGTCGAGCAACTTGACATCTCAGTGCCAAACTCCATATTTAACTTTTCTTTAGATTGTGGATGCTTGTAGTAATTAGAGTCTTCACACTTGGATTTTTTGAGTGACACCAATGAGGTTATTTTTCTTGCAGGTCATGAAGTGTGAGCTGTTGTGTTGCACCAATCTTCTAAAATTCACAAACACTTTGTTTGACCTGCTTCTTGTGTCGAGTCGCTTCCTATACAGCAATATTGACATTTCATCACCTCTGAGACCGAGTGTCACGTCGGCTACAGGCGTCCTGTGTGTGAAGGCCCTGCAGCTGAAGAAAGCCAAGTACTGCTGCTTTCTGTCAGGGCGTGAACAACCTCGGAGGGCCCATGGGAGTCTGCTCTCTGGTTTACTGGTGCTGCAGGGTGGAGCCTTTGGCACACCACTGCCCTTGATTATGTTGTATTCATAGCATGGGGAATAAGCACTGGAACAACTTAACGCTGCGAGGAAATGATTAATAGGTGTTTGCGTTCATGCGTTTTGAAAGAGCGTGACATCATCAAGACAAAATGGTTTTCATATTGTTTTCTGTGGACCGGAGTTTCTCCTGACAGTAGATGAAAATGAAGAATCACTTAACATTTTAATCTTTTCGATCAGTTCAGGTCTGGATTTATGCAGTTTCTTCACTGTTTTTTTGCCTAAGCCAAGCATTTCAAATGCACTTCAGCATGTATGTCAGTAAGTGAACACATAACCATTTTAAGGTACCTTACTGTACAACAGTAAGTGAAAGCATCAAGCACAGCACACAAGGTTAAACACTCAGCAGTCTGTTGTCAGATTCTGATCATTAAAAATTCTTTGATAAAGTTTGTTTGTAAATGCAGTTAACAGCTTTAGGTACTGGGACAGCTAGGAAAGCTACAAGCAATAGCCAGTACAAGCCATGTAATCCAGTTAGGTCTCTGAGTTGCACTAAACAACATAAAAAAATCAGTGGAAACACACACACACTTAAACATCATTTTACACATTATCCTGATACAGATATAACTGCATATACATACTGTGCATATTTATTGGTTGTCTTAGTAAAATTAGTTTAGACTTTCCCCCCGCGACCCTCAAGGATAAGCTGGTCTCAGTAATGGATAGATGGATGGAAATGTAATTTTCTTGTGGAATATAAAATTCTCCCAAAGTCTCACTGTGGATTCAATAAGAAGCCTACATCCAGTCTCCTAAGCGGAGTCTCGTGCAGCCAGTAATTCAATTCTCAACCACTCTATGAATTACTATGTTATTGTGAGCAACATTTGGCTGTGGATAGGCCCTCCATCTGCATGCCATTTTCTCTTAAGCATGACCCCAAGGCGCAGAGACGTAATCGTGGAGCAGTTGACGAGGAGCCTGTAAACAGTTTTATTAGCCCTGTGTCACACACTTAACCTACAATCAGTGTCGAGCGCAGGACAAATTTGAACATGGTTTGTGTTGGTGTGCAGATTGTCTCAATTATGCATGTGTGTGTGTATGGGGGGGGGGGGTGTAACGGGTTGATTGGATGTTTATATGTATAAACATCTGTCTTTGTGCGCATTGCATAGAAACAAAGAGGACTGCAGCAACCATACATTTATGGTGCTTTATGGTGCCTGAAAGTACTCTGTGTGATGGAGAGTTACATTTAACAGCACAGAGGTGAAATTGGCCCGTTGTGAACAGAGTCTGTGTTTTAGAGAACAGTGTCTCAGATCAGGTCCTTTTGCCTGAATTAAAGCATAAGATCAGATTTATAAAGAAAAATAAGAGGACTGATCGTGTGTAAAAAAGAAGTTGCAAGTTATCAAAAGGAAGACATTCAGGTGAATGATAGTGTTGGAGGAAAATGAGAGGTAGAGAAAGAGAAATAGAGCTCTGTGAAATAGGAACAGCGAGAGAGAGAGACAGAGAGAGAGAGACAGTGTTTTCATTACTTATGCCAACAGCCAAGTGTTCATTGTTGCACTGGCCCCAAACCAAGCTAACAGAGAGATTTCTGCCCGTCAGCAGAAACAAATGTGCTGTTTTTATTGTATCTCTATTTCATCTGGGAGGGCAACACCACACTTCCCCCTCCTCTCCTCTGAATTCACACACACACACACACACACATATATACATGCAAACTCACACAGGGCACACCAATAATGTGTTAGGTGATATAGTGATGGGGGGGTGAAGCTTGTGGCGATCACATTTAAACAAGAAGTGTCACCTAACCCTCATTGAGGTTGGCACTGCACACACTCGCCACTTGTTCTCATAACACCACATCGCTAACACAGACACACACACACATCGATGTGCTGCACATCGGTGCTTTCACAGAGATCTCGCATATCAAAGCGAGTCAGGGCAGGTTAGTGAAGTACAGCCTTCAGGACAGGAGGCAGCAGTGAATGACTGTCTACTGTAAAGCTGTTTGATACATGTATGTGAATCATATTAACGCACACCAGCTCACTGGATATCCTGTCCCTGTAAAACCTCTCCAGGCCTTTAATGTGTTAAATTTATGTTTTACACAGCCTTTCGCTACAACGACCTGGTGTCCCCTCACTTCCTGGACGTGATTGCCAACCTGTCCGGCTGCACAGCCCACCGCCGCTTCAACAACTGCTCTGACATTTGCTTCCACCAGAAGTACCGCAGCCACGACGGGACCTGCAACAACCTGCAGCACCCAATGTGGGGCGCCTCGCTCACCGCCTTCGAACGACTCCTCAAGTCAGTCTATGACAACGGCTTTAACCTGCCCAGAGGTGCTACGGAGCGGCTGCATAATGGATACAGGTTGCCTCTGCCCAGGTTGGTGTCCACCGCCATGATTGGAACGGAGACCATCACTCCCGATGACCGCTACACTCACATGCTGATGCAGTGGGGTCAGTTCCTTGACCACGACTTGGACTCCACGGTGGCGGCCCTCAGCCAGTCGCGCTTCTCTGATGGCCAGCTGTGCACTCAGGTCTGCACCAATGACCCGCCGTGCTTCCCAATCCAGTTCCCGCCCAACGACCCCCGGCAGCTGCGAAGTGGTGCCCGCTGCATGTTCTTCGTCAGATCCAGCCCAGTTTGCGGCAGCGGCATGACGTCCCTTCTCATGAACAGCGTATATCCAAGAGAGCAGATCAATCAGCTCACCTCTTACATCGACGCCTCGAATGTGTACGGTAGCTCGCGGCACGAATCGGAGGAAATCCGCGATTTGGCCAGCCAAAGGGGTCTGCTCCGCCAAGGTATCATCCAGCGAACGGGGAAGCCGCTTCTGCCGTTTGCCACCGGACCACCCACTGAGTGCATGAGGGATGAAAATGAGAGTCCGATTCCGTGCTTCTTGGCTGGAGATCACCGCGCCAACGAGCAGCTCGGTCTGACCGCCATGCACACGGTGTGGTTCAGGGAACACAACCGCATAGCTACAGAGCTGCTGAGACTGAACCCCCACTGGGACGGGGACACCATCTACCACGAGGCCAGGAAGATAGTGGGGGCCCAGATGCAGCATATCACCTACAGTCACTGGCTGCCAAAGGTAACTTTGTTGTGATACTAATTCTCTTCTTAAGCTCTCTGATTATTTTTATGTTTAAACTCAAATAAAGACATTAATAGTGGCACTATAGTAGTAATGATAAAGATGTTGATAAGAAGAGACTGTCATGTTCCTTTTCTCATCTGCTAGATCCTGGGTGAGGTAGGCATGAAGATGATGGGGCAGTACGCTGGTTACAACCCCAACGTTAACGCCGGCATCCTCAGCGCCTTTGCCACTGCTGCTTTCCGCTTCGGGCACACCCTCATCAACCCGATACTCTACAGGCTGGACGAGGACTTCCAACCTATCCCACAGGGACACATCTCTCTGCACCGGGCCTTCTTCTCCCCGTTCCGCATCGTGAATGAGGGCGGCATCGACCCGCTCCTTCGCGGGCTCTTTGGCGTCGCCGGCAAAATGCGGGTCACCACGCAGCTGCTGAACACGGAGCTGACGGAGAGGCTGTTCTCCATGGCCCACGCCGTGGCTCTGGACCTAGCCGCCATGAACATACAGAGAGGGAGGGATCACGGCATACCGCCGTACAATGATTACCGGACCTTCTGTAACCTGACCTCGGCTCAGACGTTTGAGGATTTGAGGAATGAGATTAAGAATCCCAGCGTCAGAGAGAAACTGCAGAGGTAATGATAACCGCAAGATGATTGTTCTTATTTATAGAATTCACTATAACTTCAGACCAGTATTCAACAAATGGAACCAGGTAATCTCTGGGTTACACTGTAGTCAGGTGAACATGGCTTAGTCTGTATGAGGCTCTCAGCATCATTTTGACAAGAGTCTTGTGCTACGTGGCAGGCTGTATGGCGTCCCTATGAACATCGACCTGTTCCCTGCGCTGATGGCTGAGGACCTGGTCCCCGGCAGCAGACTGGGGCCCACCCTCATGTGTCTGCTGGCGACCCAGTTCAAACGGCTGCGGGATGGAGACAGGTACAGTCAGATCACAACCAATCTCACCTCAAAGGAAAACAAAGAATTCCTCCAGTTCAGCCAGTCAGTCTCTTTTATTGGGACTCTCTTTGTTCAGAATGCCTTCTACTGAGGTCATTTTGCCCATTATATACTGAGTGAAACAGTAGAATTAAGAACATCTGCAGTATTTCTTTTAAAAATCGTGAAATAAAAGCATGCAACATCCTCACCAGGTGTTCATCATGTCACAGTGCACATTTACCTTTCAGTCACTTCCCTTTCTTCTGCCTTGTTCAGGTTCTGGTATGAAAACCCGGGCGTGTTCACTCCTGCCCAGCTCACCCAGCTGAAGCAGGCCTCTCTGACGCGGGTACTGTGTGACAACGGAGACAACATCACGCGCATCCAGCAGGACGTCTTCACGGTGGCCGAGCTGCCTCACGGCTACGGCAGCTGTGAAGACGTCCCTCAGATCGACCTGCGCATGTGGCAGGACTGCTGCGAAGGTGAGAGTGAGCGTAGGGATGGATGGGCGATGAATCACCCTTTAATTTTTTTTTTTTTTTTAGATTATTAGAAACACCTCCCGGTATGAAGCAGACACCACTGACTGCAACCTCAAAAACTATTATGAGTCAGCTTATTTTATACAGTCAACACACAAATGAACTTGACAAGCTGAACTAAGATGAGATTCACAGCAACCTTGTTGTACTGGATGACATTAGATTTCAGGGGCACATACAATAAAGCCCATGTAAGTTAATGATCAGAGCTTTAGTTTAAAAATGATTTCCTGGCAGTACTGATTCACAAAACGCTTCTCCAAATATCAGTCGGGTTCTATATGCACAGGCATATCTTCATGTCTTCACACGCAGTCTTAGTGTGAAGTTGCGTCTTTCGTCATCCTGGCTTATCTTTTAAAGCATGTGCGATTTTCATGATGAAAGACCACACAGTTTGACGGCGCAGGAAGTTCCCTACACGTCAGTCACTGACTTGCGCCAGTCCAGTCTCTGAGCTGTTTTGTCAAATCAAAGCCAGAGAGTTCCCTCACTCTTTGTTTCCCCTTGATAACATCTTTCTCAAGGCAACCTGGCTTCACAACAGTCAGCTATTCCATGCTGCAGTTTCAAACACCCGCTCTAAAAGGAACAAGGTTCTTTGACTGCAGTTTACTTGACAGCGGTCCTGTCTGTACAGCTCTGGTCACATAGCTGTCACTAATGTTGCACATGTTGCTTGACTGCAAGACTTGGAAAAAGAGACGAGATGGGGGAGAGCGGAAGGATAAACATTGTTTCAAGCTCCAGCGCCTCATAAAGAGAAGGAGGTTTGACTGTAGAGAAACAGTGTCAGTCTCTGTCTCTGTGGCTTGTAGAAAGGCTAAACTTCCATCCATGCGCTGTTGATTTTGACTTGTTGTGAAGCAAAGTTTGAAGTCAGATGCCATGAAACGCGACGCCATCGCTACTCAGCCACTTCAGTGAAACAGCAGACGCCCCTCTCCTGAACACTCATGACATAACCAGTGTTGTGCTTTTCACAGGCTGCCCCTGCTAATTGCAGGGGGAAGGAGAGATGGTATCTGGAGTTAAGTCCTGGAAGTTTAAACATTCCACCCGTGGGTGCAGCTGACATAGCGAAAAGGAGGTGAATGAAGAGGCACTCCCTGCTGTTATAATAAACCAGCATTAGGGTTTAGAGTGATTGTTTGCCTTGTATCATTTATTTGGAGATACGATCGGTTGTGAAATGAGCAGATGGCTTAGATTACAATAGTTAATCTAAGTCATTAAATTAATTCAACATTAGGGATTGAAAGCCATGCAACGTGCTTTTTAATATGACATTGAGAAATCATAATGATGAACTTTGTTAAATTAGTTTGAAGTGTTAAGAAATTACTAATTTGTTAAAAGACTCCTCAGCTTTCATTAGAAGCCTGAGAATAAGATTGATTTCCTAAACTCAAAATATAAGTACATTTTTAACGTTAGTAAAACTGCTGAACTGTATCTTCTGGTGGTTAATGGAGATCACAGCAGTTACAATAACATAAAGTGGCCCACTGTTAAACATCCGGCCACAGAAACCCCACCTTTATATACGTAGTCACTAATGAAGTAGTGCAGGGAGTGCTGAGTGGAAAAGAGCATACACACCACATGCTGTAACGTTACAAACATTCACTACTTAAGATTTCACACTTGACTGCTAATGTAGAACCAAATTTATTTTAGACATTCATTCAAATATGTGAGGGTATGTATTTCCAATGAACTATGCCACATTATATTCTTACTGACTTAATTAAAGTTTAGATGATTTTGTGTTTTACAAATAATGGTGAAAAATGTTATACTTTTTGCAGAGTTGTGGATCTGATCCTCAGTCACATCTGAGTGGAGCTTTTCTCCAATCTGTGTACATTTGGAGGCTTTTTGACCTCTGTGTCAGTTCAGATCAGTATTCAAAAAAGTATTGTACTGCATTTTGGACAAATGAATTCTTATTTGATGAAGAAGCTCGAGAAGATGGTTTCAGTACTCTGTGATATAAAACATTAACAATCCTTACGTGTTAGCTGCGGTATAAATCTAGTTTTGGGCCGCCTCATCTTCTGAAAGGCTAAACTAATCTGAAATGAGACGGACTCATCTATTCATTGTCTTTGGAGAACAAGCTACAGTGTACAGGGAATAAAAAAATAATAATTTAATAAGGAACACATGGTGCCTCTTAATTATCCTCCTTTCATCCCAGATTCTGACCCCAGCGTTCACCATTCCCTGACAAAATGTACAAGGGAAGAGCTAAGCTAATAAACAGAATATCCTGCCAGAAAGACGAGGGAGGGGGGGGAGTCCTAAGCGAGGCTGTAGTCAGATTCACAGTTGGCTCAATTAAGAGAGAGGACGCAGCTGAGAACCTTAAACATATCCCTGTGTGTTCATGTGTGTGTGTCTGTAACCAGGCGGTGCAGCGAGGGGGGGTCGGGCATCTCTGTGCTCATGCATGTCTATCAGCATGAGATAGGAAGTCTTGTCGCGTTAAGATCGGCCTTTCACAGACCAGCTTTAAACTTTTACAGATAAACTGCGGGGTCTGATCCCAATCATCTGTCCTTTCTCAGGTTTATTATCGACTGTCTCTTGGTGCGCAGTGCTGACGCTCAGCATGCCTGAGGTGTGTACTGGAGCGCGAGCGGGGGTTCTCTGTTTGTGTGTGTGTGTGTGTGTCTGTCTTTCGTTCCCTTTGATCTTGGCACGGTGATGGCAGCGTGAGAGTGAGGCATTGTAATACAATAAGCCTCAAAGTCTTAGATCAGCACTTTGAAGCAGAAAGAAAGTGGCATCAGCAGTCATGGTTTCCTGTTTGTGCGCATGGGTGGGTGGCTGTATTTATGTTATGTGTGCAAGGGGAAAAGATTAACCTCCCCCCCCATCACAAGTGGCGTCCTTTATTCTGGTAAGCTCTTAATTGTAGCTGTTTCATCATACTGAATGAGAAAATATGACTCAATCCTGTGGAGCCATGTGGCACAGCAGTGAAGGTCCTTGTCCTGTCAGTGTCTGTGATTGTTTTGGCCTCAGTTAGTGAACCACTGTGTGTTGTTTTGTGTGTGACCCCCCCCCAACAGACTGCAGAACCAAGGGTCAGTTCAACGCCCTGTCATACCACTTCAGGGGACGCAGATCAGTTGAGCACAGCTACAAAGAGGACAGACCTGCCAACAGCATCCAGGGGAACAGGTGAGACATCACGGCGAACATCAGGAATGATTCAAGGATGGCAAACGTTCAGAAAGGCACTGTGCTGTCAGTGTGTGAGGGTTAAATCACTGATTGTTACTGATTCCTCTGAAGCTGAATCTATGGTCTCAAGCTTTTCTCTGTGTTTATGTATAAATGACTTATAAACAAGAATGTATTTATACTATGAAGAGCATATAGTGTATATAGTCTGTATATCTTAGGGAGGCTGTAAAGAAAATAAATGGAGCCTGTTTTCATTTTTGGACATTTTGTTTTTACAGCCCAGTGGAGGGAGCTGACGAAAGTCTTGTAAATGTTACTGTGACCTCCAAAAAAAGCACTGAACCCTCAGTCAACGACTTCCAGGACTTTGTCTCCGACATGCAGAAGACAATCACAAATTTACGAAAGCAGGTGAGTGTCTGCATCTACACACACACACAGACACACACACACAACATTTGTTGCTCTGCCTCACTGCTGCCTTCACAGATATGCTATCAGTTTATGAAGAGGGAGAGGGAAAAAAATCATCAGTATCTGAAATACTAAACATGCGGAAGAAATAATACTTCCCTCCACTGGGCAGTGCTCAGCATGTTAATATAAATAAAATAAAAATAGAAATTGAATTAATAGTGCAAATTCAAGTTTTAGATTAGATCATTCAAGTTCAAGATTCCCTGGATCCTTAAGCAGCAGCACTAAAAAACCAAAAAAAAAGTGAAAATGTTTTTAATTTAGAGGAGGATGGGTGGTTTTTATCTGAAAAAGGAAGTCTAAACATTGGCAATGTGAACCTCCCTGTCTCCCTCCCAGCAGATTTTAACCAGTCTCATAAGTCTGTACACGTTTTGCTCTCCCAGGTTGCCTCTTGAATTTGTTGTTTGTCTGTAATGTCTATGCAGAAAAACTACACTGTAGGCTAACACATTGGCACAGTCAAAGCCCCATACATAAAGACATGTTTTCTATGGATGTCAATTAGCAGCACAGTTCAATCCTCAGGACCGGGTCCAGCATCCTGAGCTCATTCTCTGCTCAGCTGCAGTCTTTTATCTGCAAATCCATTGATAATTAGAAAGTCAGTTTTTAAAAGGCGCAGGATTGTTGCGCTTGTAGCGGGGAATGTGTTTAAGATTCTGATTTTTCATAGTTCAAAGGATGTGATCTGCCACATTATAGCAACATCTTTCACATTGTACTCATGCTGCACATTCTCATGTGTATGTGGCTCAGAGGGACGTGTGTGTTGTTGCTTCTTTAAACCTCTGCTTCCTTGTACCTTTTCAGATTAAAAGACTCGAGGCCCGTCTAAGCAAGACTGACTGCACTGATAGCGAGGGACGCGAGCGGACAGACGGAGAGCGGTGGAAAAAGGACTCCTGCACCACGTGCGACTGCAGAGTACGTTTAATACGCAAATGCAGCGCAAATGATTTACATGCCACCCACACAGCACTTATTCCAGGCATGATTCACCCTCAGAGAGGCTGATCATGTTTTAGCATCTCCATGTTTCTCACTGAGGGCAGGCTGTCCATCAGAATAATTATTTACGGGAGCAGTCTGCCCACTTTTAAATGCCCCAGTTTCTCCCAGTCTAACACTCTTGCCAGTGTTTCACCTCCTCCAGCATCTCTTGGCTCTGTCCTCCTCCTGGCACCAGCGTTTCCTCTCTGTGTTTGTGTGCGCCGGCCACCTCTCTGCCTTCCATTCTTTATCTCTGACACTTTTTCTGTGCCAGCTGCTGGCAGAGGCTGACGGCTGCTTCGTGCCGAACCTCTCATTCCCTCCCACTTATCTTTGGCTGCCATCTTGGAGTTTGTTTTGGTCAGCACATCTGATAACACACCTGTCAGTTTCTATTTTGTGCCCCCCCCCCCAAAAAAAAATCTCTTTCCACCTTCCCTTTAATTGGAGGATTTTTGTATTGATTAAATTTGGCAGACAGGCGCACAATGAGGAAGACGGTCTGGGAAAGAACACTTTGGTCTGACACATGACGCTGCTGCTCGGAAACAAAGAGCTCCCTTGTTCTGTTTGGCCTTGTCATCGAGCGGCTCACTGGAGGCTTGTTGTGGGCAAAACGTTTGAGTTTCTTTCTGTGCCAAACATGAGCACGAGATCAGTGGCTAGCTCATGACTATACATGAAGTCATACCCTCAGACAGTTTAGACTCACATTATCTGCATCTGTGATGTCATTATGTTTCTTATTGAGACTTTTCTGAGCGTTTCTTTGTTACACAGCAGACTGATTTTAGTTATGCTTTACTTAATATTCCAGTTGTATCTATTGTTTTTGTGCATGCCTAATTCAACCAACCTTTCCTCCCCCCCCCCCCCACCCCTATGCCCACCCAGGAGGCCCAGGTGACGTGTTTCGTGGAGTCTTGTCCACCAGCGGAGTGCAAACGGCCCGTCCGTCAAGCTAAAAGGCGCCTGCTGCCCGATGTGCCTTGACCAAGCAGACATTGTGAAGCAGCAAAAAGCAGACCCTCGCCATGAATAACCCTCAGGACCCCTCCCCCCAACAAACACACTTTAGTGGCTGAAAGTCATACACTCGCACGCAGACATCCAGAGAGTGGATGAGACTCATGAAGGTGTGCTAATCCGCAGCCACCAATAGCCTCGATAGACCCGATAGCCTCAGTTTTTGTTTTGTTTCATTTTTGTACTCATTTGCGTTGATCAGGGGAGGGGGGTAATTATATTTTCTCCTGGGATTGTTGCCCCCTCCAGGGCCAGCAGCCTGAGGCTGGGTTTGAAATCCTCTGACAACCAGCCAGCGTTCACTAAATGGATTTATTTCTGAATCGATGCGTGGCTGGATGGATGAATGGGTGGATTGTAGACCAGAGGGACAAATCTCTTCTCCTTCCTCGGAGTCCACTGAGGCTCATGAAATGTAACAAACAGCTACTGTGTTTGCTCTCCTGCGACTAACACTTGGTGACAAAACGCAGGGCCACTTGCCGCCAACATGCAGGAAAGGGAAGTAGATTGAAAGGCGGCAGCCATTTTGTTTTCTCACAAAAGTTTCTCAGGTTAGAGATGCCGAAAACTGGTGCTATTCCCCCTTTTTATTAATTAATTAATCACTAAATACAAACCTTCAAAGTATTGTCTTTTGTATGCAAAGCAACCTATATACACTCAGTATATGCCTTTTTATGATAAATTACAATTGAGAGGATGGTTTTATTAAAACTAAAAGACTTTTTATGAATAGATTTACTTCATCTTTTAATCCAAGGTGCTATATGATATGTTATGAATATGTATTTTTTTCTCCCATTTTGTATAAAAATGCTTACATATGAAGATAATGTGAAGCCCTACGAAAATGTTTGTAATGCAAAAGAGATGTCTACTGATTACTGATCCTCTATCCATGGACAACTTGTTAGTTAACTTCCTTATTGTCTCTGCTGGCCTGTCCTGAACTTGAGTGAGGTGGAGCCGTGTACAGTAGCGCTCCCCATTGCAGGACACTCAAACCAGCTCTTGCACTGTGGTGCTCCTTTCCAAGTTTCATTTTGCTTTCAGAAAGCAGTGAAAGAATATCCTTTTTTTTTTTTTTTTTACCACTGTAATGTTGTGAACGTTGTCCCAGTATTTTCCTCAGTCTTTCAAAGCCAAATGTATGATTTTGTAACTTCTAAAATGAATAAATAGCACATGTCTATCTATGAAACTATGTATGAATGTTGTAATGAGGTCAGGATTTAGCCTTTGGTACTGCTCGCCCTATCACAGCAGTATTCTCCTTCTGGCTTGCTCACAAATCAATTTTTTATCCATGTATAGTCTTCAGTCCACAGACTACACACAATTGAAGAACTGTTACCACAACTGTCGACTGCTCCTCTCTGCCATTGTGGACTCTCAGCTCTCGAGCTCCAGGTTAGACAAGGACACGCTTGCATGCATTCCTTTGTCAAGCATCCACTTCGACTCCACCTTTTTCCTCTTTAAGTTGTTGCTCATATGTGCTCAGTGTTTGGATATTTCTTCCCTCAGTGCCGATACAGGTTAGGAATGCTCCCCCCGCAAACATTTCTCTGCAGCGTTAAAGATTTTGAGACCCGGGGTGACGTCTTTCAGCGGAGCATGTGTGGAGCGCGGTGCTTCTCTAGCCCTCTGACCCTCATTCCGCTGTAATGGAAGCCATATGAGAGGGGAAGCAAAGGTAACGCTGGCGGAGGGGTGTTGGTGATTTGGGATAGGGTGTCAATCAAAACAAGTCTCCGCCATCCTCCTGTTGTGAGACAGATTTAATCCACTGACTCCTCCCAGCTGGCCTTACACATGTACTGTACATAGACAAACGCCGCTCGTTGTACACCATGCACTGGCTCGCTTAGTGTAACATAAGTCACGTTTTTGTTTGCCTGTTTTGGTTTGCGTCTAATTATGGCGAAGCGGCTGCAGCTGCAGTGTTCCTTTCCATTGTTTTCTTTATGTGGTAACGTCCTGAGCGAGCATCTGTCACTAAACAGAAATAATACTCGGCAGAATTTTTCCGTTCAGGATTCCAGATGGATTACGGGCCTGGCAGTCGCACTGGTAACTTGGTATCATATCATATGTTTGAATATACTGGACAGTTTTGTCTGTGTGTTTACAGTTGTGTATTTTTCTGCCCGTTATTTTCTGATTATGGCTCCTTCAACAATACCTGTGTGT
Source organism: Scortum barcoo (assembly GCA_023238725.1). Taxonomy (NCBI): domain Eukaryota; kingdom Metazoa; phylum Chordata; class Actinopteri; order Centrarchiformes; family Terapontidae; genus Scortum; species Scortum barcoo. Next base: position 21,830,010 of record CM041539.1, on the reverse strand, counting down.
ACACATCCTTTTCATGTGCTCCATCGTGTGTATGTTTTACTGTATTTAGTTTTTTGTTAAGTTTTCAGAAGCTTTGTGTATGGGTGAGCGTATGTATGTATGTGTATGTGTTTGTCTGTGTGCGCATCTCTGTCATTCACAGGCTAAATGCATTTTGGCAAGTGTCCCAACGTTTGGCTGTCAAAGCACTGTGAGCTCTCCTCGTTACCAGTCTCCACATACATATATCTGTTGTATTAGTCCATTTGTATTTCCTGTTTTCTTCATACTTCCCTCTCTTTTTATTTCCACCCCCCCAAAAAAACCCAAGTGTCAATGGAATGCACTACTCTGCAAGACTGAACATGCCTTACCTACACTGTCCCTTAAGTAGTGGTCAATGTGGATATAATAGTACCTATCATGACATTTGTATTGTACATTTGCCAAAGAATGGTTTGCACTGTAATGTATGCCTCTCAACAGTAATAATAAATAAATAAGCCACATTTGAATTACAGCTGTGCATGTCGGTGCCTGTTCTTTTTCAGCTCCTGTGCTTGGCAGCGCTACTGAACAACAGATGAGATCCATCTAAAAAGATGTGACCAGTCATCAGTTCATTGATGCTTCGGTAGCGCTCAGACGTTGTGACTTGGCTTGTGACCAACCAAGCTCTTTGCACTCTTTGAGTATCCCCATCCATCTAAAAACCTGTGTTGTTCTAAAATTGGATACCTCCGCTTTAATCATCATCACCCTCATGAAGTCCTAAATATAGAGCTAATACAGTACAGTGCTCTTTATTCACTGTCTTAGTAGTTCCTGTACTTCCTTAGGAGCCTTAGGTGCCGTTTGAGTTTTACATTTGCAGACTTGATCATAAACCATAACTCCTGGTTCTCTCGCATTAAATACTAAGGTGACAATGGTTAACATTATGCCTGCGAAACATTAGCACATTAGTGTCGTCACTGCGAGCATGTTATGCCCAGGTACGGCCTCCCGGAGCTGCCAGCATGGCTGCGAAGTCTCATGCTCGCCCTCCTTTGTACGGCCCTGTGCTGCTAGCCAGATCCAGAGAACACTGTCTACAGCAAGTGTCTCCAAACAGAGAGCAGCTGCAAAGTATTTGGGGGAAACATGTTTGCAAGGTGAGTAATATCAGCCGCCGTAGAGGCTCGAGAGCTGGGCTGTAACCATGTGAGGACACGGCTGCACAGAGTCTCCATATCTGTGCTTTGTGGTAAATGATGCAGCATTTGTTTCTTTACCATGAACGCTAAAGCACCAGTATTTGTGTCTATCGACATATAACACCAGCTCTCTCTCCCTTTATCTCTGCTTTCACCTATCTGCGTCCCATTACTCTTTTTTCCACCATCCACATCCCTCCCTCAGTCCTCTGAATTTCTCCCTGTAGACCGAGCGCTGGCAGCTGGGTCAGTGAGTGGACCGAGGCTCTGGAAAGAAAACCGGACCAGGAAATGAGGTTTCCAGTGGCTGCACAGATAAAAGCACCTTCATCTACGAGCCAGGCAGGAAAAGACATTATCACCCGGACAGCAAGGGGCCTACCTTACTTAGAGTAATAGGTCCATTGCTGGGAGATACAAACATGAACACACACACACACACACACACACACACACACTCTCTGGGTTGCTCCTGTATCTGCTGCAGTGTTTCCTTTCTCTTTACTGAAAACAACCAAAGATCCAGGTTGTTTGAAGGAAAGCTCCTCTGTTGACTTTGGAGAGAGATGGACAGTGTGATTATGTAAGTACGGAGTGCTGTAGGTGTCTGGATGATACAGCACACAAACGCCTGTCAAAAAAAAAAAAAATGTATCAGAGCACAAAATGGGCTGCGTTGACCTGAGACAAAAAAAATTATTCGATCTGAATCTCCAAACAGTACTTCTCAGATCTTGAACCAGACAACAGAAAGGAGGGAAGGGATTGTGGCTTTCAGGATTTGGACAGGACGCAAGCCTGCAGCTGCACAAGCCTGGCTACCCAGCGAGCCTCTCACTTCCCACTCATCGCGTACTGGAATTTCATTTAGGCAATTGGCTCTCCCTGTTGCACCTCTCACTTGCCAAAGAGGGGAATTCTTTCCCTTCGCTAATGGAACGTCATTCTCATTTCCAGAGCGAGGCGGATGAAAGAGAGAGAAGTGGTGTCCCGCTGGGGGAAAATAAGTTTTGCATCCCAGGACTCAAAGGACCGCAGCGATGGCTTGTCACCCCCAGTAGGTGGGAAATGTCATGAGATGGCTTCCCGCAAGTGTTTTTGGCTCTGACACACAAGCCCACTGAGTTTATAGTGCAGGTGTTTGCACAGGCAGTTACTGTGTGTGTAAAACTGCTCGGAAAGGTGACTGTTACCTGCTTGGAATCACATTGGATGAACTCTAATGGCAAACTCAACAGTGTAATGTTTTACCTGAAGTCATTTTGAATGAAATAATGTCTCTGTGGTGAGCGTCATTTATTCGATAGAGACAGTGGAGCTTAAATGTAAAGTTTGTCCTGATGGTGGCCCAAGAGGAGAGCTGAATAAATGTCCAAAATTTATAGAGATCATCCTCTGGAGAATGAAGACATTTCATTTTAGCCAGACAAATGATCAGGGAATCACACCCAGAGGACTGTGATCATCCACGCTTACCCTGCAATCTGGCTGGCAGCTGTTGGAATATCTTGCTTTAGGCCAAAGTATTGGAGGGACAAAACATACCAGACAAGCATTACCATCACCTTAGGGTGAATAAACTGATAAGTAAAGCAGTAGTAAATTATATTTTTATATTAACTATGGATCAAATTATTATTTGTAATGGTAGTGGGGTCAGATCCCTCCAAATATTATGACCCCACTCTCTCAACTTTATGGATCTTTTGAGTGTCTTTAACCAGGTTTTGTTTTTTTCTGCCAACTCTGCCTAGATCAAACATCTTTCCAGCCACTGTGCACTACCTGTCCATCAACAAACATATTTCTCCGAGGAGTCATCCAGGAGGAAAACAGCTAAGATGAGTTGGAATATTGGATCATCATTCTTTATATCTTGTATAAAAGGAACCCACATATTTTCAAGCAATTTTGACTGTTTGTCTTTAATAATGTAAATCATCTTTTCCATCTTTTTTCTTTTTGCAAAGCAGTAAACAAAGACTGAAGGCAGCAATATATTTCCTGTTCCATGTTTCCATGTTTATCAGGGTGTTAACCTGGAATGAAAAACTTAAGATCATATGTTGAGTGTATGCTCCATGTACTCAGAGCTCCTTTAATATACCTTATTACAGTATTCACACAAAAACACAAGTATTTTTAAATCCAAATTTAGGAGACCAACTGGTCTTTCACATTCATTACACAGTCCAGTTTAGGCAGGAATGCAGTTTGACCTCCTCTTGAAGAAGCAGGTAGGATTCCCTTTTCAAATGAATCTGAAAACACATCAAAGAGAAAAGCAGCTGGTACACAGTTCCTTCACAGCTGCACCTCTATCTGTACACACTCACACTGAAACACAAGATAACTGAAGATCACCTAGCTCTCTGTGTTATATCTGAACTGTGTAATTATTCAAAAAAGCTTCTGAAAGTTTAATAAATTCCAAGAGGATTCGTCAATTGCTGTTTCCCACTTAGGGTTTTTTTTTTATCTTCTAGCTGTGAAAGGCGCCAGGCCAGTTATTTTCCAGCCTTTCCCTCCTGATCATAGACTATCCTAACTTCATAGACTTTCCTAAATTGGCAGACCCTGCTGCTCATGCCCTCTGACTGACCTTACAACCTGGTCTTTGTGGGTCTTCAGTGTGCTGTCCTACAATATGCTTGGCTGAAAAAATAAAAAGTGTCAGGAAATGAGTGTTAACTGATGGTGACCTTGAGCAGCGCTGTAGTTGGAGGACGTGTATTTTTTAAGTCTAGGTCAGTGATAAGAAAATGTATGCGTGCTCAGAGGGAGAGTCATGCTCATCAAACCTGGCAGAGAACTTGTTGGCTTCATTTGCAGTAATTACCCCCTCAGGAGGCCCCTCTCTGGTGGTACTACAGTCAGTGAGCTTCAGACGATTCCAGACAGCCTTACTGTTGCTGTCCTGACATTCTCCTGTATTTTCTCTTTATATACCCTCTTTAGCTTTCCAGAAGCCCTTTTCAGACCTTTCTGTGCAAATCTGATCAGTCCCTCATGGTAAATTATGATTTTTTTAAATTAGATGTTGAGTGCAGTTTTAACATCCTCCTTCCTCGTTACACATGGAGACACATTTACATGGAATACCAACATGATTGATTTAGTTTTAAAAGGCTACATATGGTTGAGTGTGTGGTATGTATGTTTAACACTCAAGTTGTGGTCTGACTGCCTCAGGGGAGAGCAGAAAGTGGAACATTGCTGTTCTTCATATGAGATGATTCAGTTCTCTTGTTTGCATTGCTTTTTTTGGCAAGGACAGGCTGTCAGACAGTGTGCAGTGACTGAAAATCCCCATCGATAATAATAACATGAATGCTCGGTGAGCTGTATTGAACCTTGGGAGTGATCTTACACGTTGTGTTTGTGGAGAGATTCGTACAACCATAACAATAAAACGAGACAGGGCAGGTCAAAAGTCCAAATACCCCAATCCTCACAATTTATTTTTCATACAAATAAGCAGCAAAACTGAAGAATCCACAGACCTCTAAATTAAATAATATAAGCAAAAACAGAAAATAAAAGGGAAACTGTGTTTGGAATCTGCTTAAATAATGTAATGTAATAATGTATAATTTGTCTGTAAATATAGAATGAACTAAGGTCCTCTGGACTCTCAAGTTCCAAGCAATGATACAGAGGACACTTTACTGGGCCCAGAAATGTTTCTGCTCAGTTAGCATGTGATTTTATGTGCCCCATTTTTCACACAGTATTTTGAGCTCTCACAGACTTTTGGACTCTGGCTTTTACACTGTTGTCAATCAAAGCCTGTGAGGGTTCAGTGTTTAGAGTGGACATCAGAAATATTCAGAAAGATATTGTGTGATGTAAGCCTGAGGGGTCACTAACAAGGTTTTAGACTTGGAGGTGTACATTCAGCTACAGCGTCTCCTTGTAAGTTTGTTTGGTTTACCTAACATAAGATGTGCTGCACAGTAGCCTAGTGTAAGTGTGGGACTATGTATGTGTGTGTGTAAATGTGTCAGCCTGTAGGTCAGCACTGTCTGTGTTGCCTCTGCGGTCCCTGATGTCATTCACAGCTTTTGTTATTTCCAACTCCCAACATTTAAGTTACACTAATTTCATTTACGGCTGTAACTCAAGACTAAATATAGTGCTACGTTTGACCCTTCTCCTCTTTGGGGCCTTCTCCCCTGTATGAAAATACCAACTCCTTTCCCAGGTCTATTAACTGTAATTGCCAAAACAGAATGGATCCTGTTGTTGAAATACAGACAAAACAGGTCAACAGGAATGTGGAGCTAAGTTACATTCACAGAGATATGATCATGCTGAATGTGTGTTTCTGTGCTTATAAGAGCTGGGCAGCAAGTCGAGGTGAACATACAGATCTTAGAAAGTAATTGCTGCTGATAAAAAGCCAAGCTAATCTCATGTGAGGACTGGCTGGAGCGCCTCCCTAGCAGATGACTGACTGGCAGATGGGATGACTCGGTGCATGACCGACTGACCGATGGGCTCGCGGGTTGATTTGCCTGCATTCCTCGTTGGACACCAGCGGGGTACAGTCTGACTCAGCGTGATAATCCCCTTGCTGCCAGGACCCCTAATCAGCTCTACCCTAGACCTGAAATAGGCTAGATAATGGGGGAAGTCAACCTGACACAGTGGTGGAATGTTTGTCCACACAGGCACATACACTGCGGCGCCAAAAAGAACTATCTGTCTGCAAAACATCCATATCATCCTAAATGGAAGATATCCTGGATAAGATTAAGTGCATTAAACCAAACCAAACCATTAGACCAAAACCACCAAAAGAGATTCGGATGCTCTGGATAAACAGCTAAAACCAAACATTTTTTTATTGGGGGAATTCACATTCTATGACGTGTGGATCTCTGAGGAGAGACAAACACTGTCGACACTGCATGATTGATATCAGGCATAAAACGATATGTGCTGTAATTCTGGACTGCTATGTGCTCCTGTTGTACGTGTGTGGCTGTAGTGAATGTTACCTCGGTGCTCACATTAAACATACAGCAATACACTGCAGCACATCACAGGACAGGCCCGGTGGAGTTAACCACTAAACATTTTGTTAGGCCACATGTTTTGCTCTGTTTGAACTTCCTTACAGCAGTTACAGTATTCAGAGGCAGACACAAAGGCTTGAAGCATTGCATAAACATAACATCCTGAATCTGCTGGAGGACTGCTCTAAGAGTGTGGTACCAACTAACAGGAGCTGCCACAGAAGTGAGATCATTTTATAAAGGTGCTACTTCACTAGTCAGCAACAACCTTTACACTGGAGCACCAAAAACACTGACAAGTGAAAACAGTGAATCTAAACGTTGCGTGGCACCATCTCCACCCACACATCCACATTGTTTACTGAGACGCTGACACAGATTGAATGAGGACAGTAGCCAGCTTGATGTTGGAGTTACCGCCTGTGAAGATTCAGTGGAAATATAAATGTGTGTTTGCTATGACAAAAGCATTAAATGTCATGGTGCAAGCAGTCCTATTACTTATTCCATCCTGCCAGCACAGAAAATATGTAGTTCTGGTTGTGCTGTTAAATTGTGCTGCCCAGGCCTCTGTGGCTGAGTTATTTTAACAGAGTGAACACATGTATGCATTTCACGTGAACCTGCTAAAAAACAAAAGTCATCCTGGTTCATTTCAGTATGCGTTCTGTCATTATTCATATTGTTAATGAAATAACCACTCGGTTTATTTATAGATAGATCTTATTCAAATGTTCTGGTTTGTATTATATCTATTCAACTTTAATCAAGCAAAATGTTGACCTGATGGTCATGAATCCAAGCTGCCAAACAGGAAGTGTGAGAATCCAGTGGGCTTTATATTCAAGGAACTCTGGCTATACCATGTTGAGGAGAGTACAGAGGGAAGTTTGTTGTTGGAGCTGAAGTTGGTTCAGTTAGGGTTACAGACGTGCTGGAAGCTTGCTGATAGTTGCATAATAGCCATGGACCTTTTTCATGTCTGAATATAGTTTTGTTCAAAACATCACCAAAAACATCCTGAATGGCATTTTGTTGTTATGTAAACTGCATATAAAACACACACAGGGCCTATATTTTATTTATAGTTTGAATTTAGTTCAGTTTCATTTGTCAGGTAATGGTGGATGAATGAAATGTGTCTGCAAAAGGCAACACCACATGTCCAGTTATATTCTATTCCAGGCTTCAGCAGTTATTGCTCTTTTAACCTAGTTTCCAATTAAACTATTTAGTGGTATATTAAGCATCCTATGTAGCACAAACCCTGAGATCACTCAAATGTAGTTCCCATTCCATTGACTTCCCATTAAAAGCCCATAGGGAGAGGCAACCCCAACTAAAATGTACGTAATGCTCAAATTTCTTTCTGTCACACCTGAATATATGAGAGCGTACATGTAGCGTTTCTAACTAGGCTTTCTGTCAGCATCAACACTCCTCTTTGAGATTTTTTTCTCACCAGAACTAAGGTGGTGAGGTCTGGACAAGTCACACTATTAGACTATATTCCATTGTTTACTGGCATCTGGTAAAGCCCTTATTATCTGCAAACAAAGGTGCTAACAATGGATGTACAGAAAGATTAACAAACACACATTTAGAGCAGTAATCCCTACCTGGGGCTGGATTACCTAGTATTAAGGGACTACCAAAATAATGTGCCATGCTTATACAATAAAACCTTTCAACAGTGATGACTCTTGGGAGAATGAATCACAAGCTAATTGCGGTATGGGGAGTCAAAGGAGGGACTTCATGATCAAATGCCAGATGTTTAGATGAATAAACTCAAGTGTGGTCGAAAATACCCCTTGTGGAATGCGCCAACGATCCCCTTTGAGTAAATTTAACCCCTAAAGGAGAGCCCCTCTTAGTCACTGCAGCGCCAAAGGTGGCACACAGTGCCACCTTGTTATAGCATGTCCATACCATGTGATGTGAAAGAAGGTTATCTGGAATGAGCCTGAGGCTAAAGGGTCTCTAAGTCATCACAGTAAAATGGTGTTTTTACAAGGTGTCTTACCTCTGAAGATAAATGGACGGTCATATATCTTCACGTCACAGTTCCTGATCAGAGGTGAGTGGTTCAAGTCAGCAGAGAAGCTGCTTATATAAATGTGAGAAAAGAGAACAAGTAATATTCTCACATCCCTCCAAAACTATCACCAAAGTGACTTTGTGCCATATGCCTAACCCATACTTAACCTTTGACCGTGGCCTATTTCGACAAGGTTTCAAGCATTCTTTGACTGTAGTATTATCATCATGGAGAACTTTAAAGGTGCACTAATCAATACATATAATTATTATTAACAAAGGATACATTGACTATGTATACTATAAACAGTGTCTAATTCATGAAGAACTGAAGAGAAAAGCTCTGATAAACTGATTAACTGCACCCTACCTTTCTTATACCACAGGGCTGGCAAAGACAGTCCATGACTAGCAGGTGAAGAAAGTAAAGCGTTTATAGGATGTTTTTCTCAGGGGTCAGTGGAGACCAAAACAGGGAAATGAAGGTACATTTGTCAGATTGCCAGAAAAGACTCAGATTAATGTGTATGTTTACAATCAACAATATAGTGTTGTAATGTATCAGCCATATTTAGAGCATATTTTGTTGGACACAAGAAAAATCACTGACTGCAGCTTTATCTTGCCTTTAGGCTATAAACAATTACAACCTTAAACTTACAAATTTAGATAAATAAAACATACTCTTGATCTCACTTTGAATATTATACCACTGTTCTAAATTCAGATCACTATATATCATTTTCACAGAAGACACCTCAACTTGACATAGAAAGAAAGGCACAGGTGTGATTAATGACACTAATGATGGTTATGGTTGCCCAGTAATACAGCTTTCATTATCAAAATGATTAATTGCACCTATGTTTGACATGTCAAAATGTTATCTGGACTGTGAAGTGTTTAAAAGCCTTGCACATCCACACAGGTGTTCCTCTTCTCAGGGAGAAGTCTGTGCACCAATAAGAATGATAAAAGCGAGTCAGGAAAATGCCAATCAAACACATGTTTACACTCCAACACACCCCTGAGAAGAGCTCTGTTGTTCCAAAATAAGTTAAATGACCTGTGCGGGTGTGCCAGCCCTTTAACCACCGTAACACCTGGGGTGACTGGATCCAAGAGCAGACAACAGTTACTGACGGCTGATGAGGAGCAGCTGGATGAGCAGGTGACTGGGTCAGGAGGAAACTCTTTAGTTGCAGCAACTGGGCATGTGAAGAATAACCGAATCTGAACGCTCCACCAAAAACAGCAAAACAAGTAGACTGTGTCTGACAGGTTTCTATGTCTGAGGCTCAGGAGTAAGTAACAGGGAAAAGGGGAAAGAAAAGAAAAACAGTGACTGACTGAAACTTTAAAATCATAAAAATACATATATACTTTTTTATGATGATACTTAATTTGTAATAGGCCTTTCTCATGGCAACATGTTGTTTTTCAAAGGCAAAATTAACAGCATTACTAATGCATTCCAAGTATGTGTGCCTATGACTCTGCCTGGGCTCTGGTACAACGCACACTGACCTAATACTGGCATGACGTACTGGGATATCTAAATGGTCTTCATTAATGTTATCACTTACACCTGATTTCATCCCTCTATAAAAAGATCCTTGAGAAACTCTTGCACTATTTCACCACATACAATGACATTTTAATATGCACTTAGAGCTCCGTTGCACAATGTTCCAACATCTGTGTTTCTGAGCTCTGCAGTGTCCTGTGAGAAACACAGACATGCAGACAGAGATTATGCATTGCTTGGTTTTGATTTTGTACATTGGTCTATATCTATTATTACTGCCAACAAGCAAATGAGGAACAGCTGCACAGGCAGGTCATGGCTCACAAGAGCAGTCAGGTGGTGTGTGGAGACAGCCAACTCACTGAGGACACCTAGTGAGCAGGTGTTGTGGCAAGAGGCCTGAAAAAGGAGCCCAGGATACAAAGAGAGAAAGAGAAGAAAGAGAAGAGACAGTCCAGGTGTTTGCATGACAACTTGTTGTACATTGTTTGGTCATGCTTCTGAGAAAAAGTCAAAATAACTTTAAAAAACCTGTAAAACTTGCCAAATGATTGTGAAGATGAAGATCATAAAATCAGTCATTTTGACTGTAAATGTGGTGGATCATATTTTCTCCCCCATCACACCACTGCTCAGATGAGAGTGTTATCTTATCCAGATGTATCCAGGCTCTGCCTGGGTCCACTCAGTTTAACCTAAGAGCTCATCTGGAACTCAAATGTGTCTAAAATGGGTCTCAAGTGAAATATCAATTTGAATGATTCAAATTGCATAATGCCTGCTCTGGAATTCCATACAGTTAACTTATGACCAGCTGGCTCGAGGTCAGAAACACATCAGGAGGCATCACAGATTCAAAATGCACAAAGAACTAAGAAACAGCCAAACCTGAAATATTATCATGGTTGTGGTATGGAAAGGATACAGCTATATGTCATACTTTTGAATGTGATGGTGGGTTATGTGAATGTGTGGTGTGACAATAGAAAAATGGTAGCACAGATTTGACAGGTTTTAGGAAGTGGTAAGGCAAGCAGAACAAACCGAAACCATCACAAAGAGTGTCAACAAGCTGGGACAGCTGCAATGACCACTTAGCAACTGCTGCTTTACCTAAAGTAAATAGTAATACAGTAAACGGAAATAGAGGGAGAGGGTTAAGGATAGTATTTCGCTCATCAAGTAAAAACCAAAAACTGAACAAAGCTTGCTGAGGACATCCAGTGGATGAAAAAGGAGGAATGATGCTTATCAACTACTTTTATGTAATTGTGCCCTGTGTTGTGAAAAAAAAATCTCATTTCGTACAGCAAATGAAGAGAATTAATCCAACAGAGTTGAGTTTTATATTTTTGATATAAGAAGATGAGTCGTCAGACAACTAAGTGTGTGTACTCAGCTGGATGAGGACTCACGAGTGATACAGAAAAGAACAGAAACCTCTAGTGAGATACAATGAGAGAAGGGTGAGAAGGGTGAGTAGATTGTTTCAGGGTTACATCGTCTTTGTGTGAGAAAGGATTGTGGCAAGAAGATAATTCAACAGACTGTTATGGCTTAGGATTAATACCAGCCAGAGACAACCTTGTGATGGGTCGTCTTCTTGTCGTAAGATGACCGCTATCAGTCAGAGGTCCGTCTTTTACTTCAGGTCAGAGGCCTGTCTTTTAGAGGAATTAGCCTGGTTATTCTAACATTGCTCCATTGTTTTGTACATGAGATACCATCATAAGATACAAACAGATGCATTTACAACCATTTAGCCACACATACTGTTATAGTTCACCACACATATTTTGACGTGTTACATCTGTGTATTTGTCTTTGTTGATTAAAGTAAGGGTGTCAACATGATGCATGTTGTACAGATTGTAAAACCCTTTGAGGTAAACTGTGATTTGTGATATCGGGCTAAATAAATAAAAAGGACTTGACTTGAGATTTCATCAATGCTGTCATTAGAATAATCATATTCTCATAGAAATATTCTTGCAAATGTATGACTAATTCTAACACGACAGTCATTTCAGGATGTCACATAACACAGAAAGGGAAACTGTGTAATAAGTCACTGTTGCATCTCGCTGCCAAAAACAGGTCTGGTGCTTTAGCCTATGAAAGGCTTGTGGTCTTTGCTCAGTGTCTCTTTCCTGAGAGAAATGGGGCAGAGACAGTAATGGGTGTGTGGAAAATGCAAGGTGGTGGTTCAATAATAACAGGGCACCACCACCATCTTTCATGTTAATGTTGTCAACATAGTTTGACTCTATTGTGACCTATATTATATTATACTATATACTATATTATATCTGTGGTCGGTGCCCCACGGGGTAAGCCAATCCACCGTCTCACTCTGACTGTTTCTGCTTACAAATTTGACCTCATGCCTCTTCTGCCTCTTCTGGTGGCATTGGTCAGAAGTGACTTCTCCGTCTTCTCCGAGCCAACTACAGAAAACGACCATAAAAGGGTTAATAAACATGCTGTTTGATGTCTTTTTGGTCAGGATCATCCAACAACGCAACTTTGGCGACTGAAAATGAAAAGAGTCCACAGCCATCCTCGCTGCTCAGCGAGGCTCTGTCTGTGCACAGTGGAGCTTTGAGCTGATGCTGAATATTTGGCAGGTGCAATGGTCACAGTTGTCTTGGGTGTTAGCATGCTCACAACAAAACGCAACATACAGATGCGGCTGATTGAAATACCAATCACTAAAGTTATTGCTGTTCATCCTCTGGGCACCATCAATAATGGCACCAATTTTCATGGCAGTCCATTCAATAGTTTCTTAGATTTAGATGAGTAGATGTTTCAATCTGGATATCAAGTGCTGAACCAAAGAATGGACAGAAATTGCCAACAGCAGATGTAGGCATGCTGCTCATTGTCATTGTTTGATGAATCTAAATGCAGTGCAGATGAGTCTCACAGTTTTTTTTCTTGTGCATTTCCCTTTCTACTGCAATGCAATATTTCCCCTCAAATTCATGTACAGCAAGAGAAAAGCACTGTTGTACCACACAAAGATAAGCTGATTTTATCTGTCACTATTTGTGGGCAGAGCGCTTGTTATCTTCCACCATCTCAGCACAATGTGTGTGAAAGCCATGGCCTATAATGGAAGAGTGTGTCACAATGTACAGACTCACTTCTCCTTTCACTGTTATCTTCTTTAAAACAGAATTGAAATATTCAGGGATGCTTTTAAGAATGAAATGTCAACTATTTGTCAGAAAAAGAAGTAAAGACTTGACATTTAGTAATAGGTTCAGTTATTACTTTAGTGTAATACCAAACACATTCATTATGATCAAAAGGTATTTGTGTATTGATTAATAGGTTATATCAGTACAGTAAAATGCAAGTGCTATCGAGACAGAGGACTCATATTTCCTGGCATTCACCTTTGCCAGGAAGTTTCCAATTCAATTCAGTTTCAAATTGACTGTTTTTTTGTCGCAAAGTTTATTCAGTGTGACAGAAGAATACAATCAGTTATACAAAGCATCAAAAATCTTATAATACATAACAAAATAGGGTATGTATATGGTTCTAAAAAAATTATCAGAGATTAAAGTGAAAAATGTGGAACTGCTTAGCCTCTCGTCGTTTTTTTAAAAGATAAGCAAACATTATCTACATATGAATACAAAGAAACAGGAGGTTATTATTGTGTCACGAGTACAAGTATGTACAGTGTACAGTATATATTTTTTAAGTTCCTAAATGGAAAGCTGAACAGGGAATCATAGTTTTTAAATGAGGATATTGACATAAAATGTAACATTGACTTCAACAACCAGCAGATGAAAGGCACAGGTGTCAGTGAATTAGCCGCTGTTAATGTTATTTGTCACGCGTGCTTTTCTGTACACATACATGTAAACAGTTAGTTTTACAAAGAAAGTAGCCTCTTTCTTTCTTTCTTTCTTTCTTTCAAGGGGAACTCCACTGATTATTCACATAAATGTCAGTTTAATCAGCCCGTTAAAACACGTTTGGGCTTATCTCTTCTTGAAAATTCTGAACAGGAAGCCAGTGTTACAAATGTGTGATAGGCAGGGCTTGTCTTAGAAAAAGGGGCTGTTAGCTGCATTTTGGGAAGTGTAGGATCCAGCTGTTTTAGAGCGGTGCGGGTAAAAATATCACTGTTGGATGATATATTGCATAAGAACTTCTTCGTCTTCGTCATAGATACAGTAGGTACATTTTGCTCTCACCTCTGATTATGTACAGCTACAGCAAGTAACACTTGGGAAAGATAAAAGGCTGCTCATTCATTGACGCTGCTCATTACCCACCGTAGGAGGGTTTGCACCACTGCACTGTCACGCACTGAAAGATGAAAGATGACATGTTGTTGGAGCCGTCTGAAGAAACGCGGCCTGAAACGCACATTTCAGATGTCCCTCGAGATGAGCGAGCAGTGTAGATGTACTTTTTGCTGACGCACCACAGATCTAGCATTATTTGCCTAAAGTGGCTCCTGAACTTCACCCCAATGAAGGCGTAGAGGATGGGGTTGAGGCAGCAGTGTAGGTAGGCGACGCTCCTGGAAATGGACAGAACTTGGAGTTTGAGCTTCTCTGCCTCACAGCTCCTCTCTTTAAAAAGAGAAAGAGTGTGGTCCAGCAGAGCCACATTGTAAGGTAGGTGGCACACAATGAAAACCACAATGACTGCCAAAACCACACGGACGGCCTTGTGCCTCTTGCTGCTCTGCACTCTCAGCAAGGTGCACACGATGCTGGAGTAGCAGAACACCATCACGAGCAGGGGCAGCAGGAAGCCGATGGTCATTTGAAGGCTTGGAACCAGCACCTTTATTAGCCTCGCCGTGTCATGCTTCGTGAAAGACAGCTGACACACATAGACAGGCTCGGCGCCCAGATTCTGCTCTTCAAAGCGCTCCGTGTAGATGAGCGTGGGCACAGTTAAAGCCACTGCAAACACCCAAACAACCAAGCACATGAGGCGGCTGTAGATCAGAGTGCGTGAGCGGGTGCCAAAGGTTCTTCTAGCCTGAACTATGGCTATGTAGCGGTCGCCACTGATGCACGCGAGCAGGAGCATGCCGCTGTAGAGGTTGATACTGTAGGCAGACCTCAGCATCTTGCACGCCACAGCACCCATTACCCAATCGTGCTGCTCGTTGTATATAATAAATGGCAGAGCTACCACGAAGATCATGTCTGCTGCAGCCACGTTGAAGAGGTAGACATCGGTCATCGTCTTGGTTCTCTTGTAGAAGATGTAGGTGACAATTACGAGAGCATTGCCGATCAGGCCCAAGGCACAGATGATGGAGTAGATGTACGTTTGGGTGATGACTTCCACAGGTTTAAGGTTGAGGTCGCAGAGGCCATCATCTGTGAAGTTTTCCTCATGATAGTCATCAGTCACCATCTCCATGTTTTTAATCTGGAGAGGAAAAGACAAACCATTTACATCAAAGAAGGAAAAAAAAAACTGGAGGAATGAACAAAGTGTCAGACATTTCCAAAAGTATCTGTAAAAAAGACATTGGTACAACACATACCAATACCAGGCTTGATTATAAAGGTCAATGCTGGAATGTGACTAAAGTGGTTTAAGCCACTGGTACTAGAGTATTTTCATTTTATACTACATTATATTTTAACTCTCCACATTTCCACACATTGTACTTTTTAACCCCCCTACATGTATTTGACAGCTATAGCTGATGGTAATTTACACTTTGAGATATTGCATGCAAACCTATATGATGCAGTGGTTTACTATGTAACTGCTCAGTAATATTTTAAGTGCTTAAAATAATAAAATAATAAGAGATAAGAGTAGCAGGAGAATTACTCAGATCTTTTCACTTAAGTAAAATGAGCATTACCACGGTGTCGAAATAGACTTTTATATGTAAAGGTCCTGTACTTTTATATGTAAAGGTAATTTTACTATATAAAGTACAAAAAAATAAAAGTCCTGATTATGAAGAATGGCCCATTTAAGAAACATTATTATTATATTATTGAATTACAGCTATGGATGCATAAACGTGTAATTGTGGCTTCATGAATTCATGACTTTAATGTTGGTGCTGTTAAAGGTGATGCTAAATCTAATTGATTTTATATAATACCGAATAGGGTAATCTACAATTTAACATCATAATTTATCAGCTGATTATATTTTTATATTAATGATGTCAATTGGAAAAATAAGCAGTAAGGACAGTAACTGTCAGTCTAGTGGGGTGAAACGTTAAGCCTCAGCAATATAGTGGGGTGAAGTATAAAATATATCAAATAAAATAAATAAATTGTAAATGCTAAGAAATGTACTACAGAATTGTACAATACAATATTTGTACTTAATAAATGTAACTAGTTACTTTCCACCACTGCTAAGTGACATTTGAGAGCAGGATTTTTACTTGTATCTTAGATCATGATTTCTGCTCCTGGTAAAAGCTCTGCATATTTCCTCAACTACTAATAAAGTCTATGAATTCTAAGTAATAGCTTTATTAATGGTCAAAAATATACGTATTTATTTTTTATCAAATCAGTGATAACTCCTAACTCGTTAACCATTCAGGAAGCTTTGGGATGGAAAGTCAAATATAGAGGACATTCAGTGGGTGCACTTAATTCTCCAAATAAAGCCTGAAAACATAATCTAGAACATAATTTTAATAGTTAAGTGGAAAGTGTGCATCATGCATGGGCTGAGTACAGCTCATGTCACCTTTTTGTCTGTTTACAGGATAAAAGCTGGTGCTCTAGTTCAGCTCTTCCTCTGGCTGTCAGTGACCTATTTTCAGTCCCATCATACATACAAGTGATGCACGCAAAGATAGGTTGCAGTTGGCGGCGCTTTGTGCTTTGTTTGATCCAAGAAGCTGAGAAGATGTTTATGTGCGAGATCTATTACTGTGAATCAGTATGTGTGTGCAAAGGTCATTAACAAGGTCAGCAAACACCAAAAAACCCATTGGTAATATCAAAATCATTCCTAAAATTAACTTCAATAATAAAACGGTTCTCTGTTTCAAATTAGGATTATTTTGTGATACTTTGGTTTTAACTGAATATTAAATTACAGTTTTCATTTAGTACGGGAAACACGTTGCAACGCTTCAACTTACTTCTTCAAAAACCTAAAGAGCAATCATGACATATCTCTTTTTCCAGCAGTTTCACTTCTCAGAGTTCACTTTAATAAGAACAGATATAGTATCGTGTGGTTAGGTGTTAAGCATTAGGTTTCCACATACCTCAGAAGATAACAGAGTGGGATAAGCCTTTTGTGTGTTTTGAGAAGCTCTCTAAATATCATTTCTGTTTTACAGAACTGTCAGTTCTCTAAAATGTCCCTCTGTGTAATTTGAATGTTGTCTTTGAAATTCTAGCCATTTGAATCTTTGATCAGTGTTGCACAGTTTTAGTTCTTGTATCGCGTGAACGTCAAAGGAAAACATTTTATTTACAGTTCCACATATAGGCATGGGAAAACATAGGCACATCAAAATACATTACATATCCACCAAAACAAACCAATTTATTACTATATTATATTTTCTGTTCAGAATGGACATACCTCGCCAAATGATGATTCTATCTCGGTTAATGTCGTTATCTTCTAGGTCTGACGTTGTCAAGTCAAATAAAACAGAAAAATATTCCTCCCAGGTATCAGAGCATCACCTGTCTCAAAGCTGCTTATGAAGAAAGAAGTTCATGTCAATGTCATCTGTAACAAATATTGCGCACTTAAGGAAATTACAAAAGAAGAAGCAGATGAAGCCAAAACCACGTTCTCACCGGCTCTGCTACTGTCTGAGTACGGTGCTTCACTGATCTTCCTGCTTTTGATCTCAAACTCATCTGTTTGTGCTGCCTACTTTTGCACACAGATCCTCCTTATCTGATGGTTCCTCAACATCACACTGTATGTGTATGTGTGTGTGTGTGCAGGGACATTCCCCCGCATGTTCAGTGCTCTTTGGCCTTTCAAGCAATGTTCTGATTTACTGTGAGAATGTTAGATTTTGTGCTCACCGTATCAGCAGCTCAACCTCAGATGTTTAGACACGCTGCATTTGTTTTTTTCAGCAACCACTGTGTGTGCTGTCAGATTTTTTGTCAATATGAAGAAAACACGTCACCCTTAGAGCTACAGAGAATCTCTTCCACAACAGTAGTGAAATTTGAAATGAGGGTTTTACATACTATTGTGTGAAACTTTGTTTCCCTTATTCACTCTCGTTTCTGTTTTTGAACACAGACAACTGCTGTCATGTAATTCTCCCCCACACAGAAACTATCAATCTTTTTCCTCTCATGGCCCCAGACCTCAGTTATGTTTGCTGACAATCAATTTCCCTGTTCCTCTGAGACTGTTTCTCCCTTAGACGATTTACTCACTGGAAATGTTAAACACATACAGTCATTTTTAATATCATTATAATATATTTGATTTTTCCAAACGACCATGTATAATTCTTTTTTTTTTGCATGGAGCATTTATTTGTTTTTGTGTCATGTTAGTGGTTTGAAAAGAGGGAAATATGACTGTGGCTACAATGTGCACACTAATTCAGACTGTGATTGTTCTTTCTTAGCATGACCAGCAGATAGAGCTGTTATTTCAGTGGATAATAGATCATTTAATGGACTTTGAGACTGAAAGACAGGCTGTAAAACGTACATCATAACTAACTAATTACTGGTTCATGTTGTCACAGTGCCAGATCACTTATGTTATTTTCAAGTCATCATTCACAGTGATATGCTGCAGTGAAGGCTAAAACTATCTAAACTCAGCTTTTCTGTATGAAACACATCATCCTTTGGGTCTCACTTACAGCTTTATGAGCTTTATGTGATGTGGATGTATAATTTAAAAATTCAAATTCAAATGTATTTATTTAGAGCCCAAAATCACAAACATTGTTTGCCTCAGGAGGGCTTTACAATCTGCACAGTTGTGACACCCTCTGTCCTTAGACCCTCGAACCGAGTCAGGAAAAACAGAGAGCTGTGAAAAAACCCTTTATGGGAAAAAAGAAGAAACCTGAGGAAGAGCCACAGATGAGGGATCCCTCTCCCTGGGACGGACAGACGTGCAATAGATGCCACATGTACAGAGAACATCATCAATCATATTATGGAATTATACATGAGTCGTAATAATAATAATTTACATCACTGTGACTAATTGCTTTTAATGTCATTTTAGAGGAAAAGGAAATATTCTCCTGAAGTAATAAACTTCTGTAGACATTACATTCAATTGGATTTTAAAATGTAAGGAACAGACTTTATGTTAAAATTGAGAACCAAACCCTATTCATCATAATGTCAGCACAGCTGACATCTTTGAATGCCACGAAGGGGAAATTTTATTGACTGAGTTCTCTTTATATTAGGAGGGAAATCACAAACCTTTACACCCACCTGCCCACCAACGCCCACATACACAAAAACATTACAATTAGAGGTGTTAGAGTGTAAAGAGGTAATTAAAGGGCAAGTGGAGGTTTACATCAAGGTGGGACTACATTAAGAAGATTGTGCTGAGAGATTCAACAAACCACAGAGCTGCACCAAGCAAGAAGCTGCAATGTTGTGCTTTCAAAATAAAAGTCTCTTAGTGTAACGCCTTTAATGAAGGTAGCCTATGCCTTGTGTATGGGAGAAAAACTCATATCAATATACAGGTGAGTATTGAAACGTATAGTTAATCTTAAAAGTTATGATTTCTGGAGATTACAGAATAATGAAGTGCCCCTTGAAACTGAACAGGGCTGATTACACAGAGACACCAAACTCCCCTGTTTGGGTTAGTTCTGTTATGAAAGTAGTGCCTGATGTGCTTAAATGTGTTTCAGTGAAGCTTTGAACTTTTTAAAATGTTTGAAACACAGTGTATAAAGCGGACACAGTGCTGCTGATGGCTAGCTGTTGCAGAGGTGACCCCTATGCACTTGTCCACCCCAGTGTGTCAATCCAGCCCTGCCAGTTTCAGGCTGTTTCCTCCTGCTAAATACTGTCATTATTCCTCATCTGAAACAAGTTAAACTGCACATTCACAGGACAGAGGTTATTCTGCTGCATGTGTCAATGTGTGTCACGTTGGAGGAATCAGAACTCTTGTTTGCATTGTTCTCATTCAATCATGGGATTACAAGAATAGGTTCAAATAGATCAGTATGATAGATAGCACTGACACTGAGGTCTGGGAACAGGAAGTCAACGCTATGGGAGAGTTGAATTGAATTCAGTTTTGTAGAAATGAAAAATATTGCTAGTTCTGTTGTTTTTCAGTGTGAGGGCTTGATGTTTTTCTATGTCTTAAGAGTGAACTGGATTTTAATCTGCTGTCTGAGAAAATAACAAAATAAGTGATTTTATAGACCAAACAATTAGATGGAGCAAGTGATTGAGAAAATAGTCAGCAGATTAATTGATGATGAAAATGAATCAACTACCTTATGACATTCAAATATTAATAACTGTGTGTGTGTGTGTGTGTGTGCAAATATATGCGTTTGTTATAATATATTTTTATTGACAGATAGACGATTTAAATACAAATACAAAATGTTTTCACTTTTCTTGTCTTATTTTCTGCCCTCTCTCAATATGTTTAAAGTATATTCATTTTTTAAATATGACTGAAGTAAATCTGTGTTACTCCTCCAGTATTTTAGAATTAATTTAATTTCTGTGTGGATGGAGGCTGATCCAAAAAAAAAAGACTCCAGCATGGTAAATAAAATGACTGTGAATGTCACATCAGTAAAACACTTCTTCGTGGTGTCCAGCCAGATCAAACAACAAACCAACACACACACACACAAAGCGATAATACGTTTATTTTGAAGGTGTGCAGCAGCTCCATCTGTCTGTTACCTGCTGTCGGTGCCCCCCCCAGGAGGTAACCAGCTCCGCAGGTTACACGGTGAATCACTCCCGCTGCACACACACGCAGGCTGCACACACTCCTCCTGGACTCCCTCTGCACACACCATGAGCAAGTCCAGCACGCTTAAAGTCAAAAACCTCTTCAAGCTCAAGTCTCCCGACAAAGACGGCAAGGAGCCGAAGAAGTCCTCCACCCTCAGAGATGGAGCATTCCGGTCGGATGCTGTGCCCGGGAGCCCCGGAGCCCTCAGCCCGGGAGACAGCGCCACGCTGGCCGGGGACGTCTTCCCCATCTCCCCGAAGGAGAAGAAGCCACGGCGCTTTCTGTCGCTGAGGCTGAAACGGAAGAAGTCCAAGCGCAAAGAGGAGGGAGGGGACCTGTTCTTCCCTGACGCTGATGACCTGGACAGCTACGGCAGCCACCTGTAAGAGAAAACACTCCTTTCATTTCACACCTTCAACTTTTTCAGGCTGGAGATAAGACAGTCTGCAGTAAGGCTTCATGTCCTCCATCAGCACTGTACCAGTGTCAGAGAAAGTAATCAGCAGTGATCAGGAGCACAGTCTCTTATTTAGTAAAAAATAAAGGTCTTAAGAGATGATATATTGTTGTTATATATGGTCTTCTAAAGTGACACCAGAGCAAAACACCAAACCAAAACAGAATCATACTTTTTATCATTTGTAATAAACTGATAGTGGATCTATTGGGACCCCTGCAGACTCCCACAGGGGCCTCTGGCAGTCTTTAAAACAAACCTCTGCGCTCCACATTTCACAAGCTGACAGAGCTAGAGGGAAGTGCGGAGGTGTGTGAGCAGAACCATCCCAAAAATGACTGTCCTCCCCCCCTCCCCTGTGGCACTTTATGAAAACCAACTACTAACGGTGGCTGAGCTAGTTTAGTCATGCAAAGCTTCTGTCGGTTTCTACTTTGGAAAATACCGATTTAAACAGACCCGGCGAGGAGGGAGTGTATCACGAGATGCTGCTGTGTGGCTTCTCCTCACGCACTTCATTTTAATTTGACTTGTTGGGAAGTGACTGAGACCGACTCCATTTGGTTTTAGGTGCCGCAGGGCAAGGCACCCTTTAACCCCCCTGCCCCCTCTGAGCAAGGCTTGGTGAGGTCTCACCTCAACCCCAACATGGCAAAGACTGATGGCAGCTCTGTGACGGGAGCGATGGGAGCGTGAGGAACTGAGTGACTGTGGAGCAGTAAATATTCATGCTGACTCACTCTTCCCTGGAAAAATGAAAGATTCAAAAAGAAAGTGGTCAACCTCAAGTGGTCACAATAATGACAGAGAAACTTCCAGTGCTTTATATATCCCAGATATTTCCACTTTTCTTTTTGCTTTTCATTTAAATGGAGGAGCTCTGCATGTAAACCAGCGTGTTGTCGTACCTGTGTTTGTGACGTGTTGAGGCGCGCTGCTCTGACTCAGGTGTTACTGTCACATGTTGTCAGGCTGATGTGCATTGGCAGATGTTGTTGTGATATGAGGGACTAACATTGCTCAACATCTAATGTTAACTGAAAAACCTGCCGTGCAGGTATGACACATTTCCTTATCCACTGCAGTTATATTTGGATGAGTCAGGTTGATATTGTGTCTGAGCTGGTCTGGATCAGAGTAAATATGAATACTAAATAAAGCAGAGAGAGAACAACACATGTGACAGTGTCCACTCAGGTGAGAGAGATGAATGACTCTGTTCCCTTTTTACTGACAAGGGAAAGACATAATAATAACAGTTACACAACAGTGAATATGCCCTCCCCCTCAGCCTGATGGGCAGTAATATTATTTTTCTTTGTGTTGAGGGTCTGAACGCTCTCTGTTCACAGATGAACTCATCAGTCTCAGTCCTTTTTATTTGACCACTTGCTGTGGTGTCTAAGGCTGCCAGGGGAGAGGAGTGGTAAAACAAGCCAAAAGACACATCTCTCTGGCACATTAACTAGGCTAGCTAACGCACTGGCAAACAGTTGGCTGCTGGTCCATCCAGCAGATGTGGTGAAACATTATTGTCTCGTTTCAGTTGGGCCTCTGGGCATCTGACGTGTGTTTGGACAGTTCAGCAGAAATGATCTTTGCAATGTTTTATTAATAGATTAGTCGACTGATAGGAATTTAAAAGGCAGTTATTAACTGTTGATCATCATTAAAAGTTATTTTTCAAGTAAAAAAAACTAATTATCTGACTCCCATCTTCAGTAAGGTGAGAATTTGCTGCTTTTCTCTCGCTCATAGTGAACTGAATACTCCGACCTTTGGACTGGCTGTCGGACTAAAAAAGTTGTTTAAAGGTGTCACCTTGAGCTCTGGGAAATTGTGACTGGTATGAGTCACCGTGTTCTGATGTTTTATAGACCACACTATTTATCAATGCACTGAGTAAGTAATCTGCAGATTAACAGAATAGTAAATAGTAAAAATACTCATCATTTGAAAGAGATGGTCTGATCAAGAATGTCTGTAGTGTTGGTACTGGAAAACTTTATCCTTGAATATATTGAAAGCTATAAAAGAAAAAAATCACAAGTATGCTTAGGATTTTAAAAAGTTAGTGTTCTGATTATTTTATTACTCTCAATTTCCCTGGAGAGACCAGCAATGATTTTAGTTTACTAAGTGTGTGTATCTCAGGATCGGTGATGTGACATTATACAGAGCATGAGATGGTATACGTTTGTCTACTGTTGATGGTGTATATACCAAAGACGCTTTCCCTGTAAGACTGTATCTTTGGCTGTATTATAGCAGGGATTGTCACACTCATGAGGGGATTGGAGGGATGCGAGGCAAAGTGACTGCATGAGGTGAAAGGTGACAGGTGCATGTCAGCTGATGGAGGCAATTTAAATACTTTAAAGCCTCTTAGCCTCTGATTGCCATAATTTGGGTTAAAATTCATGCTCCTTTTGAAAGTCTTAACTCAGTCAAATGTGAGCACGCACACTTCCACTTGCATATTAACATACATACATACATACATACATACATAACATACATACATATTATCATTATCTCTGATGTCCATTGAAAATAAACATTCACAAATCCACTTAGAAATCAGGAAAAAAATATGCTCCTCGGTATCAAAGTAACCTAGTGAGTGTTGACTGTACATCCACTGGGATACTGCAAACAGTGAATTTAGCATACTTTTAATAGTGCCAATTTGCCAGGCTCTAACAAATTCAGGCAACAAATGGAGTTAAACTCATGCTCTACTTGACTCCATGGCAATATTACACTTCCTGTTTACCTTTCCCAAAGGCCCCACATTATGAGATCTTAATTTAGAATATATTATCCCCTAAATTGAAGTGAGACAAAAAATTCTTTTGATTAGCCAAAAATCTCACAGTCCTAACCTTTGAGCTGTGCACAGACAGGAACGACGTGTGAGCTTTGTTCATATTGTTCCTTTAATAATTAAGGAGGATGAAAGACTCCAGTGTGCTTTTTTTGCAACTGTTACGTCAGTCTGCCCACATCCTCAACCTGTGGTGTTCAATGACCCTGTCAGTATTTCAGTAACCTCAACGGTAACCTCATACAGTGCTGATAATATCAGGTTGGTTTTCACCTGACATTTAAAGATTCATTCAGTCAACGCTGCCAGCTGTATGTGTTTAATCAGCTGAACATGGACTGAGTCATTGTTTGAGCTTAGGAACTTTTCATCCATGAACGTCAAGAAATTGACAGGCTTCTGCATTTCTAGAACAAGTCTCCAAGGTCACTAAACATCTATGTCTGGTTCGTATCCATGGCTGTAATATCGCTCTGATGTTAACAGTTTGGCTGTCACTATTGGAGAAATTAAAAAGAGCCTTTTATCTCACCTACTCTGTTTCTAATTTGCAATAAAATTAAAGACATTCATGATGCATTTTCGGAAATGCATCTCTTGGAACCTGTTGTATGTGCAATGGGCTGCCTGTCTCTCACACACACACCCTGCCGTGACAATGGTTTAGAGAACTAAAGAGTCGACACTGACAATGACGAAGTGCGTTCCCACGAACAACCTTTGGGACATTTAGATAAAGTGTGTCACACACCGGTGGAGAAATACACAGTTTTTGTCTGCCTAGCTCGTATCTCATCGCTCGTTGTCTCATCTGTCTCAGGTATGTTACGTATGCTCGCAGCCGGGAGCTCGCACAGAGTTAATTACACAAACATGGGTTAATGACTAAAAGTAACCATTTGCCAACTCATTGTTTAGCCATAAATATGGGAGGGTCCATATTTTGTTTTGTTTGTTCATTATATTCATTTTACACATCAGTCATCACATTATAGTCTGTAATAGTGATTTGTTCAGACAATGCTGCTGCAGTTGCTACTCAAGAATATTAATTTATACAGGCTACAGTATATATGAGAAAATGAAGCTATGCTAATTCTGCTCCTAATTTATTCAATTTTTTCTCCTAAAAAAATAAATAAAAAGAATCAATAAGAGTACTGTTAAAGGGTTGGCTTGACGATCAATATCGATAAGAGAAGTATAGTTAAAATCTTAACCATACCCATCCCTAGCAGCATCGCAAACATGCAACACCCATAGACCATTCAGGCTTATGTCTTCTATTATGTGTCAGTGGCACGGAAGAATGAGAACAGTTTGGTTTGAGCCATGTTTGTTCTGTCTTGTCAGAGTGAGAGGTGAATTATGTCACAGTGCTTTTGAATTTCCAGACCTGTGACTTGCTGGAATCTGGAAACAGGAAAAGTACAGCCTGTTCAAACTCACCGTTAACGCTGAAGGAGTAGAAGAAGTTTGTTTGTGGACTGCTTGTTTGGGTGCTAAGGTGTGAGGATATATGTGTGTAAGCAGAGTGTGCATGTGTGTGAACAGAGGGCGAAAGCTCATGCATTGTTCCAAAATAATCAAATCCAGCAGAGCAGATAAGCGTGTCACACCTTTAGAAGAGACTGTGGACTCCTGCCATCCGACTTTTTAGACAATCCCTTAGGTGAGGGTGTGGATTTCGAAAGCCAAAATGAACAAGTCAACATTTCTGTGCACAACACCTGTGGTCCCATAGCAATGCAGGCATTAACAAGTAAGTCGCTCTTAATGCACTCACTCATACCTTGCTTTTGGATTGATTAATACACACATTATGAATATGGTGTTCATAACTCAGGTTTATGTGGCACAATAGGTGTGTTGATGATTGCTAAGCTTGTATTGAGATTATCTTGTTATTAAGCTTAATTCATGTCAGTTAAGATTATTCAGAAGCATATCGTGCTTTCTGACTTGTCCATTTCTAAAGACATGAAGAGGAGGTTGATATTGTCTATTATGCAGCAAAAGCTTTCTTAATGCTGTTATTCATTAAACAACCTGCACAGCAGCTACAATACACCGCTTGTGATTTCTGACTGTACCCTTTGTAGGTCACTTTGTGAATGACTTACTGCAAGTTATTATTACATAAAAGTATTCATTTCCTCATGTCTTTAACTTCATGATAGAATAGAATTGGCTGATGAATTCATGGAGAGCTTCCTTGCTGTCAGGTTTCAAATGTCTTATTTTGATTTGAGTTTAAACCCTCCAAGCACCATCTCATTTCCAGGGGTTAGGGTTAGTAAAAAAAAACATAAAGTTAACCAACTTTTAAACAAAAATAAATACATAGCAGTAATGATATTGAATGAAACAAGGCAATAACACAAAACAATGACCGAAGTAACTTCATCAAGACATAAAGGCTCTCCTGTGATCCCAAAGCACTCGCACTATATCTGTTACGAGTGTTATTTGCACAAAATGAATAAGAAATAAACAATTAATTGGTCTATATAATATTTTGAGACTTAATCTTTTGATTTATTTCTATTAAAATCAACCTAAAAATGTAAAATCAATCCACAGTCACTGTACACTTCAAAAGATACACCTTGTAAGTACTGGGTTGGACCCCTCTCTGCTTTCAGAACTGCCTTCTCTTCATGGCAGAGATTCAACAAGGTGCTGGAAACATTCCTGAGAGATTTTGGTAGAAGGAATCCATATTGACATGATGTGATGCCAATCTCCTGTTCCACTACATCCCAATGGTGCTCTATTGGATTGAGATCTGGTGACTGTGGAGGCCATTTCACTATTGTGATGTCACTGTCATGTTCAAGAAATCAGTTTGAGATGATTTGAGCTTTGTGCCATGGCACGATCCTGATGGAGGTAGCAAGTAGAGGGTTAGTACACTTTGATTCATGTTGTTTACACCAAATTCAGACCCCACCATGTGACTGTAGCAGAAAGAAATAATGGCAGGGTCATGGACAACTGCGCCATCAACACGAATCTGTGCAACGGAGCTCTTACAGGCACAGAACTACCCTCTTCCAAAACTATTTAGGATTACAAAGGTCTTGAGAAAAACTTCCTGTTCGAGCTGGACTTTGGAGTTTGTCTGCTTCCCAATCAGCTGGAGTCCTAGTAGTTCAGTAGTTTGGCTAGGCCTTATTCTAAAACTTGATAAAATCTATCAGATCTGAAATAATCAATGGCTAATGTCTACCTTTAGCTTGCATTGTTTTTCAAGGGGCAGTAATAAACAGCATGAATTCCACGTGTCTTCAACATAATGTATGCAGCAAGCTGAGGACTGCTGCAGTGACACCATGAATAAAGTCATTAACATATTTACACTGCCTCATGCTGTATCTTTGACGAAGATGGGAGATTTTAAAGTAAAGATAACACCACAAATTTATTACACCAATCTAGATACATACTATTACTATTTTTGATGATAGTATTTTCAGTACCAAGAAAACATTTTGGTGAGGCCTGTCGCTTCATATAAAAGTTTGAACAAATGTAAACACATCATTGTACCTCCATTGCCTAACTTAATGGACACGTTGTAGGCATTTGTGTTTTACAAGGTCAACCAACAGCTTTATCTTTTTTAATTCCACATCTGTGATGTCAAATCCAAAAAGCTGTCTCACAATATTTCTTAGATGGTTACTAAATAGTTATACTGACCTTATTAAGTCGTTCAAGTAGCAACCATGAACGATTTAGGTGCTTTTCAGTGTTATATCAAAAATGTTCAGACAAGCTGTACTCTGGTTATGTTTCCTTTGTCAGTGTCATCGTGAATGAGATTTAGCTAGGTTACACTCATTCAATCTCAGCGGGCTGCTGGCTCAGTTTTTAGCGGCACCACTTCCAGAAGTTTGATTCAGAAAAACAGACACAGCCCTGATATTTGTTACTTTGTCAATTCAAAGCAATGAGCTTAAACTGACCTAAATGATGCCATTTAAACATAATCCGAGCCAACTATTTATCAGCTGTGTGATTATGAGGTTATCATGATATGAAATGAACAGACTCACCGCACACTTATGAAGAAAACCTCTTATCACACAGCACTTACAACAGGACTCATGAAGAATTCAGTGCTGGGCTGTTATTGCTCACTCAGCCGGTGTGCTGAGAAAAACTACAAACATCAGAGTCAGGACAGCTGAATCCTCTTGCCAGGTGTTTTTCTGGATTTGGAGGCTCAGAGTGTCTTTTAAAGTCAAAGCGTTTGTGGCATAAGAAGGTATTGACTGGCTGAACCTGAGCGGTGCGCGGCTCACCTGTTCACACCTGCTCATTAACAAACAAAGAGCAGACAGGACTGTATAGGTGGAGACAGGACAGCGCTGCTTTTTTTCAACAGATATTATAAAATGATGTTTGTCATTTCCTTTTCAAATCTATGTACTGAAAGGGGCTCACAAACAGTTTGACTCACAGTAAATATTCTGTGTTTTCAAATTTCCATGTTGTCGTTAATTGTCCAAAGTTTGGTCAGTTGAGCTGTGCACCAGAACAGGTCTGAAGAAATGGATTTATGTTAGCTTTTGGAGCTAAATAAGTACAGTATTTGTTCAATACTTCATAAATTGCATGTTAACTGCATGTGTACATGTAAACTGAAAAAAATAGACACAGTCTTGTAAATCAATGTTGTACTGCTCTAAGTAAAAGTGCCAAAATTCGTCATTAACGATGTGCTTGTGAGGGGTTTTGGTCAGATGTGCGCATCACAGTAAAACCTGTTTTTTAGCGAGTGAATGAATTGTTGCTGACATTGTACACACACACACACACTCTCATGGAGATTGTCTGCTGATCACAGCACAGCCCATGCTAAGAGTGTAACTGCTGATTTTCTCCAGGGAACGGACATACTACATCAGCTACTACATCTCTAAATTTATTTAACAACAGTTACATTAATGGCAATGCTGAGATTAGAATAATACTGAATTTCCCTGTGGGGCATCAATAAAGATCTTCTTGTTAAAGCTGTCAGTATCAAATATGATTGAAACTAACCGACTCCTGGCTTTGCAGTGAAACAATCAGGAAGTTCTCTAAAATGCAAGAGAAGCAAATGTTAGTTTGATGTACAGCTGTGCCACAGGATGATATGTATTGTGTGACGATAGAAAAATGTCTATTATTTCATATGTGTTGACATTTGAAATCACCTTAAAAGTTACCATTAGCTGCTGATGTACCCTTTGAGCAGCACCGTGCTGACAAAGGATAAAACTGAACAATCACAATGCATTCCTTGACTGACAGATCTACTTTAGTGTGGTTAGACAAAGCCAGTACAAACGCACACTGGATCTAACACAAATAAAATGTGTTTAGTCATTTGCTCTTCTTCACGTCTCGACCGCTGTACCTTTTCCAGTTAATCCCTCTACCGGTTCTCTGCTCTTTATTTATTTATTTTTGTCAAGCAGGAATGCACTTAGCCAGCAAAACCTTTGACTAGTAGCGCTTTCTTTCTAGTAGATCAAATGATAAGGAGTGATTCACGGCTGGTTGACTCACTGCTGTTGCAGCTTATGGCAGCCACTTGAGCAACACTGCCAAACCTTCCCTGAACAGGTACCGTCCTCCTTAAAAGGACATGTGGCTCTCTAAAGTGGGGATTTGTGTTAAGGGTGATCATATCTGTATTGCCGTTGTGTGCTGTCTAGATCAGCTCCGACAGAGGCATGTGTGCAGGGAGAGAAGACAAATGAATTAATCCACGTGTGAATGATGTCGCTCTGGGGAGAGGGTTGTGAAATGTGGTGGTTTTATGTTTTAACTGTTGAGAGGGTTTGAAATCCGTTAATAAGGAGCGATAATTTGTTTTGTTTTTGTTTGTCTCGCGTGTCACACACCTGAGTACAGGATGTCCACTCTTTGCTGTTCAGTCTTGTTCTATAACACATGACCTGTCGTGAGATGAAACTACTTACACAACCACTTTCTGTCTACTGTCTGTAGAGGTCTTAACTTTTGTTCAGACCTGATCCGAATGTGTCAGAGGAATGTTTCTGGTCCTTGTGTGTCACCCTCTGTCGTGACTGACGGATGCAGTTAAATGAGATCTTCTGTTCTGATGTCATCTTCCCTCTACTTTATGGTAGTTGACAGATCTGTCTGCAGCTCAGTGAGGAGACTTTAGCACTTTTAAACCATACCTGTCGTCTACATTTCTTACACCGCAAAACCTCAGCTGTGGTGGTTTGTACTGACTCTGTAATCCTTGGCAATGACGATTTTTTCGCCATGCGAGGGGCTAGGCATGCTAATCAGTCAGTTTGGTTCAGAGAGAAATATCTCATTTAGTGGAGGGTGTATTGCCATAAGATTTTACACAGACACTTATTGTCTCTGCAGGATGAATCCCAGTGACTTTAGTGACTTTTCCTCCAGCATCACATGAGGTGGACATTTGTGGTTTGGAGTGAAATGTCTTGACAATCACTGGATGGATTGACTTACAGTGTAGAAATATTCATGGTCCCCAGACGACCATTAATGACTATGTCGACTCCCTGACTTTTATCAAGTGCCCCCATAAGGTGAGGTGAAAGAGACAGGTGCATGCCGGGGTTAGTTATTGCAGTTTGATGTGGTAGATTTAGCTCCTTTTCAGTGTCATATCAAAAACTGTCCAGACAACCTATACTCTGGCTATGTGAGGCAAGATTTAACCAGATTATTAGACTAACACAGCGCAACACAGCGTTTGATTTCCAATCTCTTTTTTGCACTATAAATATAGTGTACTGTATGTACTGTTAATGTAATTATGTAACTTCTGCTCTTGATAAACTTGGTCCAAATGGAACAAATGAATGTCACCTGATAAGTTCGATCAGTCTTCATTTGAAGACAATAACAAAGCTCGACTTAAATAATAATACTTGGGTATGTAATAGTGAATAGTCAACATTTGCTACTTGTACAACCAGACCAACAACAACAATTATCACCAGTTCTTCAGCTGAAACTGAGCCAGCTTCTTACAAGTTCATTAGAAATGTGTGTTACTACTTTGTCCTACTGTGTGGACAGAGTAAAGCAGATGATAGTCTGTGGGTAGATACGTTTATGGTGGCTGGATAAGCCAAAGTCATTTATGGCCTAAAATATTAAAATAATAAATATTAACTGTTGGCATCCTGTGTGGTGATTATTAGTGCCTGCATGTGTGTGTGTGTTGTGTACCTGGAGCTGTTTTTGTTTTAAATACTTACATCACCTGCACTGTCTGGCTATGTAAACCACACCGTTTGTTTAATTCATTATCTGACTCAGTCACTAACATGACGCACAAAGTCAATAGCTGCCAGTATTCAGCAGGGGTATTTCCATTCAAATATTTTACTGTAACTGCATTTTTTGGAAGGTTAAATGCAGAAGTTGAATATTGTATTCATTATTTTTTTTATTATTGTATGAATTTGTGTCCACATTTGTTTTTGTTCATTGCAGAGTTGTCAGTTTCTCTTTCTGTCTGCGTGTCTGTCTGTATTTGCATGCTGAATATGTTTTGACACGTGATGGACATGCGCTGCACACTGTCAGGATGGCCGGGTATTAACTCCAGAGTAAACACCTCATTGTGGCTCTTTTGTTGCTGCAGTAGGCCCTGAAAGTCAGCCATTAATGTTAAGTTGAGGGAGCAGCAAACAGGCAGACATAACTAAAGTAAACATGACCTAGTTTTCATCCTGAAACTAATACTGGATTTTCAATGTATGGACTGCTTGCGTGTATGTTGCACAGCAGGCTTTCATGCAGAGTCACATAGTTCTCACACAAACACAGCTCCAGGACTGGAAAATGAGTGGTTTTTAGCAAGGCCCAGTTGGAATTAGGTAAGCACTGTGGGCTGACTCAAGCTTTTCCACAGTAAAGAAAGTTCTTGTTGTTCAAGGAATTTGAGGAACACTGGAATTCATTATCATTATTGCAACACCCTGAGAGAGGAGACGGCCTGGGGACAACACTGAACACTGTTTAGAACTTTTGTTCTTTTTGTCACATTGCATTTTTATTTTTGCATGAAACAGGAAAGAATTCATCTTAATTCTGTACTATATTTGATTAAGTTGCGAAAAAGCATTGTTTTACGTGTCACATTATTGCTTAAAAATCTCCTTCAGGGTTCGACAGTTCTAAATATGGAAAACATTACAGCCAGAGAAAGAGTCAGATTTGTGAAATAGCATGCCAGATGTCAAAATGATTCTGTCTGACATCCAATACCAATAAGACTAACTAAAAACAAAAAAAAAACATGAAATAGAACATGAGGAAAAGAGAGTAAAAGCAAAAAAAAAAAAAAAAACAAGATGCCACTATATATGGGTTTCCGCTTTCCCTTCCAAAATCAACATGTCAGCATCACGAGCTGCCATCATAACACTGTGATGTGCTGTGTTAATATCATAACTGCCTCTGATTGTATACAGTATACAGTATATCTGATTGTAACAGATATACTGTACACATTTTATCACTTCCACTGCACTGTGCCTCCTGCAGGATGGGGCACACGTTGCACATGCTGCAAGTTTAATACACCTCTGATGTCGTTTATCAGACAATGCATTATGTTTGCACTCTGCTGTTGAGGAAAATGCTTAGAAGTGTTAGCTCGGTTTCCATTGCACGCCATCGAGGTAGTTATTGGTCAAAGTGGAATTGGAGCGGCTGCAGCCTACTGGTTGTTGCCGTCCCGCCCAGCATCTGGCAAACACTCGACTCCGCAGCAGTCGTTCCAGGCACTCCCTGATCCACAGTCGCTCTTACAAACAACGGCTGTTTTTCAATCCACAGTGTGAAGCCATGTTAGAGCCTATTTATATCTCACCATTAGCACTTCAGGTTATTGTATTGATTTATTTTACAAACATTTGTTGCTTAGCACGTTGTAAGGCTTTTTTCAGCCCTTTAAGGAAACTGATATGTTGTCCGAGCACAAAGAGGAAAACAGACCCACAGCAGAGTGTGAGCCTCCACTTTTTGCTGTGTTTTTTCATCAGCTTATAGGGCAGCTCCAAGTTTCCTATTGAACAACTGGACATTAGAACAAGCCCTTACATCAGACAGCAGTCCAGCCATGACCAGTCTGTGTATCACTATCAGATCCAGTGCCCTTCTTCAGTGTGGTCCTGACTTTTAGTTTCCTTGTATTAGAGCACGATATCTTCCATCCACAGCCACTCATGACTCACTATACCCCTCATATGTCCAGCAGAGGGTGAGTCAGTAGTTGGATCCTTTCCATCCCTTGTTTGAGTTTATTCAGTAGCTCTCATGTCTGCAGGTCTGTCAGTCTCTCTGAAATCTGTTTGTTTTATTTGCCTGTTTGTTCCTGAGCTATGAGAGATGAGTTTGTGTTCATAAGCCCCTCTGTGCACGAGCACGTTGTGTCAGTGTGGTGTTAATCCCTGGGTTTGCTGAGAGCCTGCAGTGGATGAAGTTCATGGAGGTTTGGTGGAAGTTTGTGCATGCATATGCCTGGGTAACGTCCTCCTCATCATTAGTTCATGTAGCTAACATAGTTGCAGCTTACACAGAGTTTTAACCTTTTTCATGGACTGAATTGAGCCCAATGAAAAAAGCAAAGCATGTTACCACTCTTGCCATTCACAAAATATTTTTTAGGTTAGTGGGTTATATCCACTGGCTTCATGTGTCCAAACTAGCTGTCAATAAAACACATCCTCCAAACTAAGAAAAAAGCATGTATGACCCATGTGTCCATTTTATTTTCACATAATCTTCATCATTTCCATTGAGTGCAGTAGAGACAGACAGGGAATGAAGGCAAAAAAACACAACAAATGCCCCTGGTCAGATTTGAACAGGTGACATTGCAATTATATGATCAGTGTCTTTAGGTGAAAGTAACAAATATATTATCTTATATATATCTCATAATTAACATAATATTTTGGGTATGCTGCTTGTTGACATTTTGCTGAGGGTAAAAAAAAAGATAAAGTTCAGTACCAGACAATTATCACAGCATAGCATAAAGAATGGAGGCAGTATGAGTGACTTTGTTTAAAGGCAGACAGACAGTTTGTCTGAAAGATTTAACATGACACGTTATATCTATTCTTATCTTGTGATGACAACTCTATAGGGGTAAGCAAATAAGCATATTTACCACAGTGTCAAATGTCATATTCCTGTTTTTTAGGTAATATATTACTGATGAGACTCATTTTAGAATGTAGAATTGCAACATTTCAGCATAGATAGCCTTTATCTAGAGTCCATCATTATCTCACTCTGACTGTGTTTACAAGCTGTCTTTAAAAGGATAACTTTACAGCAAATGTAAGTTTAAGTGCAGCCAGCCAACTGAGCTTTCTTAAACCAACCTTGTTTTTTGTCCCACCTTCTACTTTTCCATCTGTAAGTCCAACAGTAAGTCAGATCTTCTCTAAAAGATAAACTTTTACCCCCAGAAATATTTGAGGGATTACAGGGTTTGCCATGGTGTGTCAGATGTGTAACCTCATAAACCGTGCGCCTGCAACAGTGGAGCTTTTGTCTGTGGTGCATCACTGAGAGGGTTCAAACAAGTTGGAGCGGGTTTGTGCATGCTCGATGAGAGAGTGGTTGGGAGACAGATTTCTCCCAATTAATTCTGCCACTTTTTTTAAACAAGGTCAGGGGTTGTTCTCAAAAGCTCTTTTAGGCACAGATGCACAGGTAGCTATTATCCTCTCAGCTGTCACTGTTTTGAGGATGGCCTACGTGTGCTTTTGGACATTCAGACTCATTTGAAATACAGCCTAAAGGTTGTGCTGGGGTCAGAGGTTACAGAGTGCACTTGTCTGACCTGCCCTGCTCTAAAACCATAAAAAATGTGTTTGTGTTTTTTGTATTTTGTTAATTTTTATTTGACTTTATAGTCAAAGTATTTGCAAGGCAGGGCAGCTGGATCATGGGCAGAGCAAAGCATCATCAGCTTGTCTTTCACATTGCACAAGATCCTTGGAGCCTATGTGAAGGTTGAAAGTTGAGTTTTGAGCTGTGGAGGCAAAGTACGTTTAAACCAACGTCCTTAGTCTTGCTAAACAAAATACACCAATACACGATGCATTTTTCTATTTGAAGCTGGATTACTACTTGACAAAGGGGTTATTGGATAGCTAAAACTGAAAAAAGATGCAAAGGTGTAGCCGTTACAGCAGCTATGTAGATAGCATGCACAGACCACAAGGACCGTGATAATAGCTGTAGGACCCATCCATCTGCTGCTGTCATGACTGTGAATGTGTGAAATCCAACGCCGGTCTATAAATCAGTTCACATGCTGTAGACATCTACAAGCAGGCGCTTACCACTTGATGCAGCGGCGTTGTGGATGCTGCTTCCCACTTCAGACTTCATGTATCAGCATGATCAAGCTCTCGTGTCATTTGAATTCCCGTATGGCAATATCTGATTGAAAACAAGTTAATGCGTGTTCCTGGGAGGATGTTGACATGCATTTTCAGAAAAAATATGAAAGACAGGATAAAGCACGTATATCAAAGAGTGAATTACATTTATTATATAATTAAAGTCTGCTGGAATTCCGGGTGGGGTGGCTGGTATGTCGGTGTCAGTATATAACATTGGTGATAGGAGAGAATCTTGTCCAGGTTGATGGGTAGAGGCCATAGTCCTGAAAGTAACCGTTTAATCAACTGTCTATGTCAGCATCATCGACATCAGCCTCATACACACACACAAGTGCCCACCCTTGGTTTGATTCTTGTGATTCTTGTCTCACTGAATATATGTTATGTAAGTTTCTGCTAAAATAAAACATATAAAGAACAGGACAAACCACAGAGGAAATATAACCTTAACAATGACCTTTAAATCAACATTAACAGATAAAAGTGTACCCATGAACCAAACTGTCATATACTGTATATGTATCTTTATTGGATTGTGTAAATATTATTATGAGGTTTTAATAGCTCCAGCAAAGTGCGCAACCTGATGATCAGCCTGTTTTATCAGCTGGAAATTCATATCAGGTGGGGCGTGGTCGCTTCGTTCCACAGCTCAGCCTGCACAAAGAATGTAAATATAAACCTACAAGCCCTCTGGATCTGCTGCTCTAACTCTGTCCACTCACAGTTTGAAATCATACTGTAGTCCATTGTCCGCATACTCCACATACAATCGTTTAACATGATTTTGCAAAGAGCTTTCTGATAGCAGTTGTTTGGTGTAAAAACAGATACAATAGTGCAGTGTGTCTTCATGTCTCAGTGTATTTCAGCTCACCTCAGTCATCACCTGCACATCAAAGTCTTGGCACATTTTAACACAGACAAACGCTACAAAACCGGAATTCCTGTCAACTGAGTTGTCTTTCTGCCAACTTTCCTGAAAAAAAAAACAATCCAGCTCTGCCCCCTTGTGGGTAAACACAAAACTGCAAAGACTGGTGGGAAGGACTGTAAAGTTACTGTCACATTGGCCAAAGGCATACTGTCATGTTGCTGTTATGTCATCACAAACAATACCCTGGCGTAAGTTCTCTGATTAACGTCCTCTCTCACTAGGTCAATACTGACATTTGGATGTGTTGCACTTTGGGAGAATCAGTGACCTCACACCTGGAGACGGCCATCTTGGTGCGTTTTGCGCACCTGAACCCATGATTGTCTCACATGACAGCAGGACAGACTGTCTTGTAAACACAATACAATGTTGATGTGCAAATTTAGCACGTCTGCTCAAAAGAGGTGGAATGCCGTCTGTTCTGTCATTGTGCCGGGCTGCTTTCTGTTCAGAGGACTCTGTGGTTGCAGGCTGGGCGTGATACATGCTGGTTGCTGACTAACTTGAGCTGCACAGGGGCCACTCCTCTTTAAACACACGCACCTCTAGGCCTGAGATAAGCAATAAATCAATTAATCGCATGATAAATTAAAATGAGCTTGATAATTTTGCCGGCTGCGATAATTTACCAAGAGACTGGATGACAAAAGGCTTCACTGCGGTGCATCGGTCTCGACTGACCCCTCTTGTTTCCTTAGCGTAATGAGGAGTGAACTCTCATGTCAGTTACTTGCCAGCCACATGGCACGCCGTTTAATTGACAAATTCAAGTGCA
Source organism: Scortum barcoo (assembly GCA_023238725.1). NCBI lineage: Eukaryota > Metazoa > Chordata > Actinopteri > Centrarchiformes > Terapontidae > Scortum > Scortum barcoo. The sequence continues at coordinate 21,792,856 of CM041539.1, read as the reverse complement.
TTTTTTGTTAATAGAGACTGAGAGTCCATTTTATTTATTGTTTTTGTCTTCCAGTTCCAGTGTTAAATGTTCTTTAGAAATGAAAGTTTATTGATCTTTGAAAGGGTGTACTTGCATTATTATGCCATTATCATTATCTTAATTGAAAATGGTCTCAAAATGACAATATTATCGTTTATCGCAATAATTTCTGGCCAGCTGTCCAGCTAAATTTGTTATCGTGACAGGCCTACGCACCTCCTCATGCCTCACACGTGTTCTAGAATCCTCGGCGGCGCTCTAATTGCTCGGTGTGCGTGGTTTGCCGTCGGGGAGTGAATATTGTCCGTCAAGTGTCATATTGTCTGTCTGCTCTGTCTCTTTTTCCAGCTCAAAGGAAATGCAGAATGGCACTGCAGTTAAGAACAATATTAGAGCAGACTTTTATTTGTATATTGCCCATAATAATGTGAACAATGACTGGGCACAGCCTTATGTTTAAATGGTGCACTCATGCGTTCATGTGCATATAAAAAGCCACAAAAATGGATCAATCATTGACTTTTTTATTGTGAAAGCAGTGCACATTCAAAGAGATCTCTATCAAAACATTTTCAGACATTGTAATAAAGTTCCATGAAAGAGAGTTTGATAAAGACATTATGCTGTTAAAACATAAGCATTGTTCACTGAGATGAGAAACAAAGTCCAATGACACAACATCCTCTGCCCCCCCCCCCCCTTCCATTTCCTGCCTGTCTTTACCAGGAGTTACGACCAGATGAGTGTTTCCACAGAGTGCAGTTTCCGGACTGAATCGGACTGGGACCCTCAGTCTGAGTCCACCTCCATGTACAGCTTTGACATGAATCATCCATACAGTCCTACTTCACCCTCCAAATTCTTCAAGGTTGGTTAAACATTTTCACTTTTATTATCTGTGTGTGTGTGTGTGTGTGTGTGTGTGTGTGTGTGTGTGTGTGCATGAGTGTGTGCATGCATTTTCACTCTCAAAAGTAGATTAACTGCAGCATGATAATAGTTTTTATGGCAACTGTAAAGAATGACTCTTTTTACTTTAACATCACTACTCACTGTTTGATAAAAACAGTGATTTTAATAATAACCATAACCCTTCAGTTATAGCAGAAATAATCACTTTATGAATCCATTTACATTAGATATCTGTGGTATATAAAGCTAATAATACGTAAGCTTTGAATGAACAAATAAACTCAGGTATTCTCTGGCTGTCACTAGGCATTCTGCTCATTAACAAATGATCTGATTAGCAAGAAAAGAAAACCACTGGTTCTAGTCTTTACCAGAAGTGTAATTAGGTCAAAACGGTAAGAAGGTGTGGCAGCATATAGCATGTACCTGTACACTCACCAGTGAACAGAGGACACACACGCTCATGAGACAGTGGTATTAATTACTTTTCTGTAGCTGATTTTGACTTTTTCAAACTATTTTTTAAGGATGTGGCCATGCTCAGCATTCCTTTTCCAGTTTATTCTCCAAACAGCTGCACCCCTCCCTGACATCATCAGTGTCAGTTTGTTTTCTCTCATTTCGGCCTGCAGGGGACAGTGGTTAACAACCACAAGTGACCGAATATTTCGTGTGCTTCCCCTTTAAGAAAAGATACACATAATCCTATGGGATCTATTAGTCCCTGGGCTATTTTCCATAGACGCAAACCTGCCAAACCTGCTCTCAGTCATTTGTCATTTGTATCAGTGGAATCAGTGGAAGACGTTAAGAAGTGATGTGTGTGTTACCGTGTGTGTTAAAACTTTTCAGGAATTCAAGCGTGTCATATTTGGAGTATATCAAGAAAGATTTGGAATTGTGTTGTTTTATAGCTGAGAAAAAACAACATCAGCCCGTTGTGTTTACACTTTGACATCCTGTCTGAAAGACCCAGTGCCCCGCGGTGTTGAACTGTAATTAAAATCACCATCACTGTTCCCGTGTGTGCCCTTATTGTTATCCGCTGCTGAGATCAGAGAATGAATTAAGCAGCTTTGGCCGACAGATAAGGAAGTGGGCCATAATGCACGCAGATATGGTAATATATCTCCACCTACCTCTACCTGACATGTGTCATTGCTAAGAGTAAATACGAGGGGAAAGCTCAGAGGAGAGCTAATAGGACACAGGATACTTCCCTTATCCTCTTTTTCAAATTACTCGGCTTCATCACAGAGGACTTTTGAATGAGTCTAAACAACTTGGAGGTAAAGCATCTTTGAATACATATGAAGCAAATACAGTAGCGAGGCTATTTGGTCAGGTTTCTGTGTTTCTTTCTATGTAGACATGAACTGGACAACATGGCCACAGACTGTCTTTACTTTGCTGTTTGCTCAGTTAAATTATGTGAATATTTGTCAGCTCTGAAGAGAGTGCTGAAACATGTTTTTATCTTATAATACCGCCTGTACAATGAAAATCTTCACATTAAACGCTCACAGCAGTAAAGATAAATACATATCAGTACAGTCTCATGTATTTATGTATCATACTTACTGACTCATACAGCACTGGATCGCTGCACCTTTCACCCGCTTCACTGTATAGTTCCTATCTAAACCATAGGTTCAATAGGTAACCTAACTGAATTCTTCTTAAATAAAGGTGCAGCAGATAACAGGCGTCCTTTTGATTTGCCCAGCTTTAGAATGAGGAAGGGTGGGGTTTGCTCCAGCACGTCTCTCCGCACCCTCTCAGTTTTGCTGGATTGTCAGTTCTTTTTGCTCGTCTGCCATGCCAACCATCTTTCACAATCACTTTTTTCACACTGCAGCTGTGATGCAAACGACCATGCCCTCAAGTCAGACACTTTGTTCAGAGCTCGGACACTTAACTGTAGACACACGCAAGTCAACGCAGCCAGTGCTGGTTGTCTGCCTGTAAAAGAGGACTGACTGTGCAGTCTGCTAAAGAAGTAGGACACTGGCTTTTATATTTAACCCCTTGGGCACTTTGACTACCTGGTTTATGGACCAGTGTGATGATCACTATGTCCTCTAAATACATAGATTTTTCTTTCGTCTGCTATTTTTGGGATCTAAGCATTGATTAGACACAGAACTCCAAAGGAATCCAGCAACTTTGGACTCCAGGTAAAATGGTATGTAAGTGTTGCTTTTTACATGGCTGTCTGTAACTGTTTTTTTTTTTCATGCTTCTTGTCCTAACATGCTCTTTATACTGTGACTGGAACTAGCCAGGTTTTACAAGGTGTGTTTTATGTTGGCTGTGACATGAATCCTGTTAAAAAGTGCCAAGGCAGCACTAAAATGTGAATATAACTGACTATAATGTTTGGATTTCACTGCTGCTGTTTCATACTGTGCTCTACATGACATATTGATGGAGCTCTCATTGATCATTAGGTTCTTTTTGGACCCAAGCCTGTCCTGTTCAATCCATTACTGTTTATTTAACAGCTGGTAGCTGGTAGTAACTTAAGTGACCCTTGAGCTGAGCATCAAAGAAGTTTTCTATCTGATTAGTTAGTCATTAGTTATCTAGTCTGTCTGTTAAACTTGGACTAGTTTTGAGCTTGTGTACAGATTTTAATAGTCTCTGTAACTGTAACTTTTTAATGGCATTAAAAAATACAGCTTTTAAGTTAACTATCTAAATAGGAGTGATTTATGGTATGAATACACAAATATTATTAAAAAAAAGAAAAGAACTAGACAATGTATAATGTGTGTGTGTGTGTGTGTGTGTGTGTGTGTATATATATGTATACATTTATTAAGGTAGATAAGTTCAGCCACATTTGTTTTTTGAAAATCCATCATGTAAATTCTCTCTCAATTTTTTCTTAACTATTTCTCTCCAGTCCTGCATGCACATGATTTCTACAAGATTAAGTAATTCGTTTCAAAGCAGAAATGCTTAAAATTGGAAGTAAATACTATATTGTATGTGGGACTCCGATACAAATCTTCCGTCAGGTAATACAAATTCTTCAACAATCAAAATAATATATTTATTGTAAATACTGTCTTTTTTTTAACCAGATCAGTCTTTAATATTGGGGAAAAGCAAAACTACATAAAATAAACGAGGAATGTTTTTTGCAACCTTGTTTCAAACTTTTTTTTATGACAGTAATTAATTATATGTAGCTGGTTTAATATTTCATTTCCTTCTCTTTGAATTATTTTCTATGTATATTCTCTCTAGAAACTGGATGCAGGAGTGATATTGTTCTACATACATTTTCCATGGCTGAGTTAAGCCTGTTCTTATCTTTTCTTAACTTTTTATTAAAATCTTCATCTTGTCCCTGTTCTAAAATCGTATATATGCTTTTTATTTGTTTTTTAACATTTCTTAGTTATAATTTTTCCAGTATATTGAAGAAGTAGTTGCAGGCCCTTCACAGACTACCTGCTGAATTCAAGCTGTGTAAATAATTTATGTTCTCCTGTGGCAGTCCATATTTTAACAGGGGAGCAGTTCCTCAAATGAAATGTATGGTAAATCACAAGTGTGCTCACTTTCAGCTGCATATCTCTTGAAAAGCATACCTTTTATTTTACTCCTTTCTTGGCACACCTAGAGAGAGAGGGAGGGGTGTGCAGGCTGCTCTGTCAACCTCCAGTATTTATTTTTCTGTCTGCATCTTGTCTGTCCTCTCTCAGAATTCGGAGGAGAAGAAGGGAATGTTGGATCGCCTCAGCAATTTCTTCAACTCCAAGAGGAAGAAGAGCAGCAGTAGGAAGCATTCGGACTCTTTATCTGATGTGAGCTCCCCAACATCCCCCTCGTCTCCACGGTCGCCACAGTCTCAACAGGACGATGGGATAAAGACACCAACTCCCTTTCAAAAAGACAGTGAGCCAGCAGGGCCTCGTCATGCAGAGACAAAGTCCGGTGCAGAGTGCGGTGACACCCACAGCCAGAGCTCCACTCCAAGCTCCTCCAGCATGGTTTCTCTGCTGACGGATGAGCCAGAGCTCCCGTTCGCAGATAGCAACAGCGGGGGCAGTGTGAGGGAGGTGCATGTAAGCAGGATCAGCACCGCCAGCGGCGAAAGGAATTCTGGGAATGTCACTCCCACCAGCTTGGACCTCGCTATTACCACCCCTTCGAGCGCTGATGTGAGCTTGGAGCAGGGCTTTGCAGAGTCAGTGGTGGACGAAGTGAGCAAGAGGCTGCATGTCAATTTGGAAGAAAGTGCCCTGAAGAATACAGAGGCTTCCAGTGAGGACAACGTCTCTAACCAGACCACGCTGTCGACAATTAAAGTCCCCCTGTCGAAGGCAGCTGAGGCCCCAAAGTCACCTAACTTAACCTCAATAAGCTTGGCATCAAAGACAACATCAGTGAAAGTTGGAGAGAAGGGCCACAGCACTACCTTAAAAGGAATAACTTTAGGCACTCCGTTGTCCACATCACACCTCGTCACAACTCAAAAGGAAGATGAAGACTCTCAGGATACAGCAGGGGCCAAGAGGGGGGCTCAGGTATTCTCTTGGGAGACTGTGACAAAGGCATGGGGCCCTTCATCTGAGAAAGAGCAAGCACCCAGAGGTGATTCTCCTGTCCAACTGCACAAAGCCATATGGGTGGAAACACACCTGGGAGAGGAGGAGGAATGGGAAAGGGAGGGGGAGAAAGAGAAGGAAATAATGACAGAGGGGGAGGAGGGCTTCAGAGCGGACTCGCCTCCCGTGCTGGCCATACCTGTCACAGTCATTCCCGAGGACGACTCAGTCACTCAGGGCGCTGCCGACAGCCCTTCTACCCCCGCCGAGACTTTGCCGTCCAGTGGCAGCTTGCCAGAATCAGCCATCTCCTTGGCACCGACTGCAGGGGAGTTCCAAACAACCTCACTGCAGCCGGAGGATCCCGACACTGGCACCCACTCAAAGCAGAGTTCACTTCAGGGGAGACGCAAATCGAGGGAAAATCGGGTTACGCGCAAGACTGTGAACCTGCCTTCGAAGCACAAAGTTTTTGCCCACAAGGTGAACATAAGCCCGGAGCCCAGTTTGGATGGGAGCGAACCGGCTGGAGAGGATTACAGCAGAGATTCCGTTTCAAAGACTCCGGACGCAGCAGAAGACAGCCCGTGAGTATCTGTCTATTTTAATTTTCTGTGGTTACTGTTTATTAGTCCCTTTGATCCTGCTCAAAATAGAGGAGGGGAGCTAAAGAGAGCTAAGCCTCTGTGCAACCTGAGCTCTCAGTTCCCATGCTCTATTGTACCAGAGGAGAACAATACAACTAAACCTGCACCGGGTACTGAAATATTCATGTACAGTACATCTAATCGTCTAAGTACTGCAACTCGTGCTTAAAATTCCTAAAAAGCATTTCTTATGTAATAAACAGTACAAATTATACCAGGACTAGTTTTCTTTTTGACAAGTATCAAATGAAATGAAGGTCACCTTTGTTGTGTTTACCTATGGTGAATATTCAATACCTCAGTAAGTTAGTCATTACAAAACTTGACAGGCAATGGGTGAGTGCTGCGTGCACACTTGTATTTGACTTTAGGGTGACATGGTTACACTCAGACACATGAAGAGGATGCCATACGTACAGTTACCGCACTCAAAAGTAGAAAGAATGAAAAGTGACATTTACAGTAATACCTTGTGAATTTTTGAGTTACTGTGCGCTCCAGGCTATCATCATCCCAGAAAAATACCTGACTTGACTGATTTATGGTTTCAGACCCGCTGCAGGGGGATTCTTTTACAAAGTCAAAGTTTGACCACTCTGCGTTTCAACAAGAGTTTCTCTTTTGCCTGCTCATTTAAGACACCAAAAACTTAACAGTAAAAAAGTATGAAAGGACTGGTTTGACATTATAAAAAATGCATTCACTGTTTGGTTAAGAGTAAGATGAGGAAATTGATACCACTCTCACGCCTGTATGCAAAATATACAGCTACACCCAGAAGTAGCCTAGTTTAAAATAAAGACTGGAAAGAGGAAAACATTTAGTCTGGTCTTGATCAAAGGGAACATATCTGCATCTAAAGCTAAAACAAAAGCTTATAAAATTTATATCTTGTTTGTATAATCTGTGCAAGAGCCAAAGACTAAAATCAACAATTTCTCATTTTGCAGGCAGTTATGTGCCAGTCATGAACTAGTTTGGCATATATCCCCTTGTAAAACCACAACTCTGGGTTTCACTTTGGTTTTTGTACAAACAACATGTAATATGTGCAGGTTTAGACCTCAGAGGAGCTGGTAGGCAGACTTTGTTAAGTCTGGACAGAGCCGTGGATGCTGTTTCCCCCGTTTCTTCAGCTACATATTTAGCATATAGATGTGGCAGTGAGATCAGTCTTTTCATGTAACTTAAGGAAAGAAAGGAAATACGCTTATTATCCAAAGTGTAATATTCATTGTATTTTATTTACAGACTCATAGAGCATGTGGTTAAATATCTAAAATAGTTCTGTTAATTTTTCTCTCTCTCTGTCTCTCCCTTTCAGACTTCCAGGCCTCCAAAACAACAACAATGTGGATCTCAAGGAGGCCAACCTTGAGCCATATCATCGCGCAAACACACTCTGACACAAGTACTCCTGAACCTCTAATTAAAGAAGAAACAGACTCCGAGGCCTCCAACTTTGATGATATCTCTGCAGACATGCACAGAGCAAAGTCACAGGCGGTGGGCTCTGGGATAAGAGGCCAAGGGACTAACCAGGCTACACCCTCTAAACGAGGGGCTAAAGCAGCAGGAGAAAGTCGGCATACCACAGCAAGTGGAGCAAAGACTCCATCCTCAGCAGCTGGCAGCCAGGCTAAAAATGTGACAACAAAGGCTAAGGCCTCCACAGAGAGCACAAAAGTGGGAACTTCCAGTGATTTGCAACCACAGAGGGAACATGGCAATGATAAAACAGTTTCTATGTTACCAACTTCAAAAGACCAAAGCCCCAGTGGTACCTCAAGTGCAACAGGTTCAAAGTCTAAAATCCCTAAAAGGTCGACATCAGATGCTGATGTGAAATCAGCAGTGACACCAGATAAAACTTCAGTGACTGATGGCTCTGGCTTAGTGGTCACTTCAAAACTGCAGAAACAGCCCAAAACCAAAGAATCTTTGAAATCTCCAGTCACTACCACCAAAGCTGGCAGGAAACCAAGTTTTGAAGAAGCCAAGGGAGGGAGAGCTCTGTCAGGAGACATTTCTCCCACAAAAACCACACACAAAACAGGAACAAAGGTTATTAAAGAAAAGTCAGATGAGGACAGTGGCTCTATAAACCTGGTAAATGGCATGGAAAAAGACCACGAGGAAAGTATTATCAAATCAGGACACCAAACTGAAGGTGAGAGTCTGCATGTGAAAAAACAAGGGAAAATCCATCAGGACAATAATGCCTCTGTGTCATCAAAAACTCGGTTGCCTGTTTCATCTCCGACAAGAAAGAGGAACGATGACACATCTCACACAAGTGGCACCAACTATAAAAAAACTACATCCGGACCACAAGACTCAGACAGACCCATGACAGTTCAGAAGCAGAGTCCAAAGCACCAAGAAGTAGCTCCTGGCAAGAGAGCTGGCAGTGAGACACCACCCCCGCTCTCTGAAAGTCCCAAGAAAGGTAAGACAGTACGATCACAACATGTTGTATGCTACATAGTAAATCATGTAGTTCCAGTACTGTTTACACTCATCATTCATTAGGCATTATAACTGTTAACAGTGAATGAAAGATCAATTTTGTAGACATAGTTTACTTTGAGGTTTGTTTTAAAGGAACATTTTTGGAATTTGCTTTTTTGCTTTCTTGCTAATCTAATTTTTCAGAATGAAAGCAAATAAAGAGCAAATTGTTAACAAGTCTTTTAAAGTAAGGGCATTTTTTGTCATTCATATTTTTTTTATTAAAACTACATGGGTTTGTTTTTGTCTCCAACAGGAAGCATGCTGTCAACAAAACCATCCAAGCAGCTCTCTAAAAGAAGCATTAGTCATGAGGAGAATGACACACCCTCCATGTGTGTCTCTCCACCTCCCACCAAGCAAGAGAAAACGATCACATCCAGGCTGTCCAAACAGAGCGACAGCATCAAACATCCCAAAGGTCCAGTAAAGGATTCATCGGATCCTTCATCACCTGTAAGCAAGCTTCCTACAAGAGGTCAGAGAAGCTCCAACAAATTAAAATTACAAAAATCTTCGCCAACTGAGAGTTCTGAAAGAATGCCTACACCTGAACAGGAGGACTCAAACCAGAACACTAACACAGAGACGGCTGTCAAAGCACCTGAGAGTGTCATAGCAGATCAAGTGAAGGATGACGCCAGTGGTGACAGATTACATTTGAAGTCTCCGTCTACAGGGGAAGGAGAACAAATAATAAAACTCACAGACAAACAGTCCAGTACCAGTGAAATCAAAGGGAAAGAGACAGAGGAATTGGAGGAGAACATAACCAGTCCTACAACTGAAGGCATTTCAAAAATTCAAACAACACAATACAAGGATGCAACGATCACAGAAAACAATTATATAGAAGTCTCTAAGGTAAAAGTTCCAGTTACAGACACAAAAGCTGAGGCATTGCCTGGCAGTGTGGTTGTCAGTGCAAGTCCACCTCAGTCACCAGTTACAGATGTAAATAACTCTGAGAGTGAGAGTCGGGGAGGACAGTGTGAAACTGAAAAAAAAACAGAGGTTGACAATACCACACAGCAACAGGAAACACTGTTTTCACCTAAGGTTTGTTCAGAAGACGGAAAAGAGAGGGACATTTTAGAGACAACTCAGCTAATAAGTAACATGAAACCAGATTTAATCCAGGAGAAAGGCCATCAGGAGCAAAACTCTAAAGTTTTGGCTCAAGACACAATACCAGCTCATGAGTATGTAACTGATATATCAGCCAAACCTGTTGAGGTTGACAGCATTCATTGTGACGTAATGGCCCTCTCTGATCCAGAAAGTGGTATGCCTGATAGTGTTTCCCTTAAAAAAACAAATAAGGTCACTTCTAATGAATATAATACCAGAAATAGTCTTTCTGTTAAATTGGCCTCACAAGACCAGGATGCGGAGCCAAAAGATGTACTTTTAGCCACTTCCACTGCTGTTCCAGTTGCTAACTCAACCAGCTCCAAGCAGCAAAAGAAGTTACTGAAGGATCAAATCACAAATATCATTCTTGAAAATGATATGTTGCCCACATCAAGCAGAGATTTAGTAAAAGATTGTGAGGTAGAAGGGAAAAGTAAAGAGGAGGTTGGCAGGAAATCAGCAGGGTCTTTGGGCATTCAAACAGTGACTGTGACTGTTTGTGAATCACCCAAGAATGTTGAAAATCAGCCGGACAAAGAGTCTCTTTTACTGGCAGGAGAATTTGAAAGACGGGAGAAAGACTCAAAACCAAATGAACAGCTGAATGACGTGGCCGTGGAAAGCGCTGTCAGTAACAAAAAGGAGGCTAAGCCTATCGGGGATGAAGCAGAGAAAGACATTACAAAAGCAGAGAAACCAACGAATCCACCATCAAAGGAGAATTGCGTACAGCCTGACTCAGAGGAAGAACCACAGACGGTAGTTATAGATGCTCTGGAGGAACAGAAGACAGGGGCAGAGCAAGCAAGAACTGCAGTCGATGAGGATACTTCCAGTGTGGTCAGTACAAAACAGGAATTTGAGATCCTTTTAAAAGAAAATGCAGAGTGTGTTGATAAGGAAACAGATCTGCAGAGGACGGACTTAGCAGTGAAAAATGAACAAGAACTGACAGTACCTCTAGCCAAAGATAAGGATGTCATGGAAAACAAAGCAATTCAGGTTGACAGACATACTGATGTTGGAAAGAAGAGTCAAACTCCGGAAATAAAAGACGGAAGCACCAAAACTCAGAGTGCCAAAGGTACTAAAGAAGAGAGTGAAACAAAGGATTTATCCATGAAGAGTTTACCAAATGAGAATGAAGTTACTATTAACTCTGAAGTTTGCAACCAACAGGACCAGAAGTCCACAAATGTCAGAACTCAACATAAGGACACCATAAAACCAGACAAAAGAAAGTCAACAGAATCCGAACAACCAAATACTGATATAAAACAGGTACCAGAACACGTAAGAACAGAAACTCCAGAGAAGACATCAGAAAGCCAGAATCAAGAAATAAAGGTTGTTACCACCAAAACTCAGAGTGCCGCGGGAGCTGAAGGGAAGGCTGAAACAAAGGAGTCACCAGTAAAGACTTTGGTGAATGAGATTGTAACTGAGAATGCTAACTCTGAAGTCTGCTCCCAAAAGGACCAGAAGCCGCCGACTGTCAAAGATCAACAGGAGGACATTACAAAACCATACAAAAGCAAGTCAACAAAAACATCCAAATGTCCAAAGACTAATCTAAAACAGGAACCAGAAACAGCTCTAGAGAAGATACCAGAGGGCCAAATTCAAGGACCAAAGGATGTCAGCACCAAAACACTGAGTGCTGAAGGAGCTAAAGAGAAGACTAAAACAGAGGAAGCACTAGTAAAGACTTTGGTGAATGAGACTGTTGCTGAGAATGCCAACTCTGAAGTCTGCAACCAACAGGACCAGAAGTCAGCAATTGGTAGAGATCAGCATGATGACATATCAAAGCCAGACAACAAGAAGTCAACCGATTCCAAACGCCCAAATACTGATCTCAAACAGGAGCAAGAATCGATCAAATCTGAAGCTCCAGTGAAAATTTCAGAAAACCAAATTCAAGAACCCAAGGATGTGAACACCAAAACCAAAACTGCTAAGGGAGCTAAGGGGGAGACTGAAACAAAGGAGTCACCAATAAAGACTTTGGTGAATGAAATTGTAAGTGAGAATGATAAACCTGAAGTCTTCACCCAGAATGACCAGAAGCCCTCAACTGTCAAAGATCAACAAGTGGACATTACAAAACCAGACAAAAGCAAGTCAACAGAAACGTCCACATGTCCAAACACTAATCTAAAACAGGAGCCAGAAACAGCTCTAGACAAAATATCACATGGTCAAATTGAAGAACTAAAGGTTGTAAGCACCAAAACTCAGAGTGCTAAGGGAGATAAAGAGAAGATTGAAACAAAGAAGTCACCAGCAAAGAATTTTGTGATAGACATTGTAACTGAGAATGCTAACTCTGACGTCTGCACCCAGAAGGACCAGAAGCCGCTGACTGTTAAAGATCAACAGGAGAACATCACAAAACCAGACAAAAGCAAGTCAACAGAATCCAAACGTCCAAATACTGATATAAAACAGGAACCAGAAATGGTAAGAACTGAACCGTCAGAGAAGACACAAAAGGTCCAGAAGCCTTTAATGACCAAAGATGAACATTTGGAGATTAAGAAACCAGACAAAAACACTGATCAACTGACAGATTTTAAAGCCCCTAATGCTAACCAGGTTGTTTTCAGAAGTGGACAAGCAGCTAGCAAGACTGACAAGAAACACACTATCAAAGATGACGTTAGTATTGAAAATAAAATGTTAAGGCAGGAGGATCAGCAGGCCTGGCAAGAGTCAGAACCCATATTTTCAAAAGATGGACCAAGTGAAAAAGGTGATGGAGAGCAAAAAGACAAGTCCACTGTTCCAGAAAAAGTACATCAAAATACTGATGTTCTGAAGAATCAGAAAGACACCAAAGAAAAAGCCCAAACAGATAGATCCTTGAAACAGGAACTGCGGACTTCAAATGAAGACAAAACCAAAAACCTCAGTGATCCACAAAAGCCTGCAAGATCAACACTCAGTGGCAGTTTGTCTCTCTCTGCCGCAGCGAAACCTTCCACCCTCTCCCAAAGCACTGAGCTGAAGAAGGAATCTCCATCTAGCTGGTTAGATGTGGAACATCGTCAAAAACAGAAGAAGGAACATAAAAGGAGACTGGATACCTCGGCCAGTGAGGATGAATCTCTTGAGGCTGATGACTTTGATGATTTTATCAGGAGCATTAAAGAGGGCGGCATTCCTTTCTCACTACCTCCAAAGAGGCATATATGTAAGAAGTCCTCATCTCCACCTTTTGCCATGCCACCCATCAGGGAGGACCATTTTGAGAAAACATTTGATCCAGAAGAATTCCAGTTCGGCTTAAGAAAAAGTGACAAATGTTTTAGAGATCCTTCCCCAGCTATGGTGATTAAGCAAAAAGCAGCTAATAGGGAAGGACGGACCCTGGAAAAGCGTGCAAACGATAAAACCATGCATGCACTTAGGAACCAAATGAAATCACTTGAGGAGGTGGAAGGAAAGGATGGAGTCAAAGAGGGGACAAATATTGAAGCAGGAAAAGAGGAGGGACAAAACAATGGAGAAGAGCCTGAAAAGCTGACGTCACGGCTTGGAAGGATGTCCATCCTCTCCAGCTTACTGAGTTCCCCTCGGTCCTCCAGTAAGACCAAAGAGGAAGCTCCCTCCGTCTCAAATAGCAAACTTTCAACTAACCAACAACAGGACATGGCCTCACTTGGAAAGCAGAGAATCGTTGATTCACCTTTGCCTGGCGCTAAAGCAGATAAGGAGGGTGTGAAAGGTATAGATCAGGGCCCAGTTGCGGGTGGTAGTATAGGTACAGTTAGTGAGTCACCACTCAGTCCGTCCCCTGGTCCTCTTCCACTCTCATTCTCGGAGATAAAGCTGCCTGATCATTTAGAGAAATATCTCAAGAAGAACAAAAGAGAATTTGAGGCCTCCCAGGGCTCTACACAGACGACTAAAACAAAACTCAGTCCTGAGGGAAGTACTGTGATGGACCAGACCTCGATAGCAGGAGTACCTAATGTGTATATGGGTCTGAAGGGCCCTGCAGGATTGCCTCCAACCAGCAACTACAGCCAGAGGACTTCTCAAAATGGACTTCCTACTTCTAAGACAAAGGTAAGAGTGTGAATATTTTAAATGAAGAGATTCATCAACTGTGGTTTCAGTGTTTTTCTTTTATTAACAGTTTTTAGCTGTCTAGAGAATTGACAGCCCACAACCTTAACAGGCTTTGACCTACTTGGGTTTTGAACGAGGCATTGATATTTCCTAGCCTATTTCCATGGTGATATGTCTTAGTTTCATATCCTGTTCTTTTGTTCCGTGGTGGTGTTGCAACAAAGTCATGAATCATTTGCAAGCGAGAGCAGGACAAAGTAGCATGTGCCTAGTCTGGAATTTTGCACAGGAAAGCTCAGCTGTCACGTCACAGTAGGATATTTGCATTTCCATGCAAATAAATCAGAATTATGCAAAAAACATGTTTGTGTTTAGATGAACACAGTGAATTACATCACTGTGAACCCTGGGCATTATAAGACAAACATTTTGGTTTCATCCAATCAAACTGTATTTTCTAACTTATCTAAACAAATGCAATCTCAGTTATATGAAAACATTGTAACAATTTCCATTTTTTATATAGTTAACAATGTTAAATAACATCTTTTTTTTAAATGATTTCAAATGAATTGGAACATGACAAGTGGTGATAAGAAATGTTGGTTATCTCTGGAAATAATTTGAAAGAAATTAAACAAGTTAGCTCTTCTAGTTGACGGACTGAAGTCTTTTTTAAAGCGTAGGTTTAAGTTCATACTCAAAATATTTCATTTTCTTTCAGATACCTGCAGTAAGAGGGTTCCACAAAAGGCCTGGAAAGGTATGATTAGATGTTATTCATTTGTATTTTTGATAATGCTTTGTGCCAATAATATAGACATTTGCCCCTACATATTTTAATAAACTGTCTATTTCCTCATGCAGATTGTCATACATGAACATGCCCAGTTTGGAGGGGAAGCATTTGAAATGCACGGTGATGCAGAAGACACCACAACAATGAAGCTGTCTCCTGTCATCTCAGTCAGGGTCATCAGAGGATGGTAAGGGTCTTTGTGCTAGTTTAATGTCCCTGTAGATTTATTGAATGCTGATCTTCATTGTAGTTTACTAAACTGTAGTGGTTTAGTGTTTAATGTTTCAGAGCCTTCCTATTTTTTCTTTTCAACTTGTTTTCTGTGTATCTCTTTGCCCTCATTTATATAATAGATCCTTCCGATGGGCTGTTTAATTAGTCCCTGCAGCTTTCTGTAAACCAACAATAATGACAAGATTCAGATTTTTGATGAAGTCATTTTCTTTTTCTTAGCTGGCTCCTCTATGAAAAACCTGGCTTCCAAGGTCGTATCATCGCCCTTGAGGAAGGTCCTACCGAGCACATAGTGAATATGTGGGCAGAGGAGGGAACTCCAACGACAACAGACGAGATGGGTCAGCCTGTATCGACGGCACCGTTGGTAATAGGTTCTATCCGATTGGCTGTTCGGGTAAGTTACTCATGCAATCAATGGCTGATTTCATTGATCAGTCTATCATTCTACACCCATGTTTTTATTGTCATTGTATGTTCTGTAATTTTGATTTCCTCAACAGAAACACATCAACAGAAATTCTCATCAGGTGTCAAAAACTACCAACCGAAAACTGAAAGCTAATTTTTTACTTAATATTTTACTATTTCTTATCTCAACTTTCAGGAAGTAAGTTGTAAGATGTAAGAATGTTAAGTTAGGCAAAGCTTTTGTGTGGCTGTTTGTCTTTCAAGCATTCCATAAAAAGGTTCTGTTGAATAATGTAATAATCAAAAAAAAAAAAAGTATCAAACTGTCTAAAGAAATCGTCATCTGTGAAAATATATTCACAATGAAAAACTGTAAACTCTCACACAGTTCTGTTTTTATTTGTGTTTTGTAGGACTATAGCGTACCACATATTGACCTGTTTGCAGAGGTTAATGGCATGGGGAGAATGTCATCTTACTGTGATGAGACTGTAGAGATCGGCTCCTATGGGATCCCACAGACCACTGGATCCATTAAGGTCCATTCTGGAGTGTAAGTTCCGCTGACGTGTATGCCAAACATTTATCTGAGTCATTTAAAGTGACAAGAAATGTTTTTTATTGGGGATGCTGCATTATTGTTGGCGGCAGCTGTGCTGTTAACTCACAAAGGTGCAAACATTTGGAGGCTGTGTGGGAAACACTGTGTGCTGCATATGTTTTATGTCTAGTGGCTCATGGTGTAGGGTGTGACAGTGATCCCTTATGTGATAGGATAAGACAGCTTTGCCTCTTTAAAGTACTGTGCAGAAAAAAAAGGCAGTGAATGGTCATTTAGTTTTGTTTGCCATAACCATGATGTATACTTTTAAAACTCTTATGTCCTCTCTCTTCTTCCTCTGAACCTCTCTCCCTGTCTCTGTGGTCTTTAGCTGGCTGGTGTACACCGATCCAGGGTTTGGGGGTTTTGTGGGAGTGCTGGAGGTGGGGGAGTATCCCTGCCCAGAGAGCTGGGGTTTCCCACAGCCCTTCGTTGGCTCTCTCAGACCTCTCCGAATGGTACTATACATGAAATGTGGATATTTGTTTGCACTATACCGTCGCTTTGTCAATTCTCTTGGTCTGACAAATGCATGTCTCTTCGCTACAGGGAGTAATAAGTGTGGAGCATCCTAATGAGTTCAAGGTGCGTTCTGCTTTACATCACATTTGTCGCATCAGTATCTACTGTACTGAAGACACCACATACCCCAAAGTCTCATATGTTAAATTTATTTATTGGCCCTCCGAGAGTATCTGATTTAAAGGCCAAGGACGGTTGATGAGGGAACGTGGTTGTGGATATCGAGTCGGTGCCTTGAATCAAAAAAGTTTAACCAAGGCATGTTTACTTGATATAATTCATTATGTTGATGTTGGGAAATACTGCAGCTTGTTTGTGTGTTCGTATTTTTAAGGCTCAGAATGTGGAGTACCTCTGATATCATTTACAGTCATATACTAAATATTAGAAATTATTTTGTAAAGATTTCAGATGTTATAATAGTTAAGATGTGAAAAAAGCAGGGATGACTTCCTCTAAAATGTGTTGCTTGAAGGAGGACACAAATTTTTTGATGGGGTTTTTTTTTAGCCAAAAGAAAATTGGTTAAAAAAACTCCCATGGGGATGAAACATAACACTCAGATTTATGGCAGAACTAAAGCTGCAGCAATAGGTCGATTAATAAATCAACAGAAAATAAATCAACAACTAGCGTAACTGTACATTGAAAATATACTGTTTACTGTTGCGTGACTGATATTCGAGTTGGATGTGATGAATGAATAAAAAGTAGACAAGGGTAGGAAAAGTCCAAAGTGCCTGCCTCCACGGCCTCCACTTCTAATGTTAATAAATAAACAGGACATGTGACCCATGTCCCAAAAAACAATACAGGCGGCGCCCAGTGCTTCCTTTGAGAATGGAGCAGCAGTCAGCAAATTTTTAGCAGCAGCATTTTTTTCACACCAGGAACCATCGTACAGGAACTCAGTTTAATGCCTGGTTCTTCTGGTACAAATGCAGACAAAAATCCTAAATTCCTCAAAGGGCCCTTGATCCCAAATGAAAAGTTCCTGTAATGGAATTAGGTTATATAGTTCCTTACCCCACAGCACAACCTGTCTACCAGCACAGGTCAAGATATATTGTACGCTGCATTGCACAGTCATCTGTGGAATGAATGACACTATACCTTAGGACCAGAAACACATGTAGGGGCACACACTCTTCACACGCACACACACAGACATTTAGGGCAAGTGTCTACAGCTTAGTCTCACCTTTAACTCTTTCTTCTCCTTCTCTCACCTAGGCCTTAGTGTTTGAGAAGCCCAACTTTGATGGGGAGTGCATGGAGGTCGACGGCGATGTGTACAACTTGCAAGAAGAACCGGAAGAAGAAAAAACTGACAAACCAGACAAGAGCAAGGGGACGCTGTCTACAGTGGGGTCTATAAAGATACTTGGTGGTCTGTAAGTATCTGTTTGAGTTAATAGATGCAGAGGGGTGATCATCATCATCGTCAGCCAAAGTTGATTTGCCAATCATCTTTGTTTAGTATTAGGTTATTTTTTCTTCATAAAATAAAATCAGATTGAATTAAAAGTAAAAAATGCTACACTTTCTTGCCAAAGCAGTGTGTGTTTGTTAGTAATACTTCTCTGTTTTGGTCTTGTAGCTGGGTGGGCTACCAAGAGGCAGACTTTGAAGGCCAGCAGTACATCCTGGAGGAGGGGGAGTATCCTCAGTGCAGTGACTGGGGAGGATCTCAGGACGGGCTCCTGTCTCTGCGGCCCATATGCACAGTAAGTATCACCCACAGTATTATAGACACATCGAAACAGAAATCGGCAAGATTTCTTGTTTGATCTTGTTTCCATCTGTGTGTCTGATTGCTGTGGTGTTTCTCCACTCCACCTTTAAGAGTTCACTCTTAATTTTAACAGTGCTAGTCTGCTCCTGTTGATTCTTAATGAGCATGAACATAAAAACGTCCCGTCTGACAGAGTAGTTCCCTGGACAGTTAGAGCTTGAAAATACAGAACTGAAAACTTTTCACTTTCCAATCATCACACCGTGTTATTATCTTCCCAAGGATTTCCAGTCCCCGCACGTTAAACTCTTCAGTGAGCCGGACTTAAACGAGCTGGGGCTCAACGTCGACTTGATGGGTCCCGTCCCCAACATGGAGGACGTCAGCTACGGTGTCAAAACTCAGTCTGTCAACGTCCTGGGTGGAGTGTAAGTCAAACACAAGTTCAAAATCATTTAGACTCTCTCTTACGCCGTGCCCTAAGTGTTTGGGTGTGTGCTGCTCACCTTCCCGATATGACTAAGTGTTCTGTCACTGTACTAAACACACACTCACACACACACACAGCCCTAGAGGATACAATTATGAACAATCTAGTGTGACTGATCCATTTGGTTAGTTAATAGGTCAGGTTTGACAAAGGATGGAAAAAAATCTTCCATCACTTGAGGGCAAGGATTTACACTGATAATACAAACAAAAGTGAGTCTTTGTTACGATTAGAGATATATACATCACAAGCGTCTTTTACAAGTCAGCTAACTGCAGGTTTGAGTTTAGTGAATCTGAATCTTTATTGTATCAACAACTTTATGTAACCACTGTTCTGCTGTTTGCTTTACATCTGCCTCACCTGCTGAATTGCTTTACAGCCTCTTTATAAAGATAGCACACAGTTCAGTACAGTGATTCAATCAGAGAGCCAATCACATGAGTAAGAGTTGGATTCCTGTGGTGCCCCACCTTACCTGTATCAGTCTGTAGTAAATGAGCCGTGATGAGGATGTCGTGTTTGTGTCCCTGACAGGTGGGTGGCATTTGAGAAACCTGGATTCAGTGGAGAGCTCTACATCCTGGAGAAAGGCCTGTATGCAAGCCCAGAGGACTGGGGAGCCCAGAACTTCAGTATCTCATCCATACAGCCGGTCTTCCATGTAAGAAGAGATTTGTAGGATGAGTTAGAAACAGGGTGTGACTAATCAGGTTTTTTCACAGAAATAGTGTCTATGAGCTTTTAAAATTTCATTTTTAATGAAAGGTTAAAACTCTGGAGACAAATTTTCAGCTAATAGCTGAACAACCTTTTTTTTTTCATGAGAACTCTGAGTGCAGAGCTAATGTTATCTCCTCCTTCCTGTCTGTTCTACAGGACACGCTGATGGGAACAACGAAATTCAAGGTATTATCCCTCCATTAAAAGCTTCATATAAAATGGATTATTAAACGGATTAACTCATACTTCCTCAGAGATCCTGTTTGCCTGTCTGAGTCATTACGTTCTGTTTGGACCTGTGTCACAGGTGCAGCTGTATTCAGAGCCAGACTTCCAGGGCAGGCTGGTGGCTCTGGAGGACAGCACAGTCGCTCTGGATGAGGACTTCACGCCCAGGTCCTGTAAGGTGCTGGCTGGCAGGTAGGCACTACTGAAGATGGTCAGGGTACAAGACATTAGAAATGGCTGTCTGCAAACACTGACACATTAACACTGTATTTATTTCACTAAGCTAGAGATGAAAAGCTCTCTTTTAAATTAATTTACATATTTTCATTTTACATGAAAACTTTGACAGGTCTTAATGCTAACAGGCTTTTTAGAAACACACCAGATAAACTCACAAGAGGGAGCAAAGTCTCATCTTTCAGTGACAATAAACACTAATCCAATGTCCATGGAGTTAAATATCAGAGTAGTGTTGTAAGAAGTTATTTTAAAGCCTGTGTATGTCTTTCTGTGACAGCTGGGTGGCGTACGAAGGAGCCCAGTTCACAGAGAACATGTACGTGTTGGAGGAAGGAGAATACCCCAACGCAGAGGCCATGGGCTTCCTGTCATCAGACTCAACCATCCGCTCCATACAAACCGCTGGACACGTGAGTATCGTCTATGTGTGTATATGAAAAGCTACAGGTGGAGGAGACTAATAATGATTAAACTCTCTGGTCTTCTTGTTCAGGAGTTTTCCCTGCCCTCCATCATCCTGTTCAGTAAGGTGGGCTGTCGAGGTCGCAGAGTGGTGTTGACAGACGGAGCAGTGAACCTGCTGCAGGCGGGCCTGGACGCACGCATAGGCTCCGTGGTGGTGGAGGGAGGAATGTATGTCACTACTTTTATACATTTCCACTGTTATCATCTGAGTAACTTTAAAGGCACAGTCCATAGCCAAACATATAAATGAATTATAAGCTGTCAAAACCCGCTATTCATCCCAGCTTGATTAACGGGTCAGAAAACACACATACTGTCACATCAAGACCGAAGTTTTATAGTGTTAAAGTTGTGAGGAAACACTCTTGACTGGATACCTTAAATGAATGTAGTAAAACTTAAATGTAAGTTTTTACCCCAACACTTTAAAATATTTCAACCAAACTCTTAATCTTTGCTTCAGTGGGAAAACATTAAAATGTTCATATTCCTACAGAAGGTTTGACAGGGACACATGAAATTCCCTTAAATGGTGTTAGCTTAGCTTTTAGAACTGGACATGTTCATATTAGGAGCAGTAAACATGTCAAAGATGTGAGGAATCCACCAGGTTAATTAAATATGTCAAAACTGTAAATCATGGAGCTCAGCTTGAAATGTAAAAATAGATTGTTTTTGTTTATTTTTGACTTTTTTTCCCTTCATTGCTCCTAATTTTTATATGCAAATTTGCATTGCTGAGCTAACACACACGGCTGCCTGGCCTGTCTTCTCCTCAGGTGGGTGTTGTATGAAGGCAGTAACTACTCCGGCCGACAGCTGCTTCTCCAGCCAAGTGAAGTGGGTGATTTGTGCAAGTTCAGTGGCTGGCAGCGAATAGGATCCCTGCGTCCATTACTCCAGGTATGGAGGGAGGGACATGGGATAAATGAAATACCAAATGAAAGACATGAATGCACACAGTCAGTCAGAAATGTAAATGATTTTGACATGGATTTCATGAATCAGCTCTAATCGCGTGTTTTGCATGTTTCATTCCAACAGAAGCAGATGTACTTCCATCTGCGGAACAAGGAGACAGGATGTGTGATGTCCCTGACAGGAACTCTGGATGACATCCAGCTCATGAGGGTTCAGGCTGTGGAGGAGACAGGAGGGTTAGAGCAGGTCTGGATCTATCGGGACGGGCAGCTTACCTGCAAGGTACGACACCAACAGAACACCACGCAAAACTGCTGAAGAGGTCAAGGGTTACGCCAAATCATCTACTCAGGCACAAAGAAGCTCTACTGGAGCTACATTTACCTCATAATGATCAAAGTGAACAACACCATCTTTTATAGCTCAAAAGTGCAAGCAGTGGTCATAAAACGGTGAAAACACTTAGCTCTCTGGCACTGAGGTTTGCACCCTGAAAACAAGGGTGTGGTAAAGACAATATGTAAAGTAGGAAATAACACAAATTCCCAACAGACTTTATTCACTCCACTGCTGCCTCTGCCAGAGGTCATGTCTTCAGTCCTGTTTGTTGGTAGGACGTCACAAAACCTGCGCACAGGCTCCAGTGCAGTTTGGCGGGAAATAAGGAATGGGACAACTAATTCATTTGTAATGTAGATTCAAGAATCCCATCAAGGATTTCTTTATGTTGCAAGCTTTTTACCAGTTTTACTTTTTGTACTTACCTGAAATAAAAAAAAGTCATGCACATTTATCCTGTAACACTATCTGTCTATCACTCTGCATTCCAATATAGATTCAGATGGAGATTTAAACTATGTTCTATGACCCAAAGGTAGAAGCCTCAGAAGCAAACACCATGTAAACACCATGTGAGAGCTTTGTAGTTTAGAGTTTGTCTTTAGGAATCAAATGACAGTGACTAGTTTTTAAACAGCAAGGAAAATAACCCAGTTCGTACTAATGCGTCGTCTTCTTCCTCCTCCACCATGTGTTCGACATCTCCAGCTGGTGGAGGACTGCTGCCTGGGGACCACAGGCAGTCTGGTGATGGCGGGAAGCAGGCTTTGTGTTTCCCCGGAGCGAGACAAAGACAACCAGCTGTGGAACATCACGCCAGACGGCCTGGTGCACTGTCACCTCAAACCTGAGCTGGTCCTGGAGGTCAAAGGTCAGATAATTTTGTCTAGACTAAGAACATATCTTTGATGAGTTATGATGTCTTTCATAAACTATCCTATATAGTACAGCTCCAGTATGTGATTGTGATACGGTCCTAATCCAACAGCTCCATCTCCTGGTATATTGAGGAGGTGCAGTGATCTGGTTGCACAGTTCCAACATTTAAGAAGTTTGTCTTAAAAAATAATACATTTTGTGATGACAGTTAAAAGATTAGGTTTCATCATTTGGATTTCATGATCATCATGTTTCATAGTGCAAAAACACTAACTTGTGTTTTATTGTCTTTGCTTCCTAGGTGGCCATCAGTATGACAAGAACCAGGTGATCCTCAATACATTTGATGAGAGAAAAATGGGCCAAAGGTGGAGCTTGGAGATCCTGTAAGGAGCGTCGACTCTCCAGGGAGTTAGCTCTGCTGCCCTCACAGCCCACTGCTGCAGCTCTGCCAGGACACTGAGCCCTGTAATGCAGCTCCACTGTGGAGCCCACACAACAGAGGAGGGCCCAGTGGGGGGGTGGGGGGTGGTTGTGCAAACACTGCCCTTTTTTGTAGTATTTTGACTTTAGTTTACTCTAGCAGGAATTTAGGGTAACCACTGACTGGATCAATATTGCAACTGTTTTTAACTAAACTTAAAAAACATGCACTTACATTGTGTTTGATGGAATAGTGTTTTTTTCAGAATAAATAAGTATTGTATTTTATTTTTCTCATTTCCTGTAACACTGTAACCCGAAGACTTCATTTGCTCTCTTTTTTTTTTGACTGCATGTTGTGGGAATCCAGCCCTGTTTCAATGCTGCATATCTCCCTTTTCTATGGTACGTTTCCACTGGTTGGTTCCTGTTGGCTCCCTGATCATAATGTTAGCTAATATGAATGTGTCCTGTATATCGACAGCTGCAGTATGAAGTCTGACGTGCCTTCACTCCAGAGATATGGAGAAGTTTTCTTTTTGTAATTACTGTAGATCATGTTTTGATATCTTCTTAGGATTTTACAGGTTTTAGATTTTTACACAAACTGTACTTTACTGCATAAGATTGTATATACACATCAAGTGTACAGTTTAAATTTCAAAGGAGAACCGCAATGATAATTTTACCCACTGTGGATTGTAAATATGTGAATGTAAAAGAGAAAACTGTTACACATGAAAATAGCAATGTGATTTTCTCTATTCCTTCTTTTTTTTTTTTTTTTAAACAAATAAAAATGTGTCTTTCCTACGATTTGAATTTGAACCTTAATTTATCCAGTGGTCAAATTTCTTCCTCCATGGATCTGGTGAGGACTTTCTTTCACAAAGGTGTTTACTTGTGGCACAAACTATTTGGTATTTACTGGTGCACAGAAATAGTCAAATTTAGTTTTTATCTTTAAGAAGTTTGATGCAACAGTCCTGCATTAAATCCTACCTTCATGCAAGGTTCACTTTTTGCTGTACTCTTATAATGGAGGTGTAGCTAATAAACTGGCAGCTGTGTATGTGGAAACACACTTTAGTGTCATAGTCATAGATTACTTGTTGCTCATTAAACAAGTTGACAGTACTGAAATGACCACTTCACTTTAATCAGCTTATTTCATTTTTATTCAAGCTCATAGAAAATATCTTAACATTTATACACCTCCAACAGCAGCTGTACACACACACACACACAGACATTTTCAGCAGCCAAACATATAGCAGAGTTAAAAACTAATGGGAATGAACCACCGTTCTTGTACCTGGTGTGCAGTTGTGGATACAATAAGACCTTGTATATAAATTAGTTTCATACAGCTTTTTGCATGATTGTGCAGAAAAATGCACTTATTCACCAAGAGTGCGTGGTATCATTCATCTCCCCCTTTGCTGATCTGGACCACAGTCTTTCCTCGAGCATGACCCTTCTCCACCTTCTCTAAGGCCTGAGGCACCTGGGAAAAGCTGAAGGCCTCCTCCACCACGGCCCGGATCTGACAGAGAGCAGATAAAAGAGGGCTGAGCAGAGGTCATACAAGCGGCGTTTCTCAACTGCTACGAAGTACAATAGCAGGAAAGCAGTGGTCATTCGATGCAATTTCCTCCAGTGATAAAAACGACCTTAAGGTTTTTCTAGTGTTTACATAAATATTTTCCATCATGCAAAGCCAAAAATAGGATCCGCAAACAATGTAACAGAATCAGATTTCAAACGGAGCTGCTTCCCACCAGCATGTTGTTTATTTCAAACCACATTTGTGCAGAAGTGAGAAACAGATAAGGGACAGATAATAAGAGATAATGAGGCAGACAGAGGGATGATTTCTGCATTGCTGTAACCCTCATCTGAACTGCAGATTATATGACAAAGTAATCAACCGCACTACAAGATCACCCATTTTTCATTTGCTGAGATGTCCAATGCATTCATGAAATATAACTTCTTTATTTACCTACAGGCTTGGTCCTTATGAGACTCGTGCATTTCTCAAAATCATTAACGTCTAATATTCACCTAGCATTGCCAAGCATTTTAAACGTGTAGTTTTATGTGAATGTAAGCCATGGCAGCTGGATAAATTTCCAACACAAATAACTGGAGGAAAGAGGAGTCAGATCATTGTCAGTCCCCGAAGAGTTTAGAGAATACAGATGTTACTGTACCTGTCCTGCATCCACCATTTCCCTTATTTCATCCAGTGCAGGGCCGCTAGGTGCAAAGAATCCCCAGCGGTAGTGAACTCCTTTGGCTAGGTGCTACAAGAAAACAGAATAAGAGAAAAGGCATGATGACCTACATGATCACACTTGTTTACTTGTGTGCAAAGCAGAAACTTTACTGTTGATAATGTTAATAGTCCACAAAGTAAGGTCTGAAGCTGTAAGACAGATAAAATATGATCATTTAAAAACTTCCTCTCCTCACCACATGACTGGCTTCCTACTTCTCAGAATTCTCCATTCTTGTTTGACTTGTGTAAGAATAGATTTTCAAAGCTGCTGAACACAATTGCTTTGATTTTTGGCATTCTCATAGTAAATGACTCTGTACAGATTATTTGACTACTCAGTATTTTCTCCCTGCTGTACAAGCCTTAGCATGAATGTGTCCTGTATATCGACAGCTGCAGTATGAAGTCTGACGTGCCTTCAATCCAGAGATATGGAGAAGTTTTCTTTTTGTAATTACTGTAGATCATGTTTTGATATCTTCTTAGGATTTTACAGGTTTTAGATTTTTACACAAACTGTACTTTACTGCATAAGATTGTATATACACATCAAGTGTACAGTTTAAATTTCAAAGGAGAACCGCAATGATAATTTTACCCACTGTGGATTGTAAATATGTGAATGTAAAAGAGAAAACTGTTACACATGAAAATAGCAATGTGATTTTCTCTATTCCTTCTTTTTTTTTTTTTTTTAAACAAATAAAAATGTGTCTTTCCTACGATTTGAATTTGAACCTTAATTTATCCAGCGGTCAAATTTCTTCCTCCATGGATCTGGTGAGGTCTTTCTTTCACAAAGGCGTTTACTTGTGGCACAAACTATTTGGTATTTACTTAGCAGCTGTTCAGTTTAAGCTCCAAATATGGTCCTGACTGACCTCACATTTAATGTGGTAAATAGTAAGTGTAACCTAATTAAAGAAACAAACTGAGTGTCCACTGTGACAGTAGTGCTTGCTTGAGGCAAAGGATTCAAGTGTTGAGTCAGTTTTAGAATAAAATTATACACTGCATTTGTATTGCAACTGCATCACTCAGTGTAGGCCTACAATATCCAAAGAACGGGTGGAAACGCAGCCGTAAGCCTTTAAGAGCTAGGCTGGATTCCCTGCAACTCATGACAAAAGGAGAAATGACATGACTTTGTTACATTTGACCCTGTATGTTACTGTGTGTGTGTGTGTGTGTGTGTGTGTGTATAGGGGTTAGAGGGATTTCTGATATAAAAGAGTTACTTAACATGTTTCTTTCAAGCCTGTTTAGAAATTAGGACACTGTGACAACCAGCTGTCGGCGCTCTAGTTTTCCTTTCACTAACAAAACACACAGTGTGTGAGGGTGAGTGAACCAGGACGTGTGAGAAGTGGAAATATACAGTACTTTTTGCTTCCTGTCTCTAAACCCCAAAGGCACATTCATAGAGGTGTCATCATTCTGCTGAAATCAGTCACTCCAGATCAACTCTCACACAAACACCCTGCAAGTTCTAATCAAGTCATAAACACTGAAACACAGCATTAACAAGTGGAAGAGACACCTCTGCTGTGTGAGTCTTGATTGGAGGGATAGTGCAGGTGCTAATGAGAGACAATCCTGATGGACAATAGATCCTCCCCGTGGGACTGCAGCTCAACTAGCCTGACTTATGTTACATTGTCTAAACGCACAAGGTTTGATTGTGGAAAAAAAAAACTAACTAGTCCTATTGAGGCAGTTCAAGTATACACTTATGTGATTGCTGAACATCTCAATTCAAAAACCATTAGCATTAGTGAGTTTAGTGGGAATAATTTTGAAGCCAGGCTACATGGATTTGCTCCCATTCAGCCACAATATCACGAGCTAGGCCAGACAGCACTGTTGGGTGATAAGATCTGGCTCGTAGTTTCAGTTCATCCCGGTTGGCATTGAGGTCGAGGCTCAGTGCAGGCCAGTCAAGTTCATCCACATCAAACTGTGAAAGTATTACTTGCTGGACTTTGATTATATGATTTCATTGATTTTAATTTGACTACAGTAAGTAAAAGTTGCGTCGCCACATGGAAGATGGAAGAGGTAAGAAAAAACAATTTTCAGTTTTCAGGCATTTTTTTTCAGTGCTTCTTGTTGGAATATGAATTTAAGCCACAAGAGGGTGAAAAGCAACACCAATCTATGTTCTAAATAGGGTTAACATCCAATTCAAACAAAATGTACATATTGTATTCTGAGTTAGCAAGTTATGTAACATTACTGCCATGTCGACAGTACTTCTCCTACCGCTCGAAACATATATTTTAATATATTCTAACAACAGAACCATAACTAAGTACTTCCCTGTAACACTATGGTTACTTTTACACACTAAGACTAGTAGTAGCTCACTTGGTTGTTCTCATGACATTGTGGCATTTTTTTTTTTCATTTTCAGTTGCTGCGGTTCGATTCCAACCCTTTGCCCCCTGCCCCCATCCTTCCTGTCTCACAATCGAACAGCAAAATGGCCCAAAAAGTCATCTTTAAGAAAAAAGACAGTAAGAAAAAACTCATGCCTCAGTTTATATCAAGTCATCTGGAGTCAGTTTTATTTCAAACTCCCCTTGAAGAAAACATGAATGCTAGAAATTAGGTAGTGATGAATTTTAGCCTCTTGTGGTCAAAATTAGTATTACAACAAAAAACATAAATGAGGCTTCCTCAGCCTCCTCCAAACTGTTACCACAGAGTTGGCAGCATGTTATTGCTTAAATATTAATATAAACAATACTTTGTTGGCTGTGGCATGAACGTTTCCCTCGGCTGGCACTGAGAACCCAGGAGCAAACCATAAAACACCAAACATACACTGTGATGGTCAAAATCCTTGGGCTCAGTGTGTTCTGAATTCCTGCCTCTGTTTTCCTGCTCTAGGTCCTGCTTGACATGCCTGCCCCTCCCACCTTATCTGGGGATCAGATTCACCTGCTTGGGACCTTTAAAAGCTGGTGGAATCCAAAATGGCTTCTCTCCCTCTCTTTCTCCCAGAAGGCTGCTGCGTTTCAGACACCCAGATTGGTTTTGTTTCTTTTGGTGTTAGGTTAAACTTTGGTTTATGTCACAGGAAGGAAAGGACAACTTCTCTGTGGTTGTCCTCGTAATTTACATTATGGTGGATTATTATAAATTTCAGGATTATTTAAATGGTTGCTGTGTGGTCCTCCCTTCACTGTTATGCTCTTGAGCGAACGGGGCTTAAGCTGCACTAAGAAACACAACATTGACAGTGACCTTCGCATACTTCTGGCTGTATAGAAAAACATGGCTTAAGGAACTTAAGCATTAATGTTAGAATGTCTTGGCCAATGAATTTGGGTAAGTGTGCAGTCAGCTTCTTCCTGAAAAATGATCTCTGTACCTCCAATGCCTACAGATCAATAGTTAAGGTTCCTTGTGTGAAGTGAGTATGCACAGCCAGTGCATATTTCTTCCCCATGCATAGAAATTCGCTTCCTAGGTGGAAATAGAGTTTGTTAATGGAAGAGCAGCTGGATAAATTTCCAATACAAACAACACGGCCAGAGAACTCAGTCCTGATTATCTCATCACATAGTCCGGTAAACTGCATTGAGACAAACCATGTGAATCAGTAATTTCTTTTCAGATTAAGGAGAAGGAAAACTGTTCATTGCCGATACCACAGATGTGATATCACTCCACTTACTATGGCTGCAGTGTTTCTCAGTCCGTCTCCGTCATCATAACTGAGATCAAAACATACTTCCTGTACGATAACTTCATTAAAGCATGTGCAGTATATCCAATGATAGGTGTTACAGTTAGGATAAATTTGAATAAAACGATGCGCACACACACACACACACCCTCCTGGAGCTTGGTACATTGAGTATCTTTGTGGCATCCTGTTACTAAGCCCTGTGGTGAACATCATGCAGAGCAAAGCTTGCATGCAGTGCACTTGTGGCCTGTGTGCGTGTGTATGTGCATGTGTATGTGCGTGCATCACATCTGTGCTTTTCTGCCACCACTTTTTTCTACTCAACTTTTAACCACTTTACGCTGTGGTTTGTAGAGTGTTTTGCTAGGAATAGACAGATAAGAGGTCTCAATGTTGGTGTGGCAACAGGCAGACCAAAAAGTAACACATCTACTTCCTTCTTGGTTCATCAATGGTTCATCAATGGTTATGGTCGGTACCAATGTTGTGTCCCTTTTGTATTAGTTGAGGTAATTTAGAATCATGTATGAATTACCTGGAGAGGAAGCGTAAGTATTATAGGTGTATTGTGTCAAAATGTATGAATAGCTCTGTCTAATTCTGTGGATGGAACACATACCAATGTTGAGGAAGTTAAATCACTGAGCAACAAATGCAATATAAGTGCTATGTGGGAAGTCCAAGCGATTAGAGCATAGTGCAAATTATTTCCATAACATCACTATTACTAAGTAACAATTAAACTGTGTCTTGACACATTTCTACACGCAGAAGGGTTTGACATAGGTAATGAAGTAATGTGGGAAAATTGTTCCAATGAGTCAAAAAGTTTTTAAAAGAGCTTTGCTCATAATCTTTAGCTGACCCATATTATATAGTCTTAAAAACGAATGAATGCCAGCCACAGCTTTCTGAACCTCACACTATTTATCTAAATTTCTTTTACAATTGTTTAAAACATTTGAAGTCTTTCGCAAGCCAAGATGAATGATTTTTAAGTATTCAGTATTTATATATTAGGTTAAAATGATGAAGTGTAATGTGAAAGGAGAGGTAAATCCACAGAAAATTGGTGGTTGGTTTTCTCGGCCGCAACTCTGCTCTCATCAGCCCCATTTCTAGCCACAGCAGGCAGCTGCTTTTAAACCTGCAGTATTCAACCTAATCAGTATGCAACGGTAGACAAACAAAATTAGCATCCAGCATGTGACCATAGAAACATTTAGCAGCTGAAGAACCAGATCATGAGTAGCATGCTTGCTCTAACACAGGTCATAATACATCAGTGTTTTATTTTACGCTTTAGCATTTTTTATTAAGAAGGTGCACATTGTTGTGCACATTGTTTGCCACCAAGGTGAAATCATCTTTTTTTGCATGTAATTTTGAATTGAATTCTTTCTGACATTATTCTGTATATTCTTATTTTCAACAAATCCTGCTGAAAGACCAAAAACTAACAATGTGTTAGTTAATAAGCTAACTAATGTAGTGCACTAGTAAGAGCCATACAAAATACAATGGCCATATCCCTGTTAACGAAGGACAGTGTCAACTAGTCCAACACTGCATCCCAATGGCTTATGGTCTGTCCACAACTTTGGTCCAAACTAAAATATCTCAACAATCATAATCTGCTGACTGTTGATAGAACAGATCTACTCTTCAGTGAATATGTAATGAACCAAAGAGCAACTGTGTTATTCTACCATGGTTACCTTGAGGGCCTTGGTGGCCACTGTGGCAGCAGTCTGAATCATGCCATCAGCAATGCCCAGCGTGTCAGTGTTCTGGAGGAATGGTGTTACAAGGGTGACGTATTTGGCACCACTCCAGGGCTTAAGCAGATTCAGCGCCCAACGCTCCGTGTCCCCCCCTACATTATCCAGGATCAGGTCAAATCTTGAGGTGAAGAGAGTTAGGGTTGGTGAAAACAAGAGACACAAGCAGAGACACATACGGGTCATTGAGCAAAAAAGACAGAGACAAAAGACATAATGAAAGAGAGAATGTGTGGAGAGAAAAGAAAGATTGGGCAGATGACAGAATTGAGGAGAGTCTGCGTGTGATTAAGTATGTAAGAAAATTAAAGGGCTCAGTTTTCCCACACTAATGAGCTGACTGTAGCAAGAGAGACTGGGTTGTCATGGTAACAAGGGCAAGTCACTGACAAACACACACACACACACACACACACACACACAACTCCAATTCCAAAATGAATGTAAAATGACTGTAGATGTGTGTATACAGGATTCTCTCACTTCTCCAGTGCACTGAGCGGCTTCTCAACAGGTACGGCGGTGTAATCCACCACATGGTCCGCCCCCAGGCCCCTTACAAACTGCTCTGCATTCTGGGAGCAGGTAACGGTCACATGGGCTCCCCAAGCCTTCAGCATCTGAACACAAATGATGGCATCAGTTCCATCTTTAAATACATGATCATACCAGTCCAGGCAAAAGTGTGACATCATCACTAAAGTTTAAAAGTAAAAATAAAGCTACGGTAATTTGCATCATTCATGTTGTCAGCTATAAAATGAATACAGTATATGTTTGGATTACTGTAGGGAGCAGATTATTACCCAATGTTTGAGACACACAGAGGATATATAATTAATGAGATCAAGTGTTAGGTCTGTGTAATGTGAGATACAGTATTCAGGTCACCACGCGAGGTGTGTGGCAATGTCTGACACCTGACAGGCCAAAGACTCTTTATAACAGCACTGTGTGATTCATGGTTCATGAGTGTTCTTGTTTATGTTTACAGCGCT
Source organism: Scortum barcoo (assembly GCA_023238725.1). NCBI lineage: Eukaryota > Metazoa > Chordata > Actinopteri > Centrarchiformes > Terapontidae > Scortum > Scortum barcoo. Next base: position 21,761,222 of record CM041539.1, on the reverse strand, counting down.
GTCATGGGGTACGGGTGAACATATTTTTCTATTTGGAGGACGCTCTTTCTATCCTAATGCACTTAGAAATGTTAATGACATAATGTGTATGATATTGGCTATCATCATCCTCCTCTTCATCCATACCTGTATAGCAAACGTTCCCACTCCCCCGGACCCTCCAAGGATCAAAATCCTGTGGGGAGGAGGAAGAGCAGACATGTACAATGAATGTGTCAACATTGTTTTCAACACTATTGATGCACAAACTCTCCCTCATTAGGATTCATGTCAAATCTCTGGGCTTTAGCGTGTCAAGTTCGCTCTGCAGTGTAAGAGAGCGCCTGAGCCGCTGCCAGAGAAGCAGAGCCCAGAGGCTCATTACCGAGCCAGCTAACAGGGGCTAAGCTTAGAAAGAGCACAGAGTGGAATAATTGGCTAGATCAAAGACAGGGAGCTTCTATAGGGAGGACAGGGATTAACAACAAGTGGAAACTGTGTGTGTATGTGTGTGTGCGTGCGTAGTAGCGATGCAGCAGAGTTTGCCCACACTCACCGCTTCTTTGCACAGTTGTCCTTGGTGAGCCCACCAGTGTTGACCAGCGCAGACCAGGCGGTGGTTGCCACATAGGGAATGGCTGCCGCGTCTGTGTGGTTGAGCGACTTTGGTTTGTGGGAGACCTGTAGCACACCAGAGATTCATAACAACAGCAGTTATAAAAGTAATGCCACCTCAACTTTTCAACAGCTGCTGAGTCATTGTGAAAAAGCACAATGCCACAACGCGGCCAAATGTGGCTGGCCTTCACATATTTTATGTGCTGACATTTCATTTGTATGCTCCAGCAATAAGCAGCAAGAGAAAAGGTTGCTTTTAATTTTAGAAGGAAGGAAAATGATGATGTTGAAAGCTGATCAAGTGTGTCACTAAAAACAAATCTCAATCAACAAACTGAAAAAAAACTGATTACACAGAACTGATACTTATTGCTAAAGAAGCGATCAGCAATGACAACATTAGCTCAAAGCAACAATGCAGTCCATCAGATGAACCATACCTCATTGGCACTCAGCACCACAAACTCTGCCAAGCTGCCCTGCTTCCATGGTGGGACAGCTGCCCACACCTGAGGGAGACACACAGCAACACTCATTAACCACAGACATAAACAACTGCGTGTCTACATTTCTATATGATTCTATATGATTCGTTCACAATTACTTTGCATGATGAGAATACATAGATGATATATCAAATCCCCTCTCAAAAGTCACATGTGCAACATCACACAATGAGTCACTCTCTATTTTAGTGCTGCCTGAAGCAGTCGACAAACATGTGGCAACAAAAAGCAGAATCTTCATGAGGTACTAAAACTTCCTTATTTAAATGGTCAGTTTCCTTTACACACACTCATACAGACATCAAGGTCCTTCATTTAAATCATATGAGATGTAAATTACTTATTAAATACTACAAAAATACAAAGTATGACTAAATGTAAAAGAAATGTGATCTCAGTTTCCTGTGCATGGTAAAAACTCAATAATACTTGTGAATTGTAAGGTATTTAAGGGCAGTTGAGGGTGAACTGAAAAAGCAAACAAGAACTGAAATTCATTCAAAAGTTAAATGTTTGCTGCATGTTGGTGCAGCAGCT